>CM064522.1:27320846-27756675 GCA_032716605.1 Paralithodes platypus | reverse complement strand
ATATATGTGTATTTGCAGTGTATGTGTGTATTTTCAGTGTATGTGTGCATTTTCTGTGTGTGTATATCATCACATGATGATGTATATCATCATGTTGAACGAATGGGAGATGAAAGGCTTACAAAGAGAATATGTGAGTCAGGTACAAGGGGAGATAGAAGGGCAGGAAGACCCCCACTGAGATGGAGAGACTGTGTAAGAAAGGCTTTGGATGATAGAGGAATGACTATAGATCAGGCAGGGAAAGTGGTGGTGGACAGGAGTGAATGGAGAATGCTTGCGAATAGTTGAGTGAACACGTGGTCATTTGGAGTAAGGGGTCGGGCGCAAGTTCGACTAGATAATAGTCCATCAGGCGCCTGGCCCGGGGGGACGATTAATATGAAGGGTGTGCCTGGAAGTGTGGTGGGAGGGCTTGTGGCTTTGGCTCCGCTGCATGTCTGCCTGCCGAGATCGGAACCTCTCCGGGTGGTCAGGGGCCGGGGGAGTGCTGGAGCGACCTTGGTAACCCTGGTCTCTGGGTCTTCTCCTGGGTGACCTGGATGTGTGTGAGTTTGTGTTTTTTATCTGTGTTTATTTTTTGTTTTATGTTGTTTTTGTGTTTTCCCTGTTCTTGCTCTGTCTTGAGTCGGCTACCCCCAAAATGGGGATTGGGCCTGAGCATATAGATAGATAGATAGATAGTATATCATCAGTGTATGTGGGTATTTGCAGTTTATGTGTGTATTTCCAGTGTATGTGCGAAAATTTAGTGTGTGTATGTGAGTGTTTTCAGTATATGTTTGTTTTTTCAGTGTGTGTATGTATTTAGCGTGTATGTGTGTATTTTCTATGTATGTATATTATCAGTGTATATGTGTATTTTCCATTTTTTTGTTCTATGTGTTGGGGGACGAAAGGCAGGTTGCCTCCCCCAAAGCCAAAAGAGTGATAGAGCCAAATTCAAGGGACGTTGGGGTCAAAATGCCTGGACACACGAAGTTAAAAGCAGTTTAAGCCATATGATGAAGGAAAGATTGATTGAGGGAGAGAGTTCCTGAGTTCACTTGTTGAGTAGAAGAAAAACTGAAAAAAATTGCAATTCTTGGGTTGGAGAGCTGGACAGAATAGTAGTAGGACTGTGTTGAAAGGCGGGTGCCTCGTACTCGCTGCAAGGGAAGGGGTATGTACTGAGAGAGCTCTGAAGAACACTGATTGTTGTAATAGAGATAGAAGAGTGAGAGAGATGATACATTGCGGTGTGTAGAAAGAGATTGTAGGGAACTAGTAAGAGGAAGTGAGTTGATAAGACGAAATGCTTTGGACTCTACTCTTTCGAGAAGTGGGGTATGGGTGGAGCCCCTCCACACAAGCGAACAATACTCGATACATGGGCGCACTGTGCCTCGATACAGAGCAAGAAGCTGCGTGTATATTTTCAGAGTGTATGAGTGTATTTTCTGTGTATGTGTGTATTAGCATAAATTTAAATAACGACGTATCCCAATATGTTTATACTCTGTTCCAAATAGGTAGGCCAGTAATCGTGACCACTAACTAACCTCTGTAACTAAAGAAGGGCTATATCAACTGGGCTGTACATTTCCACACCTATTCCCTGGCTGACTATTCCCAAATGGTAGAATTATTAGTTCAATTACTCTAGTCATTTGTGAGTGATAGAGGTGAATTTTCAAAAGCTTTGGCCTACTTATTGGGAACAGGCTATAGTAGTGTCTGTATTATAGCATCGTGTTGGTGTCTAATCTTTGCTGGCTTTCCCCGAGTTTAGAGGTCGGGGCATCAAACTTCTCCTGCTCTCCAATCTACGCCGGGCCCTTCCCCTTCTCCGAGGTGGAGATGCAGGTAGTGAGGGACGAGATCACCAAGCGAGCCTCCACACTCAAGTCCTACCTCACCTTCCACGCCTTCAGCCAGTTGTGGATGTACTCCTGGGGATACACTGAGGAGCTCCCGGAGGACTGGGTAGATCTGGTAGGTCAACAATATAGTTCGAGTTGTTTTTATTTATATTTAATCAAGTTTGCTTTTCTTTTTAACTGGCGAGAAATTTGTTAGTCCCCATTTATATTACTCAGCTATTTTAACGTCTTTATAGTCAATTAAAGAGACCTAGCATGTTCTTATTTTTCCACTATCAAAAAACCCAGCTGCTGATGGAGTATGGTTTCAGCATATTAAATATATATATCAACCCTCCAACTATCGTCCAATTGCTCTCATCTCTTGTGTCTCTATAGTTTTTAAAACTATTCTTGCTTCCAAATTTCTTAAGCATTTCTCTTCTCATAATCTGCTCTCAGATCGCCAGTGTGGCTTCCTTAACTGGGGATGGGCCGGTTTTCGGGACAACTTTCTCCCTCATGCTTACCCCCAATAGTTTTCAGATTTTATGATGTTTGCCC
The DNA here is from genome assembly GCA_032716605.1 of Paralithodes platypus. NCBI lineage: Eukaryota > Metazoa > Arthropoda > Malacostraca > Decapoda > Lithodidae > Paralithodes > Paralithodes platypus. The sequence goes on along the minus strand of CM064522.1, from coordinate 27,754,270 downwards.
CATTAGTTAGTCGATTTTAAGACCTTTCGCCCTATTTCTTCGTCAATATTTAGACCTTTCGTGCTATTTAGGTATCGATTTTTTCCCTGGCGAATGATAGTGAGCCTGTAATGTTGGAAGAACATTACAAATTAACCTAGAAGGGGGATCTAATGTTTTTTTTTTGTTTTTTTTTAATTTGATGGACGTCTAGGGAGGAAACTAGAAAAATAACGAATACATGCAAAAATCGCCCAAAAAGTTAACCATCTCCCCTTAACGGGTCGCTCTACTGGTGATCTTCTTTCATATCTTACTTATTCTTGGTCATCCTCTTATCGGTACTTCGGTGAGACCTTTACTTTGTTTATAATCAATACAATGGAAATAGAATAATTGTGCAATTCAATTTGATGCTTAGGTTATTCAAAAGTGATGTATTATGACATTCTCGTTTAAAATATGCATACATATATAATAATGTTATGCCTTCCTTACTGTTTACAGGACAACTTGGCTAAGGATGGAGTAGCCGCTCTTACCGCCGTCCATAACACCTCATACAAAGTTGGCTCCATCACCAATATCATATGTGAGTACTGTTCATCCAATGTGGCCCCGTTAACCCATTCAGTACCAGGGATGGCCTTTTCATAATATTCTGGAAACTATTAGACGATTATATTCAGCTTTGGAAGGACCTCTAGCAATAATAAGACTTCAAACTATCTCAACCAACCCTTTTAACTACCACAGATTCTTCCTAAGCTGCATAATATTGTCTAAATACAGCAGGAATAATATATAACACGTCGCTGGTACTCAAAGGGTGTTCGCGAAAATCATAACATAGGGAATTCCCATGTCTATTATACGTGGGAATATCGTGTGACGCCATTTTTTCATCTATCTATCTATCTATTACCAGACGGTATGATAGAGCCGCGGTAACGAGTGGTGAGCACGCTCACGTGTGAATCTGCTTGACCTGGGTTCGATCCCAGCCCAGGCGGACATTTAGTGTGTGTTTTTAGTAAGTCCTAGCATGTTTCACATGCTTTCACCCAGTCGGGGAACACCTCGACGACGTATACAGACTAATAACACACATAACAAAGCCACTCCAACAGTTTCCTCTCTCCAACTCTTCTCCCCTCTCTATACACTATTCAGAAAAATAGGAAAAGTACAATGTAGATATGAAGTGCCGTTGTAAAGGCTTATCCCTCAATACCTTCACCTGACCTAATCCTCGAATGGGGTGGCCATGAATGAATAGCCCCCATGCACCGATCTGTCCCCAGTCAGTCGACATCCCTTCTCCGATCCAACACCACCTTCACGCAAATACTTCTCAACTCCATCCTTCCACCTCTCTCTTGGTCTTCCTCTTCCTCTCTGTCCTTCCACTGCACTCTCGTACACTCTCCAGTCATTTTCTCGCTTCCCATATGTTCCATATGGCGGAACCATCTCAAGGTGTTCCGTTTCACACTTTCCAGCACATTTACATCCACACCACACCTCTCTCCTACTTTCTCATTTGACTGTCTATCCCTCCATGTAACTCCACACACACTTATCAAGTAACTCATTTCCACCCTTCTCACTCTTGGTTAATGTCTCTCCAACAACGTCCATGCTGCACGTCCATGTCGTGATTACCACACTGTCATGCAAGGAGTTTTTTACTTCCATGCTGACCACCTTATTAATTGTTATTGCTTTCAGCATTCCTACAACCCTCTACCGAAAAATGTACAAATATATCTTGAAGGAGGATTCTGTGATTATTTTAAGTTTGATGGAGGTCTAGGGAGGAAACTAATAAAATATCACATACAGTAAATGAAAAAATATCGACCAAAAGTGTACCATTTCTCTCCCCCCCCCCCGGCCTTAATATCCCGAAATTAAATTGTAACTACCCCTCAAATTCTGCCGCCGGGGGTACAGTGGACTGGGTGAAGGGTGAAGCTGGGGTGAAGTACTCGGCCTACTGTCTGGAACTTCCTGACACCGGCGATTACGGCTTCCTCCCACCCGAGCAGATCATTCATTAGTTTTCAGACTTAAAGACGTTTGGCACATTAGTTTGGCGATTTTAAGACGTTTCACCCCTTCTCTGTGTCAATTTTAAGATTATTCGTGTTATTTAGGTGTCGTTTTTTTCCTGGCGTGCGATAGCGAGCGAGCCTGTAATTTAGGAGGAAGCGGCCTCCGGCCGGGAAATTTGTCTACCGAAAAATGTACAAATATATCTTGATTGGGGATCCTGGGGTTGTTATTTTAAGTTTGATGGAGGTCTAGGGAGGAAACTAATCAAATAATAAAAGTGTACCATCCCCCCATTAATATCCCAAAACTGGCAGGTGGTTAATTGTGTGTCTACCCCTCAGATTCTGCCGCCGGGAGTACAGTGGACTGGGTGAAGGGTGTGGCTGGGGTGAAGTACTCCTACTGTCTGGAACTTCGGGACACCGGTTATTACGGCTTCCTACTCCCACCCGAACAGATCATTCCCACGGGCGAGGAAACGTTTGCGGGGTTCAAGGTGGTGGCGGAACATGTCAAGAAGTCCAGTCCCTAGATCAGTCTCATAAATATAAGGCCTGCTTTACATGGACGCTTTCTCCCGTGTAGGGGTAACATGGCTAAGCAAAATACTGTCTTGATAACCAAGTGCTTAGTGTGCGGAATTTCGGTGTGAGTATCCTAGCTTCGAGTCCTTGGAGTACCACACGTATTGTTTACTTTCATTGATTTCACTAGTTGGGGTTATTTGTAAATGAATTGGTGGGTTGGTGAAAACAAATATGAATTCACATTCACGTGTTTTTTCAAGTACGTGAGGCTCCGAGGGTAATGAGTGAGTATTTCCCGTTACATCTGAAGGACTGCCACAATTAAAATTCCAACATGCCAGGTGTGAAGCAGGATAGAGGTGAATAGGCACGCGGCATGAGATTTCCCTCAAGCATTCATGGGAACTGTTTCAGTCAGTGCCATTAATTTGTGCCTCCTGTGTGCATTTCATACTCGGGAGAAAACACTTGTGTCAAGCAGGCCTAACAATGATTATATTTCCTCATCTTCCAGCATGTGGTTGATGTGGAAGTCTACGGGTTCCACTAGGTGAAATTAACTGGTCTTGATTGTACTACTGAATTAATTTACCGGAATAAGAAATAAATATATAACTCCACAATGCATGATCATATTATTTACCAAAAAGTGAATGAACGATTCCTTGAAATATAACTTACATTATCATATGAATAGTGAATTTAGTCATTATAATACTGCTTACAGTATGTCCTACACTTTTAATATGCATATACAGTATACTGGCTGTTGTGAGCTGGCACTCTGGATGATGTGTATTATGTGTGACTTACCATGAACATTAGTCCTATGGCAGTACTTCCCTATCCAATTGTCCATTACCCATTCTAAACCATTGTTGCATACTCTGAGCAACAGTGTTTTAGAGGGCAAGCAACAACGAGGGGGTTGCTAATCTGTTGTTGCTTGACTTCCTTTGTACTCCTTTGTATTCCTGTGTTTTAATCTAGAATGCATATGCCTACTTGATAATTATGTAATCATTCCATCATAATCAATATTATATAATATTTCCATGTTGGTTTACAAGAAAATAATGCTATAGCCTAAGAAAAGGCGAACATATTATTATATAATATATATATAATATATATAATGATGATGATGTCGGACAGGTTGGGAGAGAGGCATCCTGACCAGGATTCGAACCCACTCACTCCAGGTATATGTGAAATAGTTGGCCACCGTAACCACTCGGCCATGAGTAGATATATGAAAACCAACCTTGGTTCTTATTTGAAGAACCAGGTTATAGTCCCGTGGAGGACTATGCCTTCATACACGTGGCGAGTTATTAAAACTTCAACCATGACTGCTTTACACATTGGGGGGGGGGCCCCAACTCGGCTAAGTGATATGATATTAATCGTCCTGATACTATTATGGAACCTCTCTGAATGAAAAATATCTAATGATAATACCGTATATATATATATATATACAGTATATTCACACATGCAAATATATATAGTGTGTGTAGAAAGAGAGATTCCATAAACGATGTTCTTAATACGATGAATTAAGATCATATAAACACTTTTAAGCATCTTCAAATTAGTAATTACGTTTCTCGTAAAATTCAGATTGATATGTAAACTTCAGCAAATGATAACTATTAAATAATATTTTTTTAACTGAATAGAATTATAATATTATTACCAGATATAGATGGAGTGTGTGGGGAGATGCTGAGGTATGGTGGTGAGATAGTGACTGAATGGGTATGGGAAATGTGTAGACTAGCATGGGAAAAGGGAACTGTGCCCAAAGACTGGAAGACAGGCATAATAGTGAGGTGGAAGGATGGAGTTGAGAGGTATATGAGTGAAAGCGTTGTTGGATGGGAGGAGGGGCGTCGATTGGCAGAGGACAGAGGGGAATGGGGGCGACACTAAATTATTGAGCTGCGAAATATCTGAGAAAACCCTTCCTGCGCAGGCTTACTATTGCTCGCGGGGAGAGAGCTAGAGAGAGATCTTCGATATTAGCGTGGTTAGAGTGATCGTGATTACTGATGATGCATAGCAATTGGTTATGTGTGCTGTGAGGCAGATATAGTTAGGGATTACAGGTGTTTTGAATGGATCATAAGTGGTCGTGAGTGGATATAGTGAGTTTTATTGCACCTGGACCGGCTTGTTAGGTTAGCTTAGATTGGCTTAGGCTTGATTTGGTTCGGTTAAATTAAGTTAAGATAACGGAAACCATGGGATGCTACGGCAAGCTCAGTTATTCCGCAAGAATAATGTATTTGGCTGGACACCAGTATTGGTGCCAGTAACTCTCACAGTTCCCAGTATTGGTGTCACTAACTCTCATAGTTCCCAGTATTGGCACCACTAACTCTCTCAGTTCCCAGTATTGGCACCACTAACTCTCACAGTTCCCAGTATTGGCACCACTAACTCTCACAGTTCCCAGTATTGGCGTCACTAACTCTCACAGTTCCCAGTATTGGTGCCAGTAACTCTCATAGTTCCCAGTATTGGTGCCACTAACTCTCACAGTTCCCAGTATTGGTGCCACTAACTCTCACAGTTCCCAGTATTGGCGTCACTAACTCTCACAGTTCCCAGTATTGGCGTCACTAACTCTCACAGTTCCCAGTATTGGCGTCACTAACTCTCACAGTTCACAGTATTGGCGTCACTAACTCTCACAGTTCCCAGTATTGGCGTCACTAACTCTCACAGTTCCCAGTATTGGCGTCACTAACTCTCACAGTTCCCAATATTGGCGTCACTAACTCTCACAGTTCCCAGTATTGGCGTCACTAACTCTCACAGTTCCCAGTATTGGCGTCACTAACTCTCATAGTACCCGGTATTGTAATTTTTAGCTACAATCATATTTTATAAGACAGTTTTGTTCTTTGTTGTGGACATATTATATCTATATGGTATCCTTAGCCAATGCGTTCCCATATAATTTAATAGCCGTTTATTGCAAATTATGCTGTAAATGTTACCACTTTGGATGGTACCGATTCCTATTTTTCCCGATTTGACCAATTGACTGATTAGGAGGACAAAGAGGAAGGATCTAGGATCTAAGGGAAGAAGTCCCAATTGGGGAAAGAATGGAACTGACAGGCCACAAATGAATGGAACAGACAGGCCACAAATGAATGGAACAGACAGGCCACAAATGAAGTGTTTCATTCCCATGAATGCCAGAATGGGAAGGTACAGTCGGGAGCAATAATTGCTAAAACACTCATTTAAATCAGTACCCAGCCCAAACGAGATGATGCATTGCTTCAATATATCCAAGATACTTCAGAACTTGGCTTCAAAGGGTAAAATTAGTGTAATATTATTAGTGACCATGATTCCGCACTCACTGAAAACACGGGACAGTAGAGAGTGGAAGAGGTACAGAATCTGAAAGACGAAGTGGTAGTAGGGCAGCGAGTTTGGGAAATAGTTGCAGTGTTATCAATGACGTATGGGCAGGGTTTTCCATATCCTTAGCTGCATAGGTGGACATTAGAGGTGCGGCAGACCAGTGTCTCTTGTACACATGTATATGCTAGCACTTGATCAGCAGGATCGAGCCATATCGCTTACATATTTCTTAATTCATCCCTATGCCATTTTATATATTGCAAATTTATTTTATACATTAACTTTTAAGCTTCTAGCAAGCATAAATCATATTCTGAAACTCTTCGGATTAAACGAGTTGACTGTACATACAAGTTAGATAACTGAGTAAATTGCCTCGGCAATGAAGCTGATTCATACGGGGATTACAACGTCTGGCAATAGATTGACACTTTATGAATGTCTGAATATATATCTAATGACAGATTCACAGGAGTTATTTTTACAGTAACTTTATTTTGCAACTCATGTCTTTTAAAGAAAATGTTGTCACCTGACACGATCTGCCTTCAGCAAACACATTTACAACAGCAAACACATTTACAAACACAACAGCAAACACATTTATGGGAATTCCCCTTTATGTAACAATGGGAAAATTAACCGAGTCTGAGTGTATGAATATAAACGAGGTGCTATTATAACACTTACTTATAATGTCTGCCCACTTTTGGGGTTAGATCCTTTACCAAGCAGGTCTACGGCTCCATTGTCCTGTTCCGGAGTGAAATGCAAGGGGAAAATGCCTGTCCTTCATACGAATATGTTAACTGCCTTGACGGTTTAGTGGTAAGAGTGTTTAACATATGTGTGTGGTAACCCAGGTTCGAATCCCGGTGGATCACATGCTTTCATTAATTTCGTTGGAAGGTGTTTGTGTGTTGGAGTGAAATTTATTAAGAATATATTCAAGCATATGAGTCTACTTGGTCGCGCCCACACCAAGGACAATAAGCGGGTTCTTCCGTCATGGTAGTCAGAATTACCAAACTATTACACATATAATTGTAACACGTAAGGCATGAAGTGGTTCGGCAGTACACGCTGTTAAGGGGAGATGGGCCGTTCCTAACTTGGTTGAGCCCGAGAACTTTCAGTCTTCTACTGTACTTCTCACTTCTCCGCTTGTTCTTCCTCTGTCCAATTGCTCTTCTTTCCTACTTTACTCCAGCCATCTGGTCTGGTTTGGACTTTAATTAATGTATTCCTTTATTTCTTAGTTTTCTAGCTAGACCTCCATCATGCTTAGAAAAACACCCCCTAGACCCCCCTTCAAAATAAATTTGTACATTTTTCGGTAGAAAAATTTCCCGGCCGAGGGCCGGTTCCTCTTAAAATTTTAGGCTTGCTATCGCTCGCCAGGAAAATTCGACACCTAAATGGCACGAAAGGTGTTAAAATGGACAATCAAATTGGGCGAAAGGTGTTAAAATCGCCAAATTAATGGACCAAACTTTTTAAAACCTCGAAACTAACGGGGCTTAACACGAGGGAGAAAGGGAACCAGAAAAACGACCCATCTCCTCTTAGGAGGCACTCGCTACAGACAGTTCTGCCTTTTGTTTCCCTCACTCACATAGAAAAAACAAAACAAAACAAAAACTGGTACTCAACTGGACGTTTCAGCAACAAGGTTAATATGTAAACAGTCTCATTCAATTCCATTGTTTTCTACATTCACACATGAAGATTACGCCCAAGACAGACGGTTCTTCTGAATAGGGCTGAAAAGAGCTCCACACACTACAGAACAAACATTTGGATATATCTATCTATCTATTGCCTGACGCCGTGATCCCCGAAGGGGTGGCCACGAACGAACCACCCCCATGCACCTCTGTCCCCAGTCAGTCGTCGTCCCTCCTCCCAACCAGCACCGCCTTCATCCATATACTTCCTCACTCCATCCTTCCACCTCTCGTTCGGTGGTCTACCTCTCCCTCTCTGTCCCTCCACCTCGCTCTCGTACACCCTCTTAGCCATTCTCTCGCTTTCCATACGTTCCATATGGCCATATACCAATGTCGTTTATACGCTACTGTACAGTATATGTAAATATTGTTTTTAGGATATGCACAGTAGATAATACAGTAGCTATAAAAAATACTTCCGCTTTAATTATAATATATAGTCATTAACATTGTGGATTTTCTAAAATCAACCATATTACCGAGCCTCATGATATGTATTTAAAAGTGTTAACAGATGAGTCGATTTAATGGCTAGGAGCTACTTAAATAATTATTACCAAGTTTCGCATTAAAATATTAATGGTCACTAATTCAGAAATATTATCTTCATCACACGGACATATTCTTAGTAATCATGTCCATATAAAATACTCATAAACCTGAAATCTCTTTAATACATGGTCAATATTAAGCCAGTATATATATATATATATATATATATATATATATATATATATATATATATATATATATACAGAATGAAATAAACAAAAAATAGCAGACATCTAGGTTGCCCAGGAGAAGACCCAGGGACCAAGGACCGTGAGGGGCCCTTCATATATAAACCGGCTCCCCGGGCCAAACTCCTAACGGACTATTAGCTAGTCCAACTGGCGCCTGACCCCAATTCCCTACGACCGCATAATAACTCATCTAATCACAAGCATTTTCCATTCATTCCTATTAATCACCACTTCTCTTGCCTGTTCTTGAAGCAATATTACAGCTTCGCAGTAGGGCCATACTCAGGGGCGCCATCGACAGCAGGTTTCTCTCTAAAGGGCATCATCAGGGGCGGCCTAAGTTGCTGGCCTGACTTTCCTCTCTCAAGACCTACGTAGTTTGGTCTCCCAATGTGATGTCAACTCGTTGAAGTAGGCGTCTTGGGCACCAAGGTTGTGGTGCTGGATCAGTGCCTACAGCTCCAATAGTTCAGGGCAGTTGACAGTGGGAGGCAGTTGCAGCAGTGGCTAGGGGAGGCTCGAGGACATATCTATAGCATTCAGAGTCTGAGTCCATCAAATTATCTCTATAAATATTGCCTCTTTTGGAGCTCCCTACCATGCCAGCCGGCTTTGGTACTGCTGAAGGAGAAGTTCTGCGCTGTGAGGAGAGGAGGGAAGGGAACAGCGGTAACTGTGTAATGAGTGGGCGGGAGAATATAGAAATGGAGAGACAAGTAATAATTTTGATCACCCCAATGCCTCGAATACTAGAGTTGGGACAGAGGAGGTGAGTGGAATGGAAGTATATAGGAAAGGTGAAGCAAGTAATAATTTTGATCACTCTTATGCTTCGAATACTAGAGTTGGTACAGAGTAAGTAGTAGGGGGTGAGGAAGTGAATTTTAGTAGGAGATGAAGGCGTCGGCGCTTGACCCAACTTGCGTGAGCTGGTTTTTGTTGGAGAGACAGTTTGAGGATACTTTTCGAGAGGGGACAGGACGGACAACACATAGGGAATGGAAGTATATAGGAAAGGTGAAGCAAGTAATCAAATTTACCCTAGTGATACGACCTACGCCAAGGCCGATTTTACACTCCAGGTACCCAGTTTAACGTGTGGGTGGGACGAGGCGAACATGAGAGAAGGCCTGCCCAATGGCCACTGAGCAATCCTGGTGGCTAACCAAGTTCTCAGTCTCGTGTGTTGATTGGTTGTAGGAAGCCACCAATCAGGCCCCTGAATTCATTTTAGCCACCATGAATCCAGGTACTCATTTTCGTCTGAGTGAGACGGAACTGACAGGGAATGGAGTTTGTTCAACACTCCTGGGCTACTTGAACCCTGGTGGCAAGCCAGGGAAATTTCACCCACCCCTAGGGCAACATCTGGTCAATGTTGGTACTGGGTGCAATCACCCAACCAGCTACTGCCTTTGCTGGAGCAGGACATGCCAAACCCACCCAGCAACTGCTGTGCTGGCGCGGTCACCCATCCAACTACTGACCAGACCCTACGTTGCTTAACCTTCTGATCTATTATCAGGGTTGCAAGCGTTAGGCAGGGTTGCCCCAAAGAGGTGAGTGGTGGGGGAGGGGTCCTTATAAGACCGGCTGGAAGACCGAGGTGTCCGCCGCCAGCCAATCACAGGTCTTCCAGGTTTGCCAGACCTGGATCCTGATCCTCCAGATTTGGTGATGCTTGGAGGATACCCTGTGACTGTATTTCCTTCTTCTGTAATCTTGGGTCGCCCAATGGGGTAGCGGCCCGAGCGAGCGTCTCTGCCAATCCAGTAGCTGGCCAGCCGTGACGTCATGTCTGGAAGCGCTATTCCCCGGCTAATGAGGGAGGGTGGTGGTGGAGCAAGCTCCGCCCCCTTTTGGGAATGGGTGAAGGAGGAATCCTGGCCACCTACATCGACAAGAGCGGCTGTGGGTGATTTGGGGATCCTAATCTTCATTAGGCTGGGGAGGGGTTTGCCTGCATGCTCCTACCGGAGATGCTTGTAGGTCTTATCAACTTCCCAATATATATATATATATATATATATATATATATACTGTATAATTATATACAGTATATTATACAGTATATATTTATGGAAGCTCACACATATATTTGAGTACATGCAAATGTTTGTGTCCCTACCCGGGAATCGAACCCACGATCCAGGGATCTTACCAATCATGCTAGGACCTCATAAAACCTTGGAAGCCATTATCCATATTTGAATCTGGATAAATATAGCATGAGGATATTATTCCATTCCATCACGAATTGCAAACCAGGAAAGTGGTTTCTATCGATACACAAGAATAATCTGAATAATTCTGTGATACGCATATCTTGACCCTGCTTTTATTTACGAAACCGATATGGAAGACAATAATAATTTCACAGTAAATAAACTAAGGTATGGAAATTTGAGCTTATGGTTTGCATAATACTCAAATCATTAATTACACACAAAGTCAGGAACTCTTATGAATATTAGAATAATGATTAACATGGAAATAATCTTCAGGAAAGTATTAATTATTTACTTTCAAGAGTGAACGAATATGTTAAGCACAAGAGTTCAGGCAAAACAGAATGGGGAACGCTGGTTTTGTGTTCCCTGAACACGGGTTACTATTATAGATTATTATGTACAGTATAATAATCCCAATGAGTTGGAATTACGTCTGAGTGTCGCAGATGTGAAAATAACTTCAAATATTAAATTCAATATATTATCCCGATCATAGAAGATCTGAAATAACACTTGAAAATTAATAGTAGATATAACGACAGAATTATATGATTTGTAGTCCTAAGTAGAAAGTTAACGAGTTTCAAGAAGTGATTCGTACATACAAAACATTTTTTGTTTTGTATGTGCATGAAAGGGACAAAAGGCAAAGCTGCTTGTAACAAGTGTCTACCACTGACATTGTCACACCTGTCTCTGGTGTCGTCAAGCCCACCTCTGATAGCGGCACGCCTACCTCGACCAAACATAGGATTAGTACAATTGATAAATTGGTCAAGACGGCTCAGGTAGTCTGTCTTTTATCTGTTACACTTGGGTTGTTGGTTTTGAAGTTTAGAAGGTCTTCCTAGGTGTGAGGTCTCTCTTGGGGACTGGTGTTATCCTTCTGGACAGATCCATGTTGTGTTTGGTTGGCTTCTGGGTAACAGGGCGTGTAACGATATGGGTAGACTGTCTCTTGTGTCCTTGTTGTTCTGGTATCCTGATTGTGGCTACTCTGACTTGTTCTATATTCTCCACTTTTGTCGATATTGCTGGTTGCACTATTTTGTAGTGTGCATCATACTTCTTGATGGCAGCTACTCTGACTTGTTCTTTATACTCAATTCCATGTGAAACGAGTACCCAAGGCTTTTTCATCCAAGTAACGTCAAAATGTTCAAAGCATTACAAATGTAACAAAACTCTCGAAAGATCCACCTTCAATCATTTGGGAATTATTAGTGTTCAGAATGAGCATTAATATTTCAGATAACTCTCCCTGCAATAATATGTTTTCCTAATACGTCAGTGAAGAGTAAATCATATATACTTTAAAATGCATTAGATACGGATTGGAGAAAGTACCGGGAGAGGGAGGGGGGGGGGGGGGGGAACTCGGGGTAGGGGGAATTGGCGCCAAATGAGGGTTTGCCCAGGGCGCCATCAGTGTCTGCTACGGCCCTAAGGTTATATAAGGAGGGTGAGGTGGTGGGTGGGTAGCAGTTCCAGTATGAAGGTCCTGGTGGCAATACTGTCTCTGGTGCTGGTGGTGGCAGCCATACCTGCACAATACTCACGCCATTATGGGTAAAACATAGAAGAGAGATATTGGGATATTGGCTTCAGTAAATCTCCTATTAAGGGGACAGTGGATACTTTGTTGGGTCTATATATTCATATATCCATTTATTTTTTTAGTTTCCTCGCTAGACCTTCATCAAGCTTTAAACTAACACTCCCTAGACCCCCCTTCAAGATAAATTTGTACATTTTTCGACAAAAAAAGGTCCCGGACAAAGGCCGGTTTCTCTTAGAATTACAGGCTCGCTATCGCTCTCCAAGAAAAAATCGGCACCTAAATGGCACGAAAGGTCTTGATATTGTTATAGAAATGGGATGTAAGGTTTTAAAATCGACAAATTAATGGGGCGATTGTCTTAAAATATTAGATCTATGAGAATTGTTTGTTTTTTAATTATTATTATTTATTTATTTATTTATTTATTTTTAAGATCACAAATATTAATATCGGGATCTATATTCACCAAGGTATATATTTATCTTGTAATTTCTAAAAAAAAAATACAGAATAAATAATATGATATGCAATTAATATTACTAACATAAATTCCTCTTCTGCTAACCCTGAATTAGTGGTGATACATAGGCCAACCTCCGAACATAGGGAACGCTCACAAGAAATCAAACATGTGCTGCTTTGAAACCATTGACACTGATTATGTTAATAATCTTAGGTCATTTACTAAGCTCCAATTCTCTTCCCCTCCGAGGTGATTCAATAGCGCTAGGTAGCGTTTATATAATGCCTGAGACCATTATCCATCTCACTTGTTCAAGGGGAGACGGTAACCGCCGAAAAACTTTTCACCAACCTGAGCGAGGATTCAACCCGAGTCTGCTAGGTAGCAGACACGGACGTTATCAACTGAGCTAGCTAAATTTATTTCGTGGTTGTGTATTTAACTTTTTCCGTATTCAGTAACGCATTTCATAATTTTCTTATTGTTATTACAAGACGCTTTTATTCAATTTAGGAAGACGTTGTGGGAGTAAGTGGGTTAATTGCGCTAGTTTTTGTCTCTTGGATACCTAGAAATCCTTCAGAGGTGAATACAATTGTCTGATGATAGCCAGAATAAACTAATAAAACAAGTGATGCTCCCCAAGGGGTTTATTAAGTTATAGTATGTGTACCAGGTCCCAGGTGTTGCGTGTGGTGCCTGGAGAGAAGTGGCAGCTGCACAAACTAAGGGCGCTTCAGAAACAGGAACTCTACGACTTCTGGAGGGAACCTAAAACACTCGGTCAGTCTTTTACAGAATGTCACTATATCTTGCAATATTTTTCGTCTAAATGAATGCAAAGTATGTAAGCACACTAGAGTAAGTTTCTCTGCACTCATTTATCTGTTGTTGTTGATTACACCAGGTTCCCCGGTGGACATAATGAGCCCAGCCTTCAGCCTGCCTGCCCTCAAAGCCGCCCTTCAACAGCTGGACCTCAAGCCCAGAGTCCTGATCACCAACGTGGCCGACCTCCTCCAACAACAACATCCACGAGCCAACACTCAGGAACAGACGGAGATGAGCTGGACTAACTACCAAAATTATGATACGGTAATTATATTGTATTCAAGTATGGTTATTGTATAACATTTAGAAGGCGGTCGCCATCAGCTACAGTCAAGTATAGACCAGGGCGGCTGTCGTCAGGGATTGGCGGTGTGTTTTGCATATTTTTTTTTTTATTTCTATGTGAGTGAGGGAGACAAAAGGCAGAACTGCCTGTAGCGATTGCCTCCCCTAGAGTTGAAAGAGTGACAGGGCCAAAATCAAGGGACGTTCGAGCCAAAATACCTGGATACACGGAGTTTGAAGCAATTTAAGTCATAGGAAGAAGGAAAGACTGATTCTGGGAGAGTTCAAGACCTCAGCTGTTGAATAGAAGAAAGACTGAGAGTAACGTTTCATTCTTGGGTTGGAGAGTTGCACAGTAGGGGTGGGATTGTGTTGCAAGACGGGTACTACGTACCCTACGTAGAGGAGGTGGTATACACTGAGAGAGCTATGAGGAACACTAGCGATAGAATAGCGAGAGAGAGATGCAACATTGCGGCGAAGAGCGAGAGATTGCAGAGAGTTGGTGAGTGGACGGGAGTTAATGATAAGAAAGGCCTTCCTTTCTACTTTGTCTAGGAGTGCGGTATGAGAGGATCCACCCCACACATGTGAACAATACTCAATACAAGGACGCACTGTGCCCCTGTACAGAGCAAGAAGCTGTGCAGGGATAAAGAACCCCTTGAGGAGGTTGAGCACACCCAGCTTCTAGGAGGCTGCCTTAGCAAGACTGGTAATAATGTCCTTCCAAGTGAGAGCAGAAGAAAAAGAGACACCAAGAATATTGAGAGAAGATGAAGGATTGATTTTTGTATTGTTGAACAATAAAGGATAGTCCGCTGGGAGTTCCGGACGGGTAGATAGATGGAGAAATTGGGTTTTGGAAGCATTAAAGGTAACAAGGTTTTCTCTGCCCCAATTGGAAATAGTAGTTAGATCAGAAGATAAGTATATTCTATGGCTTCATTACGTTTGTCTTTGAGGGATTGCTGGCTGGGGCATTCTGGAAAACTAATTGAGTAGTGTAAGGTAGAGTCGTCTGCGTATGAATGGATGGGACTGGAGGTACAGTTGAGAAGATCATTTATGAAATTTAGAAAGAGAATAGGAGATAGGACAGAGCCCTGAGGAACACCGGAGTTGATAAGATGAGGAAGTGAGCGATGGCCATCCACAACTGCAGCTATGGAACGGCCGGAAAGGAAATAAGAGATAAAGGCACAGATGGAGGGATAGAAACCGAAGGAGGGTAGTTTAGAAATTAAAGATTTGTGCTAGACTCTATCGAAGGTCTTCGAAATGTCTAGTGTAATAGAAAAGGTTTCACCAAAGTCCCAAAGGGAGGATGACCAAGAGTTAGTAAGATATGAAAGAAGATCACCAGTAGAGCGACCCTTAAGGAAGCCATACTGGCGATCTGAGAGTAGATTATGGGAGGAGAAATGCTTAAGAAATTTGGAAGCAAGAATAATTTCAAAAACTTTAGAGATACAAGAGATGAGAGCAATTGGACGATATGTTGGAGGGTTGACAGTGGTCACCCTTCTTTGGGACAGGTTGAATGAGAGCAAACTTTCAACAAGAAGGAAAGACGTTAGAGGAGAGACAGAGACGAAAGAGTTTGCCTAGGCAGAGAGTCAGCACGGAAGCACAGTTTTTAAGTACAACAGGAGGAATACCGTCCGGACTGTACGCCTTCTTAGCATTAAGCCCAGAGAGGGTAGAAAATACATCTTTAGAAGATATTAGGATAATAGGCATAAGCAGGGGAGAGGGTGGTGGAGAGGGAGGAATAGCACCAGGAATCATCCAAGGTGGAGTTTCTAGCAAATGTTTGAGCGAAGAGTTAAGCTTTGTCATACGAAGAAGTGATGGTTGTGCCATCAGAGTGGAAAAGGGGAGGGAAAGACGAGGAAGAAACGTGTTGTTGGAGAAGTTTTTGGCTAGATGCTAGAAAGTTTGGGAAGAGCTAGAGTTGAATAGTTCAATGTATTTATTATTGATGAAAGAGTGCTTGGCAAGTCGAAGAACAGATTTGGCTTGATTCCGGGCAGAAACATAGGAAGAATGAGATTCTTGAGTTTTAAGGCGTCGGTACCGTTTGAATGCTTCCTCCTTGTTGCGGACAGCAGTAGAACAAGCATGAGTAAACCAAGATTTTTTTGCATTAGTCTGAGAGAAAGAAAATGGAATGTATGCTTCCATGCCCGATGGGATTACCTAGGTAATGCGTTCAGCACTCTCCGAGGGTCCCCGGCCACGGAAGCAAAAGTCATTTCATGGGAAATCAAAGAAGTACTGCCAAAGAGCCTCCCAGTCGGCAGCACCGGCGGCGCTTGTGGCACACAAGCGCCGCCGGTTGGGAGGATCAGGTGGCCGTATTGGAGAGAAAGGATAGGTGATAGAGATAAGTTTATGGTTGAAGGAGTCCAAAGGAGAGAAAAGATTGACAGTATAATAAGAAGGGTTAGAAGTTAGAAACAAGTCAAGAATGTTGGGCCGATCTCCGAAGCGATCCGGGATACAGGTTGGTTGCTGAATCAACTGCTCTAGGTCATTTAGGATAGAAAAACGTAGGCTTGTTCACCAGGTTGGTTAGAAGTATGAGAGGAGAGCCATTGGCAGTGGTGAACGTTGAAATCTCCTAAGATGGAGATTTCTGCGAAGGGAGAGATGGATAGAATGTGTTCCGCTTTAGAAGTTAGATAGTTAAAGAATTTTGGATAGTCAGCAGATTTAGGGAAGAGATAAACAGCGCAGAAATATTTAGTTAGAGAGTGACAAGAAAGCTTCAGCCTGAGAGTTGAGAATTCAGAAGAATCAAAGTTAGGAACACGAGAGAAAGCAAGATTGTTGCGCACATATACGCAACATCCACCTTTGGCTTGAAACTGAGGATAGAGATAGTAGGAGGATACAGAGAAGGATTTGCTGTCAGTAGTCCCAGACACCTGAGTTTCGGTGAGAAAGAGAAGGTCAGGGTTGGCAGAGGAGAGGTTGTGTTCTACGGATTGGAAGTTAGAAGAAAGGCCACGAATGTTGCAGAAGTTAATAGTAAGAGTAGAAGATAATGGTCCAGGTCATTTTCGGGAGTCGTTGCCAGGGGTCAGTTGGATGGGGGCATTTCTGCCCCCCCCCCCCCCCCCCATGGAGACTCTGAGGCTGTTTGAGTATTCGTAATTTTTTTGGTACAAAAAGGTAGTGTAGTATGTACGGTGTTTGTAGTATTATTTATTGATAGGAGGAGAGGGTGTTTTGGAGGGCAGGCTGGGGTTGCCCTCGATATTGATGAGGTACAGAAGGGATCAGCTAGGGAGGCTAGGTGGTGAAACAGGAGTTCCAGCTGTCCTTATCAACCACCTAGGACTCCCTGGAGTACTGCCCTGTTCAGCTGGTGCCTACAGCCTCCTCCTAACAATTTTGGGGGTGGGATTCCCAATCCAAACCCCCAGGGGCTATCTGCGCCACAAAGTAACAGGCGGTACGGTCGCCACATCCCTACGCCTATTATGAGACCAAGGGTGTGATAGTCTTTTCTCCTTCACTGTCTATCCTTTAGTGTCTATTCTACCATCTGCTCTCCGCAACCAACATTTTATTAATTTACTGTACCAACTAAACTTGGATGCTTTCTTGTCATACTTATGCTAATAAGTAGTTAACACTCAAGCCGCGGGTCCCAACAATTGTCGGATGAGAGAACCATGGCCTATCCAGCGGGTCCCGACAATATTCGGGTGGGATTTTGAGCACATTATCGGCTCTGAGAGAGAGTCCACGCGTTGGCAGGACCGCAGGCCGACTCTGACCACTCGGCATGAGCCTAGCGAGACAACTGAGGTCCCCACCACACACCTCCACCTCCCTGGCCTCGCGAGGAAAGGTAAAATCTCGGGAATTTACCGTATTTTAGGGTTTTTGCACTCGTGTTGCAATATCGTTGCAAGCGAATCCGTGGTCGTACAAGGATAATTCAGGTGTCATTGGAAAGCTCTATTATCGCCCTTTCACGGATACCTAATTGTATTACGCTCTGGCTCTTGTTTATGCATGAAAAAGAGCATGGAATGAACCTCGTTTAGGGTAAATATGCCCGCCTGGCAGGTAGTAGAAGTTACAAATATCCCCGTCCGTAAGGGGTTAATCAAATTAAATAAGTCTGTCCATTCACAAGATAGATTTATAAAATATTCACACTTTAAAGCAAAATTTAGTGATACCATTAATTTCACTGTCACTGGTGTGTCTCCTAATCATGGTTGTGGAGGTTCAAGTAAATTTGGTGACCTCATCTATTTCAGTAAGCAGTCGGCTTACATTTATAGAGTTGTACTGTAGGTTCATAGGCCTCTTGGATTAATGATTCACCATCCATGAATAGGACTACTATGGTATTGCCTCACTCATAGCTCTTAAGCTGAAACAAATCTTCATCTGATTATATAGATTGTTATACTTGTTAAAATTAAACCACCCAAATTAATTTGAAGCCCTTTCATAACCTTAAGCAGAAAATTATTGCTTGCTTCAAAATGACCTTACTTTATATATGTACCATTAATGCTTAATACTAATTGTATAAATCTAGGGGATGCAGTATAAACTAATTTGACCATTTGGTGCTGAGGACCACGCATCACGTGCATTGGAGGGTTTGTCCAAATTGGACACCAACGTTAAACATGTGGTTAAACATTCGGAAATTTGTAAAAAATTGTGGGCTTTCCTATGGTAATATTCTATTTTTCCCTTTCTTCTTTTATTTCGAGATATACTATATTGAAGGAGACATTTATGCATATGCCGCCATGTTATTGAGTCGTTTGATACTGTGTTTTATTATATACATATACAAAACTATTGATGATAAACAATTTCTGATATTACCATTGAAATATACATGCAAAATTCTTCTTATTTCACATAAAGAGGAACCTGTAATTATAGCTCATAAAACGAAAATGATAAATAATCTAATCATTGAACAGTTTCAGCTTGTTCATTTGATTTTATGGGCTGTTTTCTTCACTCATGTTATAGTAAGAGCTTTCCTCTTTCTTGTCATGTATGACTCATTACAGTAGACTTGATTATTGTGGATATAAACAAAGCGATAATCATTGTTTTCTGCCAGCTATTCGTAGCATCGTGAAATAAAAGGGGCTGGTATGTAATGTCAGTTTACGTGCGCTTGGGAGGGTTAATTAATATTCCTGCTATTTTGTGGATCTGAAGTATTTTGCTGACTAGCAGATGGGTGAAGTCAGGGGGTGATGCAGCGGAACCGGATGGATTACGCAAGCAGATTATACACCATCAAAATATCAAGGGTAAATAGAAGTTATGAAAACGTATAATATGATCATCAAGTATATTGATAGTGATTTACCTTTTTATATTAATTTATAATGGGTACTGTATATTACCATCAATATACCTTAAATTGGTAGATGTTTATGGACTTTAATTCCCCTTTCTAAGCCCATTATTGTTTACAGTGTAGTGTCCCTTGCCTGTGGTCAGTAGATCACCGAGGCACTTTGGGAGAGGGACAGTTAGGCTGTCAGTAAACAGGTGACATGTGCATGTCAAATAAAGCGTGTAATTTTACTGTGTAAATATAAGTCACCCGACTCCTAATAAATGGTAACTGTGTTTGACTTGGGTTTATAAATGGCTATTTCGGTCACCAATAAACATTTGGGGATTTGGACATTTTAGGATTACTAAATTTCATCAATGGTAAACAGGATAATCTAATACCAATCTTCAACAAAATGTGTATCTTGGATTCATTACGTGAACTTTATCTCAATCTGGACAACGGTAAACACACATACTCATGTGACCATCTTATTCTATTTTTTAAAGCACTGATCATGATTATTTCTGCTGTTTCCACTAATAATGTACTTGGTTTCCACTACATTTGTACAATCAGATCATGTCGTGGTTGGATGGCCTGGCAGCCACTCACCCATCGCTGTGTCAGGTGGAGGATGTTGGTCGGAGTTACGAGGGCCGCACCATGAAGCTTCTCACTATTGGTTCCGGACCGAACACCAACCCGGGCATCTTTATTACTGGTGGTGAGTCACACACATCAGTCAATAGCACTAAGGTGGTGCAAGGAAAATATAACTGATTTGTATCTAACAACTATTAACCATTGATAATTGTGGTCAATTGTGTCAACTTGCTAATTAGAATCAATACTAAACTTATCACTGGTTTATCTACCAGCCAAGTCGATAGACAATTGTCCAAAATTATGCATTCTAATCAAAGGGCACTAACATAATTCATAACTCATATGTGTATTTAATCTGAACAAAATGTTAAATAATTGTATTTGGTCAGAGTTGGGAAACAGGATTTTCTCGGAATTGAACTAACTTAAAACTGTGGCTGTTAATAGCTGAAGTAGCTGAACGTTTCATGGGAATATATCTACACTCAAGAATGGAAAACCTCAACGACAGTGACCTACATTTGTGGATCTCCCCGGCTACTGTGACCTACATAATGTATGTAACTGTTATGCAAGGTTTTTACTAGGGTTGTATTGACTTGATAGGTAGGTTCTTACTTGACTGGAGAAGATGAGAACACACAAGCATGAAGGTAATAGAGTAAGGAGCCGTTCCATCAGTGTCTTACACTCTCTCTTACAATCCAGACCTAGACTTCAGAAGGTAGGTGAAGACTTCCTTGTAGATCTTCTTAAGACTGTAGAGGTCTTTCAGATATCTATCAGCCAGTGCTTTCTAGAGTATCTGTTCAACTGTACTGCTTATGGATTTGGCTGGAGAGGTCTTACCAGTTCCGTCGTTCTTCCCGGCTGCGCATCTCGGGGCTAGAAGGGCGGTTGTGCTTAGAGGAAGGTCTATGTTGATGGTGGTAGCCCCTCTCAGAATTCGCGCCACGGCGGTGGTGCATCTCCGGGCAAGATGGGCACGTGGTGGTTTGGGTTTTATGGAATATTTCTCCTCCCTGAAGTTGGTAGTGGATTTCTTTTGTTTACCTGGTTGTGTTGGTTGTTAACCTTACGGTTATGTCCTTTCCTGGGGCTGGGGAGAGTGGCGAGGTGATGGTGGCGACCCGGGCCTGATGTGGTGAGGAGGCTCTTATGTCCTTTTGCCTTGGCGGGGTGGTGACAGGAGTTGCTTTGATGCTGATGCTTCCATCTCCTATTTTGCTTTTATCCCCCAGTAACAGTAAGATATATCTCCCTAACAGGTATCCACGCCAGAGAATGGATCTCTCCGGCTACTGTGACCTACATAATCAACGAGCTGGTCACCAACAGCAGCAAGTACACCAATCTTCTCGCCGGGGTCAACTTCTACTTCATGCCCGTCATCAACCCAGATGGATACGACTACTCTTGGACCAGTGTAAGCTAATACTTTTATGTGTAGTTTACTTCTAAGCAACAACTTATCATGCTGCTCATCGTTACACATACATGCAGAGAGAGAGAGAGAGAGAGAGAGAGAGAAAGGCACAGCTTACGTGATTATAAATTAGTTTAGAAAAGAAGTGGGTGGGTAAATAAAGCATTTGCATTGGAGTATTTGTAAGAATTTTTAAGAATAAAAGTTATAGTAAATAATTGATGTCAGGAAAGATCATTAATTTAATGTTTTAAGCAATTTATTTCGTTCTGTGTAGGCATACCTCATGTTTCTCAGACTCCTGGGAAGAAGCAAATATTCACCCTATTCTTAAAACTGGGGCCTCTTCAGATACATCAAACTGCTGACCAATAGCTATAACTTCCACTCTTGGTAAAGTCTTTGAAATAATAATAAAGAATCACATAATCAAGCGACTAGACTAATAAATTAATCAATGATAAACAGTATGGTTTTAGATACAACATGATGAAACACATACAATAGCGCTGGATATTTCAAGACCATTTGATAAAGTCTGACATCAATCCTTATTGTCGAAGATATCACACTACGTTCTTGTATCACATTCACTGGTTCTTACCTTCATAACCATAACCGTAAAGTGTGTGTAATGGTAGACTGGCCTTTTATTTTCAATTTTACTCAATATTTGCTGGCGTTTCTCAGGGATCAGTTTTGGCCCCAATTCTGGTCTTCATTCATATCAATGATCTCCTATCTACCAATCATAACCCAATACATTCCTACGCAGAGGACTCAACACTCCACAGTTCCGTCACATTTAGCAGTTTTTTCGCGAAGCCTTATATATTATATTCCAAAATGAAAGTGCATTTTTTCTAAACCAGATCATTTCTGAAATTAAGAAATGGGGACAAAATGATCTAGTTTCCTTTTATATACAGAACACCAAATAAAATAATTTTCTAACGGAGAGAATCTTTCTGGCTCCCGCATAATTTTAGATGATGTCAATATTCCCACTTTCTCTAGTATTTACATCCTGCTAACAAACCTAAGGTGGACACCTAATGTTAGATCCATTGTTAAAAAGGTCTCAATAAACTGGGACCCCTGTGCAGACTCCTGGCCATAGTATATAAAAGTCATGAGTGTTCTCAGATGGAAAACTGCTCACATATGTGGAATGGTGTGGAGTGTTTGTTTTAAGGCAGTTGGATAACATTCAACATATAGCTATTAGATTAATCAATACCTCTGCAATCACACAGATCTTTCCTCCATTATTCATACAAAGAGATGTTGCATCCCTTGCATCATTCTACAAATATTTTCACATGAAATGTTCCGAGGAATGCACTTCGATTGTGCCACCTCTCAACATCTGTCCCTGTAGTAGGGCAGCTGGAAACGCCCATGAACTTACACTCTCTCCTCCACAACGTAGAACTTCCGCTTATCAAAATTAATTTATCCCAAAACTATTACTTTATGAAATTCACTTCCTTGGAGTTGTTTTCCACAAACTTGTAATCTACAACATTTTTAATACGGCTATTACAAACATTTTACGAGTGGCGGATGCCTTTAGGAACATAGATCTTTGTTATTTTGCCTTTGGTTATCCTTCCTCCATAAACTGTCTCTTAAAGGAATATTAAATAGTTTTCTACATATTAGGTATGACAACATATACTAATATATGCTCTATTACTGCATTTATACTTTAATAAGATGTTTTTAGTTTCTTTATTTTGTTTAATAATCATCCTTACCGGTTGTAAATATAAAATAAATCTAGCAATGTCGCTGCAGACGAGAACGATATGAATTTCTTAATAATTGTAATAAATTCCACAGGATAGATTCTGGCGAAAGACCCGTTCAGACATCGAGTCAATGTATGGGTGCAAAGGTGTCGACCCAAACAGGAACTGGGACTTCCACTGGATGGGTCAGTAACTGTGCAGAATAAGGGAATAATTTAACCTTAGCTGGTGCGAGTCTTTTAGGACCATTATTTTAGAGTTTTAAGACGTTTCACCAAATTAGTTTGGCGATTAAAAGATGTTTCGACCCATTTAGGTGTCGATTCTGTCTGGCTGAGCGAGACCGAGCCTGCAATTTAAGTGAACCTGGCCAATTTTTTCTTACTGAAAAAATGTACATATTTAGCTTAAGTCTGGGTGGCGTATTAATTTTAGTTTGAAGGGTGAGGAGGAGGGGTTTTCTTTATCCGGAGGAAAACTAAAAATATATTTCCTCGAAAATCTAAATGCATCTTAATGATTTAACATAATGACCCGCAAGACATCGCACCAGTTTGTGTTAAATGATTTGTGTTAGGTGTTTTCTAATGTTGTAGTGTTTAACACGACACCAGAGTTGCTTGGAATGTTTTCGTAACTGTAAATTATGAAACACATTTATTTATATAAAAAAATATAAATCTCCTAGCTTGAAACTTTGGTATAGACGACTATATTTATATATATTGACGCCTTTTTTATTTATGCGACAGTTTTCGTTATCAGAAATCTTGTCAAGCAATATGAAGCACATCAGAGATTCAGAGGAGATTGAACGTGATAATTTATGATTAATGACATGAGTCCTGAGATTATCAAATAGAACTTAAGTCACGCATAGGATATCAATCCACTAAGGCTAATTTCCTTGACTGAGAGGCAAGGCGTCAAAACTATAAGAAACCAACAAACATACATATTTTCCCGTCACAGTGAAATAATTAGTAACCCAGCATTATAATAGGGCATATAATATGTCATCTATCCTGTCATAAATATAAATTAAAACCTCCAGAAACGAGAACTGCGATTGATATATTACTGCTCTGCACACACGAGAAGTTACGTCCAGAGTCTAATTTTTTCAAACTCATAATTTTGAGACACCATTAATGATGTGATAAACACAAAAATATATAGTTTTTTAACTACTAAAAAACACAGGTAACAATGGATATGCGAGTAAAAGAAATGTTACATGTATGCTTTTGAAGTAACATTTTGTTGATAATATTAAATTGGTTTACCTACTAATAATATGTTGAGCATCTTTTAACAATGTATTTTCGTTTCAGTGCATTAAAAAGTATTACTAATATTCAGTTTGCTGGTTAATTAATGAGATTTAATTTCAGAACTTGCATTATGCTTTTATCTACTTGTAAATGATAATATGAAATGTCAGACTTGGAAACTGTCTAATAGTAAAAATAAAAATGTCTTTTCTGTAAAATCACCTTGACGTCCAAACTTTCCTACTTTTTTCACGATGTCAGATGCTGGTTCCTCTAACGTTAGGTGCACTGATGACTACGCTGGGCCCTCCCCCTTCTCTGAGGTGGAGATGCAGGTGGTGAGAGATGAGGTCAACAAGCGGGCCTCCACACTCAAGTCCTACATGTCCATCCATGACTACTCCCAGCTGTGGATGTACCCATGGGGATGGACTGAGGAGCTTCCGAGTGACTGGGAGGATCTGGTAGGCAGACATCAATGACAAGCTCAGTGAAAGACAATTTCAATCAAAATCCTTTTGGCAAATAGTTTTGAGGACACTGTAGAGAAGCTTAGGAAGTGAAGGGAGGAATCAGTGATTCCGAGATAAAATAGATAATATGGTAAGGGTGAGTGGAATGGATGGTTCTGCAGTAAAGAGTGGTTTATGTTCATTTGCTGTGTGCAAGAAGAGCGTTTGGTAACAATTCTATTAATTTTGTTGTGTTGTATATGATGGACTGATAGTTGGGTACACTACAAGCATAGTGGTACTGGAATGTTGAAGTCCCTATATTAATCAGGCTAGAACTGAGCAGGCTAAGTAAACATAAAAAAGAACGAAATAGTTTATTACACAGGAGATAATTATATACAAGTACATACAGAGGTCAATACAATAAGATACAACATAGAATAGATACAATATTCTGCCACTCTGAGTGGCAATTTCTTGTTGCTTGTTGCTTGTAATTATGAGCAAAAGTGGTTTGGGTGGTAGTCGTGGCTGCATGGGGCAAGTAGGGGATTATCAGGGCAGCTGTCAGATCGCCTCTGGGTGGATGCATGGCCAGGTGTGCGGCTAGTAGGCGACTTCCTTTCTTCTCACTGGGCGGCCCGGGCGAGTCCACCTGTCCAACTTGGGGGTAGTACCGTGATGACATCGCCCAGCCGTCTCTGGGTGGACTTCTGGCAACTTTATGGGATGGTAATGGGGACAGTTCAGTTGGCCGTGGCATATCCAAATACTCCTAGGGGAAGGGAAAAAAATGCGTTCTTCTGTCGGGCCTTAAGGGGTGTAGGGACCAGAGTAGGGTGTCTTCTAGGACGTCATGCTGGGGTTGATCGTGCGCTCTTTCTGTGGGTGGCACACTTCTTCAATTTGTTCACATGATTGAGCTGTATAGCCATCTATAAGATCCCCGCAATAATTTTGTTAAAATTTTGAAATAATGTTGATTCTAATAACTTATCGGAGACAATTTAGCTTAAAATGGGGGTCTTTCAAAGTGTTCAAAGCATACACACTCTCACCTCCATCACGCTGTACCTGTTTACAAGTGAAAATGAAAAAATGTGTACTATACACAAATCTATTTTCCATTGCATGTATAATGGGGGTGTATGTATGAGGAAGACATCCTTTCCCTTCCCATCAGCTACAACTATTGGGACCTATGCGTGACTACAGGCAATCCCCACAGGTCTTAATAGTTGAATGGGATGGAGAGGGTTGGAGATGTCGTCCTCATACTGGACTTGCATACCCAATATATATTATATTGAATATTGACCTGCAGCTGTCACCCTATTTGGATTTTTCTAGTAGGTTTAGCCAGGGGGTTTCTTACTTTTAGCATTGAAAATCTGCAAGGTGACATGTAATAGTTCAAGTTTTGAAAGACTCCCATTAAATATGGGCACAACTATATATTAATTACTTTTCATTCTTGTTTACTATAATTTTGACAGAACACTTTGGCTAATGCTGCAGTGAACGCTCTTACTGCCGTTCATGGGACCCAATACTCCACTGGTTCTGTCTGCAATATTAAGTGTAAGTATAAAATGTCCACTCCAAGACATAAATCCTGGCCCAATACGAACACTCAAACAGCAAAACGAACCTCCAAAATCTAGATATTAGGTTAACAATTAATGATGAGATTCGATTCCTATCAGGATAGTTTTGAAAACTTAAAGGCCACGATAATGTCTTAGAGTGTGCCTTAAGGGGGAAGAGTTTATTTTTTGGTCGATTATTTCATATGTTTATTATGGTTTTAGTTTCCTCCCTAGACCTCCATCAAACTTATAAAACAAATCCATTAAATACCCCTTCTAGATAAATGTGTAAATTTTTCGGTAGAAAAATATCTCGGCCTAAGGCCGGTTCTTCCATTATTACAGGCTCACTATCGTTCGCCAGGGAAAATAATTGACACATAAATAGCAAAAAAGGTCTTAATGTTGACAAATAAATGGAACGAAAGAACTTAAAATCGACAAACTAATGGGACAAACATCTTAAAATCGGAAAACTAATGGGGCTAAACATGAGGAGGAAGGGGGTCAGAAAAGCGGCCCATCTCCCCTTAACATTAATTTTGGCTGCATAACACAAAATTGTACCAAACAATTCGATTAGTTTAATTAAGTCTTTACAGCGTTCATGCATTGATTTACAATCTTCTCAAAATCAACTCTAGCATCTTGCCACGGGAACTGCATGTACCCTCAGCTTTCATAGTGAGGATGTATTTTCAGAAATAATATACAGGTACCCTCAGGGACATAACTCGTGGCCTTAGCTTTTCGAAGCTTTTTTGGTTTCATTTCATGAAACGTGAACTCCTATAATTTCCCAAGGGAATTAAGTCGAGTTATAATAATGAATATGCAGCATGATTGAAACCTCCTATTAATATACCTTTGAGCTTGCTTTAGTAAAACGTTTATTAACCCTTTCACGCACAAGACGCAATTTGTGCCTTTCTGGGATACTTAAAGGCCTTTGTGACCACCAGGTATGTTTAGAAACCTTTAGTTTAGTTACTTCAACCTCTGCCTTTGTCTTTGAGTGAGCTGTGGGCAGAAAACTAATTTTGGAGAGGTAATTATGAGATTGAGAGAACTCTATTTCTGAATGCTAAATGAGTCCACAGGATAGCGAGATGGTTAATTGGTCCGCTTAAGTTAGCACCGGATTTTATTGCAATTATTTCATATATACAAACCCTTTCTGACAACTTACATTAAATACTACTGAAGCTTCATAAAACAAATATTCTTGGTACACTTTTAACAAGGTCAATGTTTATAAATTCATATTCATAAATTGGAGAAATCATAGTTGCAAAATGAACAATATGAAGCATGCTGGATCTCTAAAACATAAAAACACTTCCATGATAATAAACAACATTGTGAAAATACATAAAAAAATCTGAAAACAAAATGGAGCATACTCCTTTCTTGTGGCTGCACAAAATAGCCCAGTCTAATGGTATCTGGTTAATTCATATACTGTACATAGTTTACACAAGCACAGTGCTACCTCTTCCGCACATATCATTTTGTTATCTCAATAAAATATGTTTTATGAGTCAGAATCTTGATTTATATATATATATATATATATATATATATATATATATATATATATATATATATATATTTATTGTTTGTGAATTCTGAAGAAATGTATTTATAATGTCCCTCTTGAATTTATATTTTAGCTGCTTGCCTAAAAGGATTATTGATAAGTTGTGGAAACACACACACATACACTAAACAAGGTTACAATATGCAACATGCAGCAAAGAAGAAGGTACATTTAGAGTTTGATGTTTTGCACAGATATGACTTCTGGTTCCTCTACTGACTGGGTGAAGGAGAAGGCTGGTGTGAAGTATGTGTACAACGTTGAACTTCGTGACCGCGGCCACTTCCTTTTCCTCATCCCGGCCGACCAGATCATTCCCACGGGGGAGGAAACCTTCGCTGGGATCAAGGTGGTGGCGGACCATGTCAATCAGCATTACGGGCGCTAAGTCACCTTAGTAGATCATGATGATCGAGAAAAACTCTTTTTGGGTCCCAATCCACCTCTTATTACTACTAATCACACAAATAATTGTTAATTTCTTCTCATATTCCACAGTTTAAATACTCCAACAGCAGGAGGTTTTAGTGTAATGCAATAACTTACTGCCCATGGTATTATGTTAATTTACCTTGAATTTGTTTTATGGATATTTACCCATAACCTTTGTTCATAATATTATATTTCAAAGAGTCTCTGAGCACTATGTTGATTTTTATTAAGTGTTCAGTAAAAGGCGAATGTACCTTGAAAGTTAATATTGAATACTGGAATGCATAAATATTAGCGGTTATGAACTGGTGCTCAAGGTGATGGGATTTCTTGAAAATTTAACTCATGTAAACAGTTATAGCATATCCAAAATAAATGAATTGGTATTGTTACAGTTTTTTCATTTGCTATCCTTAAGTCTGTGAAATCTGTGAGAGAGTCTTTTAAGACATACTTAGGGAAGCCATTTCTATCGACGAATGCAATTTGATTTCATGCCAAAAATTGATACATTCGATGCAGTTGCAGGAGAGGTATTTACGTAAAAATAGGGAGCTGCATTGCATATTTGTAGACCTGGAAAAGGCCTTTGGTAGGATGCCTAGGGAAGTCGTGCAATGGACTATGAGAACATTTGGTATAAAAGAGTGGCTGGTTAGTGTGATAATGAAGATGTACTAGGACTCACAAATGGCAGTGAAAGTGAAAAGTGAACTAAACATGGAGTTTCTAGTTAGTGTTGGAGTCCACCAGGATTTTGTGTTGAGCCCACTTCTCTTTGTGTTATGGACACACTTGCTATGGATTTTAAACTGGTCTCGCTTGGAAACTGCCACTATTACCAGAGTTAGATGTGATTGGAGAAACTTCAGAGAATTGCTGCTGATTCAAACAATGAGAGGATTTCTACTTCATTTGAAGGGAAAAATTTATGCTTCATGTATTAGAAGGACAATGGCTTATGCTTCAGAACGTGATTAGTTAAAGTGGATGACATCAACAGAATTTGTGACAAAATGAGAATGCTGAAATGGATGTGTGGTGCAAAACTGTAAGATTGGATAGTTAATGAGGATTTAACCCTCTCTGACATATGACGCGATTTTGAGCCTATTAGGGATACTTTAAAGTCTGTTACCATCAGGGGTATTTAGAAACCTTTAGTTTAGTTACTTCAACCTCTGCAGCTGTCTTTGAGTTAGCTGTGGGCAGAAAACTAATTTTGGAGAAGTAATTATAAGAGTGGGAGAACTCCATTTCTTATTGCTAATCTTGCAACCTCTGCGTCATATGTGCGTGAAAGGGTTAAAGAGGCAGTTTGGTATCAAGAGTATCGGCAAAGAGATGCGTACAAGCAGGCTTGGATGGTATGGGCGTGTAGAGAGTATGGATGTTCTAAATTTGGTGAAGAGATTTAAATCCGTGAACATGAGGGAGCTGCATTGAGGGGTAGACCTACAAAGATGTGTGATCAGGCTATATGATCTAATCTCAAACTTAAAAACCTGACAAATAAGGCAGCCAAGAACAGGGCTCCCTACAATGCCACCATTAACACACGAGACGAGAACGAAATGGATCATAAAGTGTTTAACATTATGTATGTACGGTTATACCTCGGATTGCGCACATATGGAGTGTTAATTTTTCAATTGAGCGGTTACCACTGTAATCTTCACACTTCAAGTTGCATGGATCTTTCCTGCTATTGCTCGCTTGACAGTCTAGAATATTTGGAACGACCAGACAGAAAAATCACATTTGCAGTGCATTGACGTAATTCAAGACGCTGCAAATAATTCTGTGTTTTCATTGGTCGAGTACTGGCTTGTCAAAACAAAGATGATTCTGTAGCTCTATCCTGGTAATAAAAAAACATCGATATCGCCTCCTCAACACCCACTTCATGGTGTGAGGTGTGAGGAGAGAGCTATGGAAGTCGGACATGGTGTGTCTCTCGCGAGTGAAGTTGTCGAATGATGCCCCATGCCTCGAGAGAAAGGAAATGGAATGTACGCTTCCATGCCCGATACACATTAAGGTGAGCGTGGCATAGGCCCTTTGACAGCTGGGCATGCCTTATGGGGAAATAGATAGGAAAATACCATTTTCAAAGTACAATATCTCAACAATGGTTGAAATTTGGATTGTTTTATTTAGACGATTTCATGATTAGTTGTTGTTGTTGTTGTTGTTCCCTAAGCTGCCTGGCCGAACAGCCCCGAGTCCTTAAGGAAGGCCATGGCCACGGTCGGGCTTTCCCACAGAGCTCTCAAGGAGTGTAGATTGTGTTGTTGGCGTAAGTGGTTGTGTGAAATGCAGTCTTCTATGATGTGTTTAGTGGTATGGGTGCTGTGTTACAACCTGGGCAGGTGTCGACAACAGAGTCATCCAGTCTCTTCTGATAGCTCAGAAGAGCTGGATGGTGTCCGCATCTCAGCCTGGCCAGGTGGACTCTGTCCTCGCGAGGAAGGGAGGATTCAGAAGGATGGATTTCGGGAGGTCGTGCCTGCAGCTGCGCGTTGTCTATGAGTGAGTCGGTGGAACGGCGAGAAATATGAGTATGGATGTGCTTCTGGAAGCTGGTTTGGGGTGGGCAGGGAGGGAAAGAAGATAGTATTTGTGTGTGCTGGGTGTTGTTTTGATATTTCTTGGTGTCTGTGGGTGTGTTGCCATGTAGTGTAGTGGGTGGTGTTGGTTCGTGGAGGCTGCTGCCAGAAATTGAGTGCCTCTCATGTCCAGATGGTCTTTGACTTTGAGAACTATGGTTTCTTGATGTAGGTGATCTGTAGGTGTAGTAGTATTATATACTGTATATATAACCTAATCCCGAAGTTTGACACACCTATTTGGGATATCAACAAATACTCACCTAAGAGGCATCGAGCACTCTTCCTCTTTTTCTGGGAGGCTGGGTTGAATGTTCATTGACAAAACAAAAATATATGGATACACTTTTGGGCTAAATAACGATTTCATCCTTCAAGTATCTGGAGTAAAACCTTTATCACCTTCTTTAATGGAAGATTTCAGTTTGAAAATGTATTTATTTATAAGTTTATGAGTGATGCATGCCACAAACCATGCCTCATACACCAAATATTGTGAGGCAGGAGGTGACGTATAGCTTACTAACACAAGTAGAGAGGTCATTGCCGAACCAGCATGCCATTGTCGCAGCTAAATACATGCAGCAAAATATTCAATAATGCAAACCATGCTGCACAGTTTGAGTTATCGTGTAAATGCTTATTTACCTCTCTAAGATATTATTGTGGTTTATGCAACTATAAAGTACTCTACATACATAAGTTATACACATACCATACACAACACATACCATACACAAGCATGTACAGTTGGTCAAAGTTACAGCTGACCCACCCTCGCTCTGGGGCTCGCATAATTAGCTGGCAATACTGGTGTAGTGGTGCAGGGATACCACTTGCCATTAATGTGTTACCTGTGTCTGTCCTGTATATTACTGCAAATTAGACTGTAATGTTCAGGTTGTCAAGACTAAATGCTCTTTCATTAACCCCTTCCTTACCGCCAACATTCTGTTTACTTCATTCTGGCTACTTATAATCGATTGTATTCAATTTAGGAAGGATCTCTGGTAATTATAAGGCTTCAAACTATCTCAACTAACCCTATTAACTACCACATATCCTTCCTAAGCTGTTTAAAATCGTCTAAATATAGCTACAATAAGATACAACAGACGTCACCGGTACAGAAGGGGTTAAGCAGCCACTAATAAAACAGAAATATGTATTCTTATAAAATCGAGTAAAGTATATTGTGGCAGCCAACAGGTTTTATATGCATTGCCAATCAGTGGATATAATAACTTGAATACTGTATTTAAGCAAATCTACGAACTTTGGGTGAATGTTCGGGATCATACATAGCGATGTATGCATTTGTATTTGAGATAGGCTTATTTTCCCTTGTTTAGTATATGTTCTAACAATGATATAGCCGAAATCAGATCTACCAATCCCAATCTTTGTAAGACACACCTCCTTCCTACACCAGTATTGCCAGATAATTCTGCGATCCCCAGAGCGAGGGTGGGTCAGCTGGAACTTTGACCAACTGTAATTGTATACATACTGTAAATGCAAATACATTTCACACTGTATTTCATCTATACAGTGTGAAATGTATTTGTATTTACTGTATGTATATAAAGGTATACAAGTACATGCTTGTGTATGGTATGGAGGTGAGTATCAATGGATTGGCTGTGGAAACTATGTTCATAAACTTGGACAAATTGAGTGGTACCAGTGGACTGGAAGAAGGGAATGATAGTCCCGTTGTCTAAAGGTAGAGGTGAACGAAATTAATGTAAGTGTCACAGAGGTATTAGTCTGCTGAGTGTGTTTGGTAAGGTATATGTGAGACTAGTGATTGACAGAAATTACCGATGGAAAAGTGAGTGATGAACAGCGAGGATTTCGAAGTGGAAGAGGATGTGTGGATCCGATTATGTTTGCAGTGAGACAGATGATAGAGAAGGCATGTGAAAACCTATGAGGGTTTACATGGCATTTATGGATCGAGAGAAAGCATATGACAAAGTAAATAGATAAGGATTATGAAAAGTGTTAAAGCTGTATAATGTAAAAGACAATTTGTTGAATGTTGTGAAGAGTTTTTATGATGGTACTGAAGCATTGTAAGAATAAATTGCATATTAAGCGAGTGGTTTAGTATGCAGGTCGGAGTGAGACAGGTATGTGTGATTTTGCGCTAGTTATTTAATATTTACATGGATTGGGTAATGGAAAAAGTAAATGGACAGAACAAGAAGAGAGGGGGTAGAGATGGTGAGTGGTGGAAACAGAATAACTGTCACTAATGTACATACATACATATCATTTTAAGGAGGGTTAAGACTGAGTCCTCCACACATGCGTGCAGTTTCAATATCCTGTCCTAATGGCGGCATTCCAGGCAACCCGGTTAAGGGCTGCTTCACTGGTCAAGTTTTTGGATTAGAGATTGGCATGCATAGTCCGATCCCAGGTCTTCCTCGGTCCACCCCTTGTTGCAGCTCCCTCCACAAGCACAGACCAAAGACCTCAGTGATATCCCTACATCATCGCCGATTCAGATTGATAATTCAGATGTTCTAAGCAATATCACCATTACAGAGAGAGAAGTATTGAATTGTTTAGATAAACTCAAGGTAAATAAAACGCCTGGACCTGATACAATCTCACCTAGAGTTGTAAAGGAAGCTAAGGATGAGCTCTCCAAACCACTGACATTGCTATTCAATAAATCCTTGCAGTCTGGAACTTTGCCTGATCAGTGGAAGCTAGCCAATGTAACACCGATATTAAAGAAAGGCAGCAAATCCCTACCCAGTAACTATCGTCCAATTAGCTTAACCTCAGTTGTATGTAAAATGCTAGAAACACTCATAAGAGACAGACTCGTAAATCACTTAGAGGCAAATATCATACTTAAAGATACTCAACACGGCTTTCGTAACAAACGCTCCTGCTTAACAAATCTCTTAAGACTTCTTTCACGATATCCTCAACCTCTATGATGAGAGTAAAGCTGTAGATATTATAAACCTTGATTTTCAAAAGGCCTTTGACAAAGTTCCTCACACACGTTTACTGCTAAAACTAAAAGCGCATGGAATACAAGACGGTGTGTTGAAATGGATAGAAAATTGGCTCAGCGACAGAAAGCAAAGAGTAGTAATAAACGGTAAGGCATCTAAATGGACCAATGTATGTAGCGGGGTACCCCAGGGATCAGTACTAGGTCCAATTCTCTTTCTAATTTACATCAACGACATAGATGAGGGTCTCACCTGTACAATCTCAAAGTTTGCTGACGATACAAAAATTGCAAATAGCGTACTCTCAAAAGAACAAGTTGACGAAATGCAACACAATCTAGATAAGTTGTCACATTGGGTGCAAATTTGGCAAATGAGTTTCAATGCAGATAAATGTAAAGTACTACATATCGGATACCAAAATGAGAAAGCAAACTATTCGATGAATGGCACTGAGCTTAAGAGTGTAGACAGAGAAACCGATCTGGGAGTAACAATATCGAGTAACCTAAAACGGAGTCAACAATGTTCAGAAGTTGTTAAGAAGGCAAACAAAATAATTGGCTTTATAGGCAGGTCATTTGAGCATAAATCCAAAGAAGTTATCCTAACTCTTTACAATTCCTTAGTCCGCCCTCTTCTGGAATACTGCGTTCAATCCTGGTGCCCTTATTACCGAAAAGATATAGACAAGCTAGAACGAGTTCAACGTAGAGTTACCAAAATGATACTTAGCCTAAAGAACAATCCATACGAGGAGCGTCTTAGAGAATTAAATCTATTTCCTTTAACCCAGCGCAGATTAAGAGGCGACTTAATTCAAGTGTTCAAAATCATCAAAGGCATCGACAATATGAACTGTAGTAAGTACTTCACTATCGACCAATCTAATTATACGCGGGGAAACGGTTGCAAAATTATTGGTAAAACTTTTAACTCTCACGAATCTAAGAATTTCTTCTTCAATCAGGTTGTCAACTTGTGGAATGGGCTTCCCCGAGACGTTATAGACTGCAGCACCGTTGATTCTTTTAAACTTCGCCTAGACAAATATCTCGCATCAAACCCGCGACTGACTGCGTTTGTAAATGAATAACTTTATTTTATCCTCCCCTCAGTTACTAACCCATCTGTCCCCTACTAACTTCCTAATCCTGCCATGGACATTAGTTCCAGGGCAGTATTTTCCTTTCCAATGTTCCCTTACCCACTCTAAACCACTGTTTGGAAACTTGATCCTCAGTGTTTTGGAGGACAAGCAGCCTAGAAGGGTCACTAGACCTGTTGTTGCTTGATTTCCTTTGTACTCCTTTGTACCTGCCACAGACATTAGTTCCAGGGCAGTAGTTCCCTTTCCCATGTTCCCTTACCCACTCTAAACCACTGTTTGGTCACTTGATCTACAGTGTCTTGGAGGACAAGCAGCCTAGAAGGGTCACTAGATTTGTTGTTGCTTGATTTCCTTTGTAATCCTTTGTACCTTCATCTTTTCACCCAATTTTGTTCATCCATTCTCTCCACATGCCCATACCATCCCAGTCTACTTGTACGCATCTCCTCGCTAATACTCTTTATACCTAAGCGTCTCCTCAGCTCATCATTGTTATTCTATCCTGCAGTTTGGCCCCACACATTCATCTCACCATTCTCATCTCATTACGTTCCATTCTGTTGACATCCTCTACTTTAACAGCCCATGTTTCTGAGGCATACGTCATTGCACTTCTAACACATGAGGCATACACCTTTCCCTTCAGTGGGAGAGGCACTCTTTTCATAGTCAGAATTGGCAGTGGTTCTCTGAACTTCCCCCCCGTCACATCTAATTCTAGCGACAGTGGCAGCCTCAGCCCCACCACCGGCAGAGATGGTATCTCCTAGGTAACGAAACTTGTCCACCAGCTCCAATGACTCATTTCCAAAATTCACAGCCATAGGATCATCATTTAACACAAGCTCGCTCTTGCACACTACGCACTCAAATTTCTTTATTTCTGATTTCTCCTTCGGCAGGGGTCCTTTTATTCTACTACAGTACTTACTCCCATGGTGCACACATCGACAGATGCTACACCGAATCGAAGTTAGCACCCACACCCTTTCCACACACTGCACCGCTCTTTTCTACGTTGCCTCGTCTCAATCTATAATGCATAACCTTGGTTTTGTTAATATTGACTCTTGCTCGCCATGATCTCTCTCCATCTTCTGAATTTGGCCTCCGCATCTTGCACATTGTCAGCTATTAGGACTAAATCGTCTGCATAAAACAGTTCCCATGGGAGTCCAGATATAAAATCTCTAGACAGTCCCTCCAGGACCATAATAAAGAGGAGAGGGCTTAACACTGAACCCTGATGAACTCCAACACAGACTGTGAACTCCTCACTCAGTACACCTTTCACCCTCACCGCAGTTTCGCGAATCCTCATACATCTTCAATATCACACGCACTAGCCACTCTTCCACACCAAGTTTCCTCATAGCTCACTGCACAACATCTCTAGGCACCCTGCCAAAGGCCTTCTCCAGATCTACAAACACAAAGTAGAGATCCCTGCCTTTTAGTAAGTATCTTTCCTGTATCTGCCTGACTATGAAGATAGTGCTTTGCCTGATCAAGCCCTCAGAGACTCTCACAGACCTTCATGATTTGGTCAAACATTTTCAGGCCCCTGTAATTACCTCTATCTAGCACATCCCTTTTTTCTTTGTATATATTTACTATTACACTTTTGTGCCAATCCTCGGGGATTTTCTCATCTTTAATAATGGAGTTTATCATCTCAGTGACTAAGCTGACACCAGTCTCCCCTGAGGCCTTTATCATCTCAGCGACAATGTCAGAGCACCCTGGAGCTTTACCGTCCTTCATTTTATTGATTGCGTCGCTCACTACAGCTGGTGCTATCAAAGGAGGGGGTCCATATATTGGTTTTTCGATACTAAGTTGTTTTAGCAATCGTTCATAGTGTGCCTTCCATGCTTCTCTGATTTCATCTTCTGCATACACAATCGTCCCAATATGTTTCCAACACACTGTTCACCTTTAATATCCCTACTGTAATTTTTAACTCGCCTAGCTAGGTTGAAGATCCCATTGGGATTGTCCGTGTTACGCACTTGTTCGAGGACCAGGTCCTTAATGCCTATTTTAGCATTGTAAATCACTCTTCTGGCAGTTCGTTTAGCTGTCTGGTATTCCTCCTTACTGCCTCCCTTCTTCCATGCTTTGAAGCATCTCCTTTTCTCTTTCCTGCATGTTCTACCTCATCGTTCCACCACCAGGAAGTCTTATTCCTGGGGTGACCCTTTGTTTTTCCCACAGACTCTGTCAGTGGCAGCGGGAAGGCTATGCTTAAGGAAATTCCATTGACTATTTACATCGCTAGGCCTAGCTTGCTTATTTCTATTAATTTCCTCCAGTTCACTATGAAACCTACCCCTAACTTCCTTGTTCTTCAGCAGCCACACTCTCCTTTTGGGCATGTATACTTTCTTGCGCTCAGGATCTCTGTATAAGCTCATTCCGCACACAAGTAGCTTATGCTGGGGGATATATTCTTCGCTCAGGATGACATTTATATCCCGAACCAATTTCCAGTCTTTCCTGTTAACCAAGAAGTATTCTATCTGGCTACTGGAGACCCCAGAGTTATATGTGACCAGATGGCTTTGTCTTTTCTTGAACTTCATGTTACACACAAACATGTTGAGTGCAAGCAGGACTCCAGTATATATCGCCTTCCAGATTCCTCCTTCCGTAACCATTTCCTCCATAGGGGAGGTGTGGCAGAGTGGTCTTGCCACTGGACTGTTAATCCAATGGACCCGGGTTCGAATCCCAATATGTCAATGGGAAGATATTATTGGGATGGAATTTGTGCTGTACCTAGTTTCAGTGTAATACCACAGCACACCGAAATGCCAAAACAAAATACCCTCATTGTTCCCTGATTAAATAGCACTGTATGAATATTCCCATATTTAAATTATGCTACAGGGGGGCAATGCCTAGTGAGTTAATTGCTCAATAGGTGGCATTCTGAGAGTAAGGGTCCGAGTCTGGGGAGTGAGACGATGAAACGCAGAGGCGAAGCAGCTTCAGAGATGGAGTTGGGTTCGAGCCGTGAATAGGTGCTTCGCATATCTCACTCCCTAGACTGTAACAAGACCTCACGGGCCTCACCGTGTTCAGCGGTAGAGTGTGCAGGCTCTCAGCCTATGCCCCTATGCCCGAGAGGGAGTAGTTGGAATATAGAAAAAAAAAAAAAAAAATCCCTTGTATCCATCTGCAGCTGCGCCCACGTGACCATTCAGGTCCCCTCCCAGGATTGTTATTTCATTCTCTGACAGGCCTGTCATTCCTGAAGTCCTATTTTATCTCTTTCTGTAGGCCAGCCTGTGGGGCATATGCAGATATCACATTCAGAATTCTTTCACCAACTTTAAAATTCAAAACAATCAGCCTTTCACTAACTCTCGTAATCTGAAGTACACTTTCCACTCACTCTTCAGCCACCAGAACACCCATGCACTTCTTTCGCTTTATTAGTTTCACCTCCTTTCAGTAGATCATATATGTTTTCTTTCTTCCAACAATCCACTGTGCCCCATACCCTTTCCAGAATGCTTCCTGGGCACAGCAGACGTCCACTCGCCTCCTCTCACACATCTCAGCCACTTCATTTGCACGCAGATTCAAACTACCAACATTCACACTAGCAAATATGAGAATGTGGGGGGCATTTGTTCATAACATGTGCGGTTTTGGAACATCGGACTTACGTTTTTTCTCTTTAGTTTGAGTCATAATTGTTGATTAGGATGGCAAATGGTGATTAGGATGGCAAATGGGAATCTCCCCCCCCCCCCCGAACTCCGACTCCAGTCTACCCCGGGGACCATTTCCAGCACCTTCCCCCAAGAGATTACAAGGAGGTAGGATCCAGTGGCCCTGGTGCACCCCACCAGAACCAGCCGCAGGGACGCACCCTTTGCGCATACATGGCACTAAAACTGGTCTGGTATTTTACACCCAATGACAGGGCAGCCTCCTGGTTCCACCAGGCTCGGGCCCCCATACTATTGGGCGGAGAGTGCCAGTCCGGAGAAACACTACGCATTGTACCCTCTGGATCCATTTCGTCCAGGTTGGGCCCAAGGCGCCAGGTCCGGGTCCGGAGGGAGCGACATCCACCGACAGTGTGCCGCCATTAGGCAACTTGGACTAGAACAATGAAGCCCTGTCACAGCGCTGCCATATGAAACCTATGCCAGTGCCAATAAGAAGGATTCACTGTATAGTAATGAATGTTGGTCCACGACTCTAACGGAATCCCCCCTATTAGTCGCCTTGTACGACACCACGCAGTAGGATGCACGAGGCATATTCTTTTTTTTCCCTCCACAATAAGTGAAAGCCCCCTTACCCCCTGGGGGGCAGTGTTATGTGCCGAGGGCGAGAATGACCTGTGCCAGATGGTAGACATATTTGTAGAAGTATGTGAAAGATGAGGTCTGAAAGTATATGTTAATAAAAAGCAAAGAAATTATAATAGAAAGAGAAGGAGATACTGTGTAATGTAAGGATTAATGAAGAACAGCTTGAACTAATAGAAGAATTTATGTATTATGGATAGGTGACGAGCAGGGCGGGTTTAGGAAGGGAAGAGGATGTGTAGATCAGAGTTTTGCCCTGAAATGTGTTGTGGAGAAATATCTGGAGAAGGGACATAAGTTGTATGCTGCCTTTATGGACTTGGAGAAGGCCTATGACAGAGTTGATAGAGAAGGTTTGTGGAAAGTACTGAGATATACGGAGTAGATGGCAAGTTGCTGAAAGCAGTGAAGAGCATGTATGAGAGTGCAAAGGTGTCAGTATGTGTGGAGAATGAGCAGAGCGAGTTCTTTCATTTGAATGTTGGGTTAAAGCAAGGGTGTGTGAGGTACCCATGGCTGTTCAATATATGGATGGACTCATGAAAGAAAGACAAGGAAGAGCAGTGGATGTGTGTACCTCTGATAAGGGAAGGAAACTAGTGGAAGATGCCTGTACTACTGTTTGCGGAGGATACAGTTCTGATGAGCAATAGTGAATGGGAGTTGCAGGGGCTGGTAAATATGTTTGTAACAGTATGTGAAAATCTGAAGGTAAATGCGGGGAAGAGCAACGTTATGGTCTTTGAAAGAGGTGCAGCCACAGAGTGTGAGGTGAGGTTGAACAGTCAAGTTATGGAGAATGTCAGCTCATTAAAGTATTTGGGCAGTGTGTTAAGTAAAGATGAGAGTATGGATGAAGAAGTGCGGGACAGGGTGCAACAGGGGAAGAGGGTTATTGGAACGCTGAAAGCAGTAACAAGAAATAGGGTAGTCAACATGGAAGTGAAGAGGTCCTTGCATGACAGTGTGGTAATCCCGACATTGATTTATGGGAGCGAAGCATGGACGTTGGTGAAGAGACTCAAACCAAGAGTGAGAGGGGTGGAAATTAGTTACTTTTGAGAAGTGCGTGCGGAGTTATATGGAGGGATAGACAGACGAATAAGGAAGTACGATAAATGTGTGGTGTAGATGTAGATGTGCCATGGGGCCGTTTCATTCGTGGCCACCCCTTCGGGGATCACGGCGTCCGGCAATAGATAGATAGATAGATAGATGTATCTGGGAGCCATTATTAAGAAAAGGGGAAAATGTGCAAGAGAAGTAGAAAACAGAGTAACACTAAGAAGAAATGTAGCTGGAGTAATGAAAGCCTTGTTAAGGAGCAGAAACTTGAGTATGGAAGCAGTGAGATAATTGCATGAGGGTGTGTTGGTGCTGACATTGATATATGGATGTGAAACCCTGGTATGGTATAGTAATCAAAGTCATGAATAAGAGCAGTTGAAATGGATTTGCTAAGAAATGCGCGTGGAATTCGGAGAATAGACAAAGTAAGAAGTGTGAACATAAGGGAGGCATGTGGAGTTAAGAAGGCGGTAGAGCAAACAGGTTGAAAAAGGTGTTCTCAGATGTTATGGTCACATGACAAGAATGCCTGAAAAAAGAATAGTTAAAAGGATTTATGTCAGTGAAGTGGAAGGAAGAAGAAGGCGTGGAAGACGAGAAGAAAATAATATGATATGGTGTCAGAATGTGTCAAAGCGTGAAAGGGGAATGGTTGAAGAAAAAGAATTAGCAAATGAAAGGAATGAATGGAGCAAGTTTGTTAGAGTACATGAAGGTATCTGGACCCATTTAAATTACAAACCTGGAAAGTCTTTATCCCAGATGTTAATGTGAAGAGACCTTGCCCAAAAGTATAACATCTGAAGTGAAGCCATTGATTTCATGGGCTGATGAGTGATTGGTGCTTCTGAATGCTTGTGTGCTCGCTTCTTGTGGGCGAACTGTTATATATGTTCTTCTCGTGTCACCTCTTTTTTTCCTTTCTCGTGTCTCTTGCTGATCCTCCCTACTCCATGTGGGAATAAGAGCTGGCTACTGACTCAAATACAAACACTTTCACGTACAAATACTGTACATACACATTCTTATACTTTCATATATAATATATATATACCGGTATATATACTGTATATGCTGTACTTGCAATTTTAATGATAATAAAAATGTTATTACTCGATCTGCGACCATAAAATATTTATCTTTTCTCACTCCTAATCAATATCTTTACTCGTAATATACGTATTAATTCCCTTTTATTACGTTGATATTCAGTTAAAGAGGTTGATAGAGTTTTTACTTCAGTTAATTACATGATAAACTCGTAGTTTAGTCCAAGGTGTGTCCATTTTATATTATTTTATGTTTTCTTTTTGTCAATAAATATCCAACCCAGACTATCAGTAAAATAGGAAAAATGGTTAATACCCCATATATATATATATATATATATATATATATATATATATATATATATATATATATATATATATATATATATATATATATATATGTATAAAATGAGAGAGAGAGAGAGATTCGCGTACGTATCGTTAAGAGCATGGCTTTCTCTCGGCAAACTAACAATAGTGTAATGGTAAGTTATGTTAGATATTGTGAGAATAACATGTTTTTTTGCTATACCGGGTACTCCTTTGTTCTTAATATACATATACATATATTTAAGATGTGCATATACAGACTAGTGTGGAAAATACATACTAGGGACACACCAGAACATATCGGGCTTTACAATTCAACATGGACCAGGTGTACTGAGCTCATGGCAGTTGTGGTATTTATGCCCTTATTTTATGGCTGATCTCATTCTCCATGGGGTAGTGAGGCCAAACACTACTGTTGTTTCAAACGCTATATGGCTCGAACCTGATGCTGCCTGGCAAAGACTGGGTATATTTCTTACTTTGTAGTTTCTTTTAAGTGAGCAGTTTCACTTGCTTTGTTTGCACTTCTCTTAATGTTAGTCAGTGTAAAATTGTCAACACATGTGGCACTGTATGTAACACCAACTATTCTTGCAGGGACCCTGGTCATCGTTTGCCATCCCTTTTGTTAAGCCCCGATGGTTTAAGGATTAATGGAATGTTAGCACTCTGAAGGGCTCATTTTATTACATCATTTAGGGCTGAGCGCCTTGGCATGCGGCCTGCACTGCGGTTACATGCCAGGGAATGGAGATTTTAAGCATACATCATTACATTATACCTGCACATGTGGGTGGCAAACTGATACACCCACTCTGAGTACAATGACAACCTTGAGTGTTTCGGCATTAGTTGGGTTCCAAGAGGTGAGATGGGGTAGCATGTAACCGCAAACCATTCTCTAAATAGGTTTCCCTCAGAAGGCACGCTTTAGCGACCTGGGCTGCATTATTTATGAGTTCTCTTGTGTAATCTTCGCCGAAATGGTATTCTCTGGAGATACCCCTGAGGCTCCTACTTTGCTGTTGTCCTTCCCTTCCAGGTGTTCGTGGCATATGCTAAGTCCTCATCTGGTGCCATGCAGGGTTGAGAAGAAAGGATGGCCCCAACAAAGTAGCCGATTGCAATAAGGGGGGGGGGGGGGGATAATAGCAGGTGAGGGAATAATCATGTTCCTCAGTTTTCCCTAGAAATCTGAGGTTGACAGGGAGGGTTGCTTGTGTTCAGTATTATACTTGAAAATCTACATTGATGATACTGGTCACTGCTTTTTTTAATTATGTTGTTGATTTCCTGGAAGTCGCCGTTTTACATGTAAGCCCTTGATGTATGCAAGAGGTACTAGAGTTTTTGGAATGAGAAGCAATTCTTGAGTTGGGCTATAGCAGGGTGAGCATCTACCTGTATGTGCACCAAGCAGCAAACAAGATGCTGAATATCCTTCCTTTTTTCCTAAATTGCTTGTGGCATTACTGCAAATGTCAGGGGGGAGCCTAGTAAGGTTTGTTGATTTTCATGAATATACCTTATGCCTGACAAGGCTACTTAAAATTGGACTTGTCTGTGCTCACCATCTTCATTTGTGTGGTTCAGAAAACAAGATTATATATGGAATAATTTACCTCTAGCCCAGCTTGGTTAAGCTAAGTGGGAATGTTATTTAAATCAAATAAAATACTTTCCATAGACCTACTCAATGTTGTGTCGTCGAAATGCCATACATTCATCTCAGACTGTAAATTTCTAAGCAGCAGATTCCACTCCAAGTGAGCAGAATACAGAATCAATTAAATGTGCATGCTGCAACCCGGCTGATGGAATAACAGTCTTACCGAAAAAGAGAGTTTACAGTTTGGAATAAGGTTGCCATAGAAAAAGATACAGAGTGGGGATATGCTCTTTTGCTGCTCGGAGGAGTACATCTATACGGATGATATTGAATGCATTCTGCATGTCAATCTTCAGGAGTACCCGCAGGTGCAGGTAGCATGAACAGCTGCTTCACACACCCCTGGTGTCCAAAACCCAGCTGACCAGGTCTCAAAAATTTAAATTGGCTTCATAACAGCTTTGGTGGCGAGGAAGCAGAAAGTGTTCCCAGCTGCTATTGGTGGAACACTGCCATCCTTCATGAACAGTGCATAGAAGAATGTCCCCAAAAAAGAGGGGTGTCACACAGTCTGGGATTTCCTCTCTTAAAACCATGTTCATGAATTTGGTAAGAGTTTCCAAATGTTTCTCTCCAGCTGCTCGCGATCCCTGGCTCAATAGAGCAAGAGCCCGGGGGGGGGGGGGGGGGGGTCTGGTTAGCTGGAAAGGTATACAATTTTTTTCCCACCAAAGTATCACCTACCAATGCTAATGTATGGAACTGGACGACTGGCAGGCTTGCTGTGGTGGATGTGGCCAGGAGAGTGGATTTAATCCACTCCAAAAATGATCTAGATCAGCTTTGCACAGTAACCCATCCT
Source organism: Paralithodes platypus (assembly GCA_032716605.1). Classification (NCBI taxonomy): domain Eukaryota; kingdom Metazoa; phylum Arthropoda; class Malacostraca; order Decapoda; family Lithodidae; genus Paralithodes; species Paralithodes platypus. The sequence goes on along the minus strand of CM064522.1, from coordinate 27,710,039 downwards.
AAATAACTGTAATAGGCATTCCATAACCCAATGTATGAAACATGGTTGATGACAGCAATTTGTATTGGTGGGTTGCCCCTGCCAGCCCCCATTAATTAGCCCCTCAAAGCTGATCTAGATCAGCTATTGAGGTAACCACTTCAAATCACTTGAACAAGCTTTTGCAGGGTCCCAGATATCATGAATGGCCACTTCCAGTAATTTCCAGTGGTGGGGTACCCCTGCCAGCCACACCCAAATTGCAAAACCCTAGAACGGAACTTAGTAGCTCACAAGGTAACCACCTGAAATTAAGTGCAGCTTATTGTGCAGGGTCCCAAATATATAATAGTGGGTTGCCAGTAACCTGTAGCTATAGATGTTCTACATTGATATTTCCCCTCAATTGACTGGAAATAGATAATTTATCCTGTTCACATAAATGATCTACTAAATGAGCTACTAAGTTCCGTTCTAGGGTTTTGCAATTTGGGTGTGGCTGGCAGGGGTACCCCGCCACTGGAAATTACTGGAAGTGGCCATTCATGATATCTGGGACCCTGCAGAAAAGCTTGCAAGTGATTTGAAGTGGTTTTCTCATGAGCTGATCTAGGTCAGTTCTGGGGTTTTGCCATTTTGGGGTGTGGCTGGCAGGGGTACCCCACCACTGGAATTGGCTGGGAGTGGCCATTCATGATATCTGGGACCCTGCAGAAGATTTTGCAAGTTATTTGAAGTGGTTACCTCATGAGCTGATCTAGGTCAGCTTTAAGGGGCTAATTAATGGTGGCTGGCGGAGTTACCCCACGACTGGAAATTACTGGAAATTACTGGAAGTGGCCATTCATAATATCTGGGACCCTGCAAAAGAGTTTGCAAGTGATTTGAAGTGGTTACCTCATGAGCTGAACTAGCTCATTTCTGGGGTTTTGCCATTTTTGGGCATGGCTGGCGGGGGTACCCCACCACTGGAATTTACTGGCAGTGGCCATTCATGATATCTGGGACCCTGCAGAAGATTTTGCAAGTGATTTGAAGTGGTTACCTCAATAGCTGATCTAGATCAGCTTTGAGGGGCGGGGGCTGGCAGGGGCAACCCACCAATACAAATTGCTGTCATCAACCATGTTTCATACATTGGGTTATGGAATGCCTATTACAGTTATTTAGGATGGGTTACTGTGCAAAGATGATTTATATCATTTTTGGAGTGGATTAAATCCACTCTCATGGCCACATCCACCACAGCAAGCCTGCCAGTCGTCCAGTTCCATAAATTAGCATTGATAGGTGATACTTTGGTGGGAAAGAAAATTGGTTACCTTTCCAGCTAACCAGACACCCCCGGGCTCCCGGTCTACAAGAAGCCTTTACGGTGGGCCGGAAAAATACCATCTGGCCCTGCAGTGGAGCGAGCTGGAAGCAAAGTCACTGCAGTAAACCCTTGCTCCTTCATGACAACTAATGGTTGACGCATCTGAACATTTGGAGCTGGTGGGAGGCTTAATTTCTCAGGTGTTGCTGGATGTTTTGCTTGAAAATGTTCAACCACCTGCTCACTTTGGCCAGCAAACCCCTCTGAGGATGACAACAGGCTGTTTGGTGTTGCTGTCTGCCAGCTTTGCTACGAACCTCCTTTGAAGTTATTCAACCTCTTTCTCATCCTTTTCTTTTTGGACCTGTCCGGTTGCTGTTGAATAGGTTCCACCAGCTTGTCCCCCTCCATGTACTGTACCTCTTGTCATTTCACTTTGGTGGCTAGTGATACCTGTAAATGGATTTTTATGTTGTGTGTGTAGTTTTCCAAGGATTTCATGGGAAAAGCCAAGGAGTTGTGTCCTTGCGAAGGGGTATCTCGAGTTGTGAAACTTGCTTTATTATGGTTGAGAGTGCCTTCGCCACATTAGATACTCATACCAGGGCTTGAATCCAAGCTTTAAATCTGTTCAAAAGTTGGATTAAACCTGGGTCCAGCATTGCCCTGACTTATATGCTAAAGTGTATATGTATGTGTATATACTTTATGTGCTTGTGTATGTGATACATATGGAATATTATTACTTCTATATTGATTTAATGAATCCCTAACACCAGTATAATCATTACAATGTTGTACACTAATCACGCTATTGTCGCTCTTCCTCTTTAGGTGTACTGTATATATCAATATATATTAACATCTGCAAGAGCTTCTACGAAACATACTAATTGGTATGAAAGGAATATTTCCTCCAAGTAGGATAGACCTCTATCCTTAATATAAATAGGAAATGGTTAGCTATTCTTTATCACGTGTAGGTAGAGTGGGTTACAGCATGGACTCTCGGTATGACTGTCCATGGTTCGAATCTCGGCGGTAAAATAATTTCTTCATGAAACTAATGTGAGATATATTACATATACAGTATATATATATATATATATATATATATATATATATATATATATATATATATTATATATATATATATATATATATATATTATATATATATGTTGTATGTATATGCATATATATATATATATATATATATATATATATATATATATATATATGTATATATACAGTATATACTGTATATATATATATATATATATATATATATATATATATATATATATATATTGATATTATCAATCATATTCAAATGACGTAATAAGAGTCATGTGTGGTGACGAGTATATAAAGAGAGTGGCGTGTAATGTGTGTCAGTCAGTATGAAGGTCCAGGGGGTAGTGGTAGTGTCTTTGGTGCTGGGGCTGGTGGCATCACGCACACAACATGACAGTCTTCAAGGGTAACAATCTAAATATTAACATAATGAAATAGTCTCTTCAATATATATATATATATATATATAATAATTAAGGCTTTATATATATATATATATATATATATATATACACCATGGCGTTATGAAGGATAATTAACATATTCCTATTTATAATCATGGAGAAGGGAAATCCTACTTGGAGAATGTATTTAATTTCATACACAAGTCGTAGGATCCACATTCCAGGATACCATGCAGGGATTTTTACAAGTACCCCCACGCAACTCTGGTCGAAATGAATTTAATTTCATTCTAACCCAACCAAGCACCAGAGTATATCTCACAAATACACGTCAGCTATTAAATGTTTTTATACTCTCAGCGTGGCTCGAACCACCGACAGTCAGGACGATTGTCCATGGTTTAACCAACTCTATCATGGCGTGATAAAGGATACTTAACCTTTTCCTATGTATATTAAGGAGAAGGAAAATCCTACTTGGAGAATGTATTTCAATTCATGCACAAGTCATAGGATCTCTATTCTAGGATACCAAGCAGTGATTTTTCGTATGGTATAGTTTGTCCATTCAGCCTTACATGTATTCTTTTTAACCCTAAGTTTGAATTTATTTTATTCTATGTGCCTGTGTGTATGTATGTCCCAGGTCCCAGGTGTTACGTGTGGTGCCTGAAGCGGACTGGCAGGTGCACCAACTGAGGATGCTACAACACCATGACCACTATGACTTCTGGAGGGAACCTACAGCACTCGGTTAGTAGCTCACAAAAATATTCTTTGCAATCACCCTTTGACTTCACTCCCAGAAATGTATCTATGTGAAGCTCCAACCTGCAACTCTTTTAATCCTGGGTAACATTCATTGAACCTGCCTCGACCATGAGTCAAGACGTGGTCTACCCCTAGATCTCCTTTACTTGGGATTGTCATAACCTAGAATGATAAAAATAAACTTTGAAAAGTAGACAGAATGAAAATAAACACCATGTGAGTAAGAGCACTTTATTGAAAACGTTTCACATATAGCTTCATCAGGCCAATGACATACACCAAAAGATGTTTCCAGTCAACAATTTCTTTCGAGACAGAAACGAGGGAGGAGCAGGAAGAAAGAGGGTGGGTAAATTCATGCAGAGGTCAAGTGATTGGGTGCCAATTATTGTAATTTCAGCTTTCCAAAAACTATGCCCATAATTCAATAACACCAGAGTCAGTATGTGAAAAAATTACTTTTTGTATAAGATCTTTACATACTCCGTTGGTATTTACACTACCAGGTTCCCCGGTGGACATAATGAGCCCGGCCTTCCACCTGCCTGCCCTCAAAGCCGCCCTCCAACATCTGGGCCTCAACCCGAGTATCCTGGTCTCCAACGTGGCCGACCTGCTCCAACAACAACAGCAACAACCACGAACCAACACTCACCAGACCACGGAAATGAAGTGGGACGACTACCAGAATTATGATACGGTACGTCTTTGTCCGGGATTTTTAAGATGACGGTTTCCTCTGTCAAATAAAATAACTGAAGAAAAATTATACATTGTAGGCTAAATATTACACATGAGTTGCATGATTAATTGTTAAAGCCCCGACCACGATCGAACCACAGTCAATAAGGATGATAATTATGAAGAGTGACCACTGAGCTACAGTATATACATCTAGCAGTGGCAGAGACATTTGATATAACTTTCTTTACTACACAGTATTTTTCGTATAAAAATACAATAATTAATTTACATACATATGCAACAGCTAGAAAAAAGTGCCTGTAATAGATAAATACATAACCATCAATAATGTCATACCATACATAATTGTTTAGTCACTGTATAAATCATTTCGTTTTCTTCAATTACCTTTTTCTAAGAAAATGTTATAATATGGGATAACTAAAATATTCGCTCTGCACTGACGCCTTTCACAAACTCTGATCATGAACTTGTCCGATATAGATACTTCTTATTGTTTAGTAGTTGCCTTACTGACCTTCACCAATGTTGATTGCACAGATTATGGCCTGGCTAGACACCCTGGCAGCCAACTACTCCTCTCTGTGCAGAGTGGAGGAGGTCGGCCGGAGCTACGAGAACCGCACCATGAAGCTCCTCACTGTTGGCACCGGACCTGTCACCAACCCGGGGATCTTTATTGATGGAGGTCAGTTGCAAGTACAAACCTAACCCTTTCAGTATATGATAATGCCTTTCTTTAGTGTATTAATGGCTACTATTACATAATTATAATCAGCTATTAATTATTGCCTCAATCTCGGAACAGCAGGTTGTAACTTTTGCGAGACTCCGAAATTACTCGAGCTTCGAGGTGTTGGGTGCTTCACATGTATCGCACTAGATGGGGAAAGTGAAGCTTCGAAGTATTGTTTGGTTGCACTAGATGACAACACCTTGATTATGCACGTCACATGATTTGGCGAGAGCAGGAATACCATCGTTCACAGTATCTTTAAATATAGTTGTGCATCTTCTTTCCTATGAGCTGGTGACGATATGGTGTGTATGTATTTCTTTGACGTGTTAATGTAGCCAGCATACTTATAGACAACTGTGGGAACGAACAGATCACCTCTGAAATAACCCTGACGTTTGGTAAACGTCTTAAAACAGTAGGGTGAATGGGGCCGAATGGATACAAGCCAAAGAAAGAGGGAAAAAAATAGAAAAAAGCGAGGTGGGCCCCCTTAAAATATGAATAAGATGCTACATACACTGTAGGTATGACCTAACCTAAAATGACTAATCAGGAATTACTACATATATAATTGCGTAGAATACTACAGCACGCAGATAATTTCCAATAATTATGTACCCTATTATTCATACATATTCTATTTTCGCCTAAGTACTATAAATATATGGTGGACAATGGAGGATCTAAAGAAGGATATATTTGAATTAATGTTGAGGGTAATATAATACATGATAAATCTTGTTAAATCTACTTGATTGTATGGGTAATCATAAATCATACCATATTGTTCATAATTTTATGCCTCCAAAACAACTGTTACAACAAACTTTGGTTTTAAACACATGTTCATCTAGCCCATGAACTATGATAGGTATCCACGCCAGAGAATGGATCTCTCCGGCTACTGTGACCTACATAATATATGTAACAGTTGTTGTTGTTGTTGTTCCCCAACCTGCCTGGCCGAACAACCCCAAGCAAGGTCAAGGCCATAACCGAACGCCCCCACAGAACCCTCCCTGCCTACCACAATAATGCCTGGGTGACCGAAGCCACTCCATGGTGGGGAGCTGAAGAGGGTGCGGAAACACCCGGGAAACCAAAGCCCCACCCAGGGCCCTGTGCCCCTCAGCAATTATGAAGAGAAAGTTAAGGGGCAAAGGAAAAATGTGACGCATTGGCTTCCATTCTTGGTAGATTGGGAGGTCAATCAACGGAAGAGACGCCGTCAATTGAGATCTAGAAAATATATAAGTTAAAGGAACAGTCAGAGTAAGCCATGGGTATGGCAGAGATCGCTCAGTTCTCACTCTGATAGACCAGCCCATCACCACATGACTAGAACCCAATCCTCTCAGCATCAGCTAGGAAAGGCCCTAGAAAGCCATCTTTGGCGGGGTGATAACTCCCCTATTTCAACCCCTTACGGGGTTGGGCACCCGCCCTGTATGTAACAGTAAGATATATCTCCCTAACAGGTATCCACGCCAGAGAATGGATCTCTCCGGCTACTGTGACCTACATAATCAACGAGCTGGTCACCAACAGCAGCAAGTACACCAACCTTCTCGCCGGGGTCAACTTCTACTTCATGCCCGTCATCAACCCAGACGGATACGCCTACACATGGAGCGATGTCAGTAGCACCTTTGTCTTTGACAAAATATCAAACTTTACATTTATACACTCATATACAAATACATACTAACATATTCATACGAATACACACAACTAATACACAAAGACACAGATATTACAGAAAATCATGAATGCACACCAAAATAATACAAACTAATATGTATAAGCAGTGTCACATAATCCTTTGCCCGTCATCAACCTGGACGGATGTGCCTTCACATGGAGCCAGGTGATTCATTATTTCCATCAACAGAGTGGGGGTGGATATTATATTTTATCAACCATGACTTTTTTTTTATTAGGTCTACAAAGTTGTAATTTACACCAGTTATAGGGTTTAGTGAATTGTAGGTTTGAGTATTTATTTTTACGATTTTCTTAAATAATTATGGTAGATATTCATGGCAAACTAAATTATTTGGGAATTATGATAGAAGCAACACATTGTAATAAGATCAATTTACAAGATACAGAGTTGAATTTGATGTTAAATTATACAGAAACACATGTAGTTTGTATGACCATTATGAAAGGAATAATAGTTATGGTTTTTCATAAGCTATTTCGGCGCAAAAATTATCTAATTATCATTATTGTCCCTTCTCACACGTACTTTACCTAAAAAAATCAAGCAAAGGCGATAAGGCTGAACATGTAGGTTCACTCTAGAGACTGTCAACTTAATGACATGGATTTTTTTGGCGTATATCCACTTTACATCAAACGTTTATGCATCTACGGACAGTTTGCAACTAATAACTCAATTTTCTAAAAAATGGCATTTCGTCCCTTGCTTGTTTCACTGGGGGGCCCCATTTTAAATGTGATACAGTATCTCCGAGCTCAATATCAAATGCATGCTTTAAGGGAGCCCACCTTTATTTTTTCCCTTTCTCTGCCTCTCTCTTTGGCTTGTATCCATTCGGCCCCATTCAGTCTACTTTTTTAAGACGTTTATACCAATCCAGGTGTCAATATTATCCTGGCGAGCGGTAGCGAGCCAGCATATACAGTATATATTTTTGTTTTGACAGCAAGCTAAATTTGTACATTTTTCGATAGAAAAATGTCTCCGGCAAAACCGGATTTCTCCATACAATGCTGGCTCGCTATCGCTCGCCAGGAAGAAATCGGCACCTGGATAGGGATAAACGTCTTAAAACAGTTGGCTGAATGGGGCCGAATGGATACAAGCCAGGGAAAGAGATAAAGGGAGAGAAAGATAAAAAAAAAAGCCGGTGACCCCCCTTTATTGTCTCTACAGGTCCGACTCTGGCGCAAGACCCGCTCCAACACCAACTCCAGCTGTACCGGCGTCGACCCCAACAGGAACTGGAGCTTCCACTGGATGGGTCAGTGGTTGTGGATGACATGTGATGAATGAAATGTGGTGGATAACATGTGGTAGATGATATGTGGTGGGTGAAGACTGATGGATGATATGTGGTGGATGACAAGTGGCAGGTGACGTATGGCGGGTGACGTATGGTGGATGACATGTGGTAGATGATATGTGGTGGGTGAAGACTGATGGATGATATGTGGTGGATGACAAGTGGCGGGTGACGTATGGTGGGTGACATGTGGTGGATGACAAGTGGCGGGTGACGTATGGTGGATGACATGTGGTAGATGATATGTGGTGGGTGAAGACTGATGGATGATATGTGGTGGATGACAAGTGGCGGGTGACGTATGGTGGATGACATTTGGTGGATGTGATGTGGTGGATGACATGTGGCGGGTGACATGTGGTGGGTGACATGTGGTGGATGACAATGTGGAGGGTGATGTATGGTGGATAACATGTGGTGGGTGACATGTGGTGGATGACATGTGGCGGGTGACATGTGGTGGATGACATGTGGTGGATGACATGTGGTGGATGACATGTGGTGGATAACATGTGGTGGGTGACATGTGGTGGATGACATATGGTGGGTGAAATGTGGTGGATGACATTTGGTGTATGACATGTGGTGGGTGACATGTGGTGGGTGACATGTGGTGGATGACATGTGGTGGATGACATGTGGTGGATGACATGTGGTGGATGACATGTGGTGGATAACGTGGTGGATGACATGTGGTGGGTGACATGTGGTGGGTGACATGTGGTGGGTGACATGTGGTGGATAACATGTGGTGGGTGACATGTGGTGGATAACATGTGGTGGATGACATGTGGTGGGTGACATGTGGTGGATGACATGTGGTGGATGACATAATGGTGGATGACATGTGGTGGATGACATAATGGTGGATGACATGTGGTGGATGACATGTGGTAGGTGACATGTGGTGGATGACATGTGGTGGGTGACATGCGTTGAGTGACATACGGTGGGTTTCACATAATGAGTGGCATTTAACCCGTACAGCCCCAGCGACGCGTCTGACGCGTCGGCGATGTATGTAACGCACAGCCCCAGCGACGCGTCTGACGAGTCACCCTAATTGCTCCGACCGTAACCTCAGGTGTAGCCACTCGAGAGGGCTCAGATTTGTATGGGAACTGTGTACGTATCCCACGCAACCGTGCCGATGGTTGAAAACTCTCAAAGTCCACGTGCGTGTGCATGAGCGCGCAATAACCTGTTTTTTTGGGGTAATTGCCTTCAATTTTTTACTCTTGTAAAATACGTTTTCGGGGGCTCTGTAGGACCATTCTTTAAGCTTTTTGAGCGGTTTTTCGTGGTTTTTCCTTCATTCCTAACCCATTCGCTATTGTTTCTGGAATAAAACCATTTTTTGAAAACCGGCCGGGTTCTGGTGAACAAACATTACAAAACTAGCCGGGGCTCCACGGGTTAAGGAGGGATGGTTCACTTATTGCGCAATTTTTGCATGTATTCATTATTTTTCTAGTCTCCTCCCTAGACCTCCATCAAATTTAAAAAAAAAAAACATCCACTAGATCCCCCTTCTAGATTAATTTGTACATTTTTCGGTAGAAAAATTACCCAGCCGAAGGCCGGTTCTTCCAACATTACAGGCTCACTATCGTTTGCCAGGGAAAAAATCGAAACCTAAATAGCACGAAAGGTCTAAATATTGACGAAGAAATTGGGCGAAAGGTCTTAAAATCGACTATATATATATATCTTATATATATATATACTGTACATTATAAACTTTAAAGCCAAATTCTGAAGCATATTATTTTAAATGCAGTACCGAGTTGTCTCGTTTGGGTTATTTATATACTCATATAACTGACTAACTAATGGGGCAAACATCTTAACATCTGAAAACTAATGGGGCTAAACATGAGGGAGAAAGTGGTCCAGAAAACCGGCCCTTCACCCCTTAATCTAACCTAACCTTATCTTACACGGACATAAGTTATGATCTTAGTTTTCAAAGCTAAGCTGAACTTAATTGAACCTTCTCATTATTTCTTTACCTAGTACATTTATTTCCTTGGTTCATTTAAGGGACCCCCCCTCGCTTTTTTTTTTTCTCTCCCTCTCTCTTTGGCTTGTATCCATTCGGCCCCATTCAGCCTACTGTTTTAAGACGTTTACCCCATCCAGATGTCAATATTTTTCTGGCGAGCGGTGGTGAGCCAGCATATATATATTCTTGTTTTGACAGCAAGCTAAATTTGTAAAATGTTTGTTTGAAAAGTTTCTTCGGCGAAGCCGGATTTCTCCATACAATGCTGGCTCGCTATCGCTCGCCAGGAAGAAATCGACACTTAGATGTGGATAAACGTCTTAAAACAGTTGGCTGAATAATAATTGAATGCTTAATACTGTCGATGTTTGACATGATAATTGGTTAATGGGATAAATATAATTGGTTTTAGCTATAAGGAGGCTTATATATATTTTGAAATTTATCAATAATATTATGCTATAATTCTATGTATGAATCTAAGTGTGACATCTGAATCTGATATTTGTTTCTCTTTTGTATTCCCCATGCCAGAGATTGGTGCATCCAGTAACCCATGTTCTCAAATCTACGCCGGGCCTTCCCCCTTCTCTGAAGTGGAGATGCGGGTAGTGAGGGACGAGATCACCAAGCGGGCCTCAACACTCAAGTCCTACCTCTCCTTCCACTCCTACTCCCAGATGTGGCTCTACCCCTGGGGATGGACCTCTGGTCTCCCACCTGATTGGATGGACCTGGTAAGTTTATTATGCTACAATTGTCCAGAGTTTGATAATTTTCATTTGTAACGCAACTTTTCAAAGTGGACCGCTAAAACAGTTTGTAGTCAATGTGCAACATATGTACAAGAAATGGCTATGGCTAAAATGGTTTGGAAGAAAGATGTGATTCCATTCATTCCTCTACAGAGTCCACAGCATATCTCCTTAGGTACTTGAAAGTACAGTTATAGTCTATGCATACAAGCGGAAATTTTGTAAGTCGACTATTCTTTTGTGTATGTTCATTACACTAATGTGAATTAAACAATCCACTCATACACAGTCATAAGCATAACGATAACAATGACTCTCTTGGTTTACATAACAGGCGATAACAACACCCAATCAGATCCTTCCCTCCATCAATATTAATATTGTCAACCATTAATAGTTCACTATAAAGCTACCCTTTCCGTTGAGGGGGATAACAATCTCAGTACCTCATCACGCTTACTTAGGCAGTCTTAGTAAGATTGTGTGTATGTTAAAATATGTGCTAAAAAATGTCATACGAAATAGTAATATTTATAGTAATAGTTTAGGTGTAGTGATTTTACAAGCTTAACCCGTCCAATCCCAGCGACGGCTACTGGCCATCAGTAGATAAGTCACTCCCCAGTCCCAGCGACGGCTAGTAGCCGTCAGTGATGTAATTTCCTTGTAACTGCCTGTATCAGGCTGTACCTGGTACCACGACCATTTGAGCGCTGCTCTCGATATGGCAACACTTCTCAGCTTATATAAGACCCTCTGAAGGCTGGGGGAACCTAATAAGGTTCTCTGTTCTCTGTAGTCTGTAGTGACAGCAGCGGGGCAACTGACTACATTACCCTTATCTTGTGTTGGGGACGTGGGCCTATTGGTCACAAGTGGTCCTGAGAGCAACTCTAGTATACAGTTCCTTGAGTCTGATCTTTTGGCATTAGGATACCTCGACACCTGGGTTTGTGCTTGCGAGTTTTTCCCACCCGCAAGATACCTCATGGGCCTATTAGGATGCCTCATCGAGACAATGACTGGATACCTCGTCATGGGTTTTGTCGACAGGATATCTCATTGACCCTCTAAAGGATGCCTCGTAAAGTGAGCTTGCTTTGGTAAAGGTGGCCTAACAAGGTTTGGTTTGATCAAGGTATCTGTCTCGTTTTGGCTCCTTGCTGGTCTTGGGGTTGCAGGCATGAAGGTCCTCTTGGTCCCTCACCTGTGACCTTTTTGTATGTCCTTTGGGCTCTGGTGATGCAGGTAAAGGAGAGATGAAGGGGAGCAGGACAGGTAAGGCTGGCTGGGTATTCCTCGGGGAATTGGTGGGTAGACTGAGTGACGTAGTGGCTGGCAGTATGTTCAAAGGGTGAGGTGGTCTGTTAGTGTTTCTGTGGAGGCTGTGCTAATTCACCACTTGCGAGTTTTGGTCTATAAGGAAGTTGGAGCTGTGGCCATCAATATTTAGGCGATTCATCAGCAAAAGTAAATTTATAAATACATAAAACCAATTTGATCATACTTTTTATCCATCAGAAACCCACATTAGTACTTTATTTCGCATTAATATCGATGTTCACGGCTCCAACTTCCTTATAGAACGAAACTCGCAAGTTGGCAATTTCGCTTGCTGTCTAGGTTATGACAGCAAGATGTTTTCAAGCCTCATTTACAGATGAATTGGGCCAAACAATCAGGAATCCTCCCCTTGTAAAATTTTCCTACTCAATGAGACGGTGAAAGGGGCGAGGGAACGTGAAAGTGGTCCCGGACCCTAAGAATAGGAACTTTAAATATTGTTGCTGTTCAGGCTCTGTCTCGTGTCGGCCACCCTCAGCAATGGGGTATGTGCCTGAGTATATCTATACATACATATACGTTATTATTATTATTATTGTTATTATTATTATTATTGTTATTATTATTGTTATTATTATTACTATGCCTATTTCCTATCAGCATCGCTTGGCCACATATGCAGTGGACGCCCTTACTCATGTTCATGGCACCCCCTACCAGATTGGCTCTTCCACCAACGTTATTTGTAAGTTTTTAGCGATTTAATCAAAATTATATCCACAGAACATACATTATTAGATAAAGAATTATAATTTGATAAATTGATATATGGTTAAGGGGACAGTGCTATTTGTTTGGTCTATTAATTCATTTATTCATATATTTTTTTAGTTTCCTCCGTAGACCTCCATCAAGCTTAGAAAAACACCCCTAGACCCCCCTTCAAGATAGATTTGTACATTTTTCGGTAGAAAAATGTCCCGGCCAAAGGCCGATTCCTCCTAAAATTACAGGCACGCTATCGCTAGCCAGGAAAAAATCGACACCTAAATGGCACGAAGGGTCCTAATATTGTCAAAGAAATGGGGTGAAAGGTCATAAAATCCCCAAACTAATGGAACCAACGTCTTAAACTCTCAAAACTAGTGGGGCTAAACATTAGGGAGAAGGGAGTCCAGAAAAAACGGTCTGTCTCTCAAGTAGACAGATAGCTATTAATATGCAACGTTGTTCGATAAGGCACAGGAATGTGATGGGGCGTCCTGCATGGTTGGGAGAGGACGTAAATCAGAATACAAGCAGCACTTAAGGGGACCCACCTCGCTTTTTCTTCTCCCTCTCCCTCTGACTTTGGCTTGTATCCATTCGGCCCCATTCAGCCTACTGCTTTAAGACGTTTACCCCAATCCAGGTGTCAATATTTTCCTGGCGAGCGGTAGCGAGCCAGCATATATATATATATATTATTACAGCAAGCTAAATTTTTACATTTTTCGATAGAAAAATGTCTCCGGCGAAGCCGAATTTCTCCATACAATGATGGCTCGCTATCGCTCGCCAGGAAGAAATCGACACCTGGATGGGGATAAACGTCCTAAAACAGTTGGCTGAATAGGGCCGAATGGATACAAGCCAGAGAAAGAAAGAAAAGGAGAGAAAGATAAAAAAAAAAGCAGGTGACCCCCCTTAATAATTTACCACAAAAAGCTTACAGGATAGATATAAACACCATGTAACGAAGAACACTGCATTTACAACTTCTCTTTTCAATACAGTTTTACAGTAGGATTGATCTGACAATTGTATAAGTGGAGACTCATACCACACAGCTGGTTTATAGATAATACTGCATGTAAGATATAATACTAAATAATTCTACCAATAACTTACATTATTTGATGAATTATTATGTTTTTTCATTTTTGTTTTTGTTTTCATCCATCCAACTTCACCTCTAAGATCAATTAATTAAATCAACAAATACATGTGGCACTCCAGGGACTCGAACCTAGGATACTCACATCGAAATTCCGTTGTGGGAGGGATATATGATGGATGAGATACTCTTCATATAACAGGAATAATTACTCAAGTTAATAAAATTACTCGGCCATGATAAAGATATAATATTATATTAGGGCAAGGCTAAATACTCTAAACACGGTTTTGTTTTGTTTTTCAGTTTTCCTTAAGAACATTTTAATATACACAATACCGGTATCTAATATGTATTGATAATTGTTATACATGCAGTTAGCCACCAGTTTAACCCTTTAAGTACTATAATTTGGCTGAATCTGGATGACTTAATTCAACTTACGAAGGACTATTCGTTGTCAAAAGGTTAAACACTTTGTTGATCATTGTTGTAGTGCAATTAGTGTTCTGGTACTTCACTCAGGCTAACACTGGACGATATTATACAGGTCAAATGATCTTTCGTAGTCAGAGATTATATGTATAGTGATTAAGGGGATAGTACCTGTTTTTTTTTTTGTATTTGTGTTTTTATTGATTAATTTATTTATTAGTTTCCTCGCTAGACCTCCATCAAGCTTAAAAAATAAAACCTAGACCCCCTTTCAAGATAAATTTGTAAATTTCTAAAACGTACCGGCCTTCGGCAGGTTACTTCTATAGTTACAGGCTCGCTTTCGCTCGCCAGGAAAAAAAATACCTAAATGGCACGAAAGGTCGTAATATTGGCAAAGAAATGGGGCGAAAGGACTCATTGCGATATAGAGTGCCTCCAAAGGGATCTAGATACCTTACACGAAAAATTGGCAGATGAAGTTTAACATTGACAAATGCAAGGTATTAAAGATAGGGAAGATGCATACAAATGTTAAATATAAACTAGCTAATTTAGAATTAGAAAATTCAGACTGTGAGAAAGATCTAGGTGTGTTTGTTAGCAATGATTTGAAGCCTAGAAAACAGTGTATAAGCGTTCGTAATAAGGCAAACAGGATTCTCGGGTTCATCTCTAGGAGTGTGAGTAACAGAACTGCTGATGTTATCTTAAAACTTTACTTGTCATTAGTGAGACCACATATGGATTATGCTGTCCAATTTTGGTGTCCTTATTACAGAATGGACATAGATTCATTGGAGAGAGTACAGCGTAGAATGACAAAAATGATCCATAATATTAGAAATCTTTCGTATGAAGAAAGGTTGAAGAAATTAGGTTTACATTCGTTAGAGAGACGCAGAGTTAGAGGGGATATGATAGAGGTGTTCAAGTGGGTTAGTGGGATTAACAAAGGGGACATGACAAATGTACTAAAGCTCAGTGATAGCGAAAGAACTCGTACCAATGGTTTCAAATTAGATAAATTTCGTTTCAGAAAAGATATAGGCAAATATTGGTTTGGTAACAGAGTTGTAGATGGGTGGAATGGACTACCAAGTGCTATAGTGGGGTCTAAAACGGTAGGGAGCTTTAAGATAAAATTGGATAAGCATATGGACGAGAAGGGTTGGGTGTGAAGGGGGATCAGCCGGGTTGGGCCAATCAGCACTCTGCATACCCCCATAATCCTGCGTTAATCTCTAACCTTTTTGGTAAGATGATCCTCAGGGTATTAGAGTGTTGAGCCTATAATTGGGCTTTGTAATTGAACTGGGGTTGTGTGGGACAGGGATCTGCCTTGCTTAGGCCAATCGGCTTTCTGCAGACTCCCATTTTCTTATGTTCTTATGTTCTTAAAATCGCAAAACTAATGGAACGAGCATCTGGAAATCTCAAAACTAATATGCTAAACATGAGGGAAAATGAGGTCCACAAAAAGCAACTACCTCCCCCGTAATGCCTGCTCCACTCAATTATCCAGTCACATTAGCACTGTGCTACCTGGGGGGGGGGGGGGGAGGGGGGGGGGTGTAGTCAGCAGTTGTGTTACACTTTTGAAACCTAAAGTACGGTCGCCGCGCTAATAAGTCATGTCCCAGCTGTCATTACGTTTGGCTCGTTGTGTGGTGTATTGATGTCTGTCAGATGTTGAATAAGGTGGGTAAGTGTAGGAACATGTTTGTATATTTCACTCGATATGAAGAAATGAAGCTTAGATATTGCTGATATCAATTATGGATCAAAACATACTTGGTGCCGAGACATCACTTATTAGCGTGACTGTACAGCAATGTAAAGTCATTCTATAATGAGACCAGTAATGCATACATGTGAACTGCAATAATATATATTTTAAGGAATCCCTGGAAGATGTATTGTGTGTGAGTTTACATTCACTTGTATGACAATATCGCAGCATTGCCCATTTACTGTGACGCCGACTCGTTCTGAACTACTGTAATTGGGCACTTTGTTGTGGGAATTCTGAAAGTAGACTCTTACAAATGTCTTCAAACTTGGCCAATTTACATTTCCACTCAATTTTGTGTAGGTGGGGCTCTTAGGTGTCGATATTTTCCTGGCGAGCGATAGCGAGCTTGTATTTTTAGAACGAACCGGCCTGTGCCGGGACATTTTTCTACTGAAAAATGTAGAAATTTATCTTGAAAAGGGGTCTAGGGGTGTGTTTTAAAGTTTGAAGGAGGTCTAGCGAGGAAACTAAAAAAACAATATGCTTACATAAATACATAGACCAAAAACCAAGTACTACCCCCCTTAATATCTTCCCCTCTCCCTCTCAGATGCTGCAGCCGGTGGTTCAGACGATTGGGCCAAGGGTGAGGCTGGGGTGAAGTACTCCTACACCATCGAGCTGCGGGACACCGGCCACCACCACTTCCTCCTCCCACCCAACCAGATCATACCCACGGGGGAGGAAACGTTTGCGGGGTTCAAGGTGCTGGCGGACTATATCAACGAGAAGTCCGGGCTCTAAGAGGAAACGTTTGCGGGGTTCAAGGTGCTGGCGGACTATATCAACGAGAAGTCCGGTCTCTAAGAGGAAACGTTTGCAGGGTTCAAGGTGCTGGCGGACTATATCAACGAGAAGTCCGGTCTCTAAGAGGAAACGTTTGCAGGGTTCAAGGTGCTGGCGGACTATATCAACGAGAAGTCCGGTCTCTAAGAGGAAACGTTTGCGGGGTTCAAGGTGCTGGCGGACTATATCAACGAGAAGTCAGGTCTCTAAGTGGAAACGTTTGCAGGGTTCAAGGTGCTGGCGGACTATATCAACGAGAAGTCAGGGCTTTAAAATATGCTGGATCACAAAATATATGCATTCATTAATTTCATTGGAGGTGTTTGGTGTTGTGGTGAAATTAATCAAATATTGATATGCCTTATCTTAACACTTCCAGCACGATGACGCCTTTTTACCTTTCATTGTGGGTAAAATTTGACGAGTTTATGCAGTTTAAGAAGGACACATGTTACTCAGAAGTTTTATCGAGAGATTATATACCCCTTTGAGTCCTAGAGGTAAATTATAAGCTAAAGAAAATCATCTAAAGGTAGTCAGAATATGATGCAAATTACGTCATCATGTTGAAGGGGTTAAGGAGAGTTTCCTAGTTTGCTCCCTAGACCTTTTATCAAGCTTTTAAAAAATATCCCCAACATGAAGGTGTACATTTTACATTTTTTAGCAGAACAAGTCTGGCCAACGGCTGGTGTCTCCTAAATTTCAGTCTCGCTATCGCTTGCCAGGAAAATATTGACACCTAAATGCCACGAAAGGTCTAAAAATTTACATAAATGGGACAAAGGGTCTTAAAATCGCCAAACTAATGGGGCAAAAGTCTTAAAACCTAAAAAATAATTGGGATAAACATAAAGGAGAGAGAAGACATTGTAGAACTAGGTACAACGGGATAGCAAAATATATAATATAGAACTTTCTTGTGTTCAATAGTTATGGAAGAATCATTCCATACTGGCAAATTGTAAACCATATTCTGTTGATAACGTCATGAACCAGGAATCAAATAAGTTTATCAAATCACCCAAACATACCTAATAAGATATTTTTATGTTGTGGATAGAAAAGTTGTTATCTTAGTCTTATGAACCAGATTGAGGTACTATTATAATAGCTATCATTCAGTAAATTCCTATAGGTATATGTTCTAAATGATTCTATTTTAATAAAATGTGATGCACAATGTCACTTAGTTCTTGTCGGTGGATCTTTTAACGTGAGAAGGAGATTTGGTTGTGTTACATTAATGAAAAATAGGTCAAAGGCTTAGGTACAGTCGACCACAGGAGAGATTCCCTACTTCATTATGGTAAAAAGAGTCAGCGAGTGAGAAATGGTAAAATATGACAAGTAGGTTTTGTAATTCCACTATTAATTTTCAAATTTGTCTGTCATAGCATCCCTTTCAAAAAGAATATTTTCTATTTGACAATTGTAAATGTTTATTTCTGCCTATATCATGTGAGTTAGTCTCTGAATTTATATGAATATACAATACATGCATCCAAACCTTACAATGACCTACAAATATATGATCATTGTAAATTTTGAGTGGTGGTTTATTATGAAGCCTAAATGTGAAGAACCTCACTTTCCCGTTCGTCTGTCTAAAATAACAGACAAGAAAAAGGCGAGCACCTTCCTAATGCTAAACAAATATTACTTTATGTCCTCTTAACCATTTGAGGATCATGACGCGTTTTAGCTGTTGTGTCTTCTGGCTATCATTAGACGATTTTATACAGTTTAGAAAAGATCTGCGGGAATTATCAGAGTAAAGACTATCTCAATTTACCCTCTGACTCCCATAATTATACCCTTTCAAATTTGCGTAAAATTTTCTAATAAGAGCCAGAAAACTCTAAAAGAAATGCGTCATCGTATGTTCTCAGGATTAAATATATATATACATCTCCAAGTTGTCCATAAGGGTTAGTCAGGTCAGGTGAAGGTATTGAGGGATAAGCCATTACAACGGCACCTCGTATCTACATTCTACTTTTCCTATTTTTCTGAAGAGTGTAGAGAGGGGAGAAGGGATGTTGGAGAGAGAGGAAGCTGTTGGAGTGGCTTTGTTATGTGTATCAGTGACCTGTGTTGCCCTATTATAGTTCTCAAATTGCACGACAACCTGACCACCGATTAAGTGAATTTTAATTTCTTAACCCTTAGAAGATCCGATCACGCATATATTTCCTGTTTTCTGGCTATCATTAGAAGGTTTTATTCAGATTTGGAAGGGTTTATGAATGTCAGAGGGTTAATTGATATAGTCTTTACCCTTATAATTCCCACACATCCTTCCAAAACTGTCTATAATAATCCAATGATAGTGAGAATAAACTCATAATGCGGCATAGTCTTCAGAGGGTTAACTGCGTTTCAGCTACCTATTATGCATCGTTATAACATTATTTTTTATTATGAAATATAGTCATATTTTTCGTCTAGAATATGATATCAGGTTATTAACAATGACATACTGTATATTGTTTAATTATGGTGAACAATTAAAAGCAAATCCGTTTTTCATGAAGGCAAACTTGAGTAATGTGGGTAACTTTTTAAAGTTATTTTCGTTTTAGTAGTTAAAAACACGAATTTCAAGGCCAGTCAATTTCTTGTTTTGGATAGTTAGAAGATAGTTGAAATTCTATTGGTTAATCACAAAAGATCAACTAGAGATCCTTGCAACTGAACCTTTCATAAATAATGCAATGTTAGTATGATACATGGGACTCCTGAATTTGTTTTGTAGCAGCAAGCACAAAGTGCCTAACTGAACAAATAGCCCTACGCCAAATGTCAGCTGAAAAGTTAATGTACTGTAAAATACATACATATTCGTGAACCTCTATTGGTTTTCTTTGTGCAAATACAATGATCAAGAGTTCTTTGTGTGTGTGTGTGTGTGCAATTTCCTTTATAATAAATTATGCGTTATTGTTATTAATATATACAGCATATCAAAACACATATATATATATATATATATATATATATATATATATATATATATACATAGTAGCTGGCAATGCACATATTTGCAAAAGGAAATACCGTATATTAGAGGTCCACTTTCTATTATCACAAATATTTTTAAACAAAAAGTTACTGTAATAATTTTAATTGGATGTATTGTGGTGCGTTGGATGGAGCTATACATCACTATATTGAATTTGTTCTTGAAAATAAATATACTGTGTTTTGTAAAATTTTCAATTATATCTATATAACGGTTAACTTCTTTTCATTAAACAATCCTTACTTAGTATCTATCTATGTCTATTGCCCTTTCTCATATATATATATATATATATATATATATATATATATATATATATATATATATGAGGAGGAGGTTGTAGGCACCAGCCGAACAGGGCGGTACTGCTGAGGAGTGCTATAGGTGGGTGTTAAGGAAAACTGGTACTTTTGTTTCACCACCTGGCTTCCCTAGCTGATCCTTTCCATGCCTCACATAAATAGAGAGCAAACCCAATTTGACCTCCTAAACACCTTCTCTCTCTTTCAATACACTACATTACAAACACCTTACACTTGCTTCGGAGTCCCCATTGACCAGAAATGCCCCCATCGACTTGGCCCCTGGCGATGACCCATCAAAATGCTCTGGACCACTACTTTCTACTCTTGCTATCAATTTCTGCAACATTCGAGGACTTTCCTCGAACTTCTACTCGGTTGAACACCACCTCTCCTCTGCCAACCCTGCTCTTCTCTTTTTCACCGAAACCCAGTTGTCTGGGACTACTGATAGCAAACCCTTCTCTGGATCTTCCTACTATGTCTATACTCAATTCAAAGCCAAAAGTGGATGTTGTGTGTATGCACGCAACAATCTTTCTTGCTCTCGTATTCCCAGCTTTGAATCTTCTGAATTCTCAACTCTCTGGCCTAAGCTATCTTGTCATTCTCTCACTTAAATACATATGTGCTGTTTATCTCTCCTCTAATTCTACTAACTATCCAAAATGCTTTGACTATCTTAATTCTAAAGTGGAACACATTCTATCCATCTCTCCCTTCTCCGAAATCTCCATCTTAAGAAATTTCAATGTTAACCACCACCAATGGCTCTCCTCTCATTTCACTGACCAACCTGGTGAACAAACCTACATCTTTTCTATCCTAAATGACCTACAGCAGTTAATTCAGCACCCCTCCCATATCCCGGACCACCCTGGAGATCGGCTCAAAATTCTTGACCTCTAATCCTTCTGCTTACACTGTAAATCTTCTCTCTCCGATGGGCTCCTCCGACCACAACCTTATTTCTGTTGCCTGTCCCATCTATCCAGTACGGCCTTCTGACCCACTCAACCAGCGGCGATTGTGGCATTTTCGCGCTGCCGACCGGGGGTGCTCTTTGGCAGTACCTCTTTGATTTCCCATGGAATGAATATTGCTTCCGTGGCCAGGGACCCTCGGAGAGTGCTGCACGCATTACTGAGGTAATCCTCTCGGGCATGGAAGCATACATTCACTTTTCTTTTTCTCAGTCTAATGCAAAAAAAAAAAAAATTTACTCACGCTTGTTCTACTGCTGTCCACAATAAGGAGGAAGCATTCAAACGGTACCGTCGCCTTCAAACTCAAGAATCTCGTATTTTTGTTCATGTTTCTGCCCGGAATCAAGCAACATCTGTTCTTCAACTAGCCAAAAACTCTTTCATCAATAAAAAAAATTCTGAACTTTCAAACTCTAGCTCTTCACAAGCTTTCTGGCATCTAGCTAAAAACCTCTCCAACAGTTTTAATTCAATGTCTCTCCCTCCTCTTTTCCACTCTGGCGGCACCACCGTCATGTCTTCCTCTGACAAAGCTGAACTCTTCGCTCAAACTTTCTCTAAAAACTTCACCTTTGATGATTCCGGTGTTCTACCCTCCTCTCACTTACTTATGCCAAAGATTGTAATCGCTTCTAAGGATGTACTTTCTGTCCTCTCTTGGCTTTATACTAAGAAGGCGTACGGACCAGATAGTGTTCCTCCTGTTGTACTCAAAAACTGTTCTTCCGTGCTGACTCACAGCCTAGGCAAACTCTTTCATCTCTACCTTTCCCCTAATGTATTTCCTTCTTGTTAGAAGTTTGCTCTCATTCAAGTGGTCCCAAAGAAGGGTGACCGCTTTCAACCCTTCAACTATCGTACAGTTGCTCTCATTTCTTGCATCTCCAAAGTTTTAGAAACTATCATTAATTCAAAGTTCTTTAAGCATTTATCTTCCCATAATCTACTTACAGATCGCCAGTATGGTTTCCTTAACCCCTTCTGTACTGGAGAAGAGTGCCGCTCGTCAGTATAAAAGGACCTCGTTAGTACCAGAGACGAGCGCCGCTCGTCTCTGGTACTTAAGCAGTGTTTTCCGCTAACAGCTAGCTGGAGCTGCTACCATGACTTCAAGGTTTTACTGCTAAATACTGACACACTGTGAGAGGTCTGGTTGGCTGACTGATTGGCCAGATTATTAGTTTCTCCTCACCTTTGGTGGTGGGAGCATCATGTCTCTCCATGGAAAATGCATTTTGGGGGAAATGGCTGGTATTGAGGGGGACAAAAACTGTAATATGATCTGGTACAGTATGGGTTAAGGGTCGGTTTACTGGTAATCTCCTTGCTTATCTTACTAACTCTTGGTCTCTCCTCCTTTCGGGACTTCGGTGAGACTTTTTCTATTGCGTTAGACATATCGAAAGCATTCGATGGAATCTGGCAAAAATCTGTAATTTACAAACTACCCTCCCTCGGTGTTTATACCTCTATCTGTGCCTTTGTCTGTAATTTCCTTTCTTACCATTCCATAGCTGTAGCTGTGGACAATCATTGCTCACTTCCTCAACAACTCTGGCGTTCCTCAGGGTTCTGTCCTGTCCCCCGTTCTCTTTCTAATATTCATTATTGACATCAACTGTACCTGGTGATGGGCTGGTCTATCAGAGTGAGAACTGAGTGATCTCTACCATACCCATAGCTTACTCTGACTGTTCCTATTACTTATATATTTTCTAGATCTCGAGTGACGGCGTCTCTTCCGTAGATTGACCTCCCAATCTGCCTACCTAGAAGTTGGCAGATTGGAAGCCAAAGTGTCACATTTTTCCTTTGCCCCTCAACTTCTCTTCATAATTTCTGAGGGGCACAGGGCCCTGGGTGGGGCTTTGGTTTCCTGGGCATTTATGCACCCTACTCAGCTCCCAGCCATGGAGCGGCTTGGGTCACCCAGGCTTTATTGTGGTCGGCAGGGAGGGTTCTGTGGGGGCGCTTGGTTATGGCCTTGGCCTTGCTCGGGGCCTTGGGGCTGTTCAGCCAGGCAGCTTGGGGAACAACAACAACAACTGTACCTCTAGACCCATCCACTCATATGCTGATGACTCTACCATACACTATTCAACTATTTTTTCACAACAACCCAGTATGCAATAACTCCAAGAGTCATGTGACGAAAAATGTACAAATTTATCTTGAAGGGGGGTCTAGAGGCCGGTTTTTAATGATTGATGGAAGTCTAGCGAGGAAACTAACAAATATAGTTAATACATTATTATATATACCAACCTAGTATCAGTGCATTACCACAGCACACCGAAATGCCAAAAAAATACCCTCATTGTTCCCTGATTAAAATAGCATTGTATGAATATTCCCATATTCAAAAATATGCTACAGGGGGGCAATGCCTAGTGAGTTAATTGCTCAATAGGTGGCGTTCTGAGAGTGAGGGTCCGAGTGTGGGGGGTAAGACTGTGAAGCGCGGAGGCGAAGCGGCTTCAGAGATGGGATTGCTTCGAGTCGGGGTGCTTCGCATGTCTCACTCCCTAGACTGGAACAAGACCTCACGGGCCTCACCGTGTTCAGCGGTAGAGTGTAAAGGCTATCAGCCTATGCCCGAGAGGGAGT
This sequence comes from Paralithodes platypus, assembly GCA_032716605.1. Taxonomy (NCBI): domain Eukaryota; kingdom Metazoa; phylum Arthropoda; class Malacostraca; order Decapoda; family Lithodidae; genus Paralithodes; species Paralithodes platypus. The sequence continues at coordinate 27,686,162 of CM064522.1, read as the reverse complement.
AGTTGGAATATAGAAAAAAAAAAAAAAAGCACTACCCCCTTAAGCTTAGAAGGGATTTGTGGTACTCTAAACATTAAATAAGATGGTTTATAACCCTTAGACCGCTAGAGTGGCTTCCTTTACTGAATACAATCGTCTAATAAATGCCATAATAAACGGACAGAACACTTCCCGGTACACTGACGGGGTTAATTGAGTATATGATTTACTTAGGGGGTAGGCTAGTGCTTGTCTTTTGGTCTATACATATATATTTATTTATTTATTTTTGAGTTTCCTCGCTAGACCTCCATTAAGCCCTAAAAAACACCCCCTAGACCCCCTTTCAAGAAACATTTGTACATTTCCGGCCGAAGCCCGTTTCCTTCTAAAATTAAAGGCTCGCTATCGCTCGCCAGGAAAGAATCAACACCTAAATGGCACGAAAGGTCTTAATATTGACAAAGAAATGAGGCGAAAGGTCTCAAAATCGCCAAATTAACGAAACAAGTCTTAACATTTTAAAACTAATATGCTAAACATGAGGGAGAAGGGGGTCCATAAAAAGGAATACCTCCCCCTTAAGTTGTAACACGTAACTCAAACATTTCACATTAGTATTCTCCAAGCCTGTATGGATAGCAATTTTAAGTATAATTCATTGTTATTAACTTTGAATTATCAATAACACGTTTGTCATGCTTGTTTAATTGATAAATGCAATACATTTTAGTTACAGTAAGAATTGGATTATCTGCATCTGTATACGGTATCATAGATACTGTATATTACTTTCGATAACGTATACATACAACACAATCTACACTCCTTGAGAGCTCTGTGGGAAAGCCCTACCGTGGCCATGGCCTTCCTTAGGGACTCGAGGCTGTTCGGCCAGGCAGCTTAGGGAACAACAACAACAACGTATACAGACATTCTAAACTCGAAGCAATATTTACATTGGTTTCAAGATCCTCATATTTCAATAATATGATAGCTAGATATGCAACCACAATTACTGTATAACTACTAGAATTATATATTATTTAAAAGTCTCTGAACACGGATATATTTAAAAGTATGAAGTGGCTTCGGCCAAATAGTCAAATAATCCACACTGTTTATGAAAGTTTAGTCACTATGCATATTATGTCAATTTAGATTGACTTAAGTTTAGTTGCTAATTTCTGAATTATATATTAATACTTTTTCACTGTTTTGTCATTTAAGTGTGTGTATTTTTAATAATACAACAAGACATTGACATTTAGATACCTAGTCCAAACAATATGGAGAGACAAGAGATTGGACAACGCACCCACACACACAATGTTGTAGGAAATATACCACCACGCACAACACAAACGAGCATACCAAATCTGGTGAAATACACACACACACATACACACACATTTTTGTAAGGACACACACATTATACACTGTATACAATGATCCTTCATTCCTATTTATTACACATATCGTGACATATGTTTGACTTGTATGATGGTAGGAAAGTTTAAAGTAACTATTCGACGTGAGGTTGTGCGCGGAACACAACCAGAGGTTATGAACTGCTGTTGATGTCTGGGCTCTGACGGCCCTCATGGGAACGTCGCCCGAACGTTACCGGTACCTTAAAACCAACAACCATGTTCTTTAGCAATACTATTATTATCTAATCGCTAGCATTAATGTTACAATCTATAAGCGCACACACACACACACACCCACACATTTCTTTTTTGTTTTAAAGTTATTTTTTTCTAGGAATGATATTGTCTATTAATAACCTATAACTAATTTCCATACCTAATTTAATAGAAAACCTAGAAATGGTAGGCTACAACTATACACATATATTACAGTTAGATATGTCGAGTTCCTTAAAGAGATGTTTGCCCATGTCAACTTCGGAAAAAGAAGTTTTGTGAAATTGTGAGACAGCTCTACTAGGTAGTTATAATAATAATAATAATAATAATAGTTGAGGTGTGGTGGCTATAGGTAAATGATAAGAGCTATTCTATAGACTATCACACACGACACCTGGCATTGACCATATGCTTCTATTAGTTTATTCAAGTGCATTGGGGTTTGTAATTGATGATTAATGTTATGATTAGGTGTATATTAAGGTAGCCCACCTCGCTTTTTGTGTTCTCTTTCTCTCTTTCTCTCTCTTTGGCTTGTATCCTTTCGGCCCCATTCAGCCTACTGTTTATCCCCATCCAGGTGTCAATATTTTCCTGGCGAGCGGTAGCGAGCCAGCATATAATTATATATTTTGTTTTGACAGCAAGCTAAATTTGTAAATTTTTCGATAGAAAAATTTCTCCGGCGAAGCCGGATTTCTCCATACAATGCTGGAAGAAATCGACACCTGGATAGGGATAAACGTCTTAAAACAGTTGGCTGAATGGGGCCGAATGGATACAAGCCAGGGAAAGAGAGAAAAGGAGAAAAATAACAAAAAGCCGGTGACCCCCTTTAATTGAACCCTGGATCAAGTGATAATAAACAGGTGAACGTTCCACTAGTATGATCCAGCAATTTATTAACCCCTTTTGTACCGGCGACGTTCTTTATAACTTTATTCTGGCTACTATTAGACAATTTGTTATCAACTTAAAAAGATCCTCCAGCAACAAGCTTCGAACTATCTCACTTAACCCTTTTTACTACCCCAGATCCTTCTTAAACTGCTCAAAATAATGTATACATAGCAAAACTAACATATAAAAGACGTCGTTGGTACAGAAGGGGTTAACCGTTAACTGATACCTAGTAAATAGTAAATAAAGAACATGCCTTTAACCCCTTCTGTACCGGAAACGTCTTTATAATTGTACGCTAGCTATATTTAGACGATTTTATGCAGTTTAAGAAGGATGTGTGGTAGTAAAAAGGGTTGAGTCAGATAGTTTGAAGCCTGTTAATTGCTGGAGGCCCCTTTTGAAACTGAATATAATCGTTCAATAGTAGTCAGAAAGGGTTAAAAAGACGTCACCGGTACGGAAGGGGTTAATAATTGATACCCTTTAGTCTCCCAACCAAAAAGGAAGTTGGAGCTGTAAACATTGATATACAACAGAAATGCAATAATGATGTAGGTTTGTGATGGATAGGAAGTATGATAAATAATTTTGTATGGGTATATAAATGCACTACAACCGTATTTTAGCTGGTAATTCTGCTAAATATCGATGTCTACAGCTCCAGCTTCCTTATAGCCTGAAACTCGCAAGTGGAGAATTATGTTGAGATCCAAATACATACAATGTAGCCTTAAGGGAGCCCACCTCACTTTTTTTCTCTTTCTTTCCCTCTCTCCTTGGTTTGTATCCATTCGGCCCCATTCAGCGTACTGTTTTAAGACGTTTACCCTCATCCATGTGTCAATATTTTCCTGGCGAGCGGTAGGGAGCCAGCATATATATATTTTTGTTTTGACAGCAAGCTAAATTTGTACATTTTTCGATAGAAAAATGTCTCCGGCGAAGTCGGATTTCTCCATACAATGCTTGCTCGCTATCGCTCGCCAGGAAGAAATCGACACCTGGATGGGGATAAAAGTCTTAAAACAGTTGAGTAATCTTTTTTTAATAAATAATAAAAGTTGACCTTTGACCTTGACCTGTGATCTTGACCTTTATGTAAGAGTATATTTTTGTTTGCCTTGACATTGCCCATGAAAATCAATAAGCATGCCTAATTTCATTAAAACCCATCAGTTAGTTTTATATAAATTAATATAATAGTTAACCTTGACCTTTGACCTTTATCTTGACCTTTATATGTCTCAACATTTATTATTTTCCTTTTCACTTAAAGGCCAACTATCTCACCAAATTTGGTGAAGTTTGCATTAAAAGTAAAGAAAATAGCATATTGACCTTTTATTTGACCTTGACCTATGACCTTGAACTTTCATATGGAATTGAATAGTTTCATGTATGACCTTGGCCTAGGTATTCCGAACATACATGGTAAGCCTAGTGAGAATCTAACAGTTAGTTAAGAAATACTAGTAAAACACTTATTTTGACCTTTGACCTTACCCTTTAAAATATTTATCTAAAAATTTGGGCAATACGATATCAAGGTTACCAGTAACTTGTATATTGAAAATGAAGAAATTTGGGTAAAACGTAAAATAAATAGTAAAAGTTGACCTTTGACCTTGACCTGTGACCTGGACCATTATGTAAGAGTATTTTTGTTTGTTTTCATTGACATTGCCGTGGAAAATCAAATCAAATCAAAATCATCTATCCATAGCCTATGATAGCATATTGGAAACTGTGTACATGGGGCGGGTGCCCAACCCCGAAAGGAATTGAAATAGGGGAGCTATCCCCCCGCCAAAGGCGGCTTTCTAGGGCCTTTCCTAGCTGATGCTGAGAGGATTGGGTTCTAGTCATGTGGTGATGGGCTGGTCTATCCGAGTGAGAACTGAGCGATCTCTGCCATACCCATAGCTTACTCTGACTGTTCCTTTTACTTATGGATCTTCTAGATCTCAAGTGGCGACGTCTTTTCCGTGGATTGACCTCCCTACTGCCAACCTAGAAGTTGGCAGATTGGGAGCCAAAGTGTCACATTTTTCCCTTACCCCTCAACTTTTCCTTCATAATTGCTGAGGGGCACAGGGCCTTGGGTGGGGCTTTGATTTCCCGGGCGTTTCCGCACCCTCCTCATCTCCCTGCCTTGGAGTGGCTTCGGTCACCCGGGCTTTGTTAGTGGTAAGCAGGGAGGATTTTGTGGGGGCGCTCGTTTATGGCCTTGGCCTTGCTCGAGACCTTGGGGCTGATCGGCCAGACAGCCTGGGGAACAACAACAACAACTGTGTACATGCTTAGATTGATATGCAGGATTCGAAACTGCATAATAAATCGTAGGCTTGTCCACCATTCTTTAACTGTCTTCGTAGCGCAATGGATAAATGCACTGAATTTCGGTGTGAGCATCCTAGGTTCGAATCCCTGGACTGCCACATGTATTTGTTGATTTCATTAATTGAGTTTAGGAGTAAAGTCGGTTGGTGTAGGTAACATAATAAAGCATGCCTAATTTCATTAAAACCCATCAGTTACTTTCATATACAGTATATTAATAGAATAGTTGACCTTGACCTTTATCTTGACCTTTATGATGTGTGTCCATATATATTGTTTTCCTTGTCATTTAATGTGCAACTATCTCACCAAATTTTGTGAAGTTTGCATGAAAAGTAAAGTAAAGAAAATAGCATATTGACCTTTTATTTGACCTTGACCTGTGACCTTGACCTTTCATATGGAATTGTATAGTTTCTTGTATGTGACCTTGGCCTAGGTATTCTGAATGTACATGGTAAGTCTAGTACGGGGAAGAATAGTACACTACACCGGTACAGTACAAACATTATACACACATAAATACACTACCAAAATGAACACATAAAACATAATAAATATATAAATAGTGCCCTGTAATAAACTCTAAATTTGCCGAAAATAATAAAGCAATGATTAATCATTGACAAATAAAAAATACTAAGATATAGTAAATAAAAGTATACTGCATGATCAATTATGCGCTGGTGAGGCTTTATATATGAGTTACCCATATAATTATAATTTTCTTTAAATATCCGTTCATAGAAAATATATTTTATATGGGTAACAGAAATATATTAGATATATATTTTCCAATAATATTTGTTCGACACTTATTTAAAACAATTTCATTATTAAGTAGATTATATTTTACAGACATATGATTTATACGGTGAAGTGAAAATCAGCAACGACTTGATTTGAAGAAATATAAGAACAAAAATCTATGTAGATATTTTAGAATATTTTGGAGCGCTCTGGGAAGGGGGTGTATCATCATTATTATTCCAAGAGTGCATTGATCAACTTGTGTTTCGCTTCTCGTCCGTGATTTTGTTATACGTGTACGATACATTAGTCTGAAAATTATCGTAAAAAACTTTCTAAACGATCATTGTAAGCTATTACCGAGTTATATTTATAAATTTTTCATACAGATTATTGTGATTTAAATTAAAAATGATCTCGAATGGACTAAACCCAAATCCGTCAGGGGGCGCTATAATAATTAATGCTGTTAAGTATCACTCCTCACTCAATGTTAGGTTGACAAAATTCCCCGACCTATTACAAATTAAACTTCAAAATAAACGCGAAAAGTGGTATAGTCGAAAAACATTCAAAACACAAATCAAAATTATTGTTAATGACTGTAATTGGGAATACATGCCTAACTGGGGGGCATGTTATAAATTTGATTCAGGGGCAATAGTCAAATTTGAAAAGGGATTTGAAAAAATACAATTTAAATGGAAATTGGGGCGAAAAACTCTTCACAAGTATACTATAGATATAACAAAAACCACCATGAGTCCTGATGATCCGTGTTTTATTGAATACACTTTTGTCCAACACAACGATTCTGCGGAGCACAGCCCGCCTTGCAACGATTCGGCGAAGCATGCCCCATTGCTTGATGATCCCGTGGAGGATCCCACCCTATTGTGCAACGATATGGTGGAGGAACCCGCCCCGCTGTCCAACGATATGGTGGAGGAACCCACTCCACTGTCCAACGATATGGTGGAGGAACCCACCCAACTGTCCAACGATATGGTGGAGGAACCCACTCCACTGTCCAACGATATGGTGGAGGAACCTGCCCCATTGTCCAACGATATGGTGGAGGAACCCTATCCACTGTCCAACGATATGGTGGAGGAACCTACTCCACTGTCCAACGATATGGTGGAGGAACCCGCCCCACTGTCCAACGATATGGTGGAGGAACCCGCCCCACTGTCCAACGATATGGTGGAGGAACCCACTCCACTGTCCAACGATATGGTGGAGGAACCCGCCCCACTGTCCAACAATATGGTGGAGGAACCCGCTCCACTGTCCAATGATATGGTGGAGGAACCCACTCCACTGTCCAACGATATGGTGGAGGAACCCGCCCCACTGTCCAACGATATGGTGGAGGAACCCGCTCCACTGTCCAATGATATGGTGGAGGAACCCACTCCACTGTCCAACGATATGGTGGAGGAACCCGCCCCACTGCAGGATGATCCGGTCAAGGAACCCGCCCCGCTTTCCTACGGGCAAAGGAAGCAGTACGATAAACGCAGGGCAAAAAATCAAGCTACGAGCGATACAATAAATCAAGATATTGTTGATGATTATTTAAGTTTATATCCGGATACGACTCCCCGTCCAGAAAATATGACCCATAACCAAAAGATACGTTTTAATAAGAAAAAACGTGATAGGGCTCTTGCAAATGCCGCGGCTTGGTGGAACGAAAATCAAGGGTTATTACAGGTGCTTGATGATCCCGTGGAGGATCCCACCCCATTGCGCAACGATATGGTGGAGGAGCCCACTCTGCTGTCCAATGATATAGCGGAGGAACTCGCCCCACTGCCCAACGATATGGTGGAGGAACCCGCCCCACTGTCCAACAATATGGTGGAGGAACCTGCCCCATTGTCCAACGATATGGTGGAGGAACCCTATCCACTGTCCAACGATATGGTGGAGGAACCCACTCCACTGTCCAACGATATGGTGGAGGAACCCACTCCACTGTCCAACGATATGGTGGAGGAACCCACTCCACTGTCCAACGATATGGTGGAGGAACCCACTCCACTGTCCAACGATATGGTGGAGGAACCCACTCCACTGTCCAACGATATGGTGGAGGAACCCACCCAACTGTCCAACGATATGGTGGAGGAACCCGCTCCACTGTCCAATGATATGGTGGAGGAACCCACTCCACTGTCCAACGATATGGTGGAGGAACCCGCCCCACTGTCCAACGATATGGTGGAGGAACCCGCTCCACTGTCCAATGATATGGTGGAGGAACCCACTCCACTGTCCAACGATATGGTGGAGGAACCCGCCCCACTGCAGGATGATCCGGTCAAGGAGCCCGCCCCGCTTTCCTACGGGCAAAGGAAGCAGTACGATAAACGCAGGGCAAAAAATCAAGCTACGAGCGATACAATAAATCAAGATATTGTTGATGATTATTTAAGTTTATATCCGGATACGACTCCCCGTCCAGAAAATATGACCCATAACCAAAAGATAAGTTTTAATAAGAAAAAACGTGATAGGGCTCTTGCAAATGCCGCGGCTTGGTGGAACGAAAATCAAGGGTTATTACAGGTGCTTGATGATCCCGTGGAGGATCCCACCCCATTGCGCAATGATATGGTGGAGGAGCCCACTCCGCTGTCCAATGATATAGCGGAGGAACTCGCCCCACTGCCCAACGATATGGTGGAGGAACCCGCCCCACTGTCCAACAATATGGTGGAGGAACCCACTCCACTGTCCAACGATATGGTGGACGAACCCGACCCACTGTCCAACGATATGGTGGAGGAACCCGCCCTACTGTCCAACGATATGGTGGAGGAACCCGCCCCACTGCAGGATGATCCGGTCAAGGAGCCCGCCCCGCTTTCCTACGGGCAAAGGAATCAGTACGACAAACGCAGGGCAAAAAATCAAGCTACAAGCGATACAATAAATCAAGATATTGTTAATGATTATTTAAGTTTGTGTCCGGATACGACTCCCCGTCCAGAAAATATGAACCATAATCAAAAGATATGTTTTAATAAGAAAAAACGTGATAGGGCTCTTGCAAATGCCGCGGCTTGGTGGAACGAAAAACAAGTGTTATTACAGTAGGTGCTGTCCCAAACTATGGTATTCAAATTATTGTATTATATTTAATGAAGAAAATGGGCGAAAATCATGTCTGGAAAAAAATGTTTGGAAGAGTGACCTACTGAACAGTTTCACTTTCTCAAACATTTTTAGAAAGCCTGAATAGTGTCTAAACTGGATGCATTATATTCACACATTTTCTGTCTTTTTCATGCATGATCTTGCCCTCATTGCCTTTGTACAAGAAACTGAGATGAGAGTGGTAACCGTAAATCATATGCGTGGACTTTGGCACATATTCTTTAGACAAACCCTATCATTGTCGGTGGTGAAAACTATAGTTTTGCTGTATTCCTAGCCAATTAATAGTATGCGCTAATTGTTATATGGCTGTTGTACAACTAGATGTATTATGGTATACCTTCCATCCGTAAGTGTATTAACTTTATTTGTCATCACTCTAGCAGCTTTACTTCCTCGCTGATTTATAACATAATTTCTTATAGACTTATAACATAGCTTCCCTAGTGTAATACCTTGAATGATTTCGATGTTCAGCTTTTTACCATATTTATAGAGTAATCACCAACTTTCCATTAAGACTTCAATAATTACACTACACAATTATACCACTTGACATTTTATGATCATTATGACGCTTTATCACTTTCCAGCTTTCTACAGACAATCTAAGGAAACAGCCACCCAGTTTTCATTGAAGTAATAAGATGCTTATAAGTTAATTTTTTTACAAAAAGTCTAGGGAAGCAGCCACCACACTTTTCACTGACTTGATAAGTACAGTACAATAGTAAACTGTATAAATCTTATGCACTTGCTATGAGACGGGTCAGGCTGACGGCCGTATTATGCATCCGTTTGCAGTGCTCCTGTTGTAATTGTAATAAAAGTACTGTAATATTGATTCAATACTTTTCATTGCAATTACAATACATAGTGTACAATAAACTGGCTAGGAATATGGCAAAACTATTGTAAAGGCCCCCTTCAATGATGGGGTTTGTCTAGGACTAGGGGATCAAGATGTCCTATATAATATAATCTTGCTCCTGTCTATAATCCTGCAACATTGGGCAATAGCTGTCTCTTGATCCTCTCTCTTCTCTTGCTCAGCTGGTCACGTCAGGCCACCAGTAACTATTCTTCTTCTGTCACTCCATGCAGCTTCTGGGATAATTGATACAGGCAGGCGATGTGTGTACAGCTTCTTGGATACTACAGGTTGATCTGGGCAAATGGTGAAACAGCTATTCTTGTCCGAGAGGATTGGTACTGCCGCTCTCTGTCTGTCAGTCGGTATATTCTCCGGCTGCCATCTAGTCTTTGCAGTGGGATGCGGACATGGGAGCAAGGTTGCAGATGCCTTTAGGTAGGCTGTGACCCAGTGGATGCCGTGTGTCTTACTGAGGCTCCGCTCCCTCTCCCGGCCTTTATATACCCAGGTGTCACGTCAAGGAGTACGCTGATTGATGGAGCAGGGCGACAGGCAAGGTTTCTTTCCGTGTGGGTTCTTTGATCTTCTTCTTTATTTACCTCGGATTTCCCTTTGCCAAAATAATATCCTTACCAGTGTGTATCTTTTGGGTAGGCAACAAAACTTTCATTGCTCGAAATGTGAATTTGGATAAACTAATTTAGCGACTTGATAAAAAATCTAACATATTACAAACAAAAATAGAAAGAAAAACAACTACACCTGTACTGAAAGGGTTAAAAACGACCTATGTAATGCAGAGGGTTTATAGGGATCGCATTTACCCCTTGAGTCCTAGACGTAGATTATAAGCTAAAGATAACTGTCTATTGGTAACTAGAATATGAAAATTACATCATTGTGCTGAAGCCGTATATTTGGAATGTTCACAATGTTGCGATTCCAATGGTACTGTACATGTACATGTCTCCCTCGATATACGATTGGGATAAGTTCCTGAAAACACGATCTTAAATAAAGAAAACCATATAGCAAACCCTAAAATTAATGGGGTAAATGGGAGTGCATTCTGGGACCAGCCAAAACTCAAACACAAACACCTAAAAACCTATAATAATATCGTAAATCAAGGCATCGGATAATGAGGGAAACCTGTATATGGCATTTATATTTTTGGACATTTTTTGTGCCCTTGGCAGATGTACAAAGATTTTTAAAATCTTGAAATCACCCATGGACTATAGCCTAGGAGAGAATGTATGGAATGAGCCCAACTATTTTCCCCAAGTAAACTACAACCCCAATATACCATCAGCTGAAATACAGGGTTAAGTCACAGTCCAGTATTATGTTTCTGTATATCCAAAAAGTACCCGGATATACGCTACAAATGTATATACTGATTAACCCCTTCTGTACCGGCGACATCTTATTGATTTGTATTCTAGCTACATTTAGATGATTCTGTGTAGTTTAAGAAGGATCTGAGGTACGGTAGTAAAAATGGTTAAGTGAGATAGTTCGATGCCTCTTAATTATTAGCTGGAGGCCCTTCTTAAACTGAATAAAATCATCTAATAGTAGCTAGAATAAAGTTACCGTACAAGAACGGCACCGGTACTGAAAGGGTTAATCTATTCTAGGCCACTATACTTTGTGTCAGCGATTCTGAGAAAATTACGGCCGGCTTTGGAAACAGATTAACTTGCTCATATATACAGTAGTATAGTGATGTACACCCTATGCGGTGGTTGTGTTTTTATATTTAAATTGTTTTATTTGATTAAGAGTCATTTCCACAGAGATTTTGATGAGTTTTTTTGTTTTTACAGAATATTGTGTCTTCCCAGTTTTGGTTTGTTTATTTTGCAAGTTTCACATTATAATGATTCCAGCTGATTGACTTGTGCGACCGTCATTATTAATACCTTTGCGAAGGGGAGATGGGTCGTTTTTCTGTTCCCCCTTCTTCCTCATGCTTATCGCCATTAGTTTTCAGATTTTACGAGGTTCAGCTTATTAGTTTAGCGATTTTAATACCTTTCGCCCCATTCCTTTGTCAATATTAAGACTTTTCATGTCATTTAGGTATCGATTTTTTCCTGGCCAGCGATAGAGAGCCTGTAATTTAAGAGGAACCGGCCTTTGGCCGAAAAATGTATAAATTTATCTTGAAGGAGGGTCTTGAAGGTGTTTCATGGAGGTCTAGGAAGGAAACTAAAAAAATTATAAAAATATATATACAAGTAAATAAGCAAATAAATACGCCCATCCCCCCTTAAGAATAAATAATTACTACAAGACGACACATTGGACACGGCCGCAAGAGCCAACCAGCTGGAGTTATTGATATATAGGTGGCCCGATAGTTTCTTAGAGTGGCTGAAACCGAGTATTATATACATTTTTCTATGTGGATGAGGGAGACAAACGGTAGAACTGCCTGTGATGAGTGCCTCCCCCAAAGTTGAAAGAGGCCTAGAATACCTACTGTAGGCTAGATGCGGACGTCCGATCCTGGTAGTCTATATTACCAAAAAAAACAAAAACGCAGGCCAATAAAAATAATACTAAATCTCAACCTTTATTAATCCCCGGTGGTGGTGTGGGAGGGATATTGCTCAAGCGGGATTGTTGGGTTTAACCCCTTCAGTACCGTTGACGTCCTTTTCATTACATTCTGGCAACTATTAGACGTTTCCATTCAGCTTAGGAAGAACGTCTACCAAGTAAAAGGCTATATACTATCTCAATTAGGCCATTTAGCTACAATATATCCTTCCTAAGCTTTCAACTCGGGGGAAGGCACGATACAGGCAGTTCTGCCTTTTGTCTCCCTCACTCACATAGAAAAAAAAATGAAGTATGCTGTGATCATACTGGATGTGAATAAATTAGGAGTCTTGTAGACTCATAAATAATTTACATTCAGTATTATCACAACATAATTCAGTGTGTGTGTGTGTGTGAGAAAGCGAGAGAGATAAATAGAAAATAGGATTAAACATATTTTAGAAGAGTGAAAAGAGTGAAATCCTACTCGTAGAATACAATTTTATGTATACATACTGTAAGTGCAACATGTCTACCTTAGCAACTGATTGTACTGTACTTCCATTATTGGTCTCCCCACATGCAATTTTCAAACATCACTACTGTAAGGGATAGCATAGCAACTTTTTAAGGGGAGATGGGCGTATTTATTTGATAATTTATGCATCTTTTTATTGTAGTTTTAGTTGCCTCCCTAGACCTCCCTCAAGCTTTAAAAAACATCAAATAGATCCCCCTTCTAGAAGAATTTGTAAATTTTTGTTTTCTCCATTACAGGCTCACATTCGTTCGCCAAGAAAAAAATCGACACCTAAATAGCACGAAAGGTCTTAATATTGACAAAGAAAATGGGCGAAAGGTCTTAAAATCGCCAAACTAACGGGCCGAACGTCTTAAAATCTGAAAACTAAAGGGGCTAAGAATGAGGGAGAAAGGGGTCTAGAAAACCCAGCCATCTCCCCTTAATTAACCCAGGTGTACGGTCCCTTACAAAAAATCGTGGACCCTCTATGTTTTTCGTTATGCAATCATGACCCTCTGCAGAGGTTTTTGGAGGTAACTTGCTTTTCAATAAATAGTATATAATGTTGTGTAGTTGATTATACAGAACATTAGGTCAATATTTACGAGTCACACCACAGCTGGGATCTCATTTTTAACGCTAGTTTTGGGTTCCTATCATTCTATGCTTCATTGCTATATACTTTTTATCCACCGGAAAATATATTTTTTTTCTTGGCTTTTTTTTTTTTTTTTAGCCTTGGGTAGCATTAACCTAACCAAAAAACCTAACCTAACCTAACCTAATAGCCCCCAAATACATTTAGGTTAGGTTAGGTTAGGTTTTTAGGTTAGGTTAATGCTAAAAAAAAATAAAAAAAATAAAAATAAAAATAAAAAACAAGAAAAAATAATATTTTCCGGTGGATAAAAAGTATATAGTAATGAAACATAGAATGATAGGAACCCAAAACTACTATTAGAAATGAGATTCCAGCTGTGGTGTGACTCGTAAATATTGACCGAACATTATATTCGTAGATTCGTTCCAGAGCTATACCTCCATAATTAGAAATAGGCAAATTTCACTAATTTTTATGATTGACTGTACTGTATCTCTACGGGCAATTGCCGAAATTGTGATCGTCGTTTCTGGTACCGTATGTCTGTTTGATATATATATAACGCATAATTATTAATTTAACCCTTTCTGTACCGGTGAAGTCTGTTTTATTTTATTTCAGCTACATTTGGACGATTTTATTAAGCTTAGGAAGGATACATGGTAGGTAAAGAGATTAATTGAGATAGTCTGTAGCCTTTTAATGGGTAGACGTCCTTCCTAACCTGAACAAAATCCTCTAATAGTTACCAGAACATAATGAAAAGGACGTCGCTGGTACAGAATGGGTTAAAAGAAACTTAATTCGTTATTTTATTGGGTAACCACACAGGATATAACCCCCCCCCCCAAAAAAAAAAAAAGTATATATATATATATATATATATATATATATATATATATATATATATACTGTATATATACAGTATATATACAGTATATATTTATTCACATTCATTTTTTCTCCGCAGCATCCAAGAGTGGAATCACCTCCCATCTCACATAGTTAATAGCCCACTCTCGATTATCTTAGAAATAGGATCACTAATCATTATCTCCCTAACCCTTGACCCGATCCTATCCCTTGCTCCTAGTTCCCCTGCACAACCCCCGCATATCATGCTGCCCAAGAGCAGCCCTCTGTGGGTCCCCCTGACAAGACAAGACTATAATGGATGGTACTGGTATATGCTCTAAAGACTAAACATCATACGAAAATGGGCTTCAACACTCGGCAAAATATAATATAAAAGAGGTAACAATTAACAGGTCAACTTACCTGTGAAACGGTTGACTATATCTCTTATAGACGGCGCGCCGCTTGTCTGTTGAGTGGGAGTACTTCCGACCCCCAGCCATTCAGTCAAAAGTATCACAATTTGTTTATTTATTTATTTTTGTTTCTGTCTACGAACCAATCACATTCACTTATGGTCTGATACATCACAACTGGGAGCAAAACAACCAATCAAAGGGCCCCAGCGGGCATTTTCGACGTGCAAAAAGACCGTCTCATGATGGGTTCCCCAAAGATCTTGCCGGTTCAACACACGTCGAATGTGGTCCTGTCCCCAAATGTGTTGCTTTATACCAAGGATCGTCACATCTCAGTGTTTAACCATTATCCATCGATGGGGTTAGTCTTTTATCCAATGTACCGAGTACGAGTGACACATAGGCCTACCACCTGATAGGTAGGGGTTAGTCTTATATCCAACCTACTGGGTGCTACGGAAACTCACTTGCCGGTAGGGATATAATATATACTGTATATATATATATATATATATATATATATATATATATATATATATATATAGTATATTGAATATGACAGCATTTTCACCGTTGATTTTCTTGTTTATTTTCCATTCATATAGTTTTTTCTAGCACTAGGAGGGTGCTCAAACACTAAATCAGAGTATTTCCATATTTTATTTTATTTTACCTTATATATTTTCAACGTTTCGCCTACAATGTGGCATATCAAGCGTAAAATATTAAATTACATTGTCAATATTTAATATCTATATAAAACACATATATATATTTAGAGTGAAAATATTAATAAAAATATATATTAAATATAGAATGTCAAAATCACGAAATATGCGTACTTAAGATAACTGAGTAGTTGACGGTATGGAAGTCAAGAGTGAACTGACATTACTTTATAATCTCGGGACCACATGGACGAAATCATGTGGGGGTAGAAGGCAGTAAAGGAGGGGGGGGGGTTGCAAGAGGGCAAGTAAACAAGCCAATAGGTAAGCATAGGGTGGGGGGGGGAGAGAGTGGTTATGCAGTTTATTTTGAGGGGTTCACGGTGTTGGTACTAAAGGAGGGAGCGAAGCAGTAAGTGGTTGCCCTCGAAGCCTCGCTGAACGTATGAGTGTTTAGTTTTGAGTTCAGGGGAAGGGATTCCTTGGAGCATAATTATGTTGATGTTCTTTTGTTACTAAGGTCCCTGACTCACCGTTCATCACCTCGACCAAGGGGCCCATCGAATAATAGTATTGTCGAGGCCATGTTTGTTTGTGTGTTGATGACCGGCCTTTGTCTCGGATGTGAACTGCTTCAAAGGTAGCGAGTCGTCTTCTGTCTTGAAAATGGGCAATTATGTTTGTTTTGTGTACGATAGTTTCCCGAATTAATGACGTGGTGTGGTACTGTTGATGGTGCAGTTTGATTCCCCTATTTTGAAAGTGACATGTCACCCGATGGCTTACTCCTGTATCATTAAAAAATAAATGTGGAGGGTCCTATCAACCCTATATCAACCGAAGATCAAATGACTGAGTGTTAATTTGTGATACATGATTACATTCCATTCAATTTCAGAAAGATTACTATTTGTTTCTGCTTATGCGTTTATGAAGGTTTAGGGCCTCCCGTAAGTGAGGTATAATAATATGACAAAAAATCTGTACAGTTAAATTGAAGCATGTGAATGATAAATTATCTGCACAATTGTAACTGTACAGGCCAAAATCTTGGACTGAGCGATAACTGTGGTGATTTGAACTGTGCAGTTAGACCACAGTGTCTAGAGGCAAATCCGAAGCTTTGCTCAGTCAGCATTACCTATTTTTCTATAAATGAAAAAGAGGACAAACAGCAGAACTGCCTATAGACGTGTGTCCTTTCCTGTGAAAAGTAGAGAAGCGATAAAAGTGATGCAACACTGCTGTGGGTATAAAAGTGATGCAACACTGCTGTGGGTATAAAAGTGATGCAACACTGCTGTGGGTATAAAAGTGATGCAACACTGCTGTGGGTATATTAAAGATTGAAGAGAGTTGATGGTGGATAGTTGATGGTGGATAGTTGATGGTGGATAGTTGATGGTGGATAGTTGATGGTGGATAGTTGATGGTGGATAGTTGATGGTGGATAGTTGATTAGGTAATTGTACCAACCATCAGTTTGTACTATCATTTCCTCCAATATATCGCGTTGCTGGAAGTTCACAATTCTTCATAAATATTTCTTGTATAACTTTATCATTCTTCTTGTATGCAGGAGTGAAGGATCTTATAATAAATCAATATATCAGCTTGTGCTTCAAAATATGTCGGATCCGCATAAGTTTATAATGAAGCAGGTGCCATAATATGAGCTGCAAGTGTTGAGGGCTCATCTCCCATACGCACGAATTAAGGGGTGATGGGTCGTTTTTATTTGCTAATTTATGCATTTGTGCTATATGATTTTATTATGTTCCTCCCTAGACCTCCATCAAGCTTAAAAAACACCCGCCCAAGACTCGCCTATAAGATAAATGTTTACATTTTCCGATCGAAAAATTTCCCGGCCTAAGGCCGGTTTCTCTTAAATTATAGGCTGGCTATCGCTTGCCAGGAAAAAATCGACACCTAAATTATACGAAAAGTCTTAATATTGACAAAGAAATGGTGCAAAAGTTCTTAAAATCACCAAACTAATGGACTGAACGTCTTACAATCTGTAAATGGGGCTAAACGTGAGGAAGAAGGGGGACCAACAAAACGGCACATCCCCCCTTAAGGTGTCCTTATGGCATCTGAGCTCTCACCGGCACCATTCCTACATTTTCCTTTATCCGTTGGTTTGTGGTATACGGGAGTGATCAATTCTTCTTCAGTAATATACGAGGACATCTAGAAACGATATTTTACCACTAACATTTAGTTCCACAGTCAAATTAAGGCCGGAGATCTGCTGGAGACTAGACCGAAGACTTTCAAACTTTTCTTAGTTCTTAGTTATAATAGGCCTTCACAGTTTATCAGCACTTCTGGATTATTAAGCCAGCACACTGTAAGTCAAGAAGCGCGTCAGGACTGGAGCCCCTTTTTGAGAACCCTTGAACAATTTTTGGTTTTCTATGTTCATAAATACAGTATATCGTCAATGTATCTGCAGTTGATGAGCTACTTTTTAATTTATTCAGGCGATATCCTCCACGTGTGTCATGAAAGTGCAGCAAATAAAACACCAAACGGAGATCCCATCACCACGAGGAAGGGACTGGGGTTCTCGAAAAGGGGGCTCCAGTGTGGTGGCTTAATAATCCAGAAGGGTTGATGGCCTCTGAAATCCTATTTTAACTAATTAACTAGCCATCACCACACCGTCACTTTGTAGATACAGTCGCCCTTCAGGATATTTAAATGGGGCCTTCGTGCTGCACACTTTGCAGGGGAGATGGGTTGTTTTTTCAGGACCCCCTTCTCCCTCATGTTTACAATATTAGTTTTGATATTCTAAGACGTTCGGCCCATTAGTTTGGCGATTTTAAGACCTTACACCCCATTTATTTGTCAATGTTAAGACCTTTCGTGCCATTTAGGTGTTGACTTTTTCCTGGCGAACGATAGCGAGCCTGTAATTTCAGAAGGAATAGCCCTTCGGCCGGGAAATTTTTCTACCGAAAAATTTACAAATTTATCTACATTTAGACGATTTTATGAAGCTTAGGAAGGATAAATGGTAGCTATATTGATTAACTGAGATACTTTGTAGCCTTTTAATGGGTAGACGTCCTTCCTAACATGAATAAAATAGTCAGATAGTTGCCCGAATATAATAAAGAGAACGTCGCCGGTACTGAATGGGTTATGGAGAGATTTTCACTTAAGGGTTTTTATTTCTAAACCCCCTCCTCACTCATGTTTAGCTTCATTAGTTTTGAGATTATAAGACGATCGCCTCATTAGTTTGGCGATTTTAAGACCTTTCGTCCCATTTATGTCGATTCTGAAACCTTTCGTGCCATTTAGGTGTAATTTTTTTCCAGGGGACCGATAACGAGCCTGTAATTCAGGAAGAACCGATTTTTCTACCAAAAAATGTACACATTTGTCTTGAAGAGGGGGGGGGGGGTGTCTTGGGGGTATTTATTCAAGCTTGATGATGGTCTAGGAAGCAAACTAAAAATCTCCCCTAAATTTTAGTGGTGGTAGTTCATTATTCTGGCACACATAGTTCAGGATGATGTTGATTGATAGAGGTAAGTTTGTAAATAGGCTTTCCGCATCCAAAGAAGCGAGTATAATTATATTGTGCATTCGCCCGATATCACGATTCTATTTCGATGTATTTGTACTTATTTTTATTATATTAGGATAGGTTAGATTAGGTTAGGTTAGTTTGGTTAATTAAGGGAGCCCACCTCGCTTTTTTTCTCTTTCTCTCCCTCTCTCTTTGGCTTGTATCCATTCGGCCCCATTCAGCCTACTGTGTTAAGACGTTTACCCCCATCCAGGTGTCATTATTTTCCTGACGAGTGGTAGCAAGCCAGCATATATATATTTTTGTTTTGACAGCAAGCTAAATTTATACATTTTTCGATAGAAAAAAAATCCGGCAAAGCCGGTTTCTCCATACAATGCTGGCTAGCTATCGCTCGCCAGGAAGAAATCGACACCTGGATGGGATAAACGTCTTAAAAAAAGTTGGCTGAATGGGGCCGAATGGATACAAGCCAGGGTAAGAGAGAAAAGGAGAGAAAGCTAAAAAAAAAAACCCAGTAACCCCCTTTAATGCAATAAAACTGAAACAAATACAACGCAATAGAATAGCGCGTTCGGCATGAAGTACAGGCAGGTATGGCGAACACAAACAGACCTTATGATGTGCTGTTGGTGTGTCGGTCCTGACGGCCCTGGTGGGAACGTTGGCCCTACGTTATCTCACAACCAAACAAATTACCACCAAAATTTTACTTATAATACAATTAATAGATCGCTTGTAATATTTTCGTCTTCTCTCTCTCTCTCTCTGAATGTGGATGATTTGTTTGTTAGTCTATAGTATACAGGCATAATGGTCTCCCCAGTCGCAGTCACCGCGGCAAATCTGGTACAAAATTGTCTAAATATAACTAGAATAAAATAATAAAGACGTCGCCGATGAAAATATTAATATGTTAAGGGGGCCCACCTCGTCTCTCTCTCTCTCTCTCTCTCTCTCTCTCTCTCTCTCTCTCTCTCTCTCTCTCTCTCTCTCTCTCATTGGGTTGTATCTATTCGGCTCCATTCAGCCTACTGTGTTAAGACGTTTATGCCCATCCAAGTGTCAATTACCGCAAGCCAGTAATTTATATATATATTTTTTTTTTTTTTGACAGTAGGCTAAATTTGTCTCTGGCGAAGCCGGATTTTTCCATAAAATTCTGGCTCGCTATCGCTCGCCAGGAAGAAATCGACACGTGGATGGGGATAAATGTCTTAAAACAGTTGGCTGAATGGGGCCGAATGGATAAAAGCCACAGAAAGAGAGAAAAGGAGAGAAAAAAAAGCAGGTCACCCCCTTAAGAACTTGGCTAGAAAAATATTCCATCTTCAAGACTCTTACTTACGACAGCTCTATCCTGTACAGTATATAATGTGGCTATTTATAGCTGTCCATCATTAAGGGGGTCACCGTTTTTTTTATTTTATTTGTTGATTTCTCCTTTTCTCTCTTTCCCTGGCTTGTATCCATTCGGCCTCATTCAGCCAACTGTTTTAAGACGTTTATCCCCATCCAGGTGTCGGTTTCTTCCTGGCGAGCGATAGCGAACCAGCATTGTATGGAGAAATCCGGCTTCGCCGGAGAAATTTTTCTATCAAAAAATGTACAAATTTAGCTTGCTTGCTGTCAAAACAAATATATATATATATGCTGGCTCGCTACCGCTCGCCAGGAAATATTGACACCTGGATGGGGGTAAACGTCTTAAAACAGTAAGCTGAATGGGGCCGAATGGATACAAACCAAAGAGAGAGGGAGAGAACGAGAAAAAAAAACGAGGTGGGCTCCCTCAATGAAATCAACAAATACACGCGGCACTCCGAGGACTCGAACCTAGGACACTCACACCGAAAGTCCACGCACCTATGCATTCCGCTATCAAGATCAGAGGGAGTGACCACGAAGGAAGGGCACCCAATATCCCGAGGCAATTCGTTCTATGCTCTAGCTTGTTTTGGGGTGTAGGGGTGTTCATTACAAGTAGGCGAGAAAATAATAAAATAGAATGAAATAGAAAATAAAAATAAAAATAGAAAAATGGGGATTGGGCCTGAGCATATACTGTAGATAGATAGATAGATAGATAGATAGATAGATAGATAGATAGATAGATAGATAGGAAAAAAGGTAACAAGATGAAAAGGATATACATTGGTAAGAATAGTTGAAAAGGAAAGTGAGAATTTATAGCTGACTCCGATAAATTAAGAGAGAGTAAATTAACCACTTGCGAGTTTCAGGCTATAAGGAAGTTGGAGCTTTAGACATCGATATATAACACAATGACCCGCTAAAAGACGGTTGTAGTGCATTCATAAATACATATAACACAATGACCCGCTAAAAGACGGTTGTAGTGCATTCATAAATACATATAATACAATGACCCGCTAAAAGACGGTTGTAGTGCATTCATAAATACATATAATACAATTCAGCACAATTTCTATCCATCGCCAACCTCGTATTATTTCTGTATTTCTCCTAAATATATGATGTTTACAGTTCCAACTTCCGTATAGACCAAAACTCGCAAGTGGTCAATTGAGCTAATATGTCTACCATTTGGGAAGTGTCAGTCGGGGAATAGGTGTGGAATTGTGTAGCTCATTTGCTCTAGCCCTTTTTGAGTTACAGAGGTTAAGGGGAGGCAGACCGTTTTTCTGGACCCCCTTCTCTCTAATGTTTAGCCCCACTAGTTTTGATATTATAAGACGTTCGGCCCATTAGTTTGGCGATTTTAACACCTTTCGCCCCATTTCGTTGTCAATTTTAAGACCTTTCGTGCCATTTAGGTGTCGATTTTTTCCTGGCGAGCGATAGCGAGCCTGTAACTTTAAGAGGAACCGGCCCTCGGCCGGGAAATTTTTCTACCGAAAAATGTACAAATTTATCTTGAAGGGGGGTCTAGGGGGTGTTTTTCTAAGCTTGATGGAGGTCTAGCGAGGAAACTAAAAAAATATATGAATAAATGAATTAATAGACCAAACAAACGTCCAGTCTCCCCTTAAGGGTCACGATATCTGGCCTACCTATAGTGAATGGATTATATTGCCTAATGTTGTGTATAATGTGCGAGGTACATGTGCAATCCTACTGTTGGAATGGCTGTGGATGTGAATGTAGTCTGTATATTGTTTAAGGTGACAGTTACAAAGTGGTGTACGGTCGCGCTAATAAGTCATGTCTCAGCTGCCATTACGTTTGGCTCGCTCTGTGCTGTATTAATGTCTGTCAGATCTTGACTGGGGTGGGTAAATGAAGGAATATGTTTGTATATTTCACTCGATATGAAGAAAGGAAGCTTAGATATTGCTGATACCAATTATTGATCAAAATATACTTGGTGCCGAGACATAACTTATTAGCACGACTGTACAATCTATCTTGTTCTAGTTCCCTTATGTAGTCTGTATATCTAGCCTATACCCTATTCCAAGTAAGTAGGTCAGAAATGGATGTGGATGTGAATGTAGTCTGTATATCTAGCCTATGCCCTATTCCAAGTAAGTATAGGTCAGAAATCGTGTGAACCCTAACCGATCTGTCACTCAAAAAAGGGCTGGAGCAAATGGGCTGTAAATGTCCGCACCTATTCCCTGCCTGCCTGACCCTTCCCAAATGGTAGAAATAATAGCTTGATAACTCTAGTCGTTTAATTGTTAGTTATAGAGGGTTAATGTTCAAGAGTTTTTGGCCTACTTACTTGGAACAGGGTATAGTTTAACCCTATTAGGTGCAGGACGGGCCAATTTTGATCCTCCCTGTTTTACTCCATTAGCTTGGAGATTTTAAGACTTCTTTAGTTTGGCGATTATAAGATGTTTCAACCCAATAAGATGTCGATTTTTCCTGGGCGACCGATAGCGAGCCGGCAATTTGGGAGAAACCGACCTTCGGCCGTGACATTTTTCTACCGCAAAATGTACATATTTAGCTTGAAGGGGGTCTGGGGGACGTTTATTAGTTTGAAAGGGGTTTGGAGAGGCGTTTTTCCAAGTCAAGGAGGTAAACAAAATACACATTGGTCGAAAATGGCAAAAACAATAAAACCCCTCAATAATAAGCATACAAAATACCATAATAACCCCCCAGACGATGCACCAGATAGTGTTAATCAGCCCCAATCTACTGCACCTCTGACGTACGCCATTATTGCAGAGAGGGGTTGGGAAGTCGTGGGAATGAGTGTTATTAAGGGGGGGATGGGCCGGTTTTCTGGACCACTTTCTCCCTCATGTTTAGCCCCATTATTTTTCAGATGTTAAGATGTTTGCCCCAATAGTTAGTCGATTTTAAGACCTTTCGCCCCATTTCTTCGTCAATATTTAGACCTTTCGTGCTATTTAGGTGTCGATTTTTTCCCTGGTGAACGATAGTGAGCCTGTAATATTGGAAGAACCGGCCTTTGGCCAGGAAATTTTTCTACCGAAAAATGTAAAAATTAATCTAGAAGGGGGATCTAATTTTTTTTTTTTTAAATGTGATGGAGGTCTAAGGAGAAAACTAGAAAAGTAATGAATAGGGCCTACATGCAAAAATAATGAATAGGGCCTACATGCAAAAATAATGAATAGGGCCTACATGCAAAAATAATGAATAGGGCCTACATGCAAAAATAATGAATAGGGCCTACATGCAAAAATAATGAAGAGGGCCTACATGCAAAAATAATGAAGAGGACCTACATGCAAAAATAATGAAGAGGGCCTACATGCAAAAATAATGAAGAGGGCCTACATGCAAAAATAATGAAGAGGGCCTACATGCAAAAATAATGAAGAGGGCCTACATGCAAAAATAATGAAGAGGGCCTACATGCAAAAATAATGAAGAGGGCCTACATGCAAAAATAATGAAGAGGGCCTACATGCAAAAATAATGAAGAGGGCCTACATGCAAAAATAATGAAGAGGACCTACATGCAAAAATAATGAAGAGGGCCTACATGCAAAAATAATGAAGAGGGCCTACATGCAAAAATAATGAAGAGGGCCTACATGCAAAAATAATGAAGAGGGCCTACATGCAAAAATAATGAAGAGGGCCTACATGCAAAAATAATGAAGAGGGCCTACATGCAAAAGTAATGAATAGGGCCTACATGCAAAAATAATGAAGAGGGCCTACATGCAAAAATAATGAAGAGGGCCTACATGCAAAAATCGCCCAAAAAATGAACCATCCCCCCTTAACCCATGCAGTACCGGTGACGTCCTTTTCACTATATTCTGGCAACTATTAGACGATTTTATGGAGCTTAGGAAGGACGTCTACCAATAAAAAGGCTACAGACCATCTCAATTCATCCTTTCAGCTACTACATATCCTTCCTAAACTTAATAAAATCGTCTGAATGTAGCTGAAATCAAATAAACAAGACGTCGACGGTACAGTAAGGGTTAAGGGGGGATGGTTCACTTTTTGGGCGATTTTTGCATGTATTCATTATTTTTCTAGTTTCCTCCCTAGACCTCCAAAATATTTTTTAAAACATCCATTAGATCTCCCTTCTAGATTAATTTGTACATTTTTCGGTAGAAAAATGTCCCGGCCAAAGGCCGCTTCTTCCAACATTACAGGCTCACTATCGTTCGCCAGGGAAAAAATCGACACCTAAATAGCACGAAAGGTCTAAATATTGACGAAGAAATGGGGCGAAAGGTCTTGAAATTGACTAACTAATGGGGCAAACATCTTAACATCTGAAAACTAATGGGGCTAAACATAAGGGAGAAAGTGGTCCAGAAAACCGGCCCATCCCCCTTAATGGGGGATGGGCGTATGTATTTCCTCATATATTTATTTTGTTATCATATGTTTTAGTTTCCTCCTTAGATTTCCGTCAAGCTTAAAAATACCTCCCCCCCCCCCCCCCCCCCCCCAACCAGGACCCTCCTTCAATATATATTTGTACATTTGTTTTATTGAAAAATGTCCCGGCCTAAGGTCAATTCCTCTTAAATTACATGCTCGCTTTTGCTTGCCAGGAAAAAATCGACCATTAAATGACACGAAAAGTCTTAATATTGACAAGGAAATGGGGCGATAGGTCTTAAAATCGCCAAACTAAGGGGCCGAACGTCATAAAATCTGAAAACTAATGGGACTAAACATGAGGAAGAAAGGGGACCAGAAAAACGACCCATCTCCCTTTAAAGACATTCAACCAGCGAGCAAAAAAAAAAAAAAAAAAAAAAAAAAAAGCAACATGCATACCCAACCGGATAATATAATAGCTGTTATGGCTGCATGTCTCTGGGTATTTCTCCTGGACGACCTGATGTGTATGATAGTTTTTGTTTTGTTTTTTGTTTTTTCCCTGTTCGGGCTGTCTCGAGTCGGCCACCCCTAATACAAAATAAATAAATAATAATAATAATAATAATAATAATAATAATAATAATAATAATAATAATACAAAAATGGGGTATGTGCCAGAGTATATGTATGTATGTACGTATCATGTAGGCTATGTATGTATGTATGGCTGTATGTGTGAGAATGTTGTTATGTTGGCACCGGAAGTAAGCTAGTATCTGTTCCGGACGTCTGCTGGACTGATATTTGGCTTATCTCTCTCTCTCTCTCTCTCTCTCTCTCTCTCTCTCTCTCTCTCTCTCTCTCTCTCTCTCTCTCTCTCTCTCTCTCTCTCTCTCTCTCTCTCTCTCTCTCTCTCTATCTCTCTCTCTCTCTCTCTCTCTCTCTCTCTCTCTCTCTCTCTCTCTCTCTCTCTCTCTCTCTCTCTCTCTCTCTCTCTCTCTCTCTCTCTCTCTCTCTCTCTCTCTCTCTCTCGCTCTCTCGCTCTCTCGCTCTCTCTCTCTCTCTAAATGTAAGAGATGGAATGGAGGCACTGATAGAAGCAGTGGTTGATGGAGATAGGTTACCCAGGCCACCCAGGTGGCAGGGAATGAATGAAAGGATTGAGAAAAAATTAAGTGAAAGAAGCAGTGAGACCAATGAGAGCGGGAAAAGCAGAAGGTATAGGATCGTATTTCTGTGAAGCGGGTGTGTGGATTAGATTTTTGCAGTAAGACAGCTATGCGAGAACCGAAAAGTAGGCCTACTTAGAGAAGCATATGGAGATAACTTTGGGCGTTTATGGATTTGGAAAAACCGTATGATCATGTGGATCAAGAAGCAATGTGGAAAGTGCTAAGGATTTATGAAATTGGGGGAAATTTGTTAAGAGCAGTCAAGAGTTTTTATAAAGAGAGCAGAATGTGTGTTATAGTTGGAAATGAGTTGGGTGAATGGTTTGAGGTAAATGTTGGTCTGTGACAGGGTTTTGTAATGTCACCGTGGTTGTTTTAAGGGGAGATTTTCACTTGAGGGATTTTTTTCTTTACCCCTTTCTCCCTCATGTTTAGCCCCATTGCTTTTGAGATTTTAAGACGTTCGCCCCATTAGTTTGGCGATTTTAAGAACTTTCACCCCATTTAGGTCACTTTTAAGACCTTGAGTACCATTTAGGTGTCGATTTTTTCCTAGCGAGCGATAGCGAGCCTGTAATTTAAGAGGAACCGGCCTTCGGCCGGGACATTTTTCTACCGAAAAATGTACAAATTTATCTTGAAAGGGGGTCAAGGGAGTGTAATTTCAAGCTTGATGGAAGTCTAGGAAACACACTAAAAACCTCTCCTTAACGTATACATGGATGGACGTGGTGAGGGAGGTGAAAATTAGACCTTTGGGTTGAGGATTGGGTTTAGTAGGAAAGAATGGTAGATCAAGATTGGGAGTTGAACCAGTTGCTGTTTGCTGATGACACAGCGTTGATGGCGGATTCTGAGGGGAAACTGCAGAGAGTAATCAAACAGTTTAGTGTGGTATGTGGGAGGAGAAAGCTGAGGGTTAATGTCAATAAAAGTAAAGTGATGGTTTGTAGTGGAGGTGCTCGTAGGTTGAATCTAAGTGTGCGGCTGGATGGGGAAATACTGGAACAAGTAGTGTTTTAAATATCTGGGAGGAGTGATAAACAAGGATACAGGTGTGGAAATGGAGGTAAAACAGAGTATGTGAAGGAAAGAAAGTTTTTGGAGCATATGGGAAGTATGTGGAAGGTGAGAAATCTCGGAATGAAAGCTAAAGGTGCAATGTATCAAGGGATAGTTGTACCAACAGTGATGTATGGTGCTGAGACATGGGTTCTGAAGGCAAAAGAGAAATTAAGCTGGATGTAATGGAGTTGAACTGCTTGAGGAGTAGCCTATATGTGGAGTGACTCGTAGAGACAGATTGAGGAATGAATAGGTACGTAGGAGAGTGGGACAAAGGCTCCCTTTGTCGGCCAGAGTGGAGAGAAGGGTGCTGTACGTGCTGGTATGAACATGTTGAGCGAATGGGAGATGAAAGGCTTTCAAAGAGAATATAT
Source organism: Paralithodes platypus (assembly GCA_032716605.1). Classification (NCBI taxonomy): domain Eukaryota; kingdom Metazoa; phylum Arthropoda; class Malacostraca; order Decapoda; family Lithodidae; genus Paralithodes; species Paralithodes platypus. The sequence goes on along the minus strand of CM064522.1, from coordinate 27,658,950 downwards.
GAGTCAGATACAAAGGGAGGTAGAGGGGTAGGAAGACCTCCGTTGAGGTGGAGAGAGTGTAGTACAAGAGTTGAAAGATAGAGAGATGACTGTAGAACAGGCAAGATCTAGCCGGTGTATATGAAGGGTCATGCCTGAATGCACGTGCTTCCTGTGTGTCGTAAGAGGCGACTAAAGAGGTTAGGTCGATGGGCTTGCGACCCCCACCCATGAAAAATACTTAAGCAACGAAAAACTAACGAACAGTCTCGGATGCGGACGGACCCTGTATTAATGAACCCCGACTGAATATGGACAATCTTATGGACAATCTTAGAATAGCAACATGGAATGTGAGAGGCATGAATGATGACACAATAGAGAGAGAGGTCCTGGAAGTGTTAGTGAATGCCAGGCTGGATGTATGTGGAATGACGGAGACCAAATGGAGGGGTACAGATGTGAGAGAGTGGGAGTGTGGAATGGGTGTGTGTGCTGGAGTGAGTGAGGGAGCAGTGAGAGAAGGTGCGTATTTGTTTGTAAGTAACAAATGGAAGGAGCGTGAAAGAGACTATGGGTCTGTGAGTTCAAGGATTGTGTGGGTGAGAATGAAAGTAGGAATACAAACGTGGGTGATTGTGTGTGTGTATGCTCCGACAGAGGATAAACTTGTAAGAGAGAAAGAGGAGTTCTGGGTGAATGTGGAGGGAGGCGTGCCTGGATAAGTTTGACAAGAACGCAAGAATATTTCTGATTGGGGATATGAATGGGAAGGTGGATGATAGGAAAGTTGATGGAGGGTGGGGGATACCGTCAGAGGTAAATGGGAATGGTAGTGTACTTGTGGACGTATGTGTGGGGAGGAGGTTGTGGATAGCCAACACCTTCTTCCGACACAGAATGATACACAGGTACACATGGAAAGTGGTGCGGAGGATGAAGGATAAGAATAAGAAAGTGGTGGAACGAAAGGCACTGATTGATTATATATGTGTGGATGAACGAATGAAAAAATCTGTGCTGGATGCTAGGGTGTATAGGGGTATTGGAGGGGGTCTGTCTGATCATTATGTAGTAGTAGCTAAAATTAGGATACAAAGGAAGTGGGTGAGGAGAGCTGGAGGGAGGCGAGAGGAGGGTGGAGAGGCTACAGGAGGAGGAAATCAGGGAAGAGTACAGGAGAGCAGTAGAAAGATGACTACTGTAGGTGGGTTCGACCTGGAAGATATGGAGGAAGTGGAGGAGATGAGCAAGAAGTTTAAGGAAGAAATCTGTGCAGCATGTGAGGAGGTGTGTGGAGTAAGGAGAAGAGGGAGGGGAGTGAAACGCAGTGGCGGATCCAGGGGGGGGGGCCCCCCCCCCCCCTTAGTGACCAAAATTGCGCCCTTACATCTGATATATACTGCATTTTATCTGAAATACAATACATATAAATAATATTGTGTGAATTATGGCGCCCCTCATGTATATCAGCCCCCCCCCCCCCCTTAAGCCTGAGCTGGATCCTCCACTGAGTGAAAGGTACAGCATGGTGGACAGAAGAGGTAAAAATAGCTGTGGAAGACAAGAAGAAAGTGCATAGAGAGTGGTTGGGTAGTAGAGGGAATGAAGATTTGGAGAGGCAGAAACGAGCGAGGTACGTGGAGAGAAAGAGAGTGGTGAAGAGAGTAGTGAAGGAAAGTAAGAGAAGAGTAGATGAGGAATTTGGAAGGAATCTGAGTGTAAAATGGAGGGAGTGTAAGAAACTGTTCTGGAAAGAAGTCAAGAAAGTTAGGGAAGGTAGCAAGGGAAACAGTAAGGGTGTGAAAGATAAGAATGGGAGAATGCTAGCCGAGAAACAAGAGAGAGTCGAAAGATGGAAGGAGTACTTCAACGAGTTACTAAATGTAAGGAATGAAGCACCAGCAAACATAGTTGGATGGGGTATGGGAGGGAGAAGAAGAGAAGTAGTGGAGGAGGAGGTGCAGGGGATCAGGTCAGAAGTGTGGGAAGCCATGGAAAGAGTGAAGTTGCGGAAAGCACCAGGAACAGATGGAGTGTGTGGGAAAATGTTGAGGTATGGTGGTGAGATAGTGATCGAATGGGTATGGAAAATGTGCAAACTAGCATGGGAGAAGGGGAGTGCACCTGATGACTGGAAGACAGGCATAATAGTCCCCTATATAAGGGTAAAGGGGAAAGAGAAGTGTTGGTAACCACCGAGGAATATGTCTTCTAAGCGTAGTAGGGAAGGTGTAGGCTACAGTAGGGTAGTGATTGAGAGAGTGAGAGAGAACGGAGAAATGGATAGATGACGAGCAGGGTGGTTTTAGGAAGGGAAGAGGATGTGTAGATCAGATTTTTACCCTGAATTGTGTTGTGGAGAAACATCTGGAGAAGCAACAAAAGGTGTATGTTGCCTTTATGGACTTGGAGAAGGCCTATGACAGAGTGGATAGAAAAGGTATGTGGAAAGTACTTAGAATATACGGAGTAGAAGGCAAGTTGCTGAAAGCAGTGAAGAGCATGTATGAGGGTGCAAAGGCGGCAGTATGTGTGGAGAATGAGCAGAGCGAGTTCTTTGACCTGAATGTTGGGTTGAACCAGGGGTGTGGGATGTCCCTGTGGTTGTTTACTGTATATATCGATGGAGTCATGAAAGAAATACAAGGAAGAGCAGATGGATGTTGGTATATCGCTGATAAGGGAGGGAAATGAGTGAAAGCTACCTATAGGCTACTGCTGTTTGCTGATGATACATTTCTGATGAGCGATAATGAATGGGAGTTGCAGGGTCTGGTAAATGTGTTTGGAACAGTGTGCGAAAAACGGAATCTGAAGGTAAATGCGGGGAAATGCAAGGTTATGGTCTTCGAAAGGGGTGAAGCCACAGAGTGTGAGGTGAAGTTGATCGGTCAAGCTATGGAGATTGTCAGCTCATTTAAGTATCTGGGCAGTGTGTTGAGTAAAGATGAGACTATGGATGAAGAAGTGCGGGAGAGGGTGCAACAGGGGAAGAGGGTTGTAGGAACGCTGAAAACAGTAACAAGAAATAGGGTGGTCAGTATGGAAGTGAAGAAGTCCTTGCATGATAGTGTGATAATCCCGACACTGACTTACGGAAGTGAAGCATGGACGTTGGAGAAGAGACTCGATCAGACCAAGAGTGAGAGGGGTGGAAATGAGTTACTTGAGAAGTGCGTGCGGAGGGATAGACGAATGAGGAAGTAAGAATTAAGGAGGTGAGGTGTGGAGGTAGATGTGCTGGAAATTGTGAAAAGGAACACCTTGAGATGGTTCGGCCATATGGAATGTATGGGTAGCGAGAGAATGACTAAGAGGGTGTACGAGAGGAGGGAGAGGTAAACTGAAAGAGAGGTGGAAGGTTGGAGTGAGGAAGTAGGCTATATATGCTATGGATGAAGGCAGTGCTGGTTGAGAGGAGGGGCGTCGACTGACTGGGGACAGAGGTGCATGGGGGCGGTTTGTTCATGTCCACCCCTTCGGGGATTACGGCGTCAGGCAATATAGATAGATAGATGCCTGAATGCGAGAGGGGTGGGCATTGTGGTGGTAAAGTTTTGCTGTGTGTTTGCCTGCTGAGACAGGAACCTCTCCGAGAGGTCTGAAAGTTGAGACCTGGGAATTTTTTGCTGGAGACCCCAAATGGGCCTGGGTCTCTGGGTCTTCTGTGCGACCTATAGATGTAGCCTACGATTTTTTTTTTTTTTTTTTTTTTTTCCCTGTTCGGGCTCTGTCTCGAGTCAGCCACCACCAGCTATGGGGTATGTGCCTATACATAGGCCTACTAATACAGTTCAACCTAAATATCATATACAGTATGTCAAGTGGCTTTTCTCACCAGTACATATTTCAGTTATATTTTATAAAGCTAATTTTACATATATTTTGAACAATCGTTGTTGAAATATTTTGGAATGTCAAGCTGATGGAACGAAAATTCTCAAATAAACATTTAAAATATAAGGTTATATCCATGATAAAGAGGAAACTTGTGTAAATTCCAGAATGCTTTAAAACTGCATCCGATTGCTCAAGTGCGGCTCTTCCGATGTTCTTTTGGTTGGCTGTTGGGATTGTGGGGAGACGTTTGTGTAGTCTATGCGTCAATAATAGAGGTGGAGTGTGGGGCTGTGACTCTGCGTTGTGACAGTCTTAACATGGGAGGTACACACTGAGCTACTTGTGTTTCGAGGTTTCCAAACTTTGAGGGGACACAATGGCATCGGCCGCCAGTTTATCTTCAAAATTGAAGAAGAAGGCGATGAGAGTGAAGCACCAGAAAGTGAAGCTCTTCAGGGCGAACGAACCTTTTCTCTCGGTCTTCATGTGGGGTGTAAACCACACGGTGAGCACTTTATTAACATTATTAACAGTAACAGTTATTTTTGAGTGAATGAAAAGGCCTAGTGTGTCTGTGGGTAAGATATAGGCTATGGTATTAATCTTGTTTAGCCTAGGCTAACCTAACACCGGGTCGAATTTATAATCTAGGCTAGTCTAGTTTTTACCTTTAGCCTCCTTTAGGCCTAGCTTAGGCTAGGCTAGCATATGTCCAGACCGTCGGTAATTCGTTATAATATAGGCTAGGCTAGGCCTACTTCCTAAATCACTTAACAAAAGATTGGGAAGGATGTAGTAGGCCTATCAGGCGTATGGCCATCATGTTTACATAGGCTAGGTGACAGGTCGTAGGCTTGCGGTTTCGTTTTTGTTTTTTCTGTTATTTGCCCCCCTGCTAGCAATAACCTAGCCTATAGCCTAGGCCTATGAGGCAAGAATGTAGTTACCGGGTCCGGGTGTAGCCTACCGCCCGTCTTGTTTACACTACCGTACTATGCGGACGCTCACCATCATGTTCCCGTCTATTTTGACTGCCTTTGGATACAAAAATACATTACCCTAGCCAAACAAACTAGCCTAACCTAGTATTATAGATTTATAAGTACCGGTATTTATTTTGGTAGCATTCAAGGAGAAGGAGACTAGCCTACATCAGGACTCTTCTTCCCTCTGCCCGGGTATAAGCTATCCATGTGTTTACTAGCCTATAGCCTACCCCTTTGAAAGGACATTAGCCTAACCTAACATCCTTACCTAACCTATCCTAGTATTATGGGTGGGGGCTGCCGCCCTCACACCCCCGCTATTTGACATCTTTGACAGATTTTTGGTGTAGTTTTCTGTGAAAAGCGTATTTTTTCAATTTGTCGACAACGAAAATCCTCCATGCGGACTAGGCCCCTATATGGAGAAAAATATGGCGAATCTGTTGGTGCCTCTTTTCAGTAGGCTATAACTCCATTTATTTGTCACCAATTATTTTGACATATTTGAAGACCGATATGGAATCTATATGTTCTAAGCATCATATTAAAATTAGTTTCAACCCTTGGCAAAACCCAATAAAAATATATGGTACTAAAATGGAACTTTTTCGTAACATGGTTGTCAATACCTTCCTATAGACGGCACCGATTCGTACACGCCATTTAGAACATGGGTGCTTGACTACTGATGTGACGTGTAAGAGGTAAGATTTTTACGCATAGGTTTAAACTTCCGGAAATTAATGGGTAATAAATACCACATACTGAGTACTATGAATCCGCTGTACCTGGCATGCAAGGGCTAGTTTAGTATGCCACGTACTGAGTAGCCTACTATGAATCCGCTGTACCTGGCAAGGCTGGCATGCAAGGGCTAGTTTAGTATGCCACGTACTGAGTACTATGAATCCGCTGTACCTGGCATGCAAGGGCTAGTTTAGTATCCCACGTACTGGGTCTAGGTTAGGTTTGGTTAGGTTAATATACTTTATCTCAGAAACAAGATTCGTAGTTGCGGTAGTATTTACAGATACGCCCGAATACTAAATGGGCGGCGGCCCAACCGCCATGGCACCGGTAAGGGTTCGTGTTGTATCCCACGTAGGCCTACTAGGTACTACGGACACATTGTAGGCGTTAGGTGTGGATTAGGCTTGTATCCAATGTACTAGGTCTATGTTACTGGATATTTATGATTTAAATAAGTGCTACATTTTCGATAAATCTGGTTATTTGGCTTTGCAATTAGGGAAATCATGAGCCGATTTCCGACATTTCGTTAGTCTTTTTCGATTCTCAAAATACGATCCAAGTTTTGCCAAAAATTGGCTCGGGTTTTCCAAAATTATGCTTGTTGGGGTTTGCAATTTAGGGAAACGAGCCAAAATTCTAAATTAGGTTACTGTAATTTGTTTACTCTTAAAACTCGCAAAATCCGAGCCACGTTTTGCCAAAACTTGGCTCTGGTTTTCCAAAATTCGGGTTTTATGGCTTTGCAATTTCGGGAATCCTGAGCCAAATTTCTAAATGAGGTTACTGTAATTTTTTTGTCTACAAACTCGCAAAATCCGAGCCAGCTTTGGCCAAAACTTGGCTCGGGTTTTCGAAATATTGGGTTTTAGGCCTTTGAAATACCTTAAAACCCGAGCCAAGTTTTGCTAAAATACGTTTATATCGCCGTTTTACGCATTTAACCCCTCATTTTCCCTGTACTTCATAGCCCTCCCCACTATCGGGCGGCGTGTCTTTAAGATCGTTGTATAATGGAGAAAACTATTTCTCCGAGGGTTGTAATTATTTCCAAACACTATACTGTATATTGATGAAAACTAACGGAAAAATTAAAAAATCCATGGGAAAATTTGTGACATAAAAATGGAGGATAACATTCAAGACCTCTTTCGCCGCCTTATTAGAAATAATTTATTAGGGAAAATAGGGACCAATAGACTCGCCATATTTTTCTCATTATAGTCCGCATGGAGGAATTTCGTTATCGACACTTGAAAAAACCCGATTACACCGAGAAATAACACGAAAATTTCCCAAACGTAAACAAAGCATTGCACCCAATGAATCCTTCGACCTGGGTCCTCTTCTTCTTGTTTTGAAAGATGCGGTGAGTGCGGTTCACCCAATAAATGGCTTGAACGTTACTCACAAAAACGATGTTATATTATATTAGGGTTAGGTTAGGTTAGGTTAGGTTAATCTAATCTAATCTAATATAATATTTGTACATTTTGGAAGCGTGCATGGCCTCCCCACAATTTTCCTTACCTACTGTAAAAGCGCGATTCACCCAATAAATGGCGCCATTTGACGGAGTATCTTCAGATTAATGAATAATGGGTAAGTTAATGCAAATCCTCCACTCAAACCATGATAAACAACAATTAAACACTATATTCCCTGGAAAAAATATAAAGAAACTTGGTAAATAAGGCGGCTCTACTCCTCTAGCTGTCTTGAATGTTACCAAATGGAGTTTTTCCCTCTTTTCCCTAATAAATTGTTTCTAATAAGGCGGATGTAGTGTCCTTGAAGATTATCTTTATTTTATTATAAGTATTTATAGATGATGATAATTATCGCGAATAGACTCGCAGCATTATTATACATAATTTATTAGGGAAAGTGAAGCTCTATGGAATCCTTATAATATACTCACATAGATTCCGTTGTGGTAGAATAGTTTTGATAAGTTTTGTAACTCGGTTTTGTCGAATGGCTTAACCATTATTTCTTTATTTGTTGGGAATTTAGATAGAGAGGTTAAATTACATATCACTGGTACATGAAATATCCCAACAAATAGTTATAATATAATTACCAACGAGGTATTCGATGGGTGTAATCCAGTCCCCCACACGCGGCTAATTCAATTGCATGACATGTAGGAATGTTCACATAATACAATATCGATACAATGAACTTAGCTTAGAGGACTGGTGATGTAGGACTGTTGTTAATATTGTTATAGATTAATATTTGTAGCACATGGTGAACTGTGGGTTGAGTCAGAGCCGGGGGAGGAGATGTTGGCTGTATGGTGTTGATTGAGAGACTAAAAAAAAAAAAATTGGGTGAATGGAATAGGCTCGGGGTGGAGGGAAATTACAAGTGGGGTACCTCAGGGATCTGTGTTGGGACCACTGCTGTTCGTTGTTGTTGTTGTTGTTCCCTAAGCTGCCTGGCCGAACAGCCCCGAGTCCCTGAGAAAGGCCATGGCCACGATCGGGCTTTCCCACAGAGCTCTCATTGAGTGTAGATTGTGTTGTTGGCGTAAGTGGTTGTGTGAAATGCAGTCTTCTATGATGTGTTTAATGGTATGGGGTGCTGTGTTACATCCCGGGCAGGCGTCGACAACGGAGTCATCCAGTCTCTTCTGATAGCTCAGGAGAGCTGGATGGTGTCCGCATCTCAGCCTGGCCAGGTGGACTCTGTCCTTGCGAGGAAGGGAGGATTCGGAAGGATGGATTTCGGGAGGTCGTGCATGCAGCTGTGTGTTGTCTGTGAGTGAGTGGATGGATCGGTGAGAGATATGAGTATGGATGTGCTTCTGGAAGTTGGTTCGGGGTGGGCAGGGAGGGAGAGAGGACAATAATTGTGTGTGATACCGTGTGCTGGGTGTTGTTTTGATATTTCTTGGTGTCTGTGGGTGTGTTGCCATGTAGTTTAGTGGGTGGTCTTGGTTCGTGGAGGCTGCTGCCAGGAATTGAGTGCCTCTCATGTCCAGATGGTCTTTGACTTTGAGGATTTTGGTTTCTTGATGTAGGTGATCTGTGGGTGCAGTAGCTGTGCAGCCTGTAATGATCTTCAGGGCTTTGTTTGAATAGTCTGTAAGGTCTTATGATGTGTTTCAGCTAGGTTAGAAGCCCAGGCTGGGCTTGCGTATTCCATCACTGATCTTATGTATTGTTATATACTGTGGTGGTAGTTTCTTTGTTGTGTCCAAATTTTGTGTGAGCAAGTGACCTGAGGGCGTTAAGTCTGGGTGTCGGTTTCTTTTTAATGTTTGTGGTGTGCTGTTTGAATGTCATATGAGTATCATATGTTACTCCTAGGATTTTGGGTGTGTGTGTATGTGTTAGGGGTGTGTTGTTTATGGTGAGTTGAGGGATGTATTCGTGTTCTCCTGTCCAACTTGTGAGCAGGGTTGCGGTGGATTTGGCTGGGGGTAGATTAAGTCTGTTTGTAGTGCACCAGCCATGTAGTGTGTTGAGATAGGGTTGAAGGAGATCTGTTGCTCTTTTTGGGTCATGGTGTGTGCATGTGAGTGTTATGTCATCTGCATAGGAGGCTAAGTTTATTTGGGGCGTATTGGGTGTAGTTATATCGTGCATGTACAGATTAAAGAGTGCGGGCGATAGGACGGATCCTTGTGGGACTCCGTTTGGAAAGTTTCTGATTTTAGATGACTGACCGGCAAAAGATACGTGTGCACATCTGCCTGCTAGGAAGTTGGCCAGCCACCGTTTGTGTTGTTGTGCATGTTTGTGTTGTAGATTTTGTTTGTTAGGTTGTGGCGGGGGATGGCATCGAAGGCTTTACTAATGTCGAGTGTGGCTAATAGTGATCTGTGTGGTGGTCTAGCTGAATTGATGCCGTCGAAAGCTCTTTGTGTAAGGTCTGTGAGAAGAGTGTTTGTGGAGTGCAGTGGCCTAAAGCCATGTTGTGTTGGAGCTAGGGGTAGGTCAGGTGTAATTAGTTGTAATACTAGGCGTTCCATGACTTTGGAGGGGGAGCAAAGGAGTGTGATGGGGCGGTGCGAGGAGGGTAGCGTGGGGTCTTTGTTGGGTTTGGGGAAAGTGATGATGATACCATGCTTCCAAATGTCTGGTATTGTGTTGTGTGAATAGCTGTAGTTTGGTATGTTAGTGAGTGCTTGTATGCCTTGTGGTCCCAGGTGTCTGAGGTGTATGTTGCTTATGTTGTCTAGGCCACAGGCGGGTGAGTGGCTGAGATTGTTGATGATATGTTTTGTCTGGTGATTGGTGAAGGGTGTACAGTCAGGGTCTGTGGGGAATTGTCTCTTACGTCGGATGACACGTCGGTCGTCTTTGTGAGGTTTTAGGTGGCTGACATGTGAAAAGTGATTGATGAGAGTGTTTGCTTGTTGTTTACATGAAGGAGTAGAGTCTGTTGTTGTGATTGCAGCATGTGATTGTGTTGTGTTGCTGTTGGAAAGTGTGATGCTGTTTAGTGTTTTGTATAGTTTTTTGGGGTTTGTTTTGTGATCAAGTGTTTGTAGGAAGTTATTCCAATTTAGTTTTTGTTGTTCTTGTATTTTGTTGTTAGTTTGGGTGTTGAGTGCTTGAATTTGTTGTGTGATGTCTTGTGTGTGGGGTGCTGGGGAGTGTTTCAGTATGTCACGTTGTCTGATGAGGTTTTGAATTTCTGGTGTGAAGTTGGGGTTGTGTCTTTTTCTGTTACCTCTTGGAATGTGTTTCTTGTCAGCGTTTTGGATAGTTTTATTGAGTATGTGTACAGCATTGTTGATGTTAGTGATGGGTGTACTGTTTAGAGTTGTGAAGTGTTGTTCTGTCTCATTTGTGAATGCTTCCCAGTTAGCTCTTTTATAATTGGTGTATGTGTGTTTGTGGCTAGCTGGGGTGAGTCTGGTTTTGGTGGTGATTATGATCGGGAGGTGGTCAGAGCCTAAGGTTCTGACCGGGTCCAGGATGTTGTGGGGGCGAGTTCTGGGGAGCAAAAGGTGATGTCTGGAGATGATGGGTTATAGAGGGCTTGGTGAGGAATATGGGTATGTTGATGGATGTCGTTAAGGATGATGAGGTTATCGGTTTGGTTTTGTAGTACCAGCCCTCTGTCTGTGTCGGGGTTGTCGACAAACCAGGCCGACGTCTTGGCGTTGAAGTCACCACCCAGGATGATGTGTGGGGTGTTTGTGATGTGTTGTAAGTGTGGTCTGTATTCATTTGGTACTGTAGGGGATGTTTGGGGAGGGATGTATGTGTTATGATGGTTATGTTGGAGTTGTTGCCAGTGCGTATTTTAATTGACTGTATTTCTGTTGTGTTATCATTTGGGGGGAGGAGTGATTTGGTTTGTACACTGGTTACTATGTATGATATTTCTTTGTGTACCAGGGTGATGAGTCCACCGCCCCCGCCGACAGCCCGGTCTTGTCTGATGGTGGTGAAATTATGAAATGTGGGTGTTTTTTGTGTTGTGCGGAGTTTTGTTTCTTGTAAGATGGCAATGTGTATGTTGTGTTGTTTGATGAAGTGTGAGAGTTCGTGTTTCTTTGTGTTGATGCCATCTATGTTCAGTTGAAGAATGTTAATGTTATGTGCACGATGTATGTTGGGTGCTGCTGCACGAGGATGGGGTGGGGTGGGGGTGGTGGGGGGGTGAGGGAGGGGCTGGGGGTTGGGATGGGTGAGGTGGGGGTGGGGATTGGGGAGCAGGAGATGGGGGTTGGAATGGATTAGGATGGGTGTGGTGTGTTGAGTTGAGGATGTGGATGGTATGGGAAGGTTAGGTGGGTTAGGGAGGAGAGGTGGACGGGTTTTAGGGGGGGAGTGGATGATATGGGAAGGTTAGGTGGGTTGGGGAGGAGAGGTGGACGGGTTTTAGGCGAGGGATTTGACTGGGAGAGGGAGGGGCATGAGGAACAGGTCCAGGTGTTTGTAGTATGGCGACTCGAAGTGATGGGTTTTGAGCAAGTTGGACATATGTATGTGAACGTGGGTCCTGGGTTGCTCTCAATGTCTCCGGCTAGAAGAAGTCTTCGAGAAATGACAGCCGGAGAGTCATTTCTCGGTGTAGGAAAAACTGTGTGATGTGTGTGTGTGGTGTGAGAGGTGTGGAAATTCCCGGCGCGACCGAAGCCGCTCCAAGGACCCGTGCCCCCAGGGCAGGGGATGGTTGTGACGGTTTGGCTCCCGAAACTGCTCCCCGCGGCCGGCATCCGGTTTTCCTCCACTGGTCGTTGATTTTGTCTTCGGCTGTGGAGGGTCGGCAGCCATCCGCGGTTGGCAGCCTCGGGAGGTGGCCCCACGGCGTAGACGCCGCCACATCAGGACCACTGCTGTTCGTTATATTTATCAACGACTTGCCTGAAGTTATAACTAATGGAAGTGAGGTATACCTGTATGCGGATGACACTAAACTGTATAGAAGAGTGAGGAGTAAGGAAGATATGGGTTTGCTTCAAGGAGATGTGGAGGGCATGAAGGGATGGTCTGAGCATTGGTTAATGCCTTTTCATCCAAAAAAATGCAAGTACATGCGGATTGGGACCAGCAAGATAGACAAGGTAGGATACAGTATGTATGAAGCGATGGAGGAAGTGAGTGCAGAAAAGGATATAGGAGTAGTGATAGACAATAAGTTAAATTTCTCAGAACATTTAGCGGAAAAGATAAACAAAGCCAATAGAATTGTAGGGCTGATAAGGAGGACATTTGTGTCACTTGACGAAGAAATCTTCAGGAATCTCTATACAGCGCTGGTTAGGCCGCACCTGGAATATGCGAACCAGGTGTGGGCTCCATATATGGTAAAGGATATAGAAGCAGTGGAGAAAGTGCAGAGGAGAGCTAGCAAGCTGGTACCAACGTTGAAGAACGCGGGCTATGAGCAGAGGTTGAGGACACTGGGGCTTCCGACACTGGCATATAGGAGAAAGAGAGGGGATATGATAGAGACTTTTAAGATAGTGTCAGGAAAGTACGATGAGGATGTGTGTGAAGGTATCTTCTTGATGCGGGAGGGAACAAGAACGAGAGGACACTCTAAGAAAATTTACAAAGAAAGAAATAGGCTTGAGAAGGCAAAGAACTCATTTTGTGATAGAGTGGTAAATGAGTGGAACGCACTGCCCCAGTATGTAGTCGATTCCGAATCAATAAGGGAGTTTGAAAGTAATCTTGATAAAGCATGGGGAAGACAAGATTTGAAGTTTGATTATAAAACAAAAATACAGAATAGTAAAAATTTTGCGTCTGCTACCGCCGCCGCCAACACCGTGAACGACCGCAGCAGTGCAAGTACTGGTACTGAGCTGGATACACAGGCATAGTTTGCCTTTTTCCAGAGGATCTACTGTAAGAAACTGTAAGAAATATAAATAGTCCCGCGCGTAAACAAACTCAGTCCCGCAATCTTGAGAGCTCTGCTACGGACGTGTTCATGTTTACAAAAAGTGTTCGAAATGGAGTACACTCGCTACGGTAAAGTGTTATGTTCTACAAAGATGTTATTGTATTTCTAATATATGAACCCACAGTAGCTGGCATGCAACTTGCAAGGGCTAGTGTTGTATCCCACGTACTGGGTCTAGGGCACTCTAGGGTTAGGTTAGGTTGTTTGGTTAGGTTAATATACTAGGTCTCGGAAACAAGATTCGTAGTTGCGGTAGTATTTACATCAAAACTATAGTTAACTATCAAAACTATTCTTCCACAGTGGAATCTATGTGAGTATATTATAAGGATTCCATAGAGCTTCACTTTCCCTAATAAATTATGTATAATAACGCTGCGAGTCTTTTCAAAAAAATTACCTAGATGATTTATGTTGTATGTCGGTAGTGGTACACCCGGTAACTACATCCTTTCCTATATATGATGATGATAAGTCATGGGGGGGTGAAGAGGCCAGGGGGGTGCCCTTAATGGTTAACCTATTATTGTATCCCACAGGCCACGGCAATCAAAATAGACTGGAACATGATCGCGAGCGTCCCGGCGTCCGTGTAGGCTAGTGTAAACAAGGCGGTAGCCTACACCCGGTAACTACATTTTTGACGAAATTTGTTTTAACCCTCAGCAAAATCTATGGGATGGATGTAGACTCCGGGCATACGGTCGTCATGTTTACTTGGGCAATCGCCGCGGTTAGGCTAACTTCGTGTCTATTTTGACGGCGATTTTTTGGGTCATTTGCCCCTTGCTTGCAATATATATGATGATGACAATATGTCGTGGGGGCCCCCTCAACATATTATTATATTCAATGGCATTCAAAATAGACGGGAACATGATTGCAAAGGCCCCTCACCCCCCCACATAACATATTGTATATCATCATAGGCCTATAGCCAGTAAATCTACAGTTATACTACACCTCCCCCCTTCAAAACACGCCTTTTAGCGTGTTTTTGGATGGTTCAGCAGACGCGGAAACCGAATTTTTTAAATTTTGATAACAATTTATCACCAACCAGATAAGAGTTTTTCGGATTTTTTTTATTTTAATACCACAAATTTTCCGAGTGTTTTTTATAAACAAAATTGGTCATTTGCATCAATATATAGTGTTTGTAATTAATTAGAAATCTCGGCAAAACCTATTTTCCCCATTAGGCCTATCAATCGATGTTGAGACACGCTCCCCGCTCCCCGATAGTAATTTGAAAAGACATTAGCCTAACCTAACCTAGTATTATGGGTGGGGGCTGCCGCCCCCACACCCTCGCTGGTTGAGTACTAATCCCTTAATAAAAATAAAAAAAAATTGGCTGTCGATTATAGGCTACGAAGGTGAAAGAAAATTAGATGAAGTCTATGGTGTTTACTCTGCAATCTTCAGCTTGATTGTACATTGATAACGTGAAAGTACCTATTGACAACCTTGTTACGAAAATTAAATTTGAGTACCATACTTTATATTAGGGTTTTCCGAGGGTTTAACACATTTTCATATGATCTTTAGAGCTTTCGATGACTGAAAGTACCGTATTGACAACCTTGTTACGAAAAAGACATTTTAATACCATTCTTTTTTATTAGGTTTTGCCGAGGGTTAAAACAAATGTTCTTATGATCTTTAGAGCATATAGATTCATTATTTATCTTCAAATATATCAACAAAATTCGTGGTATTAAAATAACATTAAACCAGTTTTTCAGATAATTTGATATTATTTTTTTATTTTTTATTTGATAGGCCTATACAGTGTTGTTTAACCCGGGAACGGCGAGGGGGGGGGGGTAATGAACTAGCTCCCCATGGGCGAGCATATGGGCTCCATTCAGGCCTATAATCGTCATTTTACGATAAATATCGTTATTACCTATTCATATGAGCCTAATTTACCTTCACTATGAAGATAGTAACCTGTAACAACAATCAAACCAGTGAAAATATAATTTTTCTGGTCAAAATCGCGAATATAGATGAACCAGCCCATTCATGAATTTTGGAGAAAATTGAGGCAACACCTCCCTCCACGAGGCCTCAAGCCACACTGAGCCTACTCATACACACACTCGCTTGTGTAACACACCTGCTAGGCACGTAAGCACATCCCCCACACAGTTTGCTAATGTTAGCACAAAAATATACCAACAAATTAGGGGATAACAGGGAAAATAGGGGATAATTGAAGGGGGAGGGGAAAGGGAGGAAGGAGGGGATGTGGAAGAGTGATATGAGGTATAGGGAAATTTTTTTTTTTTTTTTTAGTTCTGTTTCAATGGTATTTTTAGGCCTCCCTCTTAAGAGCTTTGCCGCCGTCGCCCAGTAAAGAGCTTTGCCGCCGTTCCCGGGTTAATACCGAGGACCGTCGCATTTTAGTATTTTTAACATTAGCCTAACCTAAGCTAACCAAAAACTAACCTGTCTCACCGACGGTCTAAACCCAGCTCACATTCCCTGTTTATTGGTTCATGAAGGTTTGTAATACATGTACTTCAATGTATCTATTTTAAGTCAAATATACATTTCCGCACATCAAACCATACTAAGTCTACTACCGTACTAATAATATTAACCCATTAGTACCAACAGAATAGCGACAAAGTAGGGGTAGTATAACTGTAGATTTATCAGCAAGAATGTTAAGTGCAGGCGTACCGCCAGCCTTGTTTACCTACCTACTTATGTTCACCTATGTGGAGTTCGCCACTCTTGCTAGTGGCACCGAAGAGCGCACCGCCCTTCGTTGTTGTTTGAGAATTGGTGCAGCAGGCTAGTCGAAGAGGTGGAGCGCCCCTTTGTGAAGATGGGCTCGTCTGGCACTTGTAGTTCGACATCGAGAGCTCTCTTGAAGCTGTCTAACGAGACACCTCTCATGTCTCTCACTCGCCGCGGGAGTTTGTTGAAGAGACGTGCTCCTCTATGTGATAACCAGCCCTCTCGCAGAGAGCCCATAGCCCCCCGATTTATCATCTTGGGGATCTCGCATTCCCAGCCTCTCCTATCATTGAATTTCATTGCTATTGGTGTAGGCTATGTAGATTTGGTACAAAACCCTCTGTGATTTTCCACGTATATATTATTAGGTATCGTTCCCTTCTACGTTCCAACGAATACAGTTTGAGTGATTTTAAGCGATCCCAATAGTGTAACTGTTTTACACTACGCGTAGTGGCGTCGGACCTTTCCCATCATCTTCCCGTCTATTTTTGACTGCCTTTGGGTATAAAAATACATTAGCCTAACCAAACAACCTAGCCTAACCTAACCTAGTATTCATGTAGTAATGACAGGGGGCAAATAGCAGAAAATATAGCGTCGAAATAGACGGGAACGTAACTGCGAGCACACAACATGACGACCGTACGTCCGATCACTACATCCATCCCGATTTATCCTATAGCCTACCGTATAGGCCAGCAGGGGGCAAATAACAGCTAGCCATGGGATAATTTGGAATAAAGCAGTCAAATTAGACGGGAACATTACCGCGAGTGTAATAAACAAAGCTGGGGATGGATGTAGTGTCCGGGCGTACGGTCTTCATGTTTACATAGGTCGATCGGCGCGGTTAAGTTCGCATCTATTTTGACGGCGATTTTTTGCCCCCTGCTGGCAATATACTGTATATAATGATGACAATAGCTTATGTCCTGGGGGGGTGAGGGGCTCAACATATTATTATATCCAATGGCAGTCAAAATAGACGGGAACATGATCGCAAGCGTCCGCCGCCGTCATGTTTACATGGTCGATCGCCGAGGTTAAGGTCGCGTCTATTTTGACGGTTATTTGCCCCCTGCTGGCAATATATATGATGATGACAATATGTGAGGGGGGACAAAGCCCCCTTCAACATATTACTGTATCCAACGGCAGACAAAAGAGACTGGAACATGATGGCAGGCGTGAGCCGCCTCGCCTCGTAGTGTAAACAAGGCGGGCGGTACGCCCTAACTCTACATTCTATCCCAAAGCCACTACCACAACCCTTACGCTACCGAGGAAAGTTGACGAAATTGCGTTTGTTTATGTGCGGGACTCTGGCTTTAATAGGTCAAATCGTGGTTTTTAAAGTTGTTATCACAAATCCTCCATGGGGACGATATTGAGAATATTATTGCGAGTCTATACGTACCTATTGTTCATAATAGTGCCGCACGTGTTATCTTAAGTTTTACCCTGATTTGTATACTCGCCACTAGGAACACTTACCGTACTACCTGGTAGGTAAGGGGTAGTATTGTATCCCACATACTGGGTAGTAGGTACTATGGTCTATGAACACATACTAGGTGTTAGGTAAGGGTTAGTCTTAATGTAAGTTTTGTCCCACCTACTGGGTACTATACATACAGTACATACATACATAAAATTTTAAGACTGAGTGCTCCACACATACGTGCAGTTTCAGTCTCTTGTCCTAATGGCGGCGTTCCAGGCAACCCTGTTAGGGCTGCTTCACATGTCAAGTTTTTGGATTTGAGATCAGCACGTATAGTCCGATCCCAGGTCTTCCTCGGTCCACCCCTTGGCCCACCCCAGCTCCCCACCCCACCCCACCCCAGCCCCACCCCAGCTCCCTCCACAATCACAGACCTGCATTTTTTCACCCAATTTTGTTCATCCATTCTCTCCACATGTATATACCATCCCAGCCTACTTGTACGCTGTAACGCATCACCTCGCTAATACTTTTTATACCTAAACGTCTCCTCAACTCATCATTTGTTATTCTATCCTGCAGGCTGGCCCCACACATCCATCTCACCATTCTCATCTCATTACGTTCCATTCTGTTGACATCCTCTACTTTAACGGCCCATGTTTCTGAGCCTCTGAGGCATACGTCATTGCACTTCTAACACATGAGGCATACACCTTTCCCTTCAGGGGGAGAGGCATTCTTTCCATGGTCAGACTTGGCAGCAGTTCTCTGAACTTCCCCCAGCCACATCTAATTCTAGCGACAGTGGCAGCCTTGGCCCCACCACGGGCAGAGATGGTATCTCCTAGGTAACAAAACTTGTCCACCAACTCCAAAGACTCATTTCCAAAGTTCACAGCCACAGGATCATCACTTAACACAAGCTCGCCTTTGCGTACTACGCACTCAAATTTCTCTATTTCTGACTTAAACTTCAGCAGGGGTCTTTTTATTCTACTACAGCGTTTACTCCCATGGTGTACCCAACATCGACAGATGCTACATCGAATCGAGTTAACGGCCACACCCTTTCCACACACCGCACATGGGTATGCACCGCTCTTTTCCACATTGCCTCGTCTCCATTTACAATGCATAACCTTGGTTTTGTTAATATTGTCTCTTAAACCATTGCTCGCCATGCCCTCTCTCCATCTTCTGAATTTGGCCTCAGCATCTTCCATATTGTCAGCTACAGTATTAGGACTTAATCGTCTGCATAAAACAGTTCCCACGGGAGTCCGCCTCTAAAACCTCTAGACAGTGCCTCCAGGGCCATAATATAGAGGAGGGGGGCTTAACACTGAACCCTGATGAACTCCAACACGGACTGTGAACTCATCACTCAGTACACCTTTCACCTTCACCGCAGTTTCGCGAATCCTCATAAATCTTCATTATCACACGCACCAGCCACTCTTCCACACCAAGTTTCCTCCTAACCCACTGCACAACATCTCTAGGCACCCTGTCAAAGGCCTTCTCCAGGTCTACAAACACAAAGTAAAGATCCCTGCCTTTTAGTAAGTATCTTTCCTGTATCTGCCTGACTATGAAGATAGCATCGGTTGTACCACGTCCTGGCATAAAACCAAACTGCAGATCATCAATGGAGAGGCTTTGCCTGATCAAACCCTCAAAGACTCTCACAGACCTTCATGATTTGGTCAAGCATTTTAAGGCCCCTATAATTTCCTCTATCTAGCGCATCCCCTTTTCCTTTGTATATACAGTATTTACTATTACACTTTTGAGCCAATCCTCTGGGATTTTCTCATCTTTAATAATGGTGTTTATCAACTCAGTGACTAAGTTGACACCAGTCTCCCCTGAGGATTTTATCATCTCAGCGACAATATCCGAGCACCCTGGAGCTTTACCGTCCTTCATTTTATTGATTGCGTCGCTCACTACAGCTGGTGCTATCAAAGGAGGGGGTCCAGATATTGGTTTTTCGATACTAAGCTGTTCCTTATCCCATTCAAACTCTACATTTAGCAATCGTTCATAGTGTGCCTTCCATGCTTCTCTGATTTCATTTTCTGCATACACAATCTTCCCATTATCGTTTCTAACACACTGTTCACCTATAATATCCCTCCTGTCATTTTTAACTCGCCTAGCTAGGTTGAAGATCCCATTGGGATTGTCAGTGTTACACACTTGTTCGAGGACCAGGTCCTAAAAATGCCATTTTTAGCATTGTAAATAACTCTTAGGAGTAACATATGATACTCATATGACATTCAAACAGCACACCACAAACATTAAAAAGAAACTGACACCCAGACTTAACGCCTTCAGGTCACTTGCCCACACAAAATTTGGACACAACAAAGAAACCACCACCACAGGATATAAACAATACATAAGATCAGTGATGGAATACGCAAGCCCAGCCTGGGCTTCTAACCTAGCTGAAACACATCATAAGACCTTACAGACTTCAAAACAAACTCCTAAAGATCATTACAGGCTGCACAGCTACTGCACCCACAGATCACCTACATCAAGAAACCAAAATCCTCAAAGTCAAAGACCATCTGGACATGAGAGGCACTCAATTCCTGGCAGCAGCCTCCACGAACCAGGACCACCCACTAAACTACTGGCAACACACCCACAGACACCAAGAAATATAAAAACAACACCCAGCACACGGTATCACACACAATTACTGTCCTCTCTCCCTCCCTGCCCACCCCGAACCAACTTCCAGAAGCACATCCATACTCATATCTCTCGCCGATCCATCCACTTACTCACAGACAACACGCAGCTGCAAGCACGACCTCCTGAAATCCACCCTTCCGAATCCTCCCTTCCTCGCGAGGACAGAGTCCACCTCGCCAGGCTGAGATGCGGACACCATCCAGCTCTCCTGAGCTATCAGAAGAGACTGGATGACTCCGTCGTCGACACCTGCCCGGGATGTAACACAGCACCCCATACCATTAAACACATCATAGAAGACTGCACTTCACACAACCACATACGCCAACAACACAATCTACACTCAATGAGAGCTCTGTGGGATATCCCGATCGTGGCCATGGCCTTCCTCAGGGACTCGGGGCTGTTCGGCCAGGCAGCTTAGGGAACAACAACAACTTTTTTGGCAGTTCGTTTAGCTGCCTGGTATTCCTCCTTGCTGCCTCCCTTCTTCCATGCTTTGAAGCATCTCCTTTTCTCTTTCACAGCATGTTATACCTCATCGTTCCACCACCAGGAGGTCTTATTCCTGGGGTGACCCTTTGTTTTCCCACAGACTTTGTCAGTGGCAGCGATAAGGCTATGCTTAAGAGAGTTCCATTGACTATTTACATTGTTAGGCCTAGCTTTCTTATTTCTATTCATTTCCTCCAGTTCACTATGAAATCTATCCCTAACTTCCTTGTTCTTCAGCAGCCACACTTTCCCTTTGGGTATGTATACCTTCTTGCACTTAGGATCTCTGTATAAGCTCATGTCACACACAAGTAGCTTATGCTGGGGGATACATTCTTCGTTCGGGATGACCTTTACATCTCGAACCAGTTTCCAGTCTTTCCTGTTAACCAAGAAGTAACCTACAGTATCTGGCTACTGGAGACCCCAGAGTTATATGTGATCAGATGGCTCTGTTTTTTCTTGAACTTCGTGTTACACACAACCATGTTGAGTGCAACGCAGGACTCCAATATATATTCACCTTCCAGATTCCTCCTTCCGTAACCATTTCCTCCATGTACCCCCTTGTATCCATCTGCAGATGCTCCCACGTGACCATTCAGGTCCCCCCCAACGATTGTTATTTCATTCTCCGAGAGGCCTGAAATGACACTGACGGTGTAATTCCAGAGGTCCTCTTTTATCTCTTTCTGTAGACCAGCCTGTGGGGCATATGCAGATATCACATTCAGAATTCTTTCACCAACTTTCAACTTCAAAACAATCAGCCTTTCACTAACTCTCGTAATCTGAAGCACACATTCCGCCAGCTCTTCAGCCACCAGAACACCCACTCCTCCTTTCGCTTTATCAGTCTCCACCCCATCCTGTAGATCCTACATCTTTTGTTTCTTCCGACAATCCACTGTACCCCATGCCTCTTCCAGAGTGTTTCCTGGGTACAGCAGACATCCTCTCGCCTCCTCTCACACATCTCAGCCACTTCATTTGCATGCAGATTCAAACTACCAACATTCACACTAGCAAGTCTGAGATTGTGGGGGGCATTTTTCCTTGTCCTGTGCGGTTTTGATTCATCGGACTTACGTTGTTTCTTTTTAGATTGTTTAGTCATATTTGGGTAATTTGGCTTTCAAATGGAACGTATGGTAAGCGAGAGGTTGTACGAGAGCAAGGTGGAAGGACAGAGAGGGAGAGGTAAACCGAAGGAGAGTTGGAAGGATGGAGTGAGGAAGTTATAAGGATGAAGGCGGTGCTGGTTGGGAGGAGGGGCGTCGACTAACTGGGGATAGAGATGCATAGGGGCGGTTTGTTCGTGGCCACCCCTTCGGGGATCACGGCGTCGGGCAATAGATATATAGATAGATAGTCTATACTCACAACCCATGTGTAATATTCTTATAGAATACTTCTTGGAAATATGCACCCTTTTTCTTCACTAACCCCCAGAGGTATGTACCGGTACTAAATATTTTAAAAATTGTGTTAAGTTTTTATTACTTTAATACATTTATATAGGCCTATACAGAAACAAATACATACCGTACATGATATGTTTTTTTGTTTTTTTTTAAATAGGTCAGCCTGCTAAAAGTTACTAAAATCTGTAGATGCGATTTTACTATAGGGGCGAGCATTTGACAGGTACCACCAAGGATTAAAGAAGATAATAACCCCAAAGCAATTTGGATTCAGAGAAGGGACATCTTGTGTTACCAGTCTGCTATGTTACTACAGTAGGGTGATAGATGTACAGTACTGCAAGAAAGAGGCGGATGGGTGGACTGCGTCTACTTAGACCTTTCCAAAGCATTCGATAAGGTACAGTACCACATACGAGATTGTTATCTAAGCTTGAGACGATAGGATGTGTCAGGGGGAGTTTGCTGAAATGGATGGAGAGCTATTTAACAGATAGGGAAATGAGGACCAACATTAGAGGAACTTACTCATCGTGGCAGAAAGTTGAGAGTGGTGTGCCGCAGGGATCTGTGTTGGCACCTCTCATGTTCCTTATGTACGTGAATGACCTGCCGATAGGCATAAACTCCTACATGTCCATGTTTGCAGATGACGTAAAAATTATGAGACAAATAACCAATAAGTGAACCAATGAGGAGCTGCAAGGGGATTTAGATAAAATATACGAATGGAGCACCAAGTGGAAAATGAAATTTAATATAAGTAAATGTCATGTGTTAAATATGGGAAGAAGTGTGAATAGACCAAATTGGGAGTACAGGATGGGAGATAATATAATTAGCAAGGCCGAAAAAGAAAAGGACTTAGGGTTGATTATACAAGATAACTTGTCGCCAGAGAAACATATTAACAAGCTCTTTAGCGGAATGTATGCAATGGCCGGGAATATGAAAGTTGCTCTGAACTACTCGGATGAGAACATGTTAGTGAAGATTATAAAAAGTATGATTAGACCAAGATTGGAGTATGCAGCAGTGGTGTGGTCCCCGCATCTTAAGAAGCATATTCACAAGTTAGAAAGAATCCAGAGAGCAGTTACTAGATTGGTTCCAAGTCCCAGAGAACTGCCATATGAAGGGAGGCTAGACAAATTAAATCTACTGAGTCTAAAAGAGAGGAGAGAGAGGGGAGACATGATAATGATAATGATAATGATGTACAAATACACCCGAAGGCTGGATAGGGAGGATAGGCCTATGATAATTATGGATACAGGAATAACTAGAGGCCACAGCTACAAAGTAAAAAGACCTACCTGCAAGAACGATATCAGGAAGTTTAGCTTCCCCTATAGATGTATTGACAAATGGAATAGGCTAGAGGAGGAGGTGGTAGGGGCAAGGAACATCCATATTTTCAAGAAAAAATTGGATGAAAGTAGACTGAGAGACGGGACAACACAAGCTTAGCTCAACTCCTGTAAACTACAATTAGGTAAATACAGAATTTGTTTCGGTGTCTACGCATCCAACACAAAGCTACACCATTTTCGGGTGTACGAAACACTAAAAATGGTAAATATGCAGGACGCGCAACAATATAGGTACCGGTAACAAATTTATATTATTTGTTTGGGGTTCCTATCATCATATGCTTCATTGCTACAGTATATAATTTTTATCCTCTGGGGGGAAAAAAATAAAATCTTGGTAGGCCTATTTTTTATTGGGATTTCTTTTTTTTTTTTTTATTAGCCTAATCAAAAAACCTAGCCTAACCAAACCTAAATGTGTTTGGGGGCTATTAGGTTAGGTTTTTTGGTTAGGGTAATGACCAACAAAACAAAAAAATCCCAAGAAAAAAAATAAAAATCCCAAGAAATTTTTGTTTCATCCCGAGGATAAAAATTATATAGCAATGAAGCATATGATGATAGGAACCCCAAACTATTATTATAAATTTGTTACCTACTGTATATTGTTGCACGTCCTGCATATTGACCCTAAAAATACAGTGGGGACACTTTAATATTAGAGGTTAATTCCAGGGATGAAACCTATTCAAATTACAATGTCCATTGGGATCTGCTTGGTTTTAGGTATATGATACTGAAGAACTTTCATCAACATGTCCTAATAACAAAGAAATATAGCTTATCTAACTTATTATTTACTTATTTACTGGCGTGTTTACCATGACGTCACTATAGCCAATGGCGGAAACTCTCGCCATGGGAAATGGGTGAATCTGTGGTTTTTCGGCAAGAATGTCGTTACCGGGTGTACCGCCCGTCTTGTTTACACTACGCGGACGCTCACCATCATGTTCCCGTCTATTTTGACTACCTTTGGATACAAAAATACATTACCCTAACCAAACAACCTAACCTAACCTAACCTAGTATTATAGATTTATAAGTATTTATTTTATTATAAGTATTTATAGATGATTTATGTTGTATGTCGGTAGTGGTACACCCGGTAACTACATCCATTCCGGTTTTTCTTTTGTGAGAAACTCTTATAAATTGTATGCATATGTACAGCTCAACATTTGGCTTCATCACTGTCTGGTCAAGGGACCGCGATATATAACTTGAACAGAAGACGATACTATCATTAAGAAATAGGCCTTTCAAGCGACCTCCCTCGATTCTGGACCAAGGTAAAACACTCGAAAACACTGCCTGTATGTTTAGTGTTGGCGAGATGGGATTATATCTTGATGTGCACCACATCTTCAGGACATTGTTCGATCTTTTGCAGAGCTTGAGTAATTAATTGAAATGTATTAATTACGAAAAACAGACCTGACAGTCCATGACTCCGTGTGTTGTTTACAAACTGCCTCTGCACATTCGTTCGTCACTCCCGATCAGCTGAACTCCGCCGAGAATGCCAATGTCGTTATATATTAGTATTTTTTTCTCGAGTTTAATGGAATTATATCGATATTGCCCATATACATATTACAGTATATTCATGCCAAGTTATGACTGCATTAATTTTTTTTTTTCGTTCATTCCTGTAGTTCACCTTTAATAATATTAGACGAAATATAAATATAACTCGGTGGAAAAGTTGCGTTCGCGGGAGTAACGTCAATAATTTGTTTACAGTATCTTACTGTAGATCTTCTGGAAAAAAGGCAAACTAGGCCTGTGTATCCAGCTCAGTACCAGTACAGTACTTGCACTGCTGCGGTCCTTCACAGTGTTGGCGACGGCGGCAACAGACGCAACATTTTTACTACTGTATACTCCAGCAGATCTAAACAGGCAGTTTTACCCGCGGTCAATCCCTTTACATTGGTGCCACATGTATAATTCCTAACAACGAAAATATATTATTTTCGGTATTAACCCTTCTGGCCCGGGCTGCCTTTCTAAAGGACGGAGCTCGTATCCGGGCGATCTGGCGGTAAAATGACTTGTAAACAAAGGCTAATCTCCCTTAACCCGGCAAGTGCAGATCTCATCATAAGAGTTTTATCGGTGCGCTGCGGATCTCCTCATATAATCCAAGGCCTAAAAAAAAAACATTTAAATCAGCCCAGTATATATATATATATATAGATATAGTAGTCTTGCTAAGGCAGCCTCCCAGAAGCTGGGTGTGCTCAACCGCCTTAAGGGGTTCTTTTCCCCTGCACAGCTTCTTGCTCTGTACAGGGGCATAGTGCACCCTTGTATTGAGTATTGTTCACATGTGTGGGGAGGTTCCTCTCACACGCTCTCCTAGACAAAGTTGAAAGGAAGGCCTTTCGTATCATTAACTCCCGTCCACTCACCAACTCTCTGCAATCTCTCTCTCTCCGCCGCAATGTTGCATCTTTCTCGCTATTCTATCGCTACTATAATAATCAGTGTTCCTCAGAGCTATCCCAGTGCATACCACCTCCTTTACGTAGGGCACGTGGTACCCGTCTTGCAACTCAATCCCACCCCTACTCTGTGCAACTCTCCAACCCAAGAGTGAAATGTTACTCTCAAACTTTCTTCTACTCAACAGCTGAGCTCTGGAACTCTCCCAGAATCAGTCTTTCCCTCTTCCTATGACTTAAATTGCTTCAAACTCCGTGTGTCCAGGCAATTTGGCTCGAATGTCCCTTGATTTTGGCCCTGTCACTCTTTCAACTATGGGGGAGGCACTCGCTATAGGCAGTTATGCCTTTTGCCTCCCTCAATCACATAGAAAAAAAATATATATATTTTTCTTTATTTTTTTTGCCCTTTGGCCATGCCAAATATCACTCCTCCACATCCCCTCCTTCCACCCCCCCCCCTTCAATTCTCACCTATTCTCCCTGTTATTCCCTTATTCTTAGGTATATTTTCGTGCTAACATTAGCGAGTTGCTAGCAGGGCGTGGTCATCTGTGTTACCAAGCGTGGGAAAGAGCGAGAGAGAGACTACCACGCAACAGTGTCTCTCCAGCCGTCGTGACGGCTGGCTGGCTAGCATGCTGCCTCAGCCATAAGTTATGTAACTGCCTGCCTCTATCGCCGATTTTGACCATCCAAACGCTGTTTCCACTTGTTTTATTGTTGTAACAGGTTAATACCTTTATAATCAACGTAAAATAGGCGCATATGGATAATTATTAATGATATTTATGGTACGATGACGATTTGAGTTTAGGAAACAGTCTAAATACCTCCGCACAGGGAGGGGTGGCCAATACCCCACCTACGCAGCGGAGAGGTTAACCCTTAAAGAGTGGGGGCGGACTTAAGTCCGCCTCCAATTTGCAGCAAGTTAGGAGCATTATTAAGGCTTTTAAAGGGTGAAAAGCGAGTGCAAATGGCCGGGAGCGCAGCAGGCCACACGTCCGACACCCAGGGCTTACCGCCGCCCACTGACTCACGCTCCCTCTGTACTCGACAGGCCGGCAGTGTAGCCAGTAGTGAGCGTAGCTGGAAAAAATATACCGATATAAGCTAAACTCCCATGTTACTGGTACCACTGTATGAGAACCACGAGTGCTACGTAGCTCGTTCTGGTCTCATTTTGAAGCTTTTAGCGCCTAGTTTTTTGCTGAATACATTTATTTTCATGCAGATGCTTGATTGATCATTCAGAAGGGCCTGAATATGTCCAAATAAGCCCAAAACCCCCCGCTAGACAAGGGTTAATATAAGACCTACAATTATCAAAGATATATCAAAATGTGCGCCTTACCTTGGATACCTTTGGATACCTTTGGATGTGTTCGCCGCTCCTCTAGCGGCACCAAGGAGCGCGACGCCCCTCGTTATGGGTGGTGATTTGGTGCAGTAGACTGTTTGAAGCGACAGCTCGCTCCTTTGCGAGGATGGGCTCGTCTGGCACTTTTTGCAGTTCGACATCTAGGGCTCTCTTGAAGTTGTCTAACGAGATGTCCCTCATGTCTCTTACTCGCCGTGGGAGTTTGTTGAAGAGACGTGGGCCTCTGTGTGATAACCAGCCCTCTCGCAGAGAGCCCATAGCACCCCTGTTATTCATCCGGGGGATTTCGCATTCCCAGCCTCTCCTATCACTGAATTTCATGACTATCGGAGTATGTAGGTTTGGTACTAAACCCTCTGCGATTTTCCATGTGTATATTATTAGGTAACGTTCTCTTCTACGTTCCAGTGAGTACAGATTCAGTGCTCTTAAACGCTCCCAATAGTGTAGATGTTTTATCGAACTTATATGCGAAGTGAAATTTCTTTGTACACTCTACGTCATTTATTTCACCTGCTTTGTATGGGGATGTTAATACGCTACAGTATTCAAGCCGCGGTAGCACTAGAGATTTGAAGAGCGTTATCATAGGCAATTCACCGCGTGTTTTAAAAGTACGCAGAATCCAACCCGTTAGACGTTTCGCAGCCGCCACTTTGACCTGGTTATGTACTTTGAAACCCATATTTTCAGACATTAATACCCCAAGGTCTTTCACACTGTCTTTCCGTTCTATTATGTGGTTAGATTCTGTTAAGTAATTTGTAATTTCTTTAACACCATTATTATCTCCGTACCGTATTAATTGGAATTTTTCCTCATTGAATTGCATGTTGTTTTCCCTGGTCCACTGGAACACTACATTCATGTCTTCCTGCAGTCGGCCCGTGTCCTCTTGTGTGTTTACTATCTTGCTTAATTTTGTGTCATCAGTAAAAGACGACACCGTACTGTGTCTGGTGTTGGTATCTATGTCGCAAATTAGTATGAGGAACAGAAGGGGCGCTAGCACTGTTCCTTGGGGCACTGAGCTTTTGACATCCGAAGGCTCAGAAGTGACTTGGTTTACTGCTACCGATTGTTTTCGGTTTACGAGGAAATTGTATATCCACCGTCCGATTTTCCCAGTTATACCTTTTGCTTTCAGTTTGTGGGCTATTATACCATGGTCACATTTATCAAATGCCTTAGCAAAATCGGTGTAAATGACATCCACGTTTTTCTTTTCTTCTAGCGCTTTAACCCTCTGTTCCCGGAAGGGCTCTTGAACGCCCATAAAAAAGCATACACGAGCTGCCCGGAAGGGCTCTTAAACACCCATGAGGTCAAAGCCTGTGAGCTTCGTGTGCGAGGCGTCGGTCCGACGCATGTAAACAACAGCCGGCTGGACCGTCGCCCCGCATCTCCGGCCACAAGAAGGAGAGCGTCGCTTGTTCGTGTGTGCCTGTATGTTGTTGTTAAGTATCGAAAAGTAGTGTAAAGTGGCTGTTTTGGCCATAAAGTTATCTCCAATGAAATCATCATCACAGCTCAACCAGTTGACTTAGAGAGCTCTACTTAATGCCATTCTACAGGTAAATAACACAGCTACGCTTGGGGATGCGCGGGAATGCGGGAAGCAGTCAGATTAACAAATATACGGTAGCCTAGCCTAGACGTTTTTCGGCCAAAACACCCGGGTTTCGGGGAATATATATATAATACATAGCCGGGGCTGGAGGGTTAAGGGTTTGTTTTGATACGTAGAATGGCATTGAGTAGAGCGCTCTAGCTCAACTGGTTTCGGAGTTATGGCGATGTTAGTGGCGGTAACTTTTGCCGCGTATTTACCTTGGCGCGTCCGAACACTCAACCGCGGCCCTGGCTACGACACACTGTTGCACTCGTCGCCCCACCCGCAATTATGCCGGCAAGTGATATGAGAGTTTTTATTGTTTATTATGCCATTTATTATAGTTATTATGTTATTTTCACTCAATAAAGTTATTTTTATGAAGTTATTTGTGTCTCTGTCACTTATACTTAGTTTTATTGTTATTATTATTTATACTGGATTATGGTAATTGATAGTGTCATTTTCACTTTTATGTATTGTTAGGTCCTAGGTCCTATGTCGAGTTCGCCACTCTTGCTAGTGGCACCGAAGAGCGCACCGCCCTTCGTTGTTGTTTGAGAATTGGTGCAGCAGACTATTCGAAGAGGTGGAGCGCACCCTTGTGAAGATGGGCTCGTCTGGCACTTGTTGTAGTTCGACATCGAGAGCTCTCTTGAAGCTGTCTAACGAGACACCTCTCATGTCTCACTCGCCGCGGGAGTTTGTTGAAGAGACGTGCTCCTCTATGTGATAACCAGCCCTCTCGCAGAGAGCCCATAGCCCCCCGATTTATCATCTTGGGGATCTCGCATTCCCAGCCTCTCCTATCATTGAATTTCTTTGCTATTGGTGTATGTAGATTTGGTACAAAACCCTCTGCGATTTTCCATGTATATACAGTATTATTAAGTATCGTTCCCTTCTACGTTCCAATGAATACAGTTTGAGTGATTTTAAGCGATCCCAATAGTGTAACTGTTTTATTGAGTTTATATGTGAGGTGAAGTTCCTTTGTACACTTTCTAAGTCATTAATTTCACCTAATTTGTATGGGGATGTTAATGCGTTACAGTATTCTAGCCGCGGTAGCACCAGGGATTTGAAGAGTGTTATCATAGGCAATTCACCACGAGTTCTAAATGTTCGTAGAATCCAACCTGTTAGCCGTTTCGCAGCTGCAACTTTGACCTGGTTATGTTCTTTGAATCCCATATTTTCAGACATTATCACCCCAAGGTCTTTCACATTGTCTTTACGTTCTATTATGTGATTGGATTCTGTTATGTAACTTGTGCTCTCTTTAACGAAATCCTTATCTCCGTATCGTATTAATTGAAGCTAATAATATATATAGTGTCACTTTCACTTGTTCATATTGTTATGAAGGCACTTATTATTACTTATGTGTTTCTCTTTCACTTATACAGTACTTAGTTTTATTATTATTATAGTGTCACTTTCAATGGACTAGGATAATTGATAGTGTCATTTTCACTTATTTATTGTTAGAGGTAAGCTATACTATACATACATACATACATACATAACATTTTAAGACTGAGTGTTCCACACATAAGTGCAGTTTCAGTCTCTTGTCCTAATGGCGGCGTTCCAGGCAACCCTGTTAAGGGCTGCTTCACTTGTCAAGTTCTTGGATTTTAGATCGGCGCGTATAGTCCGATCCCAGGTCTTCCTCGGTCCACCCCTTGGTGCAGCTCCCTCCACAATCAGAGACCTGCATTTTTTCACCCAATTTTGTTCATCCATTCTCTCCACATGTCCATACCATCCCAATCTACTTGTACGCATCACCTCGCTAATACTCTTTATACCTAAACGTCTCCTCAGCTCAACATTTGTTATTCTATCCTGTAGCCTGGCCCCACACATCCATCTCACCATTCTCATCTCATTACGCTCCATTCTATATATTTTAGTGTCGCTTTCACTTGTTCATATTGTTATGAAGGCACTTATTATTAGTTATTTGTGTCTCTTTCACTTTTATTCATTATTTTATATTATTCTTAGCCTACATTTTAAAGTGTCACTTTCAGTGTTATTGTCACGGGCACTTCAAAATTGTATTAGAGTGTGAAAGTCATTGAAGCACCGTCCAGCACACAGTCCCACTTCACACGAGTTTGAGGCATTCCCAAGTGGTTTTTGTGACTTTGAGAGTTGTGTGGCTGCAGACATGGCACCTCTTCTGGCTTCTAACTCTACCATCTGGAGTCTGGAAAGGGAGGGGGCTGAGCTGGTGCTTCCTGAAGAAGTCGGCACACCCCCGTTCTGTCCAGCTGGCCTGGTCTTTGTAGTGGCCTCCCGGGTGTACCCGCATGTTTAGCCAGGAGCTCAAGTATCACCTGCTTGTGGAACTTCCGCAGGGACTTGTACTTCTTGGCTCCCGGAGTCCTCAGACGGTAGATGTTGTAGGCATTGAGAGCCGACATATCTACCGTATGCATAATAAACTTCTTGTACCACCTGCAAGATGTTCGCAGGCAGTCGATGAAGCCCATTTGCATGTCGGACTTGTCGATGAGGCGCATGTTGAGGTTAGTCCAGGACAGCAGCTGGTTTCTGAACGGGGTTCTTCGGTCTACCTTCCCTGTGGCGACCATCTCGGCTTTGTGGCATGTGGTGAGGAGGTTGACCTTCCGCTGGTCATGCCAGTGGATGGAGAGGATGGGGCCACTCTTCTTGTGGAAGATGTCCGTCTTCTTGGTCTTGGTTGGGTATGTTGGCATACCCTTCCTCTTAGCCTTGACTGTTCCGACAGTTCCGGTCTTGCAGTCATGGAGGTACTTGGTGAGGATAGGCGACGTGTAGTAATTATCGGTGTAGAGAATGTGGTTCTTATGGAAATGTTTCTTCATCATTTTCTGCACTATGGCGCCGCCAAAACCAATGTCGGGGTCAGTCACGATTTCGCCACCACTGCCGCTGTAGACCACAAAGTCCAGCACATACCCCATCTTACAGTCGCAGAGGACGAAGAGCTTGATGCCGAAGCGGTGTCTCTTGGACGGGATATACTGTCGGAAGTGCAGCCTACCACGGAACAGGACCAGAGACTCATCGAGGCACATCTTCTGGAAAGGAATCAGGTAGGTGGTAAACCAATGATGTATCATGTCATACAGCTTCCTGATCTTCCATAGTGCATTGGGAAGGTGGAATGCCATGTTGTTTGTCAGGTGGAGATAGGAGAGGATGTCGAAGTACCTGTCCCTGTACATGTACAGTAGACTGTACTTGCCAAATGCTGGAGTCGTTATGAGGTCGCCAGTAATCCAGTAGTCTGCCAGAGCGTGCTTCCTGATATGTGTCAGCAGCATTGTGAGTGCCAAGAACACATATAGTTCTGCCACAGTGACAGCTCTCCATGCCACCATCTTGGCACTGGTCTTCCCGCCAAGAAAGTTGGCACAGATAGCATGGTGATTGTTTGTTTCCTCGACGAGGTATTCCATGACTTCATTATCATAAAAGCCACATAAAAGTTCACTGGGGGTAGCATCTGGGCCACAGGGATATGCTGGTGACACCCCGGAACCAATCTGTTGCTCGTTAACCCTCGGAATCCGGGAGGCCTCATATGAGGCAAAATGGTCGGCTAAAAATCGCTGCTATAATCATCAGAACTCGTCAACCACGCGTTGTAGCGACGTCATCTCTATGGCATTCTACAGACAACAAAAAGTTCTACAATTTGCAAAAACATTGACTGCTCTAGGTGATCTCAATCAGTAGCTACTGAATTATGAAGTTGATTTTACCAAAATTTATGAGGCCCCCCAGATCCCATGGGTTAAAGGCAGGACAATGTGGCTCAAAATCCGCCCCATCTGTCCACCCAAACAAGTTGGATGAGCGCGCACGTGCAGCTGCAGCAGGCACACGCCCTTGGCCACGCGGACGCCCTGTACGCCCACGCCCACGCCCAGGCCCAGGCCCAGGCCCAGGCCCATCGGCGTCGGCAGGCTGAGCCGCACGCCCACGACCTCGCCCTCGAACTCGTCGTGTCGGGACTTCCTTCTCTTCCTCGTCCTCCTCCTCCTCCTCAGGCGATGTCAGGTCATCTGGGGCAATGTTGGGGTCATCAGCATCTTCTTCGGGAGACATTTCCGGTGAAGAAGTGACCGGGCGTCTGCGGCGTGGGGGGCGGGAGGCTGCAGGAGGTTGAACAATGGGAGCCTCAGCCTCGGGAGTTGGGCTCCTTTTGCGGCGAGCCGAGGGCTTCTCCGCAGCAAATAATGCTCTTCGGTGTGATGAGGGCTGTGGCACACCACTAGTACCACTTGAAGAGGCCCTTTGCTCATCCTGAGGGAGAGATGAAGCCGAGGGCTGTGGGTGACCCACGCGTCGTCCCGGGTCAAGGCGCCGGGACAAAGGAATGCGGGTGCTTGCTAGACAAGGGTCGGCGTCACTATCACTATCTTCGGCTTCCCTAACCTTTTCTGCTGCCCTGCGTGCTTTCTTGGCTGCACTTTTCACTAGTGTTTGTTTGTAAAAGTATTTACCCACTTTCAAGGGCGTACAGGCAGGCAAAGGGGAAGGTCCTGGGCTAGGGCTAGGCCTAGGCTGACCTAGCAAAGATGGCGACGGGGTAGGCCTAGGCTCTAGCACACTTGGAAGTTCTACTGCACCTTCCTGCAACACTTTCACATCAGGATCATCACTACTATCACCTCCCTCAAACAAATCTACATTGTCATCATCCCCAAACCCCACAAAATCGTCGTCTTCACTCGCACTTATGAAATGTTCTTCGTCGACTAAGCTTTCGCCACTGCTTTCTTCAATGGCAAAAAGTTCTCGCTGTATAGCACTATCACTCAACAATACCTTTACTTTCTTTCGTTGAGCCTTTTTCGTGCTTGCAACAGGCGTAGAAGTAGCGACCGGGGTAGCAGTGGGGCACGCGGTAGGCTGCACGGAATCGAACGCGTCGGACGATTTTTTTTTGCTATAACTCGCTATGGCGGGCACGGAGGAACTGATAACGGTAGTAGTTGAGGCTTGGTGGCGCTGCGATCGCCCCCTGCAAAGGAAATTTTCGCTGCGCGGATTTCAAAGCACGCTTTCAAGCATAGGGATTTAAAAGAACACCCGGGCTCAGGGCCATCTGCCGCAGCGTCCTTTTAAAATGCTGCCCGGGCCAGAAGGGTTAAGTACCTTAAGTTGGTTTGCAAAGCGCAGGCTATTTCTGCATGTACAAAAAAGCTTTATTGTTTTCATAATTAATTCGCTTGTTATTAGTAAATACAACAAACATTGTACACAACCTGGCAGCGTAGCTACTGCGACGTTGTCAGATTAGGTCGGGCTAACCACTCACTCACAGATTCACCAGTTAAAATAATATAAACAAACATCACGGGATGGCGCGCTGCCAGGCGCACGAAATTAGTGCGGTCACGTGTAAACTAAATCCATTCGTCACACTTCATTCCTGACTTTGCCACCATTCACAGTGGAAGCCTCTCCAAATCTCCAATATATACAGTATATATATATACTGTGTATATATATATATATATATATATATATATATATATATATATATATATATATATACAGTATATATATATGGCGTAAGGATGCAGCGACCCCATCGCCCGCCACTTCGGTGGTGCAGTTAGCCTCTGTAGCAGTTACGGTAATTACTTGTTACTGCCTTATTGTAGCACGGTTAAGGCTGGTGTGGTGCGATTTTCGCCAGGTGCAGGTGCTTCAGGGGGACTTTGTTGAGTTTTGCTGAGACACTGTTAGCGCTATACCAATATCAGCTACTGTGATAACATGATGGGGCATTGTTGTGGTAAGACTTTGTTGTACTGTGCTGCAGTAAAGACTGTAACCACCGTGCTATGATTGCTGTGCACTGTGTGCAGTACTGTGATTGTACCATGAAGGTCCTTGACCAGGGGAGGTGAAGGGAGGGAGAAAGATAGCGAGAGTATTTTGGAAAGGTTGTCGTACAGAAAGGGTCAATTGGACAGCCGGCACCAGTGTAGGAATAGTTGACCGTGCCCATAACTGCCTGTTTAGATCTGCTGGAGTATATTCTGTATTTTCGCTTTGTAATCAAACTTCAAATCATGTCTTCCCCATGCTTTATCAAGATTACTTTCAAACTTCTTTACTGATTCGGAATCGACTACATACTGGGGCAGTGCGTTCCACTCATTTACCACTCTATCACAAAAAGAGTTCTTTTCCTTTTCAAGCCTAGTTCTTTCCTTGTAAATTTTCTTAGTGTCCTCTCGTTCCCTCCCGCATCAAGAAAATACCTTCACTCACATCCTCATCATACTTTCCTGACACTCTCTTAAAAGTCTCTATCATATCCCCTCTCTTTCTCCTATATGCCAGTGTCAGAAGTCCCAGTGTCCTCAACCTCTGCTCATAGCCCAGGTTCTTTAACATTGGTAACAGCTTGCTAGCTCTCCTCTGCACTTTCTCCACTGCTTCTATATCCTTCACCATATATGGAGCTCACACCTGGTTCGCATACTCCAGGTGCGGCCTAACCAGCGCTGTATAGAGATTCCTGAAGATTTCTTCATCAAGTGACACAAATGTCCTCCTTATCAGCCCTACAATTCTATTTGCTTCATTTATCTTTTCCGCTAAATGTTCTGAGAAATTTAACCTATTCTCTATCACTACTCCTATATTCTTTTCTGCACTCACTTCCTCCATCTCTTCATACATACGGTATCCTACCTTGTCAGTCTTGCTTGTCCCAATCCGCATGTACTTGCATTTTATTGGATGAAAAGGCATTAACCAATGTTCAGAGGGCGGGTGCCCAACCCTGAAAGGGGTTGAAATAGGGGAGCTATCCCCCCGCCAAAGGCGGCATTCTAGGGCCTTTCCTAGCTGACGCTGAGAGGATTGGGTTCTAGTCATGTGGTGAGGGGCTGGTCTATCAGAGTGAGAACTAAGCGATCTCTGCCATACCCATAGCTTACTCTGACTGTTCCTTTTACTTATACAGTATATTTTCTAGATCTCTAGTGACGGCGTCTCTTCCGTGGATTGACCTCCCAATCTACCTAGATTGGAAGCCAAAGCGTCACATTTTTCCTTTGCCCCTCAACTTTCTCATCTTAATTGCTGAGGGGTACAGGGCCTTGGGTGGGGCTTTGGTTTCCCGGGCGTTTCCGCACCCTCCTCAGCTCCCCGCCATGGAGTGGCTTCGGTCACCCAGGCTTTATTGTGGTCGGCAGGGAGGGTTCTGCGGTGGCGCTCGGTTGTGGCCTTGCTCGGGGCCTTGGGGCTGTTCGGCCAGGCAGCTTGGGGAACAACAACAATAACAACAACCAATGTTCAGACTATCCCTTCATGCACTCCACATCTCCTTAACCCTTCAACCCCGGGTGGTACACGTGTGTACCATTATGTTTTGCCCCCAGGAACCCGGGTGGTACAACATTGTACCATTGCTTGAAAGCCTGTGAGCTTCGTGTGCGAGGCGTCGGTCCGACGCATGTAAACAACAGCCGGCTGGACCGACGCCCCGCATCTCCGGTCACAAGAAGGAGAGCGTCGCTTGTTCGGGTGTGCCTGTATATTGTTGTTAAGTATCGAAAAGTAGTGTAAAGTGGCTGTTTTGGCCATAAAGTTATCTCCAATGAAATCATCATCACAAATCAAGCACTTGACTTAGAGAGCTCTACTTAACGCCATTCTACAGGTAAATAACACAACTACGCTTGGGGATGTGCGGGAATGCGGGAAGCAGTCAGCATAACAATGATACGGTAGCCTAGCCTAGACGTTTTTCGGCCAAAACACCCGGATTTCGGGGAATATTTATGTAATGCGTAGCCGGGGCGGGAGGGTTAAAGCAAACCCACATCTTCCTTACTCCTCACTCTTCTATACAGCTTGGTGTCATCCGCATACAAATATATCTCACTTCCATTAGTTATAACTTCAGGTAAGTCGTTGATAAACATAACGAACAGTAGTGGTCCCAACACTTGAACAGAGATCCCTGAGGTACCCCACTTGTAACTTCGCTCCACCCCGAGCCTATTCCATTCACCAGTACATTATGCTCGAGGTTATAGTAGGCTACTTCGCGCATCTAACTAATTTCCCATATTGGCGGTTCAATTGAAATTTAGGCCGCGGGATACAGTATGTGTTGGGGGGGGGGGGGGGTTTGCTCATCCCCCCCCCCCCTCGACTTATTGTCATCATTATATTGCCAGCAGGGGGCAAAAAAACAACAGCAAAGGTAACTAACGTCAAGCTTCATGTCAACAAACCGACGATCAGAAGAGGCGGTAAAGTCCCGATTTTCAGCCCAAACGCTCTTTGTTATTCTCGTTGAAAAATATATTAGGCTATAAACGTTATTAAATTGTTTCTATTATTAGTATTAGGTTGTTGATGGATGCGTGGAAACCTAAATTAAATTGGTCAATATGCAGGACGCGCAACAATATAGGTAAACAAAATTCTAATTTTAGTTTGGGGTTCCTATATTCATTGCTATATAATTTTTATCCTCGGGATTTTTTTGTTTTCTTGGGATTTTTTGTTTCATTAACCTAACCAAAAAACCTAACCTAACCTAATAGCCCCCAAATACATTTAGGTTAAGTTAGGTTAGGTTTTTTGGTTAGGTTAATACAAAAAAGCAAAATCCCAAGAAAAAAAGAAAAAATCCGAAGAATTTTGTTTTCCCCGAGGATAAACATTATATAGCAATGAAGCATGTGATGATACTATTATTATTATTATTATTATTATTATTATTATTATTATTATAATAGGAACCCCAAACTAATATTATACATTTTGTACTTATATTGTTGAGCATCCTGCACATTTAGCCTACCCTTAAATCTCTAATAAGTAGGTGGTGGTACAGTACCTGGCAAATGCGTGCCCCTTTAATAATATTCTACCTAAAATAATACAGTAGGACTAGGCTATGTATATTTCTTAGCCAATAGCCTAATTGTGGTTTCATAAGTCAAGATGCTGGTATTGTTAGTGTACAATGGTCAGTTATCATCTTATAACATGAGGAGTAGACAACTGAAGTAAATGATATAATTATATAGAACGCTCATTGTTGCAGTTTTTACCATGATCCGAGTTTGTGAAAGGCGTCAGTGCAGGGCGAATATTTTAGTTACCCATGTTTTTACATTTTCTTCAGAAAGGTCATTGAAGAAAACTAATTTATTTATACAGTGACTAAAATAAATGTATGGTGTGGCATTATTAAATAGTTATGTATTTATCTATTACAGGCACTTTCTAGCTCTTGTTTATGTATATAACTAAATTGTATTTTTAGAAGAAAAATACTGTTTAGTAAAGAAAGATTATATCAAATGTCTCTGCCACTGCTAGATGTATATAGTTCAGGGGTCTGCCAATTCATTATCATAGTGACTTCCGATCAGGTAGGGTTGATTGAATGTAAAGTGCGTGTATTCGTGTATATATATAGATTTTTTTTTTAGTGTAACTTTAAACAAATTCCTTTGTTTTAAAGTAAAGTAATACTTCTTACTTAATAATTATGGTTGATCCCCGATACCTTGATTGTTTTAAAAGGGGTGATTCCCCGAGGATGGAAAATCTAAGTCCAAAATTAAAATATATTTAATTAGATCTTGTAATATCGCCCATCTGTTGTACCTCATTTCAAGTTTAGCTTGTCAATTATACACTAAATTTTGTTTGTTGTCAAAATTTGATATTGATAATTCAATTTATCACATTTTAGGAGAAACGGAAGTAGACAAAATGTTAAAAAATCTCCCCCCAAAACAGCAAGAGTCGTTGAGCACTGCTCTATACATGGAAAGAATGGAAATGGGAATAACAGTTGATGAATCAACCACGGAATGGAAATTTTTACAAACTATAGGATATAAAACTTATTCCGAAATTAAACAATTAATTAATACTCAAAAAGACACATTGCCCTCGCTTCCTGATATTGGGAAAGTTATTTTAAACCATGCAGGGATTGATGATCTCACAAAATTAAAGTTTACATTAGATTCAGAAATAAATGTTCATATAATTTATAAATCTCTATGGCTAATTGCCTTTTTAAGTTTGTTTATTTTTCAGGGGGGATTATATCTATTATTAATTAGTATACTGTTTTCTTTTATATGGACCATTACATACATATTTTTTTTCTACAATGGATTTTCCTTAGTGCTACAATTTCACTATCAAGTAATTAGGCCATGGTGCATAATACAAAATATTTCCATTGCACCCTTTTGGTATAACAAAATCAAGCTACCTTTCGGCTCAGATCTGTATTTTATTATAAAATTCATCTTAGGTGAAATTTTCACATTAATTGAAATCATTTGGACTTTTCATCAAGAACACAAAAAGAACACTAAGGAAGATTCAGCTCTAGAAACAAAAACATAACTAAGGTTGATTCATCTCCTACCTTGCCCTTTTTTTAACTGCATACAGTACAGTACATAAGTTATTTAGCCACTCTTCATGATATGCAAGGGACGGTGTACCTCAAGACATAGTATATGCACAAAGTTAAATTAGTCAAGATAGCCGCAATCCAAGTTTCCAAACAATAAGTGGAGACGAAAACCAGCCACAACGCGCCTCTCTTTGCTGGAGCGTCACGCACTCCGAAAGCACTACCAGCAAGACGGCTACTTAGCACCAACACCCCAGGAAGACTACGAAGCCTTTCTAACCCTTAACACCACCAACCCAGGGATAGCAGAAGAAAGAGATACTACCTAAACTGCCCAGACCAAATTAACAAACCCAT
The DNA here is from genome assembly GCA_032716605.1 of Paralithodes platypus. Taxonomy (NCBI): domain Eukaryota; kingdom Metazoa; phylum Arthropoda; class Malacostraca; order Decapoda; family Lithodidae; genus Paralithodes; species Paralithodes platypus. Next base: position 27,619,569 of record CM064522.1, on the reverse strand, counting down.
TAACCTATGGACTGCATAATAATAGACAAAATAAAAGGTTTAGTTGAGGGAGGGAGAGGCAGTGGGGTATAGTGGGGTGAGGCCATGTACCTTACCTTACCTTACCTTATGATACCTGATGATGTGTTCGCCACTCTTCTAGCGGCACCAAGGAGCGCGACGCCCCTCGTTTTGGGTGGTGATTTGGTGCAGTAGACTGTTTGAAGTGACAGCTCGCTCCCTTGCGAGGATGGGCTCGTCTGGCACCTTTTGCAGTTCGACATCCAGGGCTCTCTTGAAGCTGTCTAACGAGACGTTCCTCATGTCTTACTCGCCGTGGGAGTTTGTTGAAGAGACGTGGGCCTCTGTGTGATAACCAGCCCTCTCGCAGAGAGCCCATAGCACCCCTGTTATTCATCCGGGGGATTTCGCATTCCCAGCCTCTCCTATCACTGAATTTTATGACTATCGGAGTATGTAGGTTTGGTACTAAACCCTCTGCGATTTTTCACGTGTATATTATTAGGTAACGTTCTCTTCTACGTTCCAGTGAGTACAGATTCAGTGCTCTTAACCCGTACAGCCCCAGCGACGCGTCTGACGCGTCGGCGATGTATGTAACGCACAGCCCCAGAGACGCGCCTGACGCGTCACCCTAATTGCGCCGACCGTAACCTCAGGTGTAGCCACTCAAGAGGGCTCAGATTTGTATGGGAACTGTGTACGTATCCCACGCAACCGTGCCGATGGTTGAAAACTCTCAAAGTCCACGTGTGTGCGCGTGAGCGTGCAATAACCTGGTTTTTTGGGGTAATTGCCTTCAATTTTTTACTCTTGTAAAATACATTTTCGGGGGCTCTGTAGGACCATTTTTTAAGCTTTTTGAGCGGTTTTTCGTGGTTTTTCCTTCATTCCTAACCCATTCGCTATTGTTTCTGGAATAAAACAATTTTTTTGAAAACCGGCCGGGTTCTGGTGAACAAACATTACAAAACTAGCCGGGGCTCCACGGGTTAAACGCTCCCAATAGTGTAGCTGTTTTATCGAACTTATATGCGAAGTGAAATTTCTTTGTACACTCTCTACGTCATTTATTTCACCTGCTTTGTATGGGGATGTTAATACGCTACAATATTCAAGCCGCGGTAGCACTAGAGATTTGAAGAGCGTTATCATAGGTACTTCACCGCGTGTTTTAAAAGCACGCAGAATCCAACCCGTTAGACGTTTCGCAGCCGCCACTTTGACCTGGTTATGTACTTTGAAACCCATATTTTCAGACATTAATACCCCAAGGTCTTTCACACTGTCTTTCCGTTCTATTATGTGGTTAGATTCTGTTAAGTAATTTGTAATTTCTTTAACCCGTACAGCCCCAGCGCGCGTCGGCGATGTATGTAACGCACAGCCCCAGAAACGCACCTGGCGCGTCACCCTAATTGCGCCGACCGTAACCTCAGGTGTAGCCACTCAAGAGGGCTCAGATTTGTATGGGAACTGTGTACGTATCCCATGCAACCGTGCCGATGATTGAAAACTCTCAAAGTCCACGTGCGTGCGCGTGAGCACGCAATAACCTGTTTTTTGGGGGTAATTGCCTTCAATTTTTTACTCTTGTAAAATACGTTTTCGGGGGCTCTGTAGGACCATTCTTTAAGCTTTTTGAGCAGTTTTTCGTGGTTTTTCCTTCATTCCTAACCCATTCGCTATTGTTTCTGGAATAAAAAAAAAATTGAAAACCGGCCGGGTTCTGGTGAACAAACATTACAAAACTAGCCGGGGCTGGACGGGTTAACACCATTATTATTTCCGTACCGTATTAATTGGAATTTTTCCTCATTGAATTGCATGTTGTTTTCCCTGGTCCACTGGAACACTACATTCATGTCTTCCTGCAGTCGGCCCGTGTCTTGTGTGTTTACTATCTTGCTTAATTTTGTGTCATCAGCAAAAGACGACACCGTACTGTGTCTGGTGTTGGTATCTCTACGCAGCTCTAAAACCTGTCTAAAACTCACCATCTGCGCATGCGTGTGAATTTATGCCCTGCACCGCACCCCCCAAAAACAAATATTATATTAGATTAACCTAACCTAACCTAACTTAATATATCCATTCTGAGGGATATTATTATGTTCCTTCCAACAACCAACCATACTCCTAAAATCGATTAATGAAATTTACAAACACATGTGGCAGTCCGTGGACTCGAACCCAGGATGCTCACACCGAAAATCAACACCTTATACATCGCACCACGAAGACAGTTAAAGGTTGGTGGACACTGCCTACGATTTATTATGCAACTTCGAATCCTGCATATCAATCTAAGCATGTACACACATCCCAACTGCAACTCACGTAGGCTATGCATATGTGAATGGAAAGAGCAATTAATGGGGCCTTAACCACTTAGGGAAGTCCTCTCGATAAATTACTCCTGAACCAATATCAATTATTATGTTCCTTCCAACAACCAACCATACTCCTAAAATCGATTAATGAAATTTACAAACACATGTGGCAGTCCGTGGACTCGAACCCAGGATGCTCACACCGAAAATCAACACCTTATACATCGCACCACGAAGACAGTTAAAGGTTGGTGGACACTGCCTACGATTTATTATGCAACTTCGAATCCTGCATATCAATCTAAGCATGTACACACATCCCAACTGCAACTCACGTAGGCTATGCATATGTGAATGGAAAGAGCAATTAATGGGGCCTTAACCACTTTTTAGGGAAGTCCTCTCGATAAATTACTCCTGAACCAATATCAATTATTATGTTCCTTCCAACAACCAACCATACTCCTAAAATCGATTAATGAAATTTACAAACACATGTGGCATGTGTTCCCTAACCCCCTGGGGGTTAGGGAATAGAATATGCCCCACGTGCCTTCTGCGTGTCGTAAGAGGCGACTAAAGAGGTTGGGTCGGTGGGCTTGCGACCCCCACCCGGAAAAAATATCTAAGCAAAGAAAAACGAACGAACAGCCTCGGATGCGGACGGAACCAACGTTGACGAACCACGACCGACTAAGGACATGCCTTCGGACATTCTGAGAATGGCTACGTGGAATGTTAGTGGCATGAATGATGGCACAAAAGAGAGAGAGGTTCTGGAAGTGTTAGTGAATGCCAGGCTGGATGTATGTGGAATGACAGAGACCAAATGGAAAGGTTCAGATGTGAGAGAATGGGAATGTGGAATGGGTGTGTGTGCTGGAGTGAGTGAAGGAACAGCGAGAGAAGGTGCATGTTTGTTTGTAAGTAGCAAATGGAAGGAATGTGTAAGAGAGTATGGGTCTGTGGGTTCAAGGATTGTGTGGGTGAGAATGAAAGTAGGAATACAAACGTGGGTGATTGTATGCGTGTATGCCCCGACAGAGGATATACTTGAAAGAAAGAAAGAGGAGTTCTGGATGAATGTGGAGGCGTGCCTGGAGAGGTTTGACAAGAATGAAAGAATATTTCTGATTGGGGATATGAATGGTAAGGTGGGTGATAGGAAAGTTGAGGGAGTGGTGGGAGGGTGGGGGGTACCATCAGAGGTGAATGGGAATGGTAGTGCACTTGTGGACGTATGTGTGGGGAGGAGGCTGTGGATAGCCAACACCTTCTTCCGACACAGAATGATCCACAGGTACACGTGGAAACGGATGTTGACGATGAAGGATAAGACAGTGGTGGAACGAAAGTCATTGATTGATTATGTATGTGTGGATGAACGAATGAAGAAATCTGTGATGGATGCTAGGGTGTATAGGGGTATTGGAGGGGGTCTGTCTGATCATTATGTAGTGGTAGCTAAGGTTAGGATACAAAAGAAGTGGGTGAGGAGAGCGGGAGGGAGGCGAGAGGAGGGTGAAATGGTGAGGAGGGTGGAGAGGTTGCAGGAGGAGGAAGTCAGGGAGGAGTACAGGAGAGCAGTGGAAAGACGACTAGGTGGGTTCGACCTGGAAGCTGTGGAGGAGATGAGCAAGGTGTTTAAGGATGAGATCTGTGCAGCATGTGAGGAGGTGTGTGGAGTGAGGAGAAGAGGGAGGGGAGTGAAAGGTACAGCATGGTGGACAGAAGAGGTAAGAATAGCTGTGGAAGAAAAGAAGAAAGCATATAGAGAGTGGTTGGGTAGTAGAGGGAATGAAGATTCCGAGAGACAGAAACGAGCGAGGTACGTGGAGAGTAAGAGGGTGGTGAAGAGAGTAGTGAAGGAAAGTAAGAGAAGAGTATATGAGGAATTTGGAAGGAATCTGAGTGTAAAATGGAGGGAGAGTAAGAAACTGTTCTGGAAAGAAGTCAAGAAAGTTAGGGAAGGTAGCAAGGGAAACAGTAAGGGTGTGAAAGATAAGAATGGGAGAATGCTAGCCGAGAAGCAAGAGAGAGTCGAAAGATGGAGGGAGTACTTCAGTGAGTTGCTAAATGAAAGGAATGAAGAGCCAGCAAACATAGCTGGATATGGTATGGGAGGGAGAAGAAGAGAAGTAGTGGAGGAGGAGGTGGGGATCAGGAGGTCAGAAGTGTGGGAAGCCATGAAAAGAGTGAAGTTGGGGAAAGCACCAGGAACAGATGGAGTGTGTGGGGAAATGTTGAGGTATGGTGGTGAGATAGTGATAGAATGGGTATGGAAAATGTGCAAACTAGCATGGGAGAAGGGGAGTGCACCCGATGACTGGCATAATAGTCCCCCTATATAAGGGCAAAGGGGAAAGAGGAGTGTGTGGTAACCACCGAGGAATATGTCTTCTAAGCGTAGTAGGGAAGGTATACAGTAGGGTAGTGATTGAGAGAGTGAGAGTGAGAACGGAGAAATGGATAGGCGACGAGCAGGGAGGTTTTAGGAAGGGAAGAGGATGTGTAGATCAGATTTTTACCCTGAATTGTGTTGTGGAGAAGTATCTGGAGAAGAAACAAAAGGTGTATGTTGCCTTTATGGACTTGGAGAAGGCCTATGACAGAGTGGATAGAGAAGGTTTGTGGAAAGTACTTAGAATATACGGAGTAGAGGGCAAGTTGCTGAAAGCAGTGAAGAGCATGTATGAGGGTGCAAAGGCGGCAGTACGTGTGGAGAGTGAGCAGAGCGAGTTCTTTGACCTGAATGTTGGTTTGAAACGGGTGTGTGATGTCCCCGTGGTTGTTTACTGTATATATGGATGGTGTTATGAAAGAAATACTATCAAGAGCAGTGGATGTTGGTGTATCGCTGAAAAGGGAGGGAATTGAGTGGAAGCTACCTATACTGCTGTTTGCGGATGATACAGTTCTGATGAGTGATAATGAATGGGAGTTGCAGGGTCTGGTAAATGAGTTTGGAACAGTGTGCGAAAAACGGAATTTGAAGGTAAATACGGGGAAGAGCAAGGTTATGGTCTTCGAAAGGGGTGAAGTCACAGAGTGTGAGGTGAAGCTGAACGGTCAGGCTATGGAGATCGTCAACTCTTTTAAGTATCTGGGCAGTGTGTTGAGTAAAGATGGGACTATGGATGAAGAGGTGCGGGAGAGGGTACAACAGGGGAAGAGGGTTGTAGGAACGCTAAAAGCAGTAACAAGAAATAGGGTGGTCAGTATGGAAGTGAAGAAGTCCTTGCATGACAGTGTGGTAATCCCGACACTGACTTACGGAAGCGAAGCATGGACGTTGGTTGAGAGACTCAGACCAAGAGTGAGAGCAGTGGAAATGAATTACTTAAGGAGTGCGTGCGGAGTTACATGGAGGGTTAGACAGACTAATGAGGAAGTAAGAAGGAGGTGTGGTGTGGAGGTAGATGTGCTGGAAAGTGTGAAAAGGAACAACTTGAGATGGTTCGGCCATATGGAACGTATGGAAAGCGAGAGAATGACTAAGAGGGTGTACGAGAGCGAGGTGGAGGGACAGAGGGGGAGAGGTAGACCGAATATGAGGTGGAAGGATGGAGTGAGGAACTACATGAACGAAGGCGGTGCTGGTTGGGGGGAGGGGCGTCGACTGACTGGGGACAGAGGTGCATGGGGGCGGTTCGTTCGTGGCCACCCCTTCGGGGATCACGGCGTCAGGCAATAGATAGATAGATAGATGTGGCAGTCCGTGGACTCGAACCCAGGATGCTCACGCCGAAAATCAACACCTTATACATCGCACCACGAAGACAGTTAAAGGTTGGTGGACACTGCCTACGATTTATTATGCAACTTCGAATCCTGCATATCAATCTAAGCATGTACACACATCCCAACTGCAACTCACGTAGGCTATGCATATGTGAATGGAAAGAGCAATTAATGGGGCCTTAACCACTTAGGGAAGTCCTCTCGATAAATTACTCCTGAACCAATATCAATTATTATGTTCCTTCCAACAACCAACCATACTCCTAAAATCGATTAATGAAATTTACAAACACATGTGGCAGTCCGTGGACTCGAACCCAGGATGCTCACACCGAAAATCAACACCTTATACATCGCACCACGAAGACAGTTAAAGGTTGGTGGACACTGCCTACGATTTATTATGCAACTTCGAATCCTGCATATCAATCTAAGCATGTACACACATCCCAACTGCAACTATTAGGTTAACCCTCTCACGACCATGTGACGCAGAGGTTGCCAGATTAGCAATAAGAAATAGATTACTCTCTCTCTTATAATTACCTCTCCAAAATTAGTTTTCTGCCCACAGCTAACTCAAAGATAACTGCAGAGGTTGAAGTAAATAAACTAAAGGTTTATAAATACCCCTGATGGTAACAAAGGCTTTAAAGTATCCCTAATAGGCTCAAAGTGCGTCAAGGACGTGAGAGGGATAATCTAATAGGCTATAATATTTATATTTTGGGGGCAGGGCATAAATTCTCACGCATGCGCAGATTGTGAGTTTTGGACAGGTTTTAGAGCTACATACATGGCCTCCCATAGTGGGGGGAAGGAGTGGAGGATGTGGTATAGGGAGATGACACTACTTTCTACGTGTCATCCAATTTTGAGACATTTCCCAGCACTGGCACGGTATTCGAAGGGTTCTTTTTATATGTTTAAATAACATGCCGTCTGTGAGGCCTATCACACTTTACGGGTTAAGAGCAATCCTGTATTTGGTCGAAGTACAGTATGATCTACGCTTTATGAACTTTGATGAATATCGGTAGGCATACTACAAAATGTTCTGCTTCATATACTAAACATCATCTAAACACCACGCCCAAAACTGCCTGTTTAGAGTGGTGATACTATAGTAGTTGTTGTTGTTGTTCCCTAAGCTGCCTGGCCGAACAGCCCCGAGTCCCTGAGGAAGGTCATGGCCACGATCGGGCTTTCCCACAGAGCTCTCATTGAGTGTAGATTGTGTTGTTGGCGTAAGTGGTTGTGTGAAATGCAGTCTTCTATGATGTGTTTAATGGTATGGGGTGCTGTGTTACATCCCGGGCAGGTGTCGACGACGGAGTCATCCAGTCTCTTCTGATAGCTCAGGAGAGCTGGATGGTGTCCGCATCTCAGCCTGGCCAGGTGGACTCTGTCCACGCGAGGAAGGGAGGATTCGGAAGGATAGATTTCGGGAGGTTGTGCTTGCAGCTGCGTGTTGTCTGTGAGTGAGTGGATGGATCGGCGAGAGATATGAGTATGGATGTGCTTCTGGAAGTTGGTTCGGGGTGGGCAGGGAGGGAGAGAGGACAGTATTTGTGTGTGATACCGTGTGCTGGGTGTTGTTTTGATATTTCTTGGTGTCTGTGGGTGTGTTGCCATGTAGTTTAGTGGGTGGTCCTGGTTCGTGGAGGCTGCTGCCAGGAATTGAGTGCCTCTCATGTCCAGATGGTAGGGAAATTTTATTATTTTTTTATTTTTTTATTTTTTTCGTAAAACAAAGTTACATTTGCCAGGATCTCTCTCTCAATATAACAATTTGTATGTACAGTATTTCCCACATATTATCTACACTCTCACACCCAAATACACATTCTCTTTCTCTCACTCACTCTAACTCTTTCAATAAATTATGAAGATACAATTGCAAGTTCTATCTATCTATTGCCTGACGCCGTGATCCCCGAAGCGGTGGCCACGAACGAACCGCCCTCATGCACCTCTGTCCCTAGTCAGTCGACGCCCCTCCTCCCAACCAGTACTGCCTTCATCCATATACTGTACAGTACTTCTTCACTCCATCCTTCCGCCTCTCTTTTGGTTTACCTCTCCCTCTCTGTCCTTCCACCTCGCTCTCGTACACCCTCTTAGTCATTCTCTCGCTTCCCATACCGGTACGTTCCATATGGCTGAACCATCTCAAGGTGTTCCTTTTCACACTTTCCAGCATCTACCTCCACACCACACCTTACTTTCTCATTTGTCTGTCTATCCCTCCATGTAACTCCGCACACACTTCTCAAGTAACTCATTTCCACCCCTCTCACTCTTGGTCTGATTCTCTCCACCAACGTCCAATTGCAAGTTATGAGGCCTAAATCAGGATTTTCACGTGCCTCTGAATTGTGCAATTGTACATAAAAATTGTATATTCTTTACCAGCATAGCAACCCGATCTATCTATCCTCGACCCCTTTTGTACCAGCAACTTATAATTTTATTTTAGCTATATTTAGACAATTTTATGCAGTTTGAGAAGGATATGTGTTAGTAAAAAGGGTTAATCTAAGTGAGACTTTTAGTTTATAAGAAAAATGCATCAGGACTGCTCAGAAACACAAGGTAACCTATATCCAGGGCTGGGTGCATACCTATTGGACAGAGCCCACATACCAAACACCAACAGGTATGCACTTTATCAAACAACATTTATCAAATGACATTTTATTTTAGGAAGTGGATAAGTTACACCATTAATTTTGTATTTTTCAATTAAAAAAAAAGGATACAAGACATACCGGTATATAATCTGTGGAGGGAAAATTTGTTGTGAAAACCAATAGGTACCGGTACGCAGTGCGCGGTGCCTAATAGGAGCACGCCTACATTCAGGGCACCACGCACTGTGTACCTTCTGGACCACCCTTGGGGTAAATTGATGGTACTCGGACAGTTTCAGCGACAAATTACTCTTATTCATCCTTGTAGTAGAGGTGGCTTTAGAATGTCATGTAATATGGCTTAGAACTCTCTGGCAGCCATTTGAAAAAATGCGTACCAGTACCTACTGTCACTATTCTCTCCATGTGATATAGAATTCCTCTTCCCTTTTTTTATATATACCTATACCATGGTATTTTTATTTTTTTTGTATGTCCTTACCCAATCATGCTTTCTCTATATTCTCAATACTGTATGTCCTCTTTTGCCTTGTCAACATTTTCTTCAATATGTGTAACCTTTTGTTAGTATTAAATAGTACCTTACAGTATACTGTACTCGTGCATCTGTGCCATCATTTTTTCCCCTTTGTCTCTTTTACCAGCTTTATCATTATTAATTTATTTTTATTATTAGCATTAAATAGTATACAGTTTGTGCATCTGTTCCTTAAGTCTTATTCAATTTGCCTCTTCTGCCAGTTGTATCAAGTTGTATGTACTGTACTGTACTGTACTTACCTTATTGTATCAGTACCGATATTTGAATTTCAGTGGTAAGTTTTCTGTTTGCTTTGCTTTTTCCACATATTTATTCGTCATATAGTACTTCATCACCCTGATCATCCATTTCTTCCCTCATCAGATTATTTTTTCATCTAATAGCTAGTCATGAACAAGGAGAACTAAAGAAAATTGTCTACAGTACAGTAGAAGAGTTTTATTTATCAGGCTAGGATTTATGGGCGGATTCTTGAGAAGAATAAATCAAATAATGTCGCAACCTGTAGGGGGAGAAAAGTCCAAGCTTTTATACCAGCATAACTATTGTGGAGGGTGGTACAAATGTGAGATCTGTTGCCAGAGTAACAAATACTGTAGTCCATGAATAAGTTTAGGGAGATGTTGCCCTTACTGACCATGAAAGGGCTCCCTCTATGCATTATAATTAGGCTGTTCAGTAAGATCTCTAATCGCAAATGCACTAGTGTCTGTAGGGACTAAATAGTCTGTCAAGGTTTGAATATTTGAGATGCAAAGTTAACTTCTGATGGGGAAAAATCGCAGTAGCTACCGCATTGCCTAGGAAGCCACAGTCTACCACTTAAGCTTCTGTACAACTATTACAGTATAAGGTGAATATAACTTAGTGTGTTTACCATTCTATATATTTCTCATGATAAAATTAGCTATGTGAAGTGCTATTCATCTGATTCTGGGGTATCAAAAGTGATAAAAGCGGTGCATCGCCTAGCGTGCGGCGTTCAAAATTAGTGATATTTGTTTGAGATTTGTGAACAGGGCGAGCTTGATGGTGGGTCCAAGATAAGATTATTCGAGATTGGAGTTCTTACTGTACAATGTATGCCACATGCAGCGTGGTGTTTGTGAACTTAGCCATTACCGGTAACTGAAGATAGAGCTACAGAATTAGCTATTAGACACCAGCAAGAACGTTGAAAGTTATCCATATTATTATCATGCAAAATTACAGTTTTAGCTGACTATTATTTGTAAGGTGAAGAAATGAATCACACATGCATAGGCATATAATCTTGCTGGCAATGTAACCTACTGTTGTACGGTATACAGTATATTTATAATATGTGGCCACCTTCTTAGTATCCAGTTGATCATAGTCATCCAGCCTAGGGAAGCCCTAGTTGGGAATAATGTGCTGGTTGTTACTAGAGCTTGAATTTGACTTCTGAGTTATGTAATGGTAGTCCAGCCAACCTTTTGTTATTCTGTAGTCTAAATTAAGTATAAGACAAGTGTAGAAATTGTGGCCCTTAACATTTGTAACTCAGGGAGAGCCCGAGCAAATAAACTGTAATTTTCCATACTTACTGTATTACCGGTAATGGTTTGACTGTTCCCAAATTGTGGAAATATCTGCTTGATTGCTCATGTCCTTTTTGAGTTATAAGAGGTTTGGGGATCTGGATCTTTAGAATCTTCATATTAAATAGACAGTAGCTTCTGTCACGTGTAATTGAATGGTAATGTATGGTACAGTTGCCAGTAGGAGAATATTGGTACCGGTAACATGACGTAACTTCGGACGGGGAGATAACTTCGAAAAACTATACAATGAACCACAGTTATGGGATAAATACATGATGTTATGAAAAAACAAGTATGTCTTCGGTGTCCTTCCATAATGCAGAGTAATTTTTCCATAACTGTAGCTTACATATTGTACTTTTATCCAGAAGTGTCCGAAGTATAGCCCCCGTCCGAAGCTAGGGCATTTCACGGTACTGTACAAATGCTTCCAAATATATATTTTCAGGGTATCTGCAGTAGGCTATAGAACATTTATGTTGATTGGTACTCTACTGTATATGGGTACTGGTAATATTTTGATAGAAGGTGTTCACATTTCTTCTAACTTTGTATATTTAGGTGTTATCTTGAAGTATTGTTCTCAGAATAAAATGCAGTTCATTGCAACAGTTAAGCATTATACTGTACTGTAGTACCGGTAGGCCTACTGTACTGTATTACAGTATTTTGAAAATATATACTATATGGTATTGCATTTAACTAATAAAAAGTATGGTATATACTAAAGCGAATTTAGATATGTGTTCATTGAGTGTTAAATACCGATGTTACTCTTTCAAGCAGACCTCAAGAAAATCGTTACCGGTATGTACTATAAATATTTAAGCAAGATGCCTCAGTGAAGGATCTAGAAGGGCTAAATGCTTGGTGAAAAGGGTTTACAGTAGTTAGGCCAGTGCAAAGAAATAGGCCTACTTCACTTGCCTTCACAGAAATGTGGAAGTATATACAGTACCTGTAGTAGGTAACTCTTTAGCCAACTGCTTATTCACCTTTAAGGGGGCCAACCTCGCTTTTTTTTTTTATCTTTCTCTCCCTCTCTCTTTGGCTTGTATCCATTCGGCCCCATTCAGCCTACTGTTATAAGAAGTTTAGTCGTTTACCCCCCTCCAGGTGTCAATATTTTCCTGGCGAGCGGTAGCGAGTCAGCATATATATATTTTTGTTTTGACAGCTAGCTAAATTTGTACATTTTTCGTTAGAAAAATGTCTCCGGTGAAGCCGGATTTCTCCATACAATGCTGGCTCGTTATCGCTCGCCAGGAAGAAATCGACACCTGGATGGGGTTAAACATCTTAAAACAGTTGGCTGAATGGGGCCGAATAAATACAAGCCAGGGAAAGAGAGAAAAGGAGAGAAAGATAAAATAAAGCCGGTGGGCCTCCTTAACCCTTTCAGTATATAGGGATTGCCATACTTTATTATTATATTCTGGTTATCATTACCGTAGTTGATTTTATTCAGTTTTGAAGGGGATTGTAAAAGTCAGAAGAGATTATTCCTTTATAGATGGCCTTCCAAAGCTGAATATAATTGTCCAAGATTAACCAGAATAAAACAAAACAAAAGGCAACCTTATAATGGAAGAGTTATTTACTGTATCTCCTTTTGCATAGGATTTCTCACCTATTGTATAGTCCGTTCATTCTAGGTTGGTCAGAAATCATAACCTCTTAACCTCTGTAACTCAAAAAGGGCTAGAACAAATGAGCTGTAAATTTCCGCACCTATTCCCTAGCCAAGTCTTCCTATTTGGTAGAAAAATTAGCTCGATTACTCTAGTCCTTTTTGAGTTACAGAGGTTAGAGGTTACGATAAAGTTCTGCCCAACCTAGAATGAATAGACTATAGTTTTTTGTAAAGTAAAATGAGTAAATCTAGCATGTCGTAGCCCTTATAGAGTACTTTCTCTTGTTCACAGGAATATTAGCCCCATTTACCCCTGCACACCCTCGTTATTTACATACAGTATTGTCTTTAAATGCACCTTCTTCTTTCATGTTGGTGATTATCTCCCGTGCTCCTCATGCATGCCATAGTTCTGAATCTATAGGAAGCGCCAACGAACTTGACAATAATTTTGATCCCTGACCTCTCTGTAACTCCAAAGGGCCTAGAACAAACTGGCTGTAAATATCCACACCTATTTCCTGGTGGACTCTTCCCAAATGATAGAAACGTCAGCTCGATTGCTTTCATTCATTTAAAGTTAAAGGGTCCAGATTATTGTCAAGTTTGCTGATGCTACCTTCAGTAGAATAATGCATTGGTGCCTAGCATTTTTGCTGTACCAGTAATATATATACCTGGTACCGACACTACAATGCATTATTGCAAGGTACAGTATTGTAGATATTAGTCCTGGTATTGATCCCACAATTACAGTATTTTCCTTTTGATTTTGTTTAATTGGTCTCCAAATTTATGATACCAATGTGTAACAAACTATCTCTCGTTTTCCTTTTAAATCAAGTGCGCTGGTAATTATCAGTAGCCAATGCATAAAGATATGCAGTAATGTTAATTTTCAATAAAGAAATAGGTTGCCACACTTAATGTTTTTTTGTAATACCTTATACTGTATAGCATTGTAACCCATTTTGTTCTCATTAGCCATTTCTTTATTTAAAAAGAATCTGTGAATGGAGATTATATTAAGGTTTCAGTTGTTGGAGTGAACTGCCTACATATTTACGCAGTGATAACCTATACTACTGTAAGAATTGACTACAGTACCGGTAACATAGTAGAGTAAGTGTACTGTAATTAAGGGGGGGTGACCTGTTTTTGTTCTGTCCTTTTCTATCTTTCTCTGGCTTGTATCCATTTGGCCCCATTCAGCCTACTGTTTTAAGATGTTTATCCCCATCCAGGAGTAAATTTTTTACTGGTGAGCGGTAGCGAGCCAGCATATTTTTTATTTTTGTTTGACAGCAGGCTAAATTTGTAAATTTTTCGATAGAAAATTTCTCCGGCGAAGCCGTATTTCTTCATATAATGCTGGCTCGCTATCGCTCGCCAGGAAGAAATCGACACCTAGATGGGGATAAACTTCTTAAAATAGTTGGCTGAATGGGGCCGAATGGATACAAGCCAGAGAAAGAGAGAAAAGGACAGGAATAACAAAAAGCAGGTCACCCCCCTTAACCCTTACAGTACCAGCGATGTCTTTTTTGTTTATATTTCAGTTGCATTTAGACGATTTTAAGAAGCTTAGGAAGGATATATGGTAGCTAAAAGTATTAATTGTGTTATGCTGTAGCCTTTTAATTGGTAGACATCCTTCATAAGCTGAATAAAACTGTTTAATAGTTACCAGAATAAAATGAAAAGGGAGTCACCGGTACTGTATGGGATAATAATGTCTTGTATCACAAATAATTAACCTATAAACTGTCATTATTCAACACCCACGCACCTCTCCCCTGAAAACAAGATCGTGAACCGACAAATTTCCTCGGAATATGGAAGTTATTATTAATTGTCCATCCCCTCATGGATCAAGGCATCTGGCAATAGATTGATATTATAATGTAAAACTTGCAAAATAAACAAACCAAAAACTATACGAACACAGTAAAAAGACAAAACGACCATTCAAAATCGCTATGTGGAAATAACGCTTAAGTAAAACAACAATAATGAAGACCTATAGTATCAAGGTAACGGAGAGGCATTGGAATATATATTTAATTAAATAAAGCTAAAATTATTTGAGGATAATGGGAGTACTGTACTTGTCTATCTATCTATCTATTGCCGGACGCCTTACTCCCCTTATGAGGGTGGCCATACACAGAATGCCCCCAAGCGGACCTATTCCCTGTGAGAGGGAAAACCCGAGCCAGTTTAGTGAAGGACTTACAGGATTGACCACTCAATACTGTATAGGATCCGTCCGACTCCGAGGCCCTCGGTGTATCTTGTTAGCACTATTTTTCTACAGTGGTGTTCGGCTAATCCATCCACTAACCTGCCTTACCCTTAGGTAAGCAGTACGGATCTGTATCAGGTTTACTCAAGGCTGACGAGTCCCATCCACCCGGATTTGTATAAGGTTGTCTCCCCTAGATGAGTTGCCGATCAAGGCTAACGAGTCCCATCCACCGTACTTGTAATCCTGTATATTATCGATAGCAACATTATTCAATAAACGTTCCTCCCCATTGTCTCTTTTGGACTTCAGTAGTAAGATCTACTCAATGAATATATAGGCAAATATCAAGAGAAAATTGTTTTACAAATAGGACTCTCCAAGGCATGCATGAGCTTAGAAAAAATGTATCGGCTTATTAAAGGGTTAAGTGTGTATTTTTGTAAGCTGAGAATTTTGTTGTTTATCTAAGGTAAGATAAAAGTAGTTTCTTATAACCACCAACTACTGTACAGGTTAACAAGCTTTCATCAGAAATAGAATGTATTACTTTCAAGCTAAATGTAAGACTGTAAGTGAACACTAATTAGTGGGAATATTCCAGTCATCTCTAGTGTGTATTTTCTCCACCTTTCTTAGTAGTACAGTACTGTACTGTACAGTATTTTCTATAAATTTATACCTTGTACTGTACTAAACTGTTGCTTATGGTGAGACAGCATAATTATATTATTACATCCCTTGCCTTACATTATTATGTTTTTAACACCAACCAACTTAACATTTAAACTCAATTAATTAAATCAACAAATACATGTGGCACTCCGAGGACTCGAACCCAGGATACTCACCTCGAAATTCCGCGCACTATGCATTACGCTATCAAGACAGTTAATTTAAAGAAATATGGACAAGCCTACGATTTATTATGCAGTTTCATGTGAGATGTTTCATTATAGGGTTCGCAATCTCTTCAGCTTGAACCTAGTAAGTCCCTGCTAATTCCCACCTTTCTTTCTGTTTACTATGTGTTGTGTGTTGGTGTATAACCAGTTAAATGATTCATCACTACAGTACATATTCTAGCATGTACATTTTTCTTGAATGGAGTACATTGAAGAAAGAAAGATGTTTATTGTAAGAAGAATCGTTTCACCTAAAAGGAGTCAAAACTTGTTATTTTGAGTTTGCTAGCCCTGGGGGTGACCTCCTCCTGCATTCAGCTATATCCCATTTAGTGTGTTAGGAGCAGACACAGTGGCTTTGGAACATCCTATAAAAAACAACCACCGGAGTACAGAATGTGTGCACACATGGCACTGTGACTCACTCGGTATTTTTCACTCAAATCAGGTGGTGTTCCTAGGTTTGGGCCTATGTAGGTAAATAAGTGTTAAGTCCGTTGAGCCATGATGCAATGTATCCTCTAGTTCATAATAGCCCTGGTTGGATAGCCATGAGCATCCCTAGGTGGGAGTACACTGGTGCCAGTGTACCACCATAAGTGGGATATTAAGCAGTATTACAGATAGGGATGCCCTTTCTTTTTTTAACTTTCAACTAAGGAAAATAGATTTGTGCTCAATTTTCCAGGCTGAAATGCAAAACCTATAGGCCTATGTCTAGGAAGATTGAAGTTTAAGTCTGGTCTATCTCCATTAATCATTCAGGAATAGGAGACGATGAACGTTATTCCTCACTGGGGTCTTAGGGGCGCCCGAGATCCTCCACCATGATGAAAGTGACTTCCTCAAGAAGAGATATCACATTAGAGATTTTTTTGTTTTGTTGTCATGCTATAATTTCCTCATTCTACAATCTGGCTACAAGTACTAATGTCATATAAATTATTTATTTAATGTATATTTGTGTTTTCGGGTGGATGAGACTCGTTAGCCTTGGTCGGCAACCCATCTAGGGGAGATAACCTTATAAAAATCCGGGTGGATGGGACTCGTCAGCCTTGGTCAGCAACCTGTCTAGGGGAGTAAACCTTATACAAATCAGTACTGCTATCTTAGGGTGAAGCAGGTTAGTGGATGGTTTAGCCGCACACCACTGTAGAAAAATAGTGCTACAAAATACATAAACGGCCTCGGAGTCAGACGGACCCTAAATTGAGTGGTCAATCCTGTAAGTCCTTCGGTAAACTGGCATGGGTTGTCCCTCTTACAGGGGATAGGTTTGCTTGGGGGCATTTTGTGTATGGCCACCCCCATTAAGGGGAGTAAGGCGTCTGGCAATAGATAGACAGATAGATATTTGTGTTAAAACCATCACAAGTAGGTTGGGGGCACCCATCATCCACATTTTGTGGCTGATGTGTTGGTCAGAGAATGCATATTTACTGGAAAGTGTATTAGGTCATTGACCAGTTATTTCAGCATGTTAATGTGGTTGACAATATAGCCTAGGGCGTCAGTAAGAATATCTATATCGCCGTTCGCCGTGATCCCCAAAGGGGTGGCTACGAATAAATCGCCCCCATGCACCTCTGTCCCCAGTCAGTTGATACCCCTCCTCCCATCAAGTATTGCGGCATGTGGGGATTTCCTCCTCTTCCTTGTCTGTTTCCTCCTCTTACGAGGACGTCAGAAAGTCTGGGACAATGTCCGGGTCATCTGCGGCCTCCTCAGGGGATAATGCAGGCAGGGAAGGGGGAGGGTAGGGGTGGCGAGAGGGCCAGGAAGTCAAGGTGGGTGGGTGGGTGGACCACTTGATGTGTGTCCAAACTTTGGGCCCTTTTGCGGTTGTGTGAGGCCTCCCCCTCTTGGAAAAGGGGGCGACAAGAGGTTGAGTGCTGTGGTACAAAGTGGAGAGTCCTGGGGGCGTGAGGAAGTGAAGAAGAGCTGTGGGTCAGCTCCGCGGCTAGTAGAGGCCCCGGAGTTGACGCGGGGGAACAAGAGTGTTTTGCGTGCGTGTGACATCTTCATTACATTCACTCTCCCTCCTTTTCTCTCTCTCTCTCTTTTTTTTTTTTTTTTTTTTTTTTTTTTTTTTTTTTTTTTTTTTTTTTTTTTTTTAAGCCTCCCTTCATGCTTTTTTTTGCTGCGCTTTGCATTTTTCTTTTAAAAGTATTTTCCCACTTTCAAGGGCATACAAGTAGGCATGGGTCTAGGTTGCGAAGGGCTACGGTGCGCGGGCAAGGGGCTAGGCTCTGCGATTTTACTCTGCTAGTCACGTATGTCTTGTATTTCCCCTTCATTACCTTTTTCTTGTTGATATTGCACTTCAACATCAGGCAACATCAGGGTTCTCAATGCTTAACTCTGCCCCATATAAATTCACACAAATATCCTCGGCAAAGCCCTCAAATTCTATGTCACTTACGCCCACACGCTCAATACCGCCACTTCTTTCCTCCCAAATACCATAATTTTCATGATCTATTGCGCTATCTCTCACTTAATCCCACTTTCTGCTTTGTGCGAGATTTTTATCGTTTGCGAACGGTGTAGATGTCGAACCAGGGCACATTGTTTTGGATGTGGCGGAAGAAGATTTTTGCTCTGCGTCATTTATGGCAGCCAAACAAAGTCTGATAAGGGTTGTAGTTGGTGTGTGGTAGTGCTGCGTATGCTTAGGTAAACAAAAATTTAGACTGTCCACGCTTCAAAGCACCGATTTGAGCGTATGCCATTTAAACGTATGCCTGGGCTCCATGGCGCAACAATGTTGGAGTGTGCTTCTAAAAGTATGCTCGGGCTCCTTGGGTTAAAATGATTAATCGGCAAAATGGTTGATTTTCGGAAGGGGAGTCCGGTGTCCTCCTTAAGTAATTTTCCGCTTAAGATATGTAGTTTCTCTTATGCGATTTCCTAGTACTGTATACTGTACGTGGTCTTGTGTCGCATATATAGACGCATGTTACGAGGAAGGACTACAGTATAGGCCTATACTTTAACCAACTATACCATTCAGTACTTCAAAAAACTTGTGAATGCTGTAGTAGTGGTTGAATCTTTGGTCAATATTGTAGCAGTAATATATATTATGCATGGAATGGTTTATTTATATGAGAGCCTTTCATAAATTATCTGTAAATAATTTTTGACTCGCATTGAATTTTAGTTATACTGTACTGTATAGTTTTGGGATTTATAATGGTATACTGGTAGCCCTGTATAGGGGTATCAGCTGTATTGTAGTTTTTCAGTAATTACTATTTAAACATTATTACAGTTAATGAACCTCAAAAAGATGCATGCAAGATTAATTATGGGCGAGGGGTGACTTTACCTCGCATCAGTGGAGAAGAGTTCAGACATTTTGATATACAATTTATATTTTCCATTCAGTATTGATGAGTTTTTCATAGAAAAATTAACCCAAGTATATGAAATATGCACACATTATTTTTTGTTTCCTTTTCAGAGCAGTGAATTGAGTCACATAAATGTACCAGTGATGTTAATGCCTGATGACTTCAAAGCTCATTCGAAAGTCCGAGTGGACAACCACCTCTTCAATAAGTATGTATATACTGTACAGTACTAATTTTTGTTTTATCTGTACACTTGGTAAAGTTGTATCTTATCTCTTAAAGCTACCAGCAAGTTCCATTTTCACATTTCTACATAGTAAAGTAATGAACTAGGTTATTGGGAATATTAAATGCTCTATGCTGATCTTAGTGGATCAAGAATAGATTTTTCACTGTTGTCAATGCTTTGCTCCATAATTTTTATTTTTAACTCATTCAGGTTCTGTCTGATATATTTAATACTTGTTCTGTGCTTTCTTACATTGCCATGCACATCATGGTTTTTTATCTTCCTTTATTATCTATCCTCCATATATCACTTTCACAAAGATTTTGGGTATTATTTTCTCTTTCATCCCATGGAGATAGCCATAACTAACCAGTGTGGCACTTGAATTCTGTTCTGTCCTGCAAACCAGTGCAGAGTTACATTCAGTGACAAGCACTAACAGTTTCCAGTGCCCCTGGTACAGGCTTGACAATGCTGGGTGGTAAACAATATACTGTAGTCTGGGTAGGTAGGGCTCTGCATTACTCTCACACACAGATTGGTGACAGGTATGTTATTTGCTTGTAAAAAGTGAGTCAATCCTTCCTTGTAGCACCTATTGGCTGTCAGTGTGTTGATTCTGCCCTCCTAAACAGAGCCAGTGACTGTGCAAAATAGGATGAGTGAGAAGGGAGTTGAGAGAGTAACTTGGTATAGAATGTATTGGTGAGGTGATACTGGCAAACTGCAGTGGTTTGGCTACGTGAAAAGAATATTTAAGGATGCTTAGGTGATGCACATTCTAAGTATGGAAGTGGAGGGACGGATGACTGTCGGTAGACCGGGGAAGACCTGGGATGAGGTCCTGAATAAGTGTCATCAGGTGACCAGGGATACTGTCTTCTGGGGTGACTACAGACAGATGGACAACTTAGGACATTTATGGATTTAAAAAAAAAAAATAGATTTGCAGTATTCAAGAGTAATGTAACTATACTGTATATAGGATAAACTTATAATGTAAACCCATTTATGTAATGTGTGGGGAAAAATGATTGGATATGTAACATTGAAAACAAATTTTTTGTAGGATGTCAAACTTCTACTGACCGTAACTAATGGGATGTTGTGAAGACAATTGACCTACACCAGAATGCTCTAAAATTATCTGAGAGACCATATACACAATTACTGTTTCCCCAAAGTCCATAGTAGCCTACACTGTCTATAACCCTTACAATATATTTTTAATATTTTCCAGATTTAAGGGGAGCGTCCGGCTTTTACTCTAGAACGTGTCAGTGGATTTTGTCTGTATTTCATAATATTTGGGACACGTATAGGGGACCTAAAAACTAAAAAATTTCAAAAATTTTAATTCTCTAGGACAATTATTTTTTGAGTTAGGTGAGAATTAGTGTGTAAATCTATGACTTTGTTTAAAATCAAAATCTCATTTAAATGTTGTTGCTTAATTGTTTCAATGCATTGGGGGTACTAACAATAGGTGTAGTTTCAATTGTCCATGTTTACTTTTTCCATTTTGTATCTAATTGTAGAATGAGGGCATTTAAAATTAGGTACAAATTAGGTGACAAATGTCTCGGGGTGGTGTGTCGAAATGGGAAAGAAATAAAAAAAAAAGGGCAACGTAGAGTTGTAGAGAATTTCATGCCCTTTCCAATGACACCCGAATCATTGTTGTAGCATGTTTGGTTACGTCAGAATAACGCCGACGAGTGAACTTTCTTACGTGAGGTACTAAGGCGGGAGAGCAGTGGCAAACCAGCCAGCCAGCCGCACCCTACCTGTCACGCGGCAAGCAGCACACTGTTCTTTCTCCACCACCACACCCTCGGTGTTACCAGGATAGAGATAGCAGATACTGCTAGGGAAAATATCTATGAACGTCATATTTTCACCAAAAATTCATGGTTTTCGTTTTTTTTTTTTGCAGATCCGAAACCCATAATGCATTTTCTACGCGTCTGCGCGACCCGCGACCCGCGAAAGTTTGAAACTAGCCCAGAAATAATATGCTTCCAGACGGAATATTGCCTCAGGATTTTAACTGAAGATATAATGGGTGATGATGCCATATATCGGGTTGCGCAATATTGCCGTTTTGAGCACTTTTCCGAGTCAAACCGGACGCTCTCCTTAATAGGGTGACTTCGTACATAATTTGGGGTGATTTCGGACATGGGGTGGCATCGGATATTACTAAAAGTTACAAGGACCTACCATTATGAACAACAATTAGTACGGTACCTAAGTGGACGGCACTCTTACCTAACCATACATAGTGAGCATCCTTCAAATCATGTTATCATCTGTCATCTTGCTCCTGTCAGAGTAACACCCATTAAAGGATAGCTAAGATTGAGTACGGTGTCAGATGTTGACATGATTTGGTGGATGTTTGCTGTGTATGATTTGGTAAGAGTACCATACTAAAGTTTCTATAAATTCACAGGAATTTAAATGCCTTGAAAAGATAAAGCAAATACTGTACACAGAACAAGAAAACTAACTACAGCAGTCATATATCTTAAGACAGCTTAAAGAAGGCAAAAGATGATGACAGAGGGGAGAGAGAGGGGGGGGGGGGGGGGGAGAGAGACAGAGTGAGAGAGAAGGGGGAGAGAAAGAGTATGGGGAGAAAAAATTAGAGGGGGAGAGAGAAAGAGAGAGGTGAGAGAAAAAGCGAGGGGAGAGAAAAAGAAATAGTGAGAGAGAGGGGATGATTAAGAAAAATGACTATAATGTGATAAAAATAAATAATCTTTGTACGGTCATTATTTTTTCATATTAGTGTACGGTACCGGGTGCCCTTTCAGACACTGGAGTTGGCCAATTAGGCGATTAGTATATAGTAATAGAATTCTCTTTTAATCTTATTTTTTGTCTGCCAATATCTTGCTCAAAGACAACCGCACATGTAGAAGTAACTAAACTAAGGGATTCTAAAGTACAGTAATCCTGGAATGCGCAAGTGCAGATTCCCGAGTCTGAAAGGGTTAATTGGGACTATGGGCCAAAACCTAGCCAAGATGGCATCTAGTCGGCTGTGTGCCATTAGTAATCCTTTAATATACAGTCCTTAAGATAATATTCTATCTATCTATCTATTGCCTGACGCCGTGATCCCCGAAGGGGTGGCCACGAACGAACCGCCCCCATGCACCTCTGTCCCCAGTCAGTCGACGCCCCTCCCCCCAACCAGCACCGCCTTCGTTCATGTACTTCCTCACTCCATCCTTCCACCTCTCATTCGGTCTACCTCTCCCTCCACCTCACTCTCGTACACCCTCTTAGTCATTCTCTCGCTTTCCATACGTTCCATATGGCCGAAGCATCTCAAGTTGTTCCTTTTCACACTTTCCAGCACATCTACCTCCACACCACACCTTCTTACTTCCTCATTAGTCTGTCTATCCCTCCATGTAACTCCGCACGCACTCCTTAAGTAATTCATTTCCACTGCTCTCACTCTTGGTCTGAGTCTCTCAACCAACGTCCATGCTTCGCTTCCGTAAGTCAGTGTCGGGATTACCACACTGGCATGCAAGGACTTCTTCACTTCCATACTGACCACCCTATTTCTTGTTACTGCGTTTAACGTTCCTACAACCCTCTTCCCCTGTTGTACCCTCTCCCGCACTTCTTCATCCATAGTCCCATCTTTACTCAACACACTGCCCAGATACTTAAAAGAGTTGACGATCTCCATAGCCTGACCGTTAAGCTTCACCTCACACTCTGTGACTTCACCCCTTTCGAAGACCATAACCTTGCTCTTCCCCGCATTTACCTTCAAATTCCGTTTTTCGCACACTGTTCCAAACTCATTTACCAGACCCTGCAACTCCCATTCATTATCACTCATCAGAACTGTATCATCCGCAAACAGCAGTATAGGTAGCTTCCACTCAATTCCCTCCCTTTTCAGCAATACACCAACATCCACTGCTCTTGATAGTATTTCTTTCATGACTCCATCCATATATACAGTAAACGACCACGGGGATATCACACACCCCTGTTTCAAACCAAAATTCAGGTCAAAGAACTCGCTCTCCTCACTCTCCACACGTACTGCCGCCTTTGCACCCTCATACATGCTCTTCACTGCTTTCAGCAACTTGCCCTCTACTCCGTATATTCTAAGTACTTTCCACAAACCTTCTCTATCCACTATGTCATAGGCCTTCTCCTAGTCCATAAAGGCAACATACACCTTTTGTTTCTTCTCCAGATATTTCTCCACAACACAATTCAGGGTAAAAATCTGATCTACACATCCTCTTCCCTTCCTAAAACCTCCCTGCTCGTCGCCTATCCATTTCTCAGTTCTCACTCTCTCAATCACTACCCTACTGTATACCTTCCCTACTACGCTTAGAAGACATATTCCTCGGTGGTTACCACACACTCCTCTTTCCCCTTTGCCCTTATATAGGGGGACTATTATGCCAGTCTTCCAGTCATCGGGTGCACTCCCCTTCTCCCATGCTAGTTTTCACATTTTCCATACCCATTCTATCACTATCTCACCACCATACCTCAACATTTCCCCACACACTCCATCTGTTCCTGGTGCTTTCCCCAACTTCACTCTTTTCATGGCTTCCCACACTTCTGACCTCCTGATCCCCACCTCCTCCTCCACTACTTCTCTTCTCCCTCCCATACCATATCCAGCTATGTTTGCTGGCTCTTCATTCCTTACATTTAGCAACTCATTGAAGTACTCCCTCCCTCTTCTCCTCACTCCTCACTCAAGATAATATTGCTAAGCTTTATTGATATTACTATTATTTTTTGAAGAAGTTGAGTCACAAGTGTGAAATAAGTTTTCAAGGAGCTATTATGTTTATTTTGGATGAATTTTATTATTTTTATTTTTTTGGGGGTTTGGAAATTTTCTATACTTCTGTGTACCTGAATGTATTTGTTATAACAATACAATTGCTTTGTAATTGAGAATACATAAAGATTTGTGTACAAGGTGCTAAAAAGCATATAATTTAGGAATCTTCTTTATATGCTCCTCCAAGGGCTACACATGTAAGCTTTTTCAGCTTGTATTTATTTTAAAACTCCGTTTGTGTCCGAAGTCACCTCTGCATTGGGAAGCTAGATTTTGAAGACAGTGGTCTTTTCTTTGTAAGCATATTACTAAATTATTGTTTTACTTTATTTTTCAGGGAGAATCTGCCTTCACATTTTAAAGTTAAGGAATACTGTCCCATTGTCTTCAGAAATTTACGAGAAAGATTTGGTATTGACGATGCAGATTTTCGAGAATCTTTAACAAGGTATGTCTAGCACTTTGTATACTACATTTAATTTTTATAATTATTATTAAATATTACTGTATTTGTATTATAATGTGCACACAGTGACAACGTATTAGATTAGGGTAAGAGGGGTAATTTCACCGAAAATTGCGTATTTTGACGAATAGAAACTGCCACAAATGGAATTTTTAAATTTTTAAATTTTTTACCTATACATTCAGCCTTTCTGCTATAGATGCCCAAAAAACGAAAAAAATATATAATGTTTTGGTCATGCTGCCGAATTTTTGAAAAAAGTCACTCGCGGCGAAATTACCCCGCCCGGCGGGGTAATTTCGCCGCGACCTATTTTACGCATCATCTAGCTAGTAAACTAGATAACATTATATGAGTAATGGCCAGACAAAACACTAGCGTGCAGGTAAAAGCAATGAAAAGATTCACAAACCCAAACTGACACTAAACATGCCAATAGAAAAACATTGCAAGCACAACACACAACTGAACAGGGCGGGCAGAGATGCAGGTGTGTCACATGTGTAGGCCTAGGCGCCACTGTGTCTAGTGCGGGTGTGGAGTTGTGGACGTGTCTTGTGCAGTTGTGGACGTATTTATTAGGCCTACGGGTGTGGAAGTATTTAGTGCGGGTGTGGACGTGTCTCGTGTGGGTGCGGCGTGTAGGTTGCTAGTACAAAGTACCAGGCAGCAGCTGATGGCTACTGCCAACACTGTGTCACACACAAACATACAAACAAACAAACACACATACAAACCACCCACAAACACCCTCACACACACCCGACCATACCGTCGACGCGCCGCTAGCCCCGGCTCCAGGCCCCGCGAAACTGCAACAAAACCTAAGCCAAACTAGATCTACAACCTAAGCCAAACCAGCTATACAACCTAAGCCAAACTTGCTCTACAACCTAAACCAAAACTGCTCTACAACATAAGCTAAACTGCAGCCGAATCCATGCAATAGTTACGGAGATATCGGCGTTTGAATGCAAATTATTAGCGCCGCGGCGAAATTACCCCGTCTTACCCTATAGTCAAAGTATTTATATAGTATACTGTATAGAGTATTTGTACTATGAACAGTGTACTGTATGCACTATACTGAAGTTGTTTACTATTAGTATTTATATAATTTTAGTATAGGCTACTGTATATTATTTTCATAAAATCACATAGGTACTGGTATTTAATTTTATATATAATTCATATATACTGGTCGATATATATATATATGTATATATACTGTATATACCTGTACTATATATATATATAATTTAGTTATTTTATAAACTAATACTGTAATCATTTTCTTAGTATGTGCTAGTTCAGCAACCATTGTGATTGCCAATAGTTGCTATATTAAAATTTCATCACAGTAGTATAATATGTATTGCACCCATTGTAGTTATTGTTGATAAATAGAGTATTATACTGTACAGTATATCTTCTTTTGATTTTGGAGAAAGACATAATTTTGGTAGAGTACTTGTCATATCTTCTATCCAGATAAGTACTGTATATATATTTTAGTTTATGAGTGAAATATATATAGTATAATATGTCTTGTGCAGCTCACTGTGCTGTATTATGGAATATTCCTGCTATACCTTATCCCTGTCTTTTGGTACTGACCTTCACCAAAGAGATAGCTCATTACTTCTATATTTTACTGTACATATTGGATGACATTCAAAGTTTACCTTATGATTATACTGTACTGTATACACCTGTGAGGGCTCATTTTGTCACTGCCCAATTATCCATGTTTTGGAATCAAGTCATAATGATGTATGAATTATTTACCATACTTCCCAGCTTTTCTTTCTTTTCTTCTTTCTTCTTTCTTTGGATGTGTTCGCCGCTCTTCTAGCGGCACCAAGGAGCGCGACGCCCCTCGTTATGGGTGGTGATTTGGTGCAGTAGACTGTTTGAAGCGACAGCTCGCTCCCTTGCGAGGATGGGCTCGTCTGGCACTTTTTGCAGTTCGACATCTAGGGCTCTCTTGAAGTTGTCTAACGAGATGTCCTTCATGTCTCTTACTCGCCGTGGGAGTTTGTTGAAGAGACGTGGGCCTCTGTGTGATAACCAGCCCTCTCGCAGAGAGCCCATAGCACCCCTGTTATTCATCCGGGGGATTTCGCATTTATTTTAGTCCTCATCATTCATCAGTTAAAGCAAGTTGGTATAGTTGGATAGTAGTCAACTTGTGATGGTTGTCGAAGATTGGTAATGAACATTGGTAATTGAATTCATAGGTTTACATTATAACTTTCTTAGTACAGTAGAGAGATTATCCTTCCATCTGTGTATTAGCTAGGCTACAGGTATATTATTCTCCCAAATGCGTTACAAGATCCGGAAATCTCTTAGGGCATTCTTATCTTTGCTTGGCCAGATAAATTGGACAGTGGTCTTCCCAGGCTAAACATGCACAAAGATAGAAAGGATACCATTATAGTTGACATACACACCAAATCAAAGAGGCAGGAGAGCCTTAACTCTTTCTGAGTTTATTAATTACGTATATACAAAAAGTAACATAGAAAATAGAACATCTATTATCTATGCACAGTTATTGCTAATCTCTTGTGTCAATATTATAAGTACTGTATGCATGTGTTACATATGATTGCCCACATAACATTATATAACAACACCATCTTATAGAGATGACATACAGTACAGTGCATAATGTCTAATGCTAAGAAGAATTAAGACTAGAATAAAAATTAGTTCTGTATTGTAAAGCTGGAAGAGTGCGAAAGGACGAGGTCAATGTAAGGATTTAGGTACTGGTGTTTGAGAGGAGAACACAAAATGATAAACTAAGACAAATGATGTAATCAAGAAAACTTGTGAAAAATATGGTTAAGATTAAACAAAGACAAAGAATTGAAGGAAGTTGAAAGTTTTAGTATGTGGGAACTGTACAATATTAATACAGGAGAATGGAGAATGAAATAAAAAGAGAGAAAAAAGCAAAGGAGAAGGGTGATTAGAGAACTTGATTGCATCTTGAAAGGGAAAATAGTCAGTCAAGAAGTAGTAATGTAATTGAGGAACGATGTGCTTCTCCCAACACTCAAATGGAAGGGAGACATGGACAGCAAGTGACGAGGAGCTCTCCAAAAATTAGAATTGTGGAGAGGAGTTACTGTTTTTTCAAATAACATCTTGTGTAAGGAAGCTAGATAAGACTAAGTAATAAAGAAATGTGTGAGTCTTGGAGTGGGCATTGAATGTCGAGTGGTAAATGTTGATAATGAAAAGTTAAGGTCGGGTCTGCCTAGGTAGATGACCTGGTGCTGATTGCTGACAGTGCAGCTGAGGCTGAGATGATGTTCCTAAGGTAGCGGGAGGGAATGGTAGATAAGGAATTAACCCTTCCTACCCGGGCTGTCTCAGCCAATGACGGTCGCCCCTACCCGGGCGATATGGCCGAAAAACGTCTAGGCCTAGGCTACCGTATTTATGTTTATTTTCACTGCTAGAACTTTCCCACTCATCTATAATCGTAGTGCGGTTTTCAATCTGTATTTTGGCATTGAGTAGAGCTCTGTAAGTCAACTGGTTCAGTTGTGATGACGATTTCAGTGGAGCCAATATTGCAGAGATGTTGCCAATATGGGGCTTTTCAGACACTAATTTCGTCATGACGTCATAACAATAACATTGAGGAGTCTTCTTCTTGTTTTCGGAGGTGCGGTGACGAACGCTTGGGTTTGTTGACATACGTCGTACGCACGGCGTTCGGACCAAGCTTAATTAGGCTATTAAGCTCATGCCTTAGATAAGGCATACCGGGTATTGGCCCTTCTTTCGTGCTGTCCTTACCTAAGGCAGACCGGGTAGGACGGGTTAAGAGTGAACATAGGCTAAAGTCATTATCAGTGACAATGACCGCGGAACCGGGGTACAGTGGTAGTTTCCCTTGTGCTATCTGTAAAAAGGTGGTTGGGTGTAATTCAATTCAGTGTTGCTGCAATTGTACATGCCAGAGATAGGTGCAGAAGTTCAGAGAGATGTTGCTTCTGCTGATCATGAAAGACTCTCCCTATGACTAAAACACTTTTAGTCGTACAGTAGTACCTGTGTTGGAAGTGTGATGGTGTGTGCTAGCAAAACCTGGCCAATCAAGATGGAAGATATAAATAGGATGGAACAAAATTAAATGAGGATGATATGTATGTACTGTATATGTATGTATGGTGAGATGTATATTTGGGTCTGCTAAGAGAGACAGAACCCCCAATGTGGAACTCAGAGGGGGCTTAGGCATCGAGAGTATTAGTAAGGAGATGCGTAGGAGCAGGCTTAGATGGTATGGATATATGGAAAGGTTAGAAGAGGATAATTGGGTTAAGAAAAGCAAGTTTATTAACGTGGAGGGAGTCGCAAGGAGAGATAGACAAAGAAAGACCTGGTACAGTATTTTATATCATTCTCAATTTTCCCTTTCAAAATAACCTTGGCCTTCGCTAGGTACCCAAATGCTTCTGATAATTGCTGGACAGTGAGGCTGTTTATCTCTTTTCATGAACTAAATCCTGGAAATTTGTTGGTAAAACATTTTTTCAATAAGTTACACAATGGATCGAAACTTAATGTTTTTACTCACCATAACTTTGTTAGGTCGGTATTCCTCTAAAACTTAAGGCCAACAGCAGCTGATTCCATGCAATAGTTTGGAGCTACGTGCCTTTGAATTGTAATTTACCCAGAGATTGCCCCGCAGCGGAATTGCCCTGTTCTACCCTACGTGATATCAATTTTAACCCTATGGCGCACCTATAGTTTCCAATCAAGTTATTTTCCCACTCCCTAAGTATATCTCAGCTCACTCAGAGCCAGTTTTGTGCCCGGCGATAATTTGTTTCTGTGACGTTTTTATCCACCAAAAAATCCTTGTATTTGGATAAATGAGGTACCATCGGCTTCGTTATTGATTGAACTTGAAGATAAGCAAGTAAAAACATAGAATAAATACAAAACAACCACATTGGGGCACTCCGAATTAAGAATTGTAAAAAAAAAATCTAAATACCTTATCTCCAACTCGCGCTAGCTCAAAATTTTGCACACAACATTTTTGATTTGCATACATATATGGAAGCGGAATTTTATGAGGATTCAACTGGTAACTTCAGAATTACTATAAACCAAATAGTTACTGAGATACACGAATAAACGTGAAAGTATCGAAAACAGACTGAGCTGTACTCTGCTCTCTTCCCATGCCAGCCGTGAGTCAACCGTTAAACTAAGGGGGTTGCCAATTGTACCCATTGAACTAGACTTAATACTGAGTATCTGTGCCAAATATTACGCGTGTCAGACGAAAACTTAATTTTTGGCGAATATTTTTAAGTTTAATGACGCACATAGAGTCATCGTGTGCCTAGGGGTAAAATACCCTAATGACGCACATAAAGTCATCGTGCGCCTAAGGGTTAAAACTGCCCACAATATATCGAACAGTTTCATTAATACTAGTGTCACAATGTGGTACAGTATCTTACATCATGATCTATCTATCTAATGCCTGACGCCGTGATCCCCGAAGGGGTGGCCACGAACGAACCGCCCCCATGCACCTCTGTCCCCAGTCAGTCGACGCCCCTCCCCCCAACCAGCACCGCCTTCGTTCATGTACTTCCTCACTCCATTCTTCCACCTCTCATTCGGTCTACCTCTCCCTCTCTGTCCCTCCACCTCGCTCTCGTACACCCTCTTAGTCATTCTCTCGCTTTCCATACGTTCCATATGGCCGAACCATCTCAAGTTGTTCTTTTTCACACTTTCCACCACATCTACCTCCACACCACACCTCCTTACTTCCTCATTAGTCTGTCTATCCCTCCATGTAACTCCGCACGCACTCCTTAAGTAATTCATTTCCACTGCTCTCACTCTTGGTCTGAGTCTCTCAACCAACGTCCATGCTTCGCTTCCGTAAGTCAGTGTCGGGATTACCACACTGTCATGCAAGGACTTCTTCACTTCCATACTGACCACCCTATTTCTTGTTACTGCTTTTAGCATTCCTACAACCCTCTTCCCCTGTTGTACCCTCTCCCGCACTTCTTCATCATGATACTAATTGTATTAATCAAGATCAACTATACAATATGGCTGTATGTAACCACAAAGCATAGGTACAGGGGGTGGGGGGTCATGTTGTTGTTGTTGCCCAGGCTGTCTGACCGAACAGCCCCAAGGTCCCGAGCAAGGCCAAGGCCCCCACAGAACCCTCCCTGCTTTACCACTAAGAAAGCCCAGGTGACCGAAGCAGCTCCCAGGCGAGGAGCTAAAGAGGGTGCGGAAACGCCCGGGACACCGAAGCCCCACCCTGTGCCCCTTAACATTTATGAAGTTAACAATTATGAAAGTTAAGGGGCAGAGGAAAAATTTGACGCTTTGGCTCCCAGTCTGCCAAACTCTAGGTGGGTAGTAGAGAGGTCAATTCACGGAGGAGACGCCGCCACTTGAGATCTAGAAAATATATAAGTAAAAGAAACAGTCAGAGTAAGCTTTGGGTATGGCATAGAATGCTCAACTCTCACTCTGATAGACCAGCCCATCACCATCATGTCTTTCATGGGTTAAATCATCTCCTTCCTACTCTTAACCTAAAGGAGTTACCATAATGATATAATGTATATATATATATATATATATATATATATATATATATATATATATATATATATATATATATATATATATATATATATATATATATATATATATATATATATATATATATACAGTATATATATATTATTTATCGCCTATTCTTCCTTTTCACACTGAAACAGAGTAGAAGTGTCTAGGTTACATGTAGCCTGTGTAATGATGAGAATATAAAGTGTGGAGAGTATAGATTGGAGGCGGCCTAGGCTCTGGATTTCCCTCATTCATTAGGCACATATCTTCTCTATCCTATTCTTGACCTAAAGGAGTTACCATAATAATATACATATAATATTTATCGCCTATTCTTCCTCTTCACGCTGAAAATAAGTATAAGTGTCTAGGTTACCTTTAGCCATAGTAATGACGAGAAAAAAATATATGGAGAGTATGGGTTCTAGGCGGCCTTAGTGCTGGATATCCCGTCACCCGGAACCTACGGAAGCTAGTCCTGGGAGTGGGATGTGCCATTACCCGAGGTCCGGGAGTTAAGGTACAGTTGGAGTCAGTTTCAAGTGGGACACTACCATAGCTTTAATTAAGAAATTGAGCGTATAGTATACTAATAAAACAAGACTTCAATCTATGTGGCACAATACAGTATTAAGAAATATTTTTTTCTTGACCCATGTTTGTTGTGGTCCTTACTACTCTTATTTCATGATTTCTACCAATGGTAATATCCATCTATGATCTGACCTGCAACTGTACATTTGTGTACAGCCCACTTATGGGGGATTTGTCACTACTGGCACAATATTTCTTTCCCCTTTTGATTTCTTTCCCAAATGATGAGCGAGGGTTGGCTACCAGCTGACTTTCTAACTGTATATTTTTTAGAGTGTTCCAAAAATATCTCCAGTACCCCTTTACTTAGTTGACATATTACTACAGTACAATATTTATAGGGACTTGTATAGGTAGCACCTCCTATAGTCTATGGACCAAAGTGAATATTCGTACTGTACCATCCAAGAGGGCTTATAAATATTGTATATAATTTTGATTTACTTAATATTAAATGTCTTTATTCTTGAAACAATAATTTTCTTTAACAATTAGTAGCCATTTATTTGATTTTTTGCTAAGAATGCGTCCTCCCTGGATGACACATATTTGTTAAATTTTTGTAAGTCACCCTTGGACTATTATATTTTGGTGCCTTAAGTTGTTGCCTAACAGAAAGGCCTCTCTTAGGTCGAGACTAGTTGAAGTGCGGCGTTATGGGGTCTTTATTGTGGACAGGTAATGGTGGTAAATCTTTAGCTTTTCAAGGCAATTGTTATTGACTTTGTTCTTTATGTCATCAAGAATTTGAGCTTGATAGGAACTTCAGTATAACTCAGATTGACCATGGTCAGAATAACAGAGCAGTATTGAAGTTGACTGGTTGCATGTCCCTTCAAATTAGTACTGGCACCTGTACATGTATTAATATTTAATGTATTAATATTTTACTAATGCTACATCTTGGTACTGGTAAGCTCCTTCATAAATTATAGTTAAATGTTTTGTTGTGCATAGTGAGTGTCGTTATGATCTTGAGTGGGACATGCATAAGTAAAAGCTCAAGTTCACTGTACAGTACATGTTTATAATATCTTAACATACTAACCATGTTTAGTCATGCTTTATTATCAAACTTTACTGGTGTTTTACTAAAGCTAACAAATAAAAAAATCTGTTTCATATTAAACCAGAAAATTTTAGGTTTAACAGATATACTACTATAGTACAATCGCGCTAATAAGTGATGTCTCGGCACCAAGAATGTTTTGATCAATAATTGGTATCCGCAATATCTAAGCTTCATTTCTTCATATTGAGTGAAATATACAAACATGTTCCTACACTTTCCCACCCTATTCAACATCTGACAGACATTAATACAGCACAGAGCAAGCTAAACGTAATGACACCTGAGACATGACTTATTAGCGCAACCGTACAGTATTCTATTCTGTTGCAGCTACATTTTCTGTGTGGAAATACTGTACAGTATGAGTAAGATCATACATTTCAGACAATTTTCTAAAGTTTGTGTGGTACATAGGATGAACATCAGGCAGTAGGCCTATTATAGCAGAAATAAATGTATTCTTTGAATACATTACAATATTTCAGTTACAGTAATAGGTGAAATATGGCGATAACCATAATTTCAACATCATAAACAAATATACCTGTATATGGTACTGGGATTGGGCCTGAGTAAATAGATAGATAGATAGGCTGGGTATTTTGTAAAAAAATAAAAAAATAAATAAATGCTGATTTGTATAATTTGTACTGGCATACCAGTAATTTCTTATTTGTTCATTCATTCATTAGCTATCAATGTTCAGTTCTTCATATTTAAAAAATAGTTTATATAGAATCCCTGGAATAGGTCTAAACTCCCCCAAAATGGTACTCCAACCTATTTGATGACAGACATAAACACTTTATGATGATCACACGAGCTTGGCAACTGTATTTGACAGGAGTAATGAACCACATTAGATATACAGTGCAGTAATTGAAAAAGGTATGGGGTCACAAATTTGCCAAAACAAGAGTAGCTATATGGTAAGTCTGGATGTCCTAGAGATTTAGTAGCTCGATTGGTAGAGCGTTCGCCTGCTAACCGTGAGGTTGACGGTTCGAGCCTCGGGCCAGCCAGTGTGTTATTGGCAGACGTCAGTGCTGTTGGTGAACGGTGCAGTCTAGCAATCTGTGGCAACTATTCACTAAGTCCCTGATTCATCAGGGCACCCACCCTAGCCTTGCTATTCAGCAGGGAGTGTATGGTGGTAAAAACTGCATCGTTCTACGAAAAAGTTGTTAAACCTTCGTTTAAACCAGTCTCACTACCAGACAATCTAGCAGTGATATAGTGTTAAAAATATTATCAAGTAATGCATGCCTCTTCTTAGCTCACCAAAATTACATACAAGAAATAAATATTTACATGTTATCAACACACCACTGTAAATCGAGATACTTTGTTAATTTACATTATAAAGTAATTGTTTTTCAAATGTTTTGTATATCTTATCCTTGCAATAACACATCTTTACTTACCCACACTTTACATTAAGCTTATTGTCTTTCCCTTGTTCTAAGCACTTTACCCATGCTTTTTGTTTGATACTACAATAATATTATATATAAGGAATTATAGATTTAATATATACAGTTAGATGAACATCCAATTGAAATTTTGCTTTATAATAGCTATAATTGCACTTTATTAAACATAGTTTTGTATTAACTTTGTGCCATTATAACTTTCAGCTTATTGAATTATATTTCTGGTACAGTATGGTATGGGGGGGGGGGGTTATAAAAATCATGAAGTTCAGTAGTGTACAGTATACATACAGTATTTGTAAATTTCATATGATTGTAGCAATAGACTATTATAAAGTATCAGATAGGAAATACAGACACCACATACATTTCATAATTAAGTAATAATATAAGTAATTATTATAGATTTGGCAGGTACTGTATCATGCAAAACAAATTCACATTCTGTATTTTGAATAGCTAATCATACAGAAATGTTGTACAGTATGGTAGTACCGGCTACATATTAATGTACTGTATAATTAATGTCATTAGCTATGATGAAAATAGATAGATAGATAGCTATGATGAAATTGTATGAATTTGTTCTCAATACCTCGAAATTTTTTCAAAGTAATTGACTACAATTGAAAAGCCAATTACTTTCTATAAATGGTGTATAGGCTACTGTACTGTATGTGTAGACAGTTTACAGGACATGTGAAAACTTCCTATTATGGTCAGTGTTCATGAATGACAATCTGAAAATAACCTATGCAGTAACAATATAATTTATTGTATTCTGACAGTAGCCTATAGTCTATTCGCTGTAAATAGGCGAGAAATCATAACCTCTATCTTCTGTAACTCAAAAAGGGCTAGAGCAAATGGGCTGTAAATTTCCACATCTATTCCTTGACCGACTTCCCAAATGGTAGAACTATTAGCTCGATTACTCTAGTCGTTTTTTAGATACAGAAGTTAGAGGTCATGATTTCTTGCCTACTTACCGCGAATAGACTATAGTTATCCATACTATGGATCTCTGTTAACCCTTTCAGTACAGGTCACTTCCTCTGTATCATATTCGGGCTACTTTTAGATGATTTTATGCAGTACTGTATAAGAAGGACCTCTTGCAATTTAAAGTCTACAAACACTCAATTACCGGTAACTTTATTAGCTACCACAAATCCTTCGAAAACTTACTAAATATTACTAGAATAAATTAATAAGACGCCACCCAAAAGGAAAAAGGTTAATGTTATCCTAAGTACACGCACATTCAAAAGTTTGGCAACAACCTTGATTAGAATATTGTAAATTCACCTAAAAAAATTATTAATCTGATGATCTTACTATGGTAGAAAAACAAAACAGGAAACCAAAACTGAGGATTGTTTAGATAAAGTGCTTCCTCTTCAGAGTACTGTACAGTCAACATCAATAGTTTTCCGGTTTAGATACATACTGTACATAAATTCATATTATCACCAACCCTCCAATTCACTTAAAAATAAACCTAATTAATTAAATCACTGGAACTAATGAATACATTCGGTACTCCAAGGATTCAAACCTAATTTAAGGTTATCGCTTTTCCTAGACAATGCTCAAGTGTTTCTATTAGCCTGTGACTATCACATTTTGCTTCTATTGTATAAGTGTCGGTTTAATGTTTCTCCCTCTAGATTTCACACAGATTATCGTTATGGTTTTCGGTGAACTATTGATCTTGCTTGTACATAGTTTCTCATTAGGTTATCTGCAAACAGTTGAATCCGGCTGTATAGTACTTTGGTAGAACTGCTGATCTTAAAACAGTACTGTATTTTACAATAGGCATAAAGAAAGTAGTAATTATTCACACTACTTCTAATTAATATTTCCATATAGATAGTGAAATATTGATTTGGAATAGGGCTAAAGAAATATTATGTAATTCACATTTTTCTAATTGATAATCTTTGCACCTGCTCGTTTTCCCCTAAGATCTCAGCCAGTGGCCATAGATTCTCCTGGGAGAAGTGGTGCTCGATTCTACAATTCCAGCGATAAGATGTACATTGTCAAGACTCTCACTAGCGATGAAGTGGAACAGATGCACGCCCTGCTCAAAGAATACCACCCAGTAGGTTCCTTTGGTCATTCATCTTAAGTAAGTTTTGACACAGTACTAGTACTGTAGTACTAAAATAGTTTAACCAGACCACTGAGTCTAAAAACAGTCTGAGATGGCTGGCCAGTTCCGATACAGAGGTCCAAAGTTAATACCAGCTGATAATGTAATAGAGAATGACATTTTGTTATGATTTCATGTTTTCCTTGTTATCATATGAGTATTATTATAAAATGTCTTCTCAAATTATGACAGAAGAACTGAGGAAACCAATTACAGTATTTAGAGTTTATTATTCAAAGTTTCATTACTGTTAAAATATGATTTATATACAGTACAGAGATGGAAGGGAGGTAGTGAGTGAAGTAGTGGTTGATGGAGATAGGTTACCCAGGCTACCCAAGTGGCAGGGAATGAATGAAAGCATTAGGAAGAATGAGGTGAAAGAAGCAGTGAGACAAATGAAAGTGGGAAAAGCAGAAGGTATGGATGGTATTACTGCGGAAGGTATTAAGAAGGGTGGATATATGATAATAGATTGGTTGGTGAGAATATTCAATTTGTGCTTTGTTGAGTCAATGGTATGGAAAACGATGCTAAACCATTGGTTGGATTGGATTCATACTCATGACTGACAATCAGATCAATTAGATATTTGTTTTCTTTATTATTATTATTCAGTATTACTTGATATCCAACAGTAGCTTTGTATTGTAGAGTACTGTACTGTATGTTAAAACTTAAAGGTAAACACTTACCATACAATTTGACCAATTTTATAGAGAATTTATAGTATTAAGTAGAGCACCATTATGTTAAAATGAAAACTTTCCTCACCTAATTTATTGTTTGAACAATATTAGGCCCAATAATATATAAATTCAGACATATTAATACATATCATTTTAGTCAAAAGTCTTAGAGAATATTAGCTATAATATCCTCATAGAGGTGTATACGAGAGAAATTATAAATCCTAATTTTCTTCTACCGGTATATACTGTACAGTTACTGTACCAGCATATAAATATTCCCCCTTGGGCAGGTGTCGACTCCTATAATTTGTTTATCTTATTCATAACCTAGGAAAGCTCAGCTTAAAGTAATGACCTTGAGTAGTTTTCAGTACTTCAGGTAGCATGTCTGATAATTCTTTGGTGCTTATTCCTTGTACGGACCTAAGCTGGGTGTAGTTGTAATGCAAAGCATTTTCCGCATCTAGTTTATTGTCGGGAAGAACATTTATTAACTTAACTTCCTAAAATGCTCCTTCACAAACCAACACCAGAGCTGTAACTTAGAATAAATATGATCTAATCTTCCAGAAGTTATATCAAGGCTGACACTTGTAAAGCATGTAAGAGGCCTGCATATGAAGAGCAAGAGCATAGCATTTACTGTATTAAATTGTACTATTTTTTCTTCAGTATGTAGTTAACCGACATGGGAAGACGCTGCTACCGCAATACCTCGCCATGTACCGGCTCACTGTTGACAACATTGAAACTTACTGTGTCGTAATGAGGAACGTCTTTTCAACGTTTCTCAAGATACATAAGTAAGTTCATAGTAATCTTGTAGTACATTCATTATACAGTAATAATAATTCTGTAGGGTCTATTTTCAGTAGTCTCCCTCATTTTAAGGTCTTTCTTCCAGCCATAAATAGACACCACATATTTGTAGCTTTCTGCATCGAGTGGCAACGAGTTGAGTTTAGGGATTTGGCCCTTTGATGACTAAAAAATACATATGAGGCATAGGGACAGTGAGAAGCATGAGTGTTGCAGAGATGCTCCCTTGGCCATGGTCCAACTGATATTGAGCTTAGCTGTGCATTGGTATTTCACCAGATGCCATTTCAGGCTTTATAAAAAATGTGCACACCTGGTGACGTTGTTGGACACAACTTTACACTGCCCTTCCAAAATGTTTATTCTTTTGGTTTATATTAGAGGTAAGGGTGCGTATGGTCAATCACAGGTGCCTGAAGAGTGGAAAATTTCTGTATGTACACTCAAATTTCTGCTATCGCGTTTTAGTGCTACTGCACGGACCATAAAATCCCCACATACCACACATTGTTATCGCGCCCCAAATACGTGCTGTAGCACACCCGAGATGGTGGAAAAATGAAAAAAAATCTGTGTCTGACATCACAGAGCCAAGCTACGCTGAGCGCTACCGACCTATTGGTTGTGACATCACGGGTAAGCCGACGGCTGTGGTTGGCTGTCAGTTCCCACCTTGCCATTTAAGTGCGTGTTACCCTCCGAGTCTAGTGATAGCAGTGTGTTCATTCCTTTTTTTGTGTTATAACAATGGCCGATGTACCCCAACCCCGTCCACCCTAACTACCTACCATTGCCTAGCGGAATGCGCCGACACTGGGGAGAGAGATAAAGAAAAGGAAAAACCTGACATATACCCAGAAACATGATCTATTGAAACTGATAGATGGTTGTGAAGCAAAACATAGTGTTGTTGTTGTACCCCAGGCTGTCTGGCCGCGCAGCCCCAAGGTCCCGAGCAAGGCCAAGGCCAAGGCCATAACAGAGCGCCCCCACAGAGCCCTCCCTGCTTACCACTAATAAAACCCAGGTGACCGAAGCCACTCCAAGGCGGGGAGCTGATGAGGGTGCGGAAACGCCTGGGAAACCAAAGCCCCAGCCAAGGCCCTGTGCCATACAGCAATTATGAAGGGAAAGTTGTGGGGCAAAGGAAAAATGTGATGCTTTGGCTCACAATCTGCCAACCTCTAGGTTGGCATGAACCTCTAGGTTGGCAGTAGGGAGGTCAATCCACGGAAGAGACGCCGTCACTTGAGATCTAGAAAATACATAAGTAAAAGTAACAGTCAGAGTAAGCTATGGGTATGGCAGAGATCGCTCAGATCTCACTCTGATAGACCAGCCCATCACCACATGACTAGAACCCAATCCTCTCAGCATCAGCTAGGAAAGGCCCTAGAAAGCCGCCTTTGGCGGGGGGATAGCTCCCCTATTTCAACTCCTTTCGGGGTTGGGCACCTGCCCCGAAACATAGTGTTAATGCTCCTTGCAATACATGATTTTTTTTCATACGGTAATAAAATAGGCCTACTTTAGTTTCTTTCTCCAAATCTGTTAGTGGTCTTCCATTTTGAGCTGTCCTTACTAGGCATTCTGTACTGTATATGTAAAGTTGGCCACATAAATTTGCATACACTCCATGATATTATGTATGGAAGAAAAACTAGTATTATTGAATTAGAAGTGTCTTTTCTTTTGCAACACAGTAGTTAAATTTTATGACCAATTAACAATTTTGTAGCAAATTACTCTTTCAAGTCAATCACACTATGTTTCCTTCCATACATAAAATCGTGGTAGGTATCCAAACTAATGTGGCCGACTGTACCTTTGTAACCTCTACTAAGGGACATTTTATGCTTTGATAATTATAGCAGTACTTACTTGGTATACTAATGATGAGGGTGTGGCAGTTTTTAACGGCGTGCACTCCCTTGATTGACACGGCTAGGGCGTGCCCTTGTTACAGGGACTTATACTTGGTTTATATATAAGAAAATAGTGTTGTACTTATAGTTTACTGTACTGTACTTTTTTTCTTACAGGAAATATGATCTTAAAGGCTCAACAGTAGATCGGGAGGCATCTGTAAAGGAACTAGAAAAAGACCTACCTACGTTAAAGGACAATGACTTCATGAAAGATGGCACAAAAATATATATTGGTGAAGAAGCTAAACAGCAGCTAATGGAAACACTCACTGCTGATGTTGAGGTAGGTACCAAATATTATTAGAAAAATTATATTGATCGTAGTCTTAGAGATTTTTTTTAAATGGAATGTTAACATTTAATCTATTGGTTTAACCCTTTAAATCTGATAAGGCTATCTTTAACTGTATAGTATGGTCTATTTGCTGTAAGTAGACAAAAAATCATGACCTCTAACCTCTGTAACTCAAAAAACGACTAGAATAATCAAGCTAATATTTCTACCATTTGGGCAGGGTCAGCCAGGGAATAGGTGTGAAAATTTACAGCTCATTTGCTTTAGCCCTTTTTGAGTTACAGAGGATAGACGTCATGATTTCTCGCCTACTTACAGCGAATAGACTATAGCTACGGTACTTCTAGATGATAATGTTGAGTTTAGGAATGGATTATTATTAAGAAACTAATACATAACTGATTCTTAAGGTCCGTGCTAAGTTAAGCAAAAATATATCTGGCAGTAGTATTAACCCTCTCCGATATATGACGCAATTTTGAGCCTATTAGGGATACTTTAAAACCTTCGTTACCATCAGGGGTATTTAGAAACCTTTAGTTTAGTTACTTCAACCTCTGCAGTTGTCTTTGAGTTAGCTGTGGGCAGAAAACTAATTTTGGAGAGGTAATTATAAGAGAGAGAACTCTATTTCTTATTGCTAATCTGGCAACCTCTGCATCATATGAGTCTGAAAGGGTTAATAAGTAAATTAAATATTGCATGATTGGAAGAGTTAAGCTGAATAAAATATAGGTGTGCTGGATAGACCATGCTAATATTGTGGCAAGCTGTATATGGCCATGTGCTATAGGTTAGGGGGAGGTGTGGTGGAGTGGTCATGCCACTGGATTGGTAATCCAATGGACCCGGGTTCAAATCCCGATATGTCAATGGGAAGATATTATTGGGATTGAATTTGTGCTGTACCTAGTATCAGTGCATTACCACAAAGCCCACCGAAATGCCAAAAAATACCCTCATTGTTCCCTGATTAAATAACGCTATGAATTTCCCATATTCAAAATATGTTACAGGGGGACAATGCCTAGTGAGTTCACTGCTCAATAGGTGGCGTTCTGAGAGTGAGGGTCTGAGTCTGGAGGGTGAGACGGTGAAGCACTTGAGCGAAGCAACCAGCCGCTTCAGAGATGGAGCTGCTTCGAGCCATGATGGATGCTTCACATGTCTCACTCCCCAGACTGGAACAAGACCTCACAGGCTTCACCGTGTTGAGCGGTGGAATGTACAGGCTCTCAGCCTATGCCCGAGAGGGAGTAGTTGGAATATAAGAAAAAACAAAAAAAAACAAAAATATGCAAGAATGAAGCTTTTTACTGTAGGGCTGTGCCCTGGGAAGATTTTGTTATTTAACCCTTCTTTAGCGGGGCCCAACTTAAGGCGGTCTAGAGAACCAGGGACTATGTGGCGGGGCC
The DNA here is from genome assembly GCA_032716605.1 of Paralithodes platypus. Classification (NCBI taxonomy): domain Eukaryota; kingdom Metazoa; phylum Arthropoda; class Malacostraca; order Decapoda; family Lithodidae; genus Paralithodes; species Paralithodes platypus. Next base: position 27,577,986 of record CM064522.1, on the reverse strand, counting down.
CGACTTCAGGCGGTCTGCAATTTGAGCACATAATTGGCTCTGAGAGAGAGACGAGCGGTGGGAGGAGCGTAGGTTGACTCTGACGGTTTGGCACGGCTCCCGCGCCGCGACTGCCCTCCCCTCCACACACATCCACACCCGTTGCCTCGCTAGACAGGGAATTATGTCAGGAAATTACCGTATTTTAGGGATTTTTCCTTCGTGTTGCACGATCGTTGCAAGAGAACCCGTGGTCGTAGAAGGATGGTTCTGGTGTCATTAGAAAGCTCAATTATTGCCCTTTCACGGATACATAATTGTATTACGCTCTGGCTCTTGTTTATGCATGAAAAAGAGCACAGAAATAAGCTCGTTTAGGGTAAAACTACCCACTTGGCAGGTAGTAGAAGTTACCGACCTAGCCGCTCGTGGAGTGTTAATATCCGACCGGAAATCAGAAGCAAAAAAGATCTGATTATTGGATAGGATAATGTTAATATATATCAATGATCAATAACCAAATACTAGTACAGTACTTTCCCATTTACTCAAACCTAGCCGTTATCATTCTCATCATCATTGTTGTTGTTGTTGTTGTAGTTCCACAGACTGTCGGGCTGAACAGTCCTGAGTTCGGTAGACCGAAGCCACTCCAGATGCTCGGCCAGGGTGATGAGATCCGTCTCTGAGAGGGCAGCGGGGGAGGGGATCATCAGCCCACAGGCTTGCATCCCCGGGCCAATGCCCCCACCATTCCGCAATCCCCCTTGCAGTGCCACCCAATTAGGCGATCTCGTCAGCAGCTACAAAGAAAATTAGTCAAGTAAAAGAGACAGACGGAAACGGCTAAGGTTGGGTAGAGGATGCCAAACCTCACTCCGAATAGGACCAGCCCTCGCCATTTATCATTGTCATTATAGCTACCGGTATTGTTAAGTTAATACTTTAAATTACTAAATATCATTAGGCCTAATGAAATGCAAAGTTTAATAAGATACAATACAGCCTTTCGCTTAACCCCCGCATTTCAGTTGTCTTCTTATAAGCCACACCGAATTTCCACCGTGGACCTCGGTAGGCCTCTTAACCCTTCCCGCACGGGCTCGCTATCCTAAGGATGTTGAGATCTGGGCGATATGGCCAAAAAACTTCTACGCCTAGGCTACCGTATCTTTGTTAATTTAACTGCTAGAAAATTCCCACGCATCTCTAAACGTACTGCGGTTTCCAATCTGTAGACTGGCGTTGAGTAGAGCTCTCTAAGTCAACTGGTTCAGTTGTGATGATGATTTCCGTGGAGAGAGTTTCTAGGCGATGTTAGCAATATGACACACTTTTCATCACTAAATCTGTCTTAGCAGACCACACAACAACAAAGCTTCGACGTCTGCTTGCTTTCGGAGGTGCGCGCGTCGCCTCCGACCAGCTGTGTTTACATCCGTCGGACGCGCGGCTTTCAAAACAAGCTCAACAGGCTTTCAAGCTTACGGATTTTAAAATGACACCCGGGCTCCTGCCCATATTCCGCGGTGTCCTTTTAAAATGCTGCCTGGGCGGGAAGGGTTAAACTCCCGGGCGCGTAATATTCACGACCATGTAACTCAACAACCTGACGACATAGCGATGTCCGGTCAACACCAGGAGATATTTCGAAGCCTGTTAATTGCTGGAGGCCTATTTTAAACTGAATATAATCGTCTAATAATTGCCAGATAAAATTAAAAGGACGGCGCCGGTACAGAAGGGGTTAAGACTGAGAGCAGTTTGAAGTTATGTAAAGGTATTGAAAGAGACAAAGATTTTTAATAAAAGAAAGATCAATGCTGACAGGCAGAGGTATTTATATGCAAGAGATTACAGTTCTTGGTGGTCAGACAGCTTACCTACTGGTTAACAGAACCTCTTGTCTTTTATAAGTTCTGTTAGGTTAGAATAGGATCTTTAAGCTTAGGATAATTTTAATCACTGGTTATTTTGTTATCAGATGTTGACTACTTTGGTCCAGTTACTGCCAGATAATTTAGCTGAGTTGGGAGACTGGGTAAGACCTTTCCCATCAATCCTCTAATTCTAAGTTTAATCATATTGTTAAGAGGTAGCTAGGATAATATAAGAAATGACGTAATCTGGTTTAAAGAGTTGAGCCAGGTTTGGATGAGGGGATCGACTGGTGAATATGATGATGGACACAGAATTTTATCAAGCCTTTGCATATATGTAGTCGATTCTGAATCAATAAGGGAGTTTGAAAGTAATCTTGATAAAGCATGGGGAAGACAAGATTTGAAGTTTGATTATAAAGCAAAAATACAGAATAGTAAAAATGTTGCGTCTTCTACCGCCGCCGCCAACACCGAGAACGACCGCAGCAGTGCAAGTACTGGTACTGAGCTGGATACACAGGCCTAGTTTGCCTTTTTCCAGAGGATCTACTGTAAGAAACTGTAAGAATATACATTAATCTTACCTGTTTTTTTTTTGTTTTTTTTGTTTTTTGTAGTTCCTGATGCGACTCCACCTTATGGACTACTCGTTATTATTGGGTATACACGACATCGCCCGGGCTGAACTGGATGGAGTTATGCAGAATGAGTCTGAAGAGGATGCCATAGAGGTACAGTATAGTACTTAACTTGAAATATAGGTATTTAATGTTTGAATCCTAAATTTAAGACAAGCATGCTCATTAGAGCCCATATCCCCACCATCTATGCAAACCAGAGCAAGTGTCATTTGAATTTGTTTTTTCTCTGGGCGTTTTGGCCTTTGTCCGATATGGGTAGAGCCGATTTGTCGAATTAGTCCAATCCGTATTGCCCAAGTGACCATTTTGGTCTACAACCATTTTGGTACGCAGCCAAGCGGTCAAATGAATGTACATTGGTTTTGAAGGAACAATATTTTAATCCATGTGCTGAGTGGGGTACAGTAGTTAGAATTAGATGGACAGGGATGGTCTCTGGTTGTATAGGAGTGTGGTCGTTTTGGTCCGGGGCCTATATCTGTAAAGTTTAATGGTCATAGTAATCCAATCTGTAATGGCTTACTAGCTATTTTGGTCAGCATTTGCTGTTTTTATTTCTTTTATATATTTTTTTTATTTCTTTATTTATTATATGTTGAGGGGGGGGGGGGTGTGATAAGCTGCCTGGCCGAACAGCCTGAGTCCCTAAGGAAGGCCATGGCCACGGTCGGGCTTTCTCACAGAGCTCTCAAGGAGTGTAGATTGTGCTGTTGGTGTAAGTGATTGTGTGAAATGCAGTCTTCTAGGATGTGTCCAATGGTATTATACTAAGTTTCCATCCTGATAAGAGTCGACATATGAGAATCGGCAAATCAGATGTTATTGAGGATGGCTATTACTTAGGTAAAGCTATTGCAAAATCCTCATTAGAGAAAGATATTGGAGTCTTGATTGATGACAAACTTACCTTCTCAGCACATTTATCGGAAAAAATTAACAAAGCTAACAGAATTGTTGGGATCATAAGAAGAACCTTCACAAGCCTAGATACTGAAATTTTCAAATCTCTCTACACAAATCTTGTCCGCCCTCACTTGGCGTACGCAAATCAAGTTTGGAATCCCTATTTGGTCAAAGATATAGAGGCAGTGGAAAATGTGCAAAGTAGAGCCACCAAGATGTTACCAAACATGAAAGATAAATCTTATGAAGAAAGACTGAGAACTCTAAAACTTCCTACACTTTCATACAGAAGATCAAGGGGGGATATTGAAACATTTAAAATATTGTCGGGGATATACGACGAAGACTGTTGTAAGGACATATTCCATCTGAGGAAGAACAGCACGAGCAGAGGACATGTGAAGAAAATATATAAAACGAGATCAAGACAACATAAGAAAATATTTATTCCCATGTAGGATGGTGGGGATACATGGAATAGGCCTTACCAGAGTGGGTCATAAATTCAGACACAGTGGAAGTATTTGAAAGAAATTTAGATAGGGTATGGAATAACCAAGAACAAAAATATAACTATAAGGCATCAATACAGTCCCCCACCACTGCCACCAGTTGCCATCACGGACAAGAGAGTGATGGTACCGTAGAGCTGGAGCCACAGGCCTGATAAGGCCTCATCCAGAAGGACTTCTGTGAGTATCTGTGAGTATGGGGTGCTGTTACATCCCGGGCAGGTGTCGTCGATGGAGACATCCCGTCTGCTGGATGGTGCCCACATCTCAGCCTGGCCAGGTGAACTTTGTCCTCACGAGGAAGGGAGGATTCAGAAGGATGGATTTCGGGAGGTCGTGCCTGCAGCTGTGTGTTGTATATGAGTGATTGGATGGAACGACGAGAGATATGAGTATTGATGTGCTTCTGGAATCTGGTTTGGGGTGGGCAGGGAGGGAGAGAAGACAGTAATTGTGTGTGATACCGCATGCTGGGTGTTGTTTTTATATTTCTTGGTGTCTGTGGGTGTGTTGCCATGTAGTGTAGTGGGTGGTGTTGGTGTGTATGTCCTTTTGTTTTGTACTCCATTTTTCCTTATTGTTTTCTGTATGCCACCTTGCCCAGGCAGAAATCGGCATTAAGTATAAAGAAACAAATAGAAGTCTTAGTATGTCGGACTCATAGTTTTTGAGGAACATAATTCCTGTATTTCTTTTTCAGGAGGAAGAGGAGGATGAGTGTTCAGGAGTGCCTACACCCCCAGACTCCCCCAACACAGCCGCCCGGGAGCGAGCCACCAGTAACGGAGCCATTGACCCTGATGTAGAGATTTATGCCATTGAGAGTAATGAGAGTAAGTTAGCTTGCAGAAATGCCTCCAGACTATGTTGTTCAGACATGCTAATTTTTACCTTTGATATAATTACTCTTCCACTATTTGGAAGCTTTTCTTCAATTTATTTTTACATTTTTATTCTTCTATTCCTTTGGTGGTTGGTCACCATTACCAGCTGTCCCTCTCAATCGACTTTCATGTATTATTTTTTGTCATTCTGTCATCAACCATTCAATTTATATGGCCGTACTACCACAAAATACTTATCTTTATTAACTCAACCACTCCGCATTCAATGTCCTGAGCTTGCTCTTTCATTACAAACAAAATATTCACTTCACTACAGTACTACTTAGTCCATCTAGTCTGTTTACACCAGATGCCTTTCTGAAATAGCTCATCTCTGCCATTCTTAGTTTGGACAGGTCCTCATCATTGCTGTCCATGTATTGCTTCTCGGTGTAAAAGATATGTTTACCTAGATAATATGCAGTAGCTAACTCTTATGTACCACTCAGGGTAACAGATTCCAGGCTTCAGAAATGGGAGTAACATATTTGAGCATAGTGGGAAAGTATGTACTGATATGTATGTATACCTTTTGATACCTTTTGATACCTTTTGATGTGTTCGCCACTCTTCTAGCGGCACCAAGGAGCGCGACGCCCCTCGTTATGGGTGGTGATGTGTGTACTGTATATACTCATGTACATACCCCATAGCTATGGGTGGCCGACTCGAGGCAGAGCACGAACAAGGACAACACAAGGCATAATAAATAAAATAAATATATAATTCACACACATCTACAGTAGGTTGCCCAGGAGAAGACCCACAGACCAAGGATTACTAGGGGCCTCCAGCCCTCCACCGTTCCCAGATCTCCCGGAGACCTATACATACACCACAATGCCTACCCACCTTACTTCCAGGCATGACCCTTCACAACATAGACTGGCTCCCGGCGCCTGACTCACTATTATATACTGTATACAGTAATAATAAAATTATACTTTTTCACCAACCAACTTCACTTCTAAGCTCAATTAATGAAATCAACAAATACATGTTGCACTCCAAGGACTCGAACCTAGGATACTCACACCGAAATTCCGCGCACTTATGCATTACGCTATCAAGACTTTAAAAAAAAAAAAAAAAAAAAAAAAAATCAGAAACTATCCTAAAGTAGCTTCTATCCCTGCAGGTGCTCCACAACGCGAGATCTACTTCATGGCCCTTATCGACGTGCTGACCCACTACGGGGTGAAGAAACAGGCGGCCAAGGCAGCCAAGACCGTCAAGTATGGGTCCAATGCCGATGGCATCTCCACGGTGGAGCCTGAGCAGTATGGCCGTCGCTTCCTTGACTTCATGAACCAGGCCATTGTGTAGGGTCGCGTCACAATAGAGCAAAAGAAGGAGAGAGAAAGATAAGTGGGAAGGAAAGGAGGAGAGCTAACGAGATGTAGTAAAAAAGGGAACAAAATGTGTAGGTCCTTGAGGATAGGATGGAAATATATCGGGCCACTTTTTCAGTCGATTGTTTCTAGGTAAGGTCTCATAAATCTACTTCCAGGGTGAAGAAAAAAGCAACCAAGAAAACCAATAGCATCTAGCACGAGTTTAACGTCGACGGCATCAAGTATGGCTGTCGCTTCCAGGACTTCATGAACCAGGTACGGTAATGCATGCAAAAAGAGGTATGGGAATGAGGGTACTGTACAAATGGGAAACAGGAATTAAGGTGGACATTTTAATATTGGGTTAATTTCAATCGGTTGATTGTAGGTTTAGGTCCTATATAACGCATTCTAATACCTCGTAAATTTAATACAGTATATTCCTATTGCATTATTTTAAACGGAATTGCAAAACCCTCTTCATGAAGATTGGTATATTAATCTACAAGTTCTACTTTGCTCGTAACTTTCAAGGAGAAGGACATTAAATATAGTTTCCTCATAACTAAATGAAAGATGAGACTGAAAACATGGCCAAGATATATTTAAAGACGGGGATTGGGGCAAAATTTAATGTGAAAATGTAATTGAACAATTTTTAGGTACATAAAAAAAATAAAAAATAATAGAGAAGCGAGGCTTTTCAAAAGAGTGGAGTAGATTCAGTACAGTATTAAGCTGGGTAAGTAAAGGTAGGATACTGATTATTTTTAACGTAACCTAAACTGGGAAACAATATTATGAACAAAATTATCGTGTTTAACTGATTATATTATATAGGCAAAGACGAGGGTCTGTACCATAGTCTAATTTATGCATGAAGTACTTTGCCATGTAGCTGTTAGAGGAGCAATAAGTATTTAAACCAGGAGCAGAGATTTAAGTTATTGATTGTTGCAATTCTATTATATTTCTACAAGTCTCCCTCGATTTATGATTGAGTTATGTTCCTGAAAACCTGATCTTAAATAGAATAATCGTAGAGCGAACCTTAAAGTTTATGGGGCAAATTGGGATGCGTTCTCGGACCAGTCAAAACCCAAACCCAAACACCTAAAAACCTATAATGATATCGTGAATCGGGGCATCGGATAGTGAGGGAGACCTGTACATATATTTGGAGTTCAGAGTAGGTAAAGAGTCAGTACCGTAAGTAGGTGGAAAGAGAGGCGACACATGAAAACCTAATTGATCAATTTGCTGATATGTGCCCTTGACTGGTATATTTTATAGTGATACCGAAAGAGAGAGAGAGAATCTGCGAACATGGCTAGATTAACCAATTCGTACGTCGTGGTTCAATTATTACGCAAAATTGATGAAAAATACTACCCACAAAAATGAGTAGCATTAGATAACTACATTATGAAAACGTATGATAGTTATGGTATATTTTGACACTATTAATCTAGCTTGACTCATTTTGTGATTATTTTGGTATCAATATTGCATACCAATATTAATTAGACTATCGAGTGCAAATTGGCTAATCTACCCTGTGTGTTCTTCTTTTTGCCCCTTTCTCAAAATGAAAATATTCTTCATGATCTACTCTAAAGCCAGTATTACGCGAGTGCTTTTTCCCTCAACTTTTTTGGTCAACACTGATCTGGCAGCTTATTTGGTAATGTTTTTGAATAATTCTGTCACCTAATGTAATCTATCTTCAGTCTAGTTTCTGATACCAGTGTAAAAGATCCCTCCAGAAATGTTGCCAGAAAAATATTGTTGAAGTAAAGTTGATGATAAAAGCTCTTGTGTGATATTGTTTCTTGCCTCAAACTTTGACAGCCTTTGGAATGAAATGTAGAAACCGTATGCTAGGGAAATAATTGATGGTTTAGTGAAGAAGTATTTAGAATAAGTATAATCTCTTAATGCATACTTGATTCCTGTTTAGGATTCTGAAACTGAATAAGTAACGTACAAAAGGTTGATATACACTTACTACCCATGGAGTTAAGGGGGTCCACCTGCTTTTCTTATCTCTTTTTCTCTCTTTCTCTGGGTTGCATCCATTCGGCCCCATTCAGCCTACTGTTTTAAGATGTTTATACCCATCCAGGTGTCGATTTCTTCCTGGCGAGCAATAGCGAGCTAGTTTTGTATGGAGAAATCTGGCTTCGCCGGAGAAATTTTTCTATCGAAAAATGTACAAATTTAGCCTGCTGTCAAAAATATTTAAAAAAATATGCTGGCTCGCTACTGCTCGCCAGGAAAAAATAAGACACCTGGATGGGGGTAGACGTCTTAAAACAGTAGGCTGAATGGGGCCAAATGGATACAACCCAGATAAAGAGAGGAAAGGAGAGAAATAAGCAGGTGACCCCCCATAAGTAAAAAAAAAAAAAAAAAATCCAGTCACTTAATAAGAAGGTAAACATGCTACTTTATATTATCAACCAAGTGTTCTTACTTTACTTAAGAAGGATTATTGTTGGAAGTATTTCCTTAGTATGCTTACCTAGTCCTTTTGATTCTTTGCTGTGAATATTTATGTTATATAATACCTGTAAGTGCATTTGGCCAATTCTGTTGAGTTGAGGCGATGTCACACGACCACTTTTTTCAACAATTTTCAATGTACACGTTTTTTCTTGTAATACAGTATGTAACACCCCGTTCCTAACATTAATCATCAATTACAAACCCCAATGTACTTGAATAAACTAATGAAAGCATATGGTGCTCCCGGGATTCGAACTCGGGACACCACACCCAAGGCTCTTTTGTATCGGTAACGGAAACTAGACTGAAGGTGGAATTTGGTAGGTTGCTAAATTCTGATAAATTAAACTGTAAAACTTGCAAAATAAACAAACCAATACTGGGACGACATAAGATTATAATGTAAAACTTGCAAAATAAACAAACCAAAGCTTTAGACGAACACAGTAAAAAGACAAAAACTTATCAAAATCGCTATGTGGAAACCATGCTTAAGCAAAATAATACTTCTTTATAAATAAAAGAACACAATCCACCACATAGGGTGTACATTACTACATGAGCAAGTTAATCGGTTTCCCAAGCAAACTAATCGCACATATAACAACGCACTATCGTCACGTTCAAGGAATTAGTCAATTTGGGAAGTCAAAAGGCAAAAAAACTTATCAAAATTGCTATGTGGAAATAACGCTTAAATAAGATATAATATTGAAATAAAAGCTGCCTGGTGGGAATTGCCCCAAAAAATTAGTGAAAGAAGTGGTGGTGTGACAGCGGCTTTGGGCCAGACTTCTCAAATATTAGTGATGCCACAAGTCATTTTAAGGGGGGGGGGGTCACCTGTTTTTTTTTTATCTTTCTCTCCTTTTCTCTCTTTCTCTGGCTTGTATCCATTCGGCCCCATTCAGCCAACTGTTTTAAGATGTTTATCCCCATCCAGATGTCAATTTCTTCTTATTGCTCGCCAGCATTGTATGGAGAAATCCGGCTTTGCCGGAGACATTTTTCTATCGAAAGATGTACAAATTTAGCTTGCTGTCAAAACAAAAATATATATATGCTGCCTCGCTACCGCTCGCCAGGATAATATTGACACCTGGATGGGGGTAAACATCTTAAAACAGTAGGCTGAATGGGGCCGAATGGATACAAGCCAAAGAGAGGGAGAGAACGAGATAAAAAAAAAAACGAGGTGGCCCCCTTAACCAATAGAAATGTGGCTTGCAATGAGTGTTACCAACTGTAAACCACAGTAATGTTAACCCTCCTGAGTACCAGCGACTTGCGTTATATTGGATTCTAGCTCTACTTACACGATATTGTGCAGCTTGGGAAGGATCTAGGGTAGGTTGAGATAGTTTGAAGGCTTATTATCGCTAGAGGTCCTTCCTAAGCTGACATAAATCGTCTAATAGTCGCCAGAATATGATGCCAATGACGTCCCTGGTACAGTATACAGTAATGTTATATTTATAATGATGTATATGGTAGGCATTCTGGTTGTATTTCTTTGCTATGGAAACCACTTTCGTAATAGCAAAATACTTTTGTGATTATCTTCAAGAATACTCAAATATGGGTTTTCCTTTCATTCTCAGTTAGGTGTAAGGAAGTACTGTAGTTGCAGTTTAAGGGGAGATGGACCTTTTTTTGTCTATTTATTAATTTATTCCTTTATTTCTTAGTTTTCTCGCTAGACCTCCATCAAGCTTAGAAAAACACCCCCTAGACCCCCCTTCAAGATAAATGTGTACATTTTTCGGTAGAAAAATTTCCCGGCCTAAGGCCGGTTCCTCTTAACACCTATAATAATAGACGCCTAAATGGCACGAAAGGTCTTAAAATTGACAACAAAATGGGGTGAAAGGTGTTAAAATCGCCAAACTAATGGGCCGAACGTCTTATAATCTCAAAACAAATGGAGCTTAACACGAGGGAGACGGGTCCAGAAAAACGGTCTGTCTCCCCTTAACATTTGAGGAGCTCGATGCCACAGTGACAAACAAGGGTGGTCCACAGAGCACATATCTTGACCTTGGGTGGTAAAGAGAGTCTAGAAGAATGTATGCAGTCGTCACCAAAGTCTACTAAAATCTTTACATTAAAATATAAAACTTGCAAACTAAACAAACCAAAACTGGGACAAAGACAATATAAATGCAAAATGACTAATCAAAATCGCTATGTGGAAACAACGCTTAATAAAATAAAATTAATAAATAGGGTAAGTTTCGATAAAATTCAAGTGAAGATTCTATTGGTCATTAAAAGTGGTGCCAGTGTTCATCAAATTTCAAAGACATTACCTCAATACAATATGTATGTATGTACTCAGGCATATACCCCATGGCTGGGGTGGCCGACTCGAGACAGAGCCCGAACAAAAACAACATTTATAGTTTAAATTCTTAGAGTATGGGACCGCTTTCATGTTCCCTCACCCCTTTCTCTGTCTCGTCTAGTAAGTAAATTTTACAAGGGGAGGAGGATTCCTAGCCTCCCGCCCGAAGTAGGAAAAGTAGTGCAGTACAGGGAAAGAGACAGACAGAAACGACTATGGTTGGGTAGAGGCTGCCAAACTTCACTCTGGGTAGGACCAGCCCTCACCCTAGTGCAGTACGTACACTTTAAAGACTGATTCATAAGAAGTGCAATGTTTATCATGTCCTAGATATTTCATCAAATGAAGAAAGTTATCTAATGTTATTACTAATTTTATTCTTGGTTTTAACCCCTAACGAGTATTTGGCCTTAATTGGCCTTCATTCCCTGCTTATTTTCATGCATAAGCAAGAGCCAGAGCGTAATACAATGATATATCCATGATGAAAGTATAGTTATAGAGCTTTCCAATGACACCTGAATCATCTCTGTATGACGTATGGTTTATTTGCAACGATTTTTCATAGGTCGGGCAAAATCGCTAAAAATTTGAGGTTTTCAACTGTTTTTGTTATGTGTAATGCTGCAATGGTGTGAGATAATGCTATTTCGCACACCAGTGCGTGCCCAGACTTCGTGGGCTCCAGATGAGGCCCCCCCCTCGCTGCCATCAACAGCTTACCTCACTCCCAGGCCACATAATAGGCGGATTTTGGTCTCCGACAGGTGACGGGTGCCACACCAAAGGCGTTAAAGATATCTTGCTAACAAAATAATTGGATAGACTACATTGATGACAGGATTGCTTATAAATATTTAAAAAATACTCCTAAATCACTGTACATGGTGATGCAAACTATGTTGTATTCTCGCATAAAGCATTCTTTTAAAGTCTGCTTGGTCACTTATCACCGAGTTCCTCATTTGTAAAACTGTAATAAGATTGTTACAGCTTAACATTGAAATATAAAGCTGTCATTAAATGGATGCTGCTTAATACTGATAAAAGTGTGAAGCTGTGGTCTCAATAATTGCCATTGCTACCCCCCTTCCGTGTCTCTGCTCAGTGTTGCCCTTGTTTGGAACCAGATCTTTCAATGAGTAGGTTAAGACAGTCTTGTGCGGGGTGTAGTGGCTTCCCGGACAACTTCAACTGCTAGATCTCGACCAGGGCCATAATAAAGTTCTAGCCTAACCTAATCTAACTACTGATAATCTGCGCTGGTTGAGATGGTCTACTGGTTGTACAATTTAAAGTTCTAATGTAACCTAAGCTAACCTAACAGCACTGGTTGAGATCTATTGTTTGAAACGGTCTACTGGTCGAGTTGTCCGATCACTGGTGTGGTGTAATAGGGCCTTATTCTTAAACCTTTGCGTTGGGCACTATCTGGGTGAAACGAATGAAGTGTTAAGGAGTAGAATGTTACCTGGAGGTACCTTAGAACAATACTTCTTCCATGACAGACAGTAAGTTATCGTATAGTGTAGCGAAAAGCTTGAACAAAATCAAGTTATGTCGTCTCTGCGCTTTGCCGCAATACTTATATCCGTCTCTTTTGATAGTCTAGGTGATAGCAGAATTAAATTTACTATAGTTTGCCTTTCTCAGGTTGCCCTTAATACCCATATATTGACATGCCTTGAAGGGAGAATGAACAGCTTAGTAGGCTGGTTTCCTGTTTGTACTGTACCAGGATTGAACTGCCTGTAGATTCATATATTCAGTGCATTGCTGCTTTATAAAAAACTGTGTTCCTCAGCATAAAGTAACAAGTTAAGTGACAAATTGCCAGATTTACCGTAGTGATTGTTTGACAAAACTGGCTGGTAACCATAGTACAGTACCTACTACTGTACCTACAGTAACTGTGGCCCCATAGAGGGCCACTGACAACCACACTTCATATTACCTAGAGGTGTGAGGCCAGGAGCTCCCACATGACTGTGTATTGCAGTTGGAGATTCCCTTCTGACTGTCCCCGAAAGTTCTGCCTTTGGGTGAACAAGGCTTACACTCGCATGCATTTATATGAACCTGATTAAAATAGATTATAGATTTGTTGGTGGATTTTAGATGTATTAACTGCTAAAGCGTGTTCCTTGCTTTGTTGAATTTGGAGGTAACCTTTTACATTGGTAATTCACCATACAGAGATTAAATTTCTGACTAGGAATGTATTGAAATTGACGAAGAAGAACAAAAAGTATTTAGATATTTAAAAAATTTGAGTATTTGGTTACTAAAGTACAGTATACTGTATATTAAAATAGAGATTACAGTACAGTATTGCATTCAATTTGCTTCTTTACACTTTATTCGTTATCCTTGGCATTTGATTTCCCGATTGAATTTTAAGAATATAACCCTCATGGGACTAGCCTACTATACTTTATTTTGTACAAATTGAAAAATTGTTGATGGAGAACACAGCTGATAACTTTGGTGTTTTATTGTTTTATTAACTTAATAGAATAAAATTATGGATCATCTATCCTTGAGGTATGCTGAAATTTTAATGTATTAAATCCTGTTTATAGAAGTCACACTAATTAGTTGAGCACCATACATAATTCAAGTTGATTTAAATAAAGTGTAGCGCTATAGCTCTTGTAGCCCATTCTGTCTGATGCTGTACTTTCACATTTATTCTAGTTACCGCTAGTAATTTTATTAAATTTGCAAAGGATCTCTTGATTCAGAAGGTTATTCGAGATAGATTATTCATTCTGTTTGTTTGGGGGGACCCACAGAGATCTACTCCTGGGTAGCCGGATGTGAGAGGAGTTGTAGAAAGATTCTTTATTCCTATGAGTGGCTATCGGGTGATGGAGGCATATTTATGCAAAGCATTGACCTGCCTATCAATTAATACCAATACCGAATGATACTAAATAGGCCTCCCTGAAGTTGAATATTATTATGTGAATTGACTGGAATATGTGTAATACAAGAAACTAGTCATCAGATAGATGGGCTAACTGATGAAGCAGCCACAAACCCGTAACTAAGTAGGTGTAACTTTATGGGATGCTAGTGATGGAACTATGGTGTACTGTAAAGGGAAAGTCACACAAGGGCTTTAGATGGCAAGGCTCCAGTTGCCTTTTGGGATACATTTCAGGGGATATTATTTGCACTGATATTGGTGACGAGTTAGATTAGGCCTATAAAACTAACTTCCACATATCAAGAACAACTTTTATTGTGAAGATACAATAGGCTACCTGAAGAGAGCCTAAGAAAAGCCAAATAAAATATTCTTTACAATAAGCACTTTTTTCAATATGTGTACAGTGTTTAAATTCGCATATCTAGTATTCAAGGCACTGAATTTTTAACTTGAAGTAGAATATTTCATGTGTCGGAATTCTTATGAAACTTGACTTAAGAAGACTTTGCCGGAAAGTAGTGCTGGTGTGACTTTGCCTAATATTATGTGTGTGTCATGATGAAGCTACAGGGGTTGCCTTAGTGGAAGTGTAGTGTGGAGCATAGAATAATTAACTTGCTCTTTAAACCCTTTCTAGCAGGTGACGCCACATTGTTTCATTCTGCCTACCTCCAGACAATATTGCTCAACTTAGTAAGAATTGGTTGGAGTTAGAAAGTTACTCGAGATATCCTTTAACCATTTGATTCCAAGACACTAAAATTGAAGAGTCCTTATAGTTGAATATTATTGAAACGTTCTTGAACCATTCGACTCCATTAGGCTCTTCCTAAGTTGACACATATTCTCTGGCTGTAGCGTTAGTAAAGTATAAAACTTGTCATCTGCTTGAAGGGGCTTAGTGAGCAGTGGACTAAAACTGTAACCTTAGCTTGTACCCCAGTGTATGTGCGCGGTGGAGAGCTCTCACAAATAACGCATTGTAGATATTGTAACTTTTCTACTTAACAGGCATACTCATATCGGTTATAATGCAACTTGATAGTCTCAGTGTGTGACATCTCTACATTATTTTGTACGATACATTTGAATCTGCCCATTGTCTAGGAAAAGTGTTTGAGGTGTAATAATTTAACATTTACTATTGCTGTTTTTGTTTCAGTTGAGTACTGTGGATTACTATTAAATGGTTACAAGGAACAGTTAGAACAAAAAGTGTGTTGCTATTGAATGGTTATAAGGAACATGTACTGTACTGTATATTGAACAGTTACAAAGAACTGTTCATTAAGAAATCATTATGTATCATAGGAGATTACTAATTATCAGCAGGAGTCTTACTACTTATGTATATTAATATACTTAAATATATTGTGTCATTTGTAGATCTCAATGAATGTTTATTGTGACTTTATTAACCAAGACAAAGCAATACAAATATGGGGGATTTCATCAGTTTTGGTAGGCTGCCCATGATATACTTTTTTGTAACGGTAAAATATTCAAAATATGCCTCTCTTCAAATATAAAGCAAAATTGATTTTTAAATATTACTTTACAATTGTATTACATAATACTCTTCACGAGAAGCTATGATCTTGCAAGATGTGCCGTTGTTGTTGTTGTTCCCCAAGCTGCCTGGCCGAACAGCCCCAAGGCCCCAAGCAAGGCCAAGGCCATAACCGTGCGCCCCCACAGAACCCTCACTGCCGACCACAATAAAGCCTGGGTGACCGAAGCCACTCCATGGCGGGGAGCTGAGGAGGGTGCGGAAACGCCCGGGAAACCAAAGACCCACCCAGGGCCCTGTGCCCCTCAGCAATTATGAAGAGAAAGTTGAGGGGCAAAGGAAAAAATGTGACTCTTTGGCTTCCAATCTAGGTAGACTGGGAGGTCAATCCACGGAAGAGACGCCGTCACTTGAGATCTAGAAAATATAAAAGTAAAAGGAATAGTCAGAGTAAGCTATGGGTATGGCGGAGATTGCTCAGTTCTCACTCTGATAGACCAGCCCATCACCAGATGTGCCGTGATAGATGATTACAGAGTTTAATTGCCGCCACTGCTACTTACGGAGCTTTGTGCTGCACAAGGATTTTATGCATATATTATTTCTTTGAAATTTTATATTGTACAGTACTGTAACGTTTTTGAGCGGCAGTGGATTCCCACTGGGAAGAATAGGCGCTTTTGAGAAATATGTGACCTGATTATTATTTTTATTATTTTTATTTTTTATACTACCATATTGTTAAGTTTCATATGGAGTACAATTCTAATTTGACCAAGGAACATCTATTATTACAAGATTTCCTTGGTATTTACTTTTGTATAAAAACAGGACATGTTCACAGCATAGCATGTGATCATAATTATTATATTGAAACACTCTTAGGAAGCCTACCAGAATTAATATTAGAGATGCTTGGATAGAGCCAAAACTTTTGAAACTCCCTAGTGCTGTATCAGTGTTGGATTGTTAGTCAGCTATTGAGCTACAAGAACCTGTCTCATGGCTAGTACAACTCGCATATACTATTAACTGGCTAGGAATACATAAAACTCTTGTAATTACCACCGATGAAGATGGAGTATATCTAGGAATATGGACTTCAGAAACCTATATCTAGAGATTCTTCACAATACACAGAGAACAGACAACTCTTGACCATCATTTTATTTGGGGAGTATGTTACCCTTATGTTAGCCCCTTC
Organism: Paralithodes platypus; assembly: GCA_032716605.1. Taxonomy (NCBI): domain Eukaryota; kingdom Metazoa; phylum Arthropoda; class Malacostraca; order Decapoda; family Lithodidae; genus Paralithodes; species Paralithodes platypus. The sequence continues at coordinate 27,561,349 of CM064522.1, read as the reverse complement.
AAAATCATCGCCATGTTTTAATTTTATTCTTGCGAACAGATAAGTTTTTTTAACTTAGGAAGGACCTTGGAGAATTCAAGGGCTAAAGACTAAATTACCGGTAACCCTTTTAACCCCACATATACTTTCTAAGCTGCATAAAATATGTTAATGATGGCTAGATTATAATAATAAAGGTGTCGCTGATATGAAAGGGCTAAGGCTTTTATAGCCTGAAAATTACTAATACAGTAAATCCTAGCAGATAGCGATATAATTACTCTTGCGATATCATCGTTACTGTGAAGTTGGGGCAAACTTATCCAAATATATCAAATTAGTCTGGGACTTTTTTAATTCAATTTTTGTTCCCATTTTCAACCATTATAGCTTGTATAATATTTGTAAAAGTACTGTATAATATACAGTATATATATAAACATTTTTGCCGTATGACCAGACCGGGCCTCGAACCCGGGCATTTAGCGTAGCAGACTAGCACCATACCGAATAGACCACCGAAGAGCTAAAAGTGATAGTTTCATTTGAAACAAGTTCCATCCGTTACCACCCGCTTCGACATGTGCTCACGCAGCCTAATGTCATTCACACATGTACCCATACTCAAACATTAGTAACTAAGTACTGTACTAGAGAAGGGTATTTGTAACCTGGGACACTTGGTGTACAAATAGAGCCCTAACAAACTAACATTTTTGCTTTATTTATGAACAGAAATAATTTTGTTGGTCTGCATTTAATCTGTGATTCATTTCTGATGTAAGACTTAAAACTAAATGGTTCCACCAGCTCATAATGAGCAAAAATTACACAAAAATTAAATTAAAAAATGCTAACCATCATTTCCCAATAATTTTTGTCAGACATTTGCTCACTGCGTGAAAGCGGGAAAATTAGACCGTGAGAAAATTTCCAAGCTCAGTATTTGACTGAAAAGATAGAAGAAATGTTATCGATTCTTGCGTTATTATTTTGATTTATGTTTTGGTAGAATATTAATTTTTTCAATTCTATCGTATGAGAAATAATCACAGATTTAATCAATACCAAATAACAGTTGTTTCTGGTTATGAATAAGGGAGATATTTAGAAAGCAAATAAGAGGAGAAATAAAAAATTTGCGAAATAGGGGCTGCCGGTTAGACGACCGCTATCCGCGCTGCATTTCTTCCTATCCACCTTGCATGGGAGAGTTGCTATCCTGTCGCTATCCACAAGGTTTTACTGTATTAATTACCTTCCTCGTGTAATTAATGTTGGCCACAAAAATTACCTACTTAAATGAATAAATGTACAAATAGTTGAATGTAATCAGTGTTTATAATGGATGGTAGTTGTTTAGCCGCTAATGAGTCAAGTGTGGCATCTACTTATAGCCAGCCATTTCTTCAGTAATTTGTTGGGAAATTGATCAAACCCAAACCATTGTAATTATTTTGTATTTCTTGCCAATAATATTTTATGCACATTATAGTGAGAGACTTAAGGGGACAGTGGCTGTTTGTTTGGTCTATTAATTAATTTATTTATATATTTTGTTAGTTTCCTCCCTAGACCTCCATCAAGCTTAGAAAAACACCCCTTAGACCCCCCTTCAAGATAGATTTGTAAATTTTTCGGTAGAAAAATGTCCCGGCCAAAGGCCGATTCCTCGTAAAATTACAGGCTTGCTATCGCTCGCCAGGAAAAAATCGACACCTAAATGGCACGAAGGGTCCTAATATTTACAAAGAAATAGGGTGAAAGGTCATAAAATCCCTAAACTAATGGAACCAACGTCTTAAAATCTCAAAACTAGTGGGGCTAAACATTAGGAAGAAGGGTCCAGAAAAACGGTCTGCCTCCCCTTAAATATGCAGCACTGCAAAACTTTAAAGTATTATTATTTTTAAATATTACTATAATGTAATATGGACAAGTTCACAAACCTTATTTACTTTATCAATACATTTTACACTTGACAGCAGGTGGGTTTACCTGTGAATGATAAATCGTAGGCTTGTGCATATATCTTTAACTGTCTTGATAGCGTAATGCAGAAGTGCGCGGAATTTCGGTGTAAGTATCCTAGGTACGAGTCCTTGGAGTGCCACATGTATTTGTTGATTTCATTAATTGAGTTTAGAAGTGAAGTTGGTTGGTGAAAAAATATACAGTAATTAAAGCAATTTACTGAAATAATGACCTGTGGGAGACACTCATATAATACAGTACAGTAAATACATTTATTATACAGGAGTGGATCAATAGAAACTCAGTGGTCTGGTTAAACTGATTTTATGATAATAATAATTAATAATTTAGACAAGAAATGCTGTTTCCTCACCAACTTTTATTTACTCATTCATGCACCAAGTCTTTTTAGATGATTGTGATAAATAGTTTAAACAATAATACAGATGTACTGGCTAGGTGTCCTTGAGGTAAAGCTATCACAACTCTGTTGAAACTGAAGATTGTCCTATGGCCAGGGCTAAGATGTTAAGTTGATGGTACACAATGGTAAGAGAAGCACCATGTGAGGATGGACCTTTATTATGGTAATGTTTAACTTACAATTTCTTCAGGTTGAACTGAAGAAGCTGTACAGGTCGGCACACATGCTCAGTTTGACTGGTCATGCCCATTATTGTTCAGGCCTGTTTGAAACCAATTTGTGTGGGTAGTTTGCTGGGGGCAGGGGGCTAGGAATCCTCCTTCCCTTGTAAAATTCACCTACTAGACGAGACAGTGAAAGGGTGATTCGCGTTCCCGAATCCCCTGTTTTGAGTCGGCCATTCCCAGCTATGGGGTATGTGCCTGAGTACAGTAAAACCCCTCCCATCCGGTGCTCTCAGATCCGGAAACCCAAGAGATCCAGACAGGCATTTTGATCCAGACTCATGTTTCAGCCATCTAGACTTGTCTGGATGGCTTGGGAAAAGTATAAGTCAATCCGGAAACGAACGAGACGAATACAAGTTTCCACACATATTATTTACATCCAGTGTTAGATATCCAGACTTGTATGTCAGCCATCTGGATTTGTCTGAATGGCTGAAACCTAAGTCTGGTTGTTTAAATTAGATATCCGGACTCATGTTTCAGCCATCCGGATTTGTCTGGATGGCTGAATATATGTCCGGACTTTTGGCAGATCCGGACAGGGTTCTCCCCCAATTAGTCTGGATGGGCGAGGTTTTACTGTATATACATTCATAGATATTTTGCTGGTTTGTGCAGGTCTCACATCAAACCAACCCCACACATGCTCAAACAGCCCTGTGTGGTACTGAGACTTGACAGGCCAAACTGAGCGTGTATTAAGTAACACCCCGTTCTTAACATTCATCATCAATTACAAACCCCAATGCACTTTATTAAACTAATGAAAGCATGTGGTCCTCCCGGGATTCGAAATTGGGACACCACACCCAGAACATAAGCATCTAAACCATTACACCACCAACACAGTTTAAGATCAAATACACGATCACGATTAATATCCATTTTCGAATTTTGGATATCAATCTAATCATGTATTCGACCCAACTGCATTATGGAAAGTGTAATGGTTTAGTGAGTGGAAAGAACAATGAATGGGGCCAAGATCACTAAGGATCACCAGGCTTTAAGCGAAAGGTGATAATGAAAGCCTATCGTATCCTGGTGTTATTTCATGCCATTGTGTCATCCTCAAACAATGTTAGGATGTCCCTGGATGCCACTGGATTTTATAGTCATGGGTAGTTCACTCAACCATTTTCTAAATCTGAAAAACAAATTTGCTGGATATAAAGATTGGTACTACTGTATATATAGCCTATACTTTATTATTATAAGTACAGTACACCATATATTTAAATATCTGATTATATCTATTAAATTATTAAAGTTTTGCAAGAATAATTTATTTAATGGTACTGTATTGTATTTCTGTATTATAATAGTTGGTATTGATAAATCATGCTGCAGTGTTTTGTAGGCATTTGATTGAATTATCATATGAAGGATGTATAGATCTGCTTATAATAAGTTAATTGTTTTGTGTGTTTGTTTTTTTGTGTGTAAAAACTATATTTGTGTTCAAGCTGCTGATGTTGATGCCTTAGTATATGTAATAGCTTGATCATATATTTTTTGCTATTTTTTGTTAATTTAATGGGTGGGCCATGAAAGAATAATGCTGGAATGTGTGTTTTGATATGTTAGTGAACAATGCTAGCATTTAGATACTGATACAGTGATCTGTTAAGGGGGTCACCTGCTTTTTTTTCTCCTTTTCTCTTTCTCTTTCTTTGGCTTGTATCCGTTCGGCCCCATTCAGCCTACTGTTTTAAGACGTTTATCCCCAACCAGGTGTCAATTTCTTCCTGGCGAGCGATAGCGAGCCAGCATTGTATGGAGATATCCGGCTTTGCCGGAGATATTTTTCTATCGAAAAATGTACAAATTTAGCCTGCTGTCAAAAACATACAATATAATATTCTGGATCGCTACCGCTCGCCAGGAAAAAACGACACCTGGATGAGGATAAACGTCTTAAAACAGTAGGCTGAATGGGGCTGAATAGATAGATACAAGCCAAAGAGAGAGGGCGAGAAAGAGAAAACAAAGCGAGGTGGGCTCCCTTAAATGTTTTTAGGATTCTTTCACTATACTGTATTTTTACAGGTTTTCTCAGTTACATGATGTTGGGTGATTGACTGATGTACTTAATCCAGGAGCAAAATACAAAGATGGTTAAAGCATGATGAAAGCATTATATTATTGGCTAATGTTTAAGTACATTTTCTCCTGTATTTTATTCCTAAATATTATTGAATGGGGACTCAGAAAAATGCCATACAATTATTAATTAAAATGTAAAACTTGCAAACTAAACAAACCAAAACTGGGACAAAGACAATATAAAGTAAAATTAACTTATCAAAATCGCTATGTGGAAACAACGTAATACAGTACTTCAGAATTGATCAGGGAATTTAGAATGTGGTATGTAAACCAAAACCCATTTTTTATTACATTACACTATGCAGTCCAGTTCATAAAATATTTTATAATTTGTTTCTAATGATATATAATGCTTTAGCTCATTATTTTATGAAATACTGCATTTAAATAGCTTTATTGGCAATGCTACGCTTATAATGACCTCAAGAAACAGTATTCCTCAAATACTACATATACAATTTATTAATTTCACTCCAACACCAAACACCCTCCAATGAAATCAATTAGTTTTGTACAGTATACTCAAATTTGCAATATGGTACTGTACATAGCCTACTTTTTGTTCACCCGTCTATGTTGACATAGCGTGTCATACAGTAGAGTATCACAAATCCAAAATGCTTGGGACCAGTTACCTTTTGAATATTGGATCGTTTTGGAAAATGAATATGTTTAGAATTGCCAAGGCCTCCTTTATCAGTGACTAATACAAATACACCCAACTATTATATCTATCTCATCACTTGGGTACTTTTGGGGGCCTTTACAGTATACCAAAATAAATCTACTGAACTGGACTGTATATTCTTTCCTCATTATACTGTAGGACCTCGCTTCATGGGGATTTGGATACAAAGGAAATTAGGAGATTAAATAAAATCTGCCATTGAAATTCAGTATATTTCATATAACCCATTCTTAATGTGAGAAATGTCTACAGTATTAATATCATGCGAATGAATCTCATATGCCAGATTTGGAAGTTCTGCTTACAGTTTTATGATGGATAATTAGAAACAACAGCACAATTGCTCATTTGAACAGTTCTCAAGTTTAACCCTTTCAATCAGATGACGACAATGTTAAATTTACCTACTCCATAGCAATTTTATTAAACTTAGGAAGGGCATATGCAAGTTAAAAGGTTAATAAAGCTAGTCTTCAACCCTTTAATGCAGAGGTCCTTCCTAAATTGAATAAACTCACCTGCAGGTAGCTATAATAATAATAATGCATCATCCCTAATAGAAAGGATTAACATTGACTTGACCTACAGCAAGACTCACCATGTATGTTTATGAGGTAGAGAAGTCTTCACTATGATGAGGCTATTGACGACCTAATATATAGTTATTTACTTTATATACAGTACAGGTCTCTCTCGATTTACGATTGGGTTATGTTCCTGAAAATCTGATCTTGATTAGAAAAAACTTATATCAAACCCTAAAAATAATGGGATATATGGGGATGCGTTCTCGGATCAGCCAAAACCCAAACACCTGAACCTGAAAACATACAACAATATTGTAAATCGGGGCATCGGATAGTGAGGGAGGCCTGTACTGCATATATACAGTCATCACCTAGGTCTCACAGTTTCACTATATTCTGTTCAGCTTAACCTGGGCCAAATATTTCATCCCCTAGTAGTCTTTATGCTATTGCTTTTTCACACTAGTCTCCCTCCCAGAAAAACAGTCCTTTCTCTATCCAACTACCCACCATGCTCTACTACCCTTCCACCACATTGCTGGTGCACAGTATGCATCCACCATTCTCCTCTCCCATCACTTTTGCAACCTCATTTTCTCTACCATTCATGCTTCTCATGGTAACATTTGCAAGTTGGAACTTGTGGAAGACTGAACCTGCTGGTGTGGGTTTTTTTTTCCTCCTCCAGTGCCAGACAACATATTTCCATAGTATTTTTTTTTTTTCATAACAACATTCAATGAATACTTGCCATCCCAAAGTCACTGGCTCCAGACTGCTAGTTATTCATTATAAGCCAAAGGTCTATGATCAAGATTGGGACATACAAAATTTGCTTTAAAAGACTTCAGTCTGGTAGATGAGGTAGGGAGCTGACAGTTTCTTAGCTGGGTAAGATGAACAGAATATAGGTTTCATGTCACTCGACCCACAGTTTATTCAACCTTATTAAAGCCTCACCATTATCATAATCTCAGTTGCCTTGCTTCATCCTGGGAAACCCCCACTAAAGGATAGCCAGGGTAAAAACTCAAGGTTATACCCTAACCAAGCCTAATTAATTATCTCCTAACTGGTCTAAAAAAAATTAACTTAATTTATTCTTATTCAACCTATTCTATAGTCATTTCATTTTGACGAGTAGAAATCCTGAACCCCATCCTCTTGGAACTCAAAAAGTATTTGAGGAATCAAGCTGGTACCTGTATTTCTATGCTTTGGGAAGAGTCAACCAGTAAAATGTATGAATGTTTACAGACCATTTGCTCCAGACCTCTGAGTTACAAGAGAGCTAAAGTCACAATTGGTAGACTCCTAATGAATAGATTATAGAATTGACTTGAGGCTGAGTTAATTTGGGTTGAATTGACTGAACACCATATGAATTTGCTTACACACTTCACTGAAGTCATTAATGTGCAATAAAAGGGGCAAGGCTGATATCACACAAGCGTTAACACTGGCCTGGCAGCTTACGAGGTAAACTTTCTGAATAATATTGTCACCTAAATTTGTCCATTTTCAGTCTAGTTTTTTATACCAGTGCAAAATATCCATGAAATGTTGACAGAAAATGTATTGACCATCAAAAATTGATAATGAATGCTCTTGTGTGATACCCCCTTAAGTTCATTACTCATGTATAGATTTTAGAACTGCCAGTCACGACATACTGTAGTGTATATAACTTTTAAACAGTTTTTTGACCTAGCAGTGGTGTCTATTTCCTATATCACAACAAAGATTAAACAAAAATCCATGTTAACTTGTGCTGAGTGACATTAACCTCTTGTGATTTGAGTGAAAGAGCCTTACAAGGGTTAAATAATGTCAAAAGATTGTGTAGATTAACAAAAACTGTATAAGAGACATGTTTGTCAAAGACCTTGCCTGAATCCAGCAGATTTGCATGGTGTTACCCCCTATTAAGATACTAAAAGCTTGTAGGAAGAAGTGAAGCTTCCTTTAGCTGCTCTGCACAAGCCACAGAGGTCAAAGTTCAAGTCTTGCCATAATGTAAAGAATGCAGTGTTTTACATACTATAGGTAGCGCCAACGAACTTGACAAAAATCTTGATCCCTTACCTCTTTATAACTTAATAGGGCCTGGAGCAAACTGGCTGTAAATATACACACCTATTACCTGGTAGACTCTTCCCAAATGAGAGGAATTTCAGCCCTATTGCTTCCATTAATTTTGAGTATTAAGAAGTTAAGGGGTCTAGGTAGAAAATGTTCAAGTTTGTTGGCGCTATCTATAACTGGATATGATGAGAGGGATTTTCCAGATCAGAAAAGTAATTACTATGGAAGGGTATGAAATATTTAGGAAAGTACTAACGCAATTAGCCATATTCCAATGACACCTAATGCCATCTGGATCCCGTTGTGGTACTAAGTAGAAAGGTACGAAGACATTTTGGAGATTACGGTCTAGAACCAATTTTATCCTACTTGTCTGGCACGCTGCAGGCAAATGTAATTGGGAGTGTGAGAATTTGTTAATTTTAGTAACTCATTCTTTGATGATTCTCACATTTCAATATGTGATCAAAGTAAAAGAATTATGAATTATCTTCTACATTTATACAGGTACAAAACCTACATTTTGTTTACATACGAATGCTGCAACTGCAAAAAAAATTACTTAAAGAGCATTGCCAATTGAAGTTTATCAGTGTTATTGTGGTTGTACAGCAATTTTTTGTTTGTACTTCTGCATATAATTTTTGTGTACAGTAAACCCATAATAATTTCAAAATTCATTAGTAAAGTGCTCTGCATCGCCGAGATTCGATAAAGAGCACAAGTTTGGCTTACGTTATTTCTGATTTATGAGTACAGTATTCTTAATATGTTTATATTAATTGCAATAATAGATTCGTACTATGTAATGTAATAATTCTTGGAAATTTACATACTTGTGGTGTTTTAAATGCGAAATATTAAAACTGACGATATCAGCCTGCACTTGGTTTTTTGTCTTTGATGGGTTGTTGGAATAAGGCTACTGTAATTATGATATATTTATTTATTTTTATGCTAAGCAAACTTTTATTATGAATAGTATTACAGTATATACAAATATCAAAGCTTGACAAAAATAACTGGTAAGTGTAAGAACAGGTCTGATATCAATACAGGTATTAATCACTAAAGAATAGTACATTTAGCACATTCTAAGGTATAATATACAGTAATTATAGGTGATTACTATTTACTTTTAACAAGGATGCCATGCCTATAAAGATAATAAAAATACCATCATTGATTAAGCAATTGATTGTGGTATGCCTGTAAGACTGTTGAAGGGATAGGAAGAGGTTAGAAATAAATTAATACAATCACAAACCGAGTTATATACCGTAGACCAGCCAATTTATACGCATTGATACAGTTGGTACATAGAATATATAAAAATACTACCAATACTCACAATAAGCGAGTAAAGTTAGATAAGTACAATTATAAAAATGTACAATAATTAAAGTACATACTCTCCTTTATAGCTTGATCACTTCTTAATTGGAAGTGATATACAGTATAGCAACAATTGAAAGGTATATATATAGCAATACTTACCATTCCTCCGGGATAGACTTATACAAGTTCTGGTATAGAGCTTAATGGTCTGGTTAAATTACTTAAAAAATAATATATAACTAAGGTAAATGTCACTAAGCTTTAAAATGTAGTACTTTGGGGGGTTATTCTTAATTTATGGACACTGTGTACAAACTGAACCAGTGCGTAACAATTGTGTCCAGTCTACCTCCGGCACTGAGACCCGTCACGCCCCAGTAGATGAGCTCATGTCAGTGTTCTCAAGGCCACATTACTCCTAGGTTTATTGTTTACGTTTTGAGCTCTGATGCGTTGGTTGATGTGCCTTTGGAGAGCATGTCATCACTTAATTTTTCTGTATTAAAGGGGTATCACACGAGACCTTTTATCTTAACTTTTTACTGGCATCATTTAAGTCTTTTTTTAAGTGGTATCGAAAACTAGATTAAAGTTATTTATTTTTGGTACCATAATTACTTAAAAAGTTTACTCCAGAAGCTGCCAGACTGGTGTTGACGATTAAAGTTGAGGGAAGTAGTGCTCATGTGATACCAGCTTTAAGCTGCTGATATAAATGTTATGTGTTCCTTCAAAGTTGTCTGTTGTCTATGATATGTGTACAGTCAAATTCAATCGTTTGCTAACAAGCTTGCTTAAAAATACGTAATTTTAAGTTACTACAGTATCACTTCCTTGACAGTTCACGTTTTAAATAGCTTGTGACTAGTATGCGTTAGTTTCACATCATAGAAATGTCAAGTTAATATCCCTCTCTTAAGATTTCACACAAATTCTCATCAAGTTTTTTTTAGCAAACTATTGGTTATGACTGTGCAGTATGATATGTTGCATACTGCATGTGATGCTACTGAGAAACATGTATTAAAGGGAGTAGTTCAGTATGTCTGTACATTTTCTGTTAAAAACCAAGCCTAAAAAATTTTGATTTTGTTTTAGTGTTCCTATTCTCTTGTCAGACAGTATACTCAGGACTTCCAAGTCGTATGCGATGTCCAATTACTATGTGAGCTCGATTATAATCTATACAGTACACACACCAAAAGAAAAAAACAGAAAAAAGGGCAGGTGAAGTTAGATTAATGTACTGTACATTACATATCATACATTTTGACTCAAGTTATATTAATATAATTTGAGTATAATCTTTTGTAGGTAATATTATTAACCCTTTAATGCACTGGGGGTTGCCATTGAATATTCAGAAATAGAGTTCTATTAATCTCATAATCACCTCTCCAAAAAATGCTCTCTCCCACGCAACTTAGAGGGTGGGACGAAGTAGAGGGGGGGAGGGAGAGTGACTAGTTGGACTATACAGTGCGCGCGGTTGCAATAAGAGCGGGCACTGTCTACCCTCGCGCACCTCTCCCGCACCAACATTCATTCATAAAAATTGGACAAAAAAACAAAATTTACTTATATTTACTTTATTCTAGTACTTGATAGGGTATCCTTTGCTCTTCCTGACTAAGCTCAGACGTTTAGGAAGAGAATTGGCGATGGCTTGAATATATGCAGGCTTCAAACCGTCCCACAACTGCTGAATAGCGATCTTCAGCTTCGGCACGGAAGATGTGCCGATGTGTCGTAGTCCTGCAGGCCGCTTTTCATCTTGCCCCACAGGTTCTCAATGGGGTTGAGGTCTGGTGAGTTACCAGGCCAAGGGTTGAAGTGCCTAATACCACCGAAGTCCATGGCCTGTACCACTGTCTTAGCGGTATGGCAGGGTGCGCCGTCCTGCATAAAATAATTCGCTTGGCACTTTGTCATAGATGGCTCCAAGTGATCAATTAGTAGGTCAAGGTAATTATGTTGATTCATCCGAATGTTCTTTGGTAGAAAAACTAAATCACTAGTGCCGTGGAACGAAAAAGCACCCCATACCATCACTGAATCTGGGTGTTTTATGGTGTGCCGGGTATAGCGGGGGTCCAGAGGGTTGCTACCGCGGCGGCGGTAAACATAGTTCCTAGTGCCGTCAGTAACTGTGAATGACGATTCATCGGACCATAGTACTTTCTGCCATTGGGCAAGGGTCCAATGTCGATATTGCCTGGCAAATTTCACCCTATTCCGTCTATGCACGCGAGTTACCCAGGGCTTAGGAATGCAGCGGCATCGTCTGTAGTGTAGCACTTTGTGAAGGTAATCTTGTAGCGTTCGGATGGCAACACCACCAAGCAGGTTTGGATTTTGTTCTTTAATTTTCCTGGCAGTAAGGCTGGGATCAGTCTCTAGCTGCCTCTTAAGCATATTCAGGATCCTCTGTGATAGTTTACGCTTCTTACCGGGCCTTTTCTTCTGGGTAGGTAACGGCCCCGGCCCTGAATCGCGGATTTTCTTTGTCCAATTTTGAACTGATCGCACTGTAACTTCTGTGTTTGAACTAATTTCCTTGTTTGTTTTACCCTCCTTCATCAGTGCACTTATGGCCGCAATTTGAGCCGGAGTTATTTGTTTTTTCTTTGGCATGACGGGCGTGGGTGGTCCCAAAGGGTAGGCGTCACACGGAAAACAATGGAGCCAACTCGGCCCTATCACTCGCGTATATCCTCCCTGTACCAGAGCCGTAGGCACACTGAAGGGTTCTAGCTACGTTCCCGCACTAAGACTGAGCTGGCTGAGTTGCCAGATGTCGCAGTTGCCATATCTCGCCAGATTTTGGGGGTAAAAGAGGAGTTTTATAAATTAACGTGGTTGCAATAAGTGCGTGCCCTCTCGCTCTTATTGCAACCGCGCGCACTGTATAGTAGTCCATCTGGCGCCTGGCCTGAGGAGCCGGTGGTAAGGAAGGGTGCGCCTGGAAGCATGGTGGGCAGGCTTCTGGTGGTCCAGCTTCACTGCGGGTCTGCCTGCGGAAATCGGCGCCTCTGGGGGATCTGGGACCTAGGAATCTTTTTCCTGGGGACCCCAAATGGGCCTGGGTCTCTGGGTATTTCTCCTGGGCGACCTAGATGTGTGTGATTTCTGATGGTCCAGCTTCACTGCGGGTCTGCCTGCGGAAATCGGCGCCTCTCCGGGGGGATCTGGGACCTAGGAATCTTTTTCCTGGGGACCCCAAATGGGCCTGGGTCTCTGGGTATTTCTCCTGGGCGACCTAGATGTGTGTGATTTGGTGTTTTGTTTTGTTTTTCTGATTGTGTTGTGATGTCCCTGTTAGGGCTCAGTCTCAAGTCGGTCACCCCCATAAAAAAAAAAAAAAAAAAAAAAAAAGGAAAACTGGGGAAGGTGCCAGAGTATATACATACATACATTATAAGGGATTTATAAAGATAAATTAATTTTATAAAATTCTAAATTTAGATTCCCAGTTGTACTAGAGATAATTTATTAATTTTCTATCTAACTATCTATATGCTCAGCCCCAATCCCCACTTTTCCTATTTTTTATTTTTATTTTCTAGTTTACTCCATTTTATTATTTTTTTTTTCTTTTCTTTGGGGTGGCCGACTCAAGACATAATAAGAACAGGGAAAACACAAAACAACTAACAATTGTTGTTAATTATGAAAACTTGGAATTAACACTCTCCGACTGGAGGTATGGCCTCATTGATGCTAGTGTCATATGAACTTATTATATTCACCAAAAATAAGTTTATGACGCGTTTTGGCTGTTATTTTGGCTGGTAAGTTAGATCTATATGTGGAAATATCTAGCAACCCTGTGGCGTCTCTCTGTGGGCCCCACGGGTGATGAAGAGGCCAGTCTTCACTCAGCAGTCAAGCTCTTAGGTGGCTCTGTCAGGCCCTTTAAACCAAGGGGCCTCCATTTTGCCCAGCCTGGGTGGTATTTCCCTAATATAACCCAAACGAAGTGCATATATCGTTGGGTTATCGATGGATATTGTGTTTGTGTAGTTTAGGGAATTATATAGCATACACGGTCATGCCGTCCCAGGGTAAGTACAGTCAAAATTTCTGTTGCCACGGTGGTAGTTGTGGTGGAGCAGCAGTGGTGATGGTGGTAGTGGTGGTGGTGGTGGTAGTAATTATTTTCCTGAGGTTAAATCACTGTGGTGCTTACGCATAAGTTAACTTGAATTTATTTGTTATTAATTTTAGCAGAATTATTATCAGTACTTCCCTGATTTCTTTGAGTTTCACTAGAGCTTCCTTTCTCTTGCTTTTATATACGTGCGTAGTATCCGATGTTTCCAGAATACTTTTTATCATATACGCAGTAAATAGGCCTATATTTGAATTACTTTCACTTTCGATACTTTTTCTCTGATAATACGCCAAGTATAATTTCTTTTCACAGTTAGATCTATAACTTTTACGGTATAATAACTTCACTTTCGATGTGTAGAAAAATTAATCCAATGGGTGTAGAATTAGTAATTCAATCTTGGGTAGATCCGCTGGCCGTGGGGTTGTCCTGACGTCACTGGGTTCCCACAGTGTAACTCGAGTACTTTGGTTTGGGACCTTAAATAACTAATTTGCCTAGCCCAAGCCGTGACAAAATAGAATCGAGCGAACGCAGGAGTAAACTCCTGTCTACTCTGGTCTTTAAAAATACTTTGATAAATTTCTTGTGGTTTGGTCTATCTTGGATAAAGCTTAGAGAGACGCAGAGTTAGAGGGGATATGATAGAGGTGTTCAAGTGGGTTAGTAGGATTAACAAAGGGGACATGACAAATGTACTAAAGCTCAGTGATGGCGAAAGAACTCGTACCAATGGTTTCAAATTAGATAAATTTTGTTTCAGAAAAGATATAGGCAAATATTGGTTTGGTAACAGAGTTGTAGATGGGTGGAATGGACTACCAAGTGCTATAGTGGGATCTAAAACGGTAGGGAGCTTTAAGATAAAATTGGATAAGCATATGGACGAGAAGGGTTGGGTGTGAAGGGGGATCAGCCGGGTTGGGCCAATCAGCGCTCTGCAGACTCCCATAATCCTGCGTTAATCTAACCGTTTTGGTAAGATGATCCTCAGGGTATTAGAGTGTTGAGCCTATAATTGGGCATTGTAATTGAATTGGGGTTGTGTGGGACAGGGATCTGCCTTGCTTAGGCCAATCGGCTTTCTGCAGACTCCCATTTTCTTATGTTCTTGTTAGTACCCGACTGTCTGCTTATATCCACAATAGCACCGGGGTTGAGGTAGGCCGAGAATATTAGATTACTTCACCTGGAAGGCTCTATAATAAACCAGCTTGTTGATACCCACTCAAAATAATTACTATCAGTGGGTGGCAACAGTCTCTTAATTGTGTCTACGCTTTGCGATCAACTGAACAACTTTTCAACTGTGCCCTCAACTTTTGAATCTGTCCTTTTACCCGGGGTGTCAAGAACAGCTCTAGATTGAGATGTCGATCCTAAAATCTAACGTCATAATCATACCGTTTCTCAGGACCTCGGGGGTGATGTTGAGCATCAGAAAGGCGTTTAGGGGTAGGATGTTGTATGCCGGTTAGTTCCTTATGGCTTGGGGAGGGGTGATATACTTATTTACTTATAGTGCCATTTCTTGATTGATTTCTCTTCTTCACTTTTCTTCTTCTGTTGGACTTTGGAATTGGTTATGTTGATGGATAAGTTTTTCCCTGGTGTTAGAGGGCGTGTCATCTCGATGGTAGTAACTCGTTTTGGCTGGGGGCGGTTGTGTCCTTTTTAACTCTGGGTGAGGATATAATATGATATTGTCTTCTGATTTGGTCTGAGGCTGCTTATGGGTTTTACAGGCTGGAGGTAGATGGAGTGGACAGTGGTTGCAAGTTTGTAGGTTTGGGATGTTGCAGGAGAAGTGTAATATCGGCGAGAACTGATCACATGTTATCTTTTGCCCTGTAGAGGTATATAATTGTTATCCTTGAGTCTACGTTTTCTCTTATGCGGGGGCGGTGTGGTAGAGAGAGAAAACGACTTGTGGTGGTGAATGCTTGGGTAACTGTTTCTCTGTTATTGGTAGAGGTGGTGGTGAGCAGCTATAGGTGGTGATCTTGGTATGTTAATTAATTGGCTGTGGCGGTGGTGGAAATAGGGGAGGGGATCTCGGTATGTTAGTTGTGGTGGTGAATATGTATTTCTGTTATTTCACTTCCTTCTTCCCCATCAAAGCCACGACCTCGTGGCTGGAGCTGGTCACACCAGGCATTTTCTTGGTGGAAACAAATTTCCATTTACTGTATAGAGATATTCCCACCATGTCATTGACCTTCCATCTTTTTTTTTTTTTTTTTTTTTTTTTAAGAGACAATGAACGGAGGAAGGAAAAACACAGACACAACAAAAAGGTCCATGTGCCTAAAGGCATCCTCCATTCATAAAATGTTTGTAACAACTGGATTTAAACATTTGTAGATTGTAAGTTTGTGGAAAGCAATTCGAGGGAAGTGAATTCCAAAGAGTAGCAGCTCTGGGGATAAATGAATTCTGATAAGCAGAAGTTCTGCATTGTGGAGGAGAAAGTGTAAATTCATGGGCGCTCTCAGCTGCCCTAGTTCTACGGGGAAAGATGTGGAGAGGCGGCACAATTGAAGCAAGTTCCTCGGAACAATTGCTGTGAAAATATCTGTAGAATAATGCAAGGGATGCAACGTTTCTTCGTATGGATAATGTAGGAAGGTCCTGTGTGATTGCAGGGTTATTGATTAATCTAATAGCTTTATTTTGAATTTTGTCCAACTGCCTCAATGCAACCACTCCACTTCCACCCCACAGAGGTGAACAGTAATCCATCTGAGAACGCACATGACTTTTATATATCACGGCCAACTGCTCGCCAGTGAAGAATTCTCGAACTCTGTACAGGAGTCCCAGTTTTTTAGAGGCATTCTTAGCAATGCCTCTAACATAATGTGTCCAGCTCAAGTTAGTAGTTAATGTTACACCGAGAATGTCAATACTAGGGGAAGTGGGAATATTTACATCATTAAAAAATATATGGGAGTCAGTGAGATTCTGTCGGTTAGAAAATTGAATGTATCTGCTGGTTTGCTCAGGTTAGCATAAAGAGTTATGCAAGGTATCTCTGTATATGTCCCGAGGGCTGCTTCTAGTTGATGTACGGACTTAATATTCTTAGTTACGTCATTGGTTTGGGTCTCTATGATCTTCTTGATGTAAGGACCACTTCTGGTAGTGCGGGTTGTTGCCGGCTTAGTTTTGGTTGAGGTGTTGGTTTTCTTAATCGTTGTGGGAGCCAGGGAACCCTTTTTGTTGACTGGGTTCTGCTGGATTACAGTGATGATGGATGAGGGTGCTGGAATTACGGGAGTATTGCTTGCCATCTTCAAGGTTGGAGCGAACACGGATGATTGATCGGGGACGAAAAGAACAGGGGCTGATCGACGAATGTTGTGTGCAGGCGGGTACGTGTTTTAGCCCGACTGTATCATAGGAGGAGAGATTATCTTCGGCGGATGGGGCAGGTGAAGAAGGGTTGGATGGAGGAGGTTCATGTGGTTTCAGAGGTGCTGAAGGTGATGTGGTAGACATGGAGGCTGGTGGTGAATATGTAGAACAGGCTTTACCATAAAAACCGGTGGAGGTAGGTGGTCGAGGATGTGGAGGCTTCTGAGGTGGCTGTGGTTGGATGTTGATTTTGTTCTTCTTTGGTGATTTGGCTTTAGGAGTGGCTTTAGCCTGATGGTTATGGCTTTTGTTCCTGATCGCTATTTTTATTTTCGGAATACAGGGGAGTCTTCTGGAACGTCTTCAATCTTAGCTAGGTGGTAGATGGGTGGAGTGTTTCTGGGCACAGGCTCCCTCGCCGAGGCCATATAAAAGGGCGGGGGAGGCTCAAAAAAATCTCGAGGAGGGTCTTCCATCTCTTCTACTTCTTCTTCCTCTTGGTCTTCATGGTCTTCCATCTGTTATTTCAATATATATTTATTTATTTATTTTTTTTTATTTTTTTTATTTTTTTTTGGATTATTATATTTTTTTTTTATTTATTTATTTATTTATTTATTTATTTATTTATTTATTTATTTTTTTTTTGGGGGGGGGGGGGGGGGGGGAAGCAACAATGGTGGCTAAAATAATGTCCTGTGATAAACATAGTCTTTCATTTACACCACAATCAAATTGCATGGAAACAATTGCCCATAGCTCGTGAACCAATTATAATGTAGTATTGTGGTTTTCACCATTAGAAAGAGCATAATTTGCCGATTCAGGTGATGTATACTATTACATATTATTACAAACATTGTGGCTAAAATAATGTCCTGTGATAAACATTGTCTTTCATTTACACCACAATCTAATTGCATGGAAACAATTGCCCATAGCTCGCGAACCAATTATGATGTAGTGGTGTGGTTTTCACTATTAGAAAGAGCATAATTTGCCGATTCAGGTGATATATACTATTACATACATACCTGAGCAAATACCGCGACGCCGAGGTGGGGAACTGCTCGGAGTGAGCTTTTTATCCAGTGTGGGGCGACGGCGGAAAGTAAATATTCGCTTTTTCGACCCGTGATTTCAAATATTCATAGAAAAAAAGTATTTGTCTTAGGAAGTTCTAATTTTGTTTATCTTCTTTGTCATTATCTCGCGCATTCATACAGACCAAAATGAAAACTATACACCTCTTAACCAAAAAATAAATCAATCGTGTTATAAACCATATCCGGCAAAATATTACTGTTTTTGTTTTTGCCCAGTGCTTGAAAACTATTGAAGATAGACAATTTCCGTTTTCACCATTGGAAAGAGGAGAAAAAATACTTTTATTTTAGTACATAACAATATATGGTCATCACTCAAAATTCCGAGATAGGACGGTGGGAACACAATTATGCGGTCAATATTTGTATTCGGGAGTACGTTTCTATTCTATATTTCCATTTATTTTATTTTATTTTTTATTTTCATGTAGTATAGTCATTCAGCCATCTATTCACATACGACACATAACAATAAACATAATTCTGGTGGCTGGGAATAGAGAAATGTGAAGGTTTCCAAAACACTCATCAGCCAAATTCTAGACCCAAAAGCTGCGTCAACCGCCTCCTGTATCTTATCGGAACATAATCCGTCTGAAGGGGTTAATAGGACAGATACTTTGAAGTTTCTTTGTATTGCATTAAATATCGAGAAATAAATGGAATATAATTATGAGCTTCTTAGGATAATATTCAAGGACACTAGTGCGACGTTATGAGAAACAATTTATTAGGGAAAATAGGCACCAATAGATTCGCCATATTTTTCTCTATAGGATATAGTCCGCATGGAGGATTTTCGTTGTCAACAAATTGAAAAATACCCACTTCACAGACAAATACACCAAAAATCTAAGTCAAAGCGAGGGTGTGGGACCGGCAGCCCCCACCTATAATACTAGGATAGGTTAGGTAAGGTTGTTAGGTTAGGCTAATGTCCTTTCAAAGGTGTATAGGCTAGTAAACACTAGGATAGCCATCATAGCCTATACCCGGTCAGAGGTAAGAAGAAGAAGAAGAAGAGTCCTGCAGTAGTCTCCTTGAATGTAACTCTTATTAGGATATATGGTTGTATTAATGATATTTAGACCACCTATAGTTACAATTTTGGATACTTTCAAAGAGTATATCAGTATAATTATGATTTTTGTCATTATACTTGCGATAAAATGCTGGTTATAAGATCTAGCGAAATTCGTGTGAGTTGGGATTGGCAACGCTGGTACGAGGTTGCCAACAGCGTGGCCAATTTAGCTTCTTTACTGAGCAGTCACATTTTACATCTAGCAACATGAATTCCGGCGATATTTCGCAGATTTGAGACATTTTGAGTGATATTGTCGGATATTGTAGAAATTGTGGCATTATTATAGCTATTTTCGGCTTATATTTCCTATCTAGCGACCTTCTTGCAACTTTTGACAACGGATGTAGCGATATCTTGTCTCTAGATTGGTTAAGTTGGTAACCCTGATTGGCAGACGCGTGCATCCATAGACTACATAATATATATAGTCTATGCGTGCATCCCTCTTTCGACTGAAAACGGAGAAGGTCAATGTGGACATACGATGGCCGCCCTGCGACGATTTCTTTGCAATATATAGTGTTTTTGCCACCGATTACGTATTTGTATGAGCTACGTTGGATCTACATGTACTAAAGGGTATGCATAAGGCTTAGTAGCGTATGTGTGGGTAATTTGGGAGATATTGGGTGTTTACATTTTAGAATGTTCAATGTTCCACCTGTTTCCGGGTCACCATCTTTGAAATTCAGCTCTTCAGTTTTACATGTTTGCTCTCTGCCTTGCATATTTACCTTCTCCCCATGTCCTCCATGGTAATATTCCACATTAATTTAGCGGTGCATGACCAAAATAACATGGATTTTTTGTTTAGGCTAATTCCTAGTTAACATAAGAACATAAGAAAATGGGAGTCTGCAAAAAACCGATCGACCCATACAAGGTAGATCCCTGTCACACCCAACCTCAATTACAAGGCCCAATTATAGACCCATCACTAATACCTTGAGTACTGACCCCCACCAAAACGGTCAGAGATTAGGCTAACACAAGATTACGGGGGTCTGCTGAGCGCCGATTGGCCCACACCAGGTAGATCCCCCTCACACCCAACCCATCTCGTCCATATGCCTATCTAATTTTATTTTAAAGCTCCCTATCGTTCTTCCTAGGTATAGTTAGGTATAGGTATAGTTACCTAGGTATAGCCTAGGCTAGGCCTAGGCCTAGGCTAATTTGTATTTTTTTAAGAGGCCTAGTCAATATATTTAAGCACTAGCTTAATAGTATTGTTGGTATGGTGCGATTTTACTATAGGGGCGCCCATTTGACCGGTAGGCTACCACGGTCCACCAAGGATTTAATAAAGTCTGGTAGGCCTATCATACAAGGTCAAGGAGCCTACCGCCGCAGTTCACATGCTCTGTGTTCACTTATTTGACCGTTTTGTGGGTTCAGGGTCCCCCAGGACTAATTGTCATCAACATATATAGCCTATGCCAGCTGGGGGTAAATAACCGCTGGCTGTGGGATAATTTCAGAAAGAACTTAAAGAAGTGGTCAAATCCGATGCGTAGAGCGTACAAATATTGCTGTGGTAATCTCATTGGTATTAGGCTAGGTCTAGTAAACCAGGTGAGTAGGCTAGTTGGAAACCGGAAGGTTCGCCCAGTTGGAAAGCTCGCCCCCCACATTTTCGGAAGTTTCGTCCATCAGAAGGTTCGCCCACCCAACGGAACATTGACAAACGAGCGAACGGACGGGAAGCCCGGGATATTATTCAATTACTGTACGTGTAGTTGTAAACACTACTTAGCCTATTAGTGTTTAATATGTATGACCTTGCTAAAATATAACGGCATGTGTGCTTGTTTTTGTGCGTCTGTGTAGCCTACAGCCAATTGTTAAATTGGTAAATATCCTGTTTTACACCGGGGACGATTTTTACAAGTAGCCTATTTGTTATTATACTGTATTTCCTTTTTTTTTTTTTTTTTTTTTTTTTTTTTTATGAACCCCATTGGAAAATGCCAAAAAATTAGCCTAACCTAACCTAACTGAAAACTAACCTGTCTCGCCGACGGTCTAAACCCAGCTCACGTTCCCTGTTTATGGGTGCGCGACGGTCTAAACCCAGCTCACGTTCCCTGTTTATATTTTTGGTTCAATGTTATTTTAATACCACAAATTTTGTTGATATATTTGAAGATAAATATTGAATCTATATGCTCTAAAGATCATAAGAAAATTTGTTTGGTCAATATACAGGAGGCGCTACAATATAGGTAGCAAAATAATAATGGTAGTTTTGGGTTCCTATCATCATATGCTTCATTTCTATATACTTTTTATCCCCGGGGAAAAAAAAAAAAAATGTTGGGATTTTTCATTTATTTTCTTGGGATTTTTTGTTTTGGTCATTAACCTAACCAAAAAACCTAACCTAACCTAACCTAATAGCCCCCAAATACATTTAGGTTAGGTTAGGTTAGGTTTTTTGGTTAGGTTAATGACCAAAACAAAAAATCCCAAGAAAATAAATGAAAAATCCCAACATTTTTTTTTTTTTCCCCGGGGATAAAAAGTAACCCTAACCCCCCCTGGGGGTTAGGGAATAGAATATGCCCCACGTGCCTTCTGCGTGTCGTAAGAGGCGACTAAAGAGGTTGGGTCGGTGGGCTTGCGACCCCCACCCGGAAAAAATATCGAAGCAAGGAAAAACGAACGAACAGCCTCGGATGCGGACGGAACCAACGTTGACGAACCACGACCGACTAAGGACATGCCTTCGGACATTCTGAGAATGGCTACGTGGAATGTTAGTGGCATGAATGATGGCACAAAAGAGAGAGAGGTTCTGGAAGTATTAGTGAATGCCAGGCTGGATGTATGTGGAATGACAGAGACCAAATGGAAAGGTTCAGATGTGAGAGAGTGGGAGTGTGGAATGGGTGTGTGTGCTGGAGTGAGTGAAGGAACAGCGAGAGAAGGTGCATGTTTGTTTGTAAGTAGCAAATGGAAGGAATGTGTAAGAGAGTATGGGTCTGTGGGTTCAAGGATTGTGTGGGTGAGAATGAAAGTAGGAATACAAACGTGGGTGATTGTATGCCCCGACAGAGGATATACTTGAAAGAAAGAAAGAGGAGTTCTGGATGAATGTGGAGGCGTGCCTGGAGAAGTTTGACAAGAACGAAAGAATATTTCTGATTGGGGATATGAATGGTAAGGTGGGTGATAGGAAAGTTGAGGGAGTGGTGGGAGGGTGGGGGGGTACCATCAGAGGTGAATGGGAATGGTAGTGCACTTGTGGACGTATGTGTGGGGAGGAGGCTGTGGATAGCCAACACCTTCTTCCGACACAGAATGATCCACAGGTACACGTGGAAACGGATGTTGACGATGAAGGATAAGACAGTGGTGGAACGAAAGTCATTGATTGATTATGTATGTGTGGATGAACGAATGAAGAAATCTGTGATGGATGCTAGGGTGTATAGGGGTATTGGAGGGGGTCTGTCTGATCATTATGTAGTGGTAGCTAAGGTTAGGATACAAAAGAAGTGGGTGAGGAGAGCGGGAGGGAGGCGAGAGGAGGGTGGAATGGTGAGGAGGGTGGAGAGGTTGCAGGAGGAGGAAATCAGGGAGGAGTACAGGAGAGCAGTGGAAAGACGACTAGGTGGGTTCGACCTGGAAGTTATGGAGGAAGTGGAGGAGATGAGCAAGGTGTTTAAGGATGAGATCTGTGCAGCATGTGAGGAGGTGTGTGGAGTGAGGAGAAGAGGGAGGGGAGTGAAAGGTACAGCATGGTGGACAGAAGAGGTACGAATAGCTGTGGAAGAAAAGAAGAAAGCATATAGAGAGTGGTTGGGTAGCAGAGGGAATGAAGATTCCGAGAGACAGAAACGAGCGAGGTACGTGGAGAGTAAGAGGGTGGTGAAGAGAGTAGTGAAGGAAAGTAAGAGAAGAGTAGATGAGGAATTTGGAAGGAATCTGAGTGTAAAATGGAGGGAGAGTAAGAAACTGTTCTGGAAAGAAGTCAAGAAAGTTAGGGAAGGTAGCAAGGGAAACAGTAAGGGTGTGAAAGATAAGAATGGGAGAATGCTAGCCGAGAAGCAAGAGAGAGTCGAAAGATGGAGGGAGTACTTCAGTGAGTTGCTAAATGAAAGGAATGAAGAGCCAGCAAACATAGCTGGATATGGTATGGGAGGGAGAAGAAGAGAAGTAGTGGAGGAGGAGGTGGGGATCAGGAGGTCAGAAGTGTGGGAAGCCATGAAAAGAGTGAAGTTGGGGAAAGCACCAGGAACAGATGGAGTGTGTGGGGAAATGTTGAGGTATGGTGGTGAGATAGTGATAGAATGGGTATGGAAAATATGCAAACTAGCATGGGAGAAGGGGAGTGCACCCGATGACTGGAAGACTGGCATGATATAAGGGCAAAGGGGAAAGAGGAGTGTGTGGTAACCACCGAGGAATATGTCTTCTAAGCGTAGTAGGGAAGGTATACAGTAGGGTAGTGATTGAGAGAGTGAGAGTGAGAACGGAGAAATGGATAGGCGACGAGCAGGGAGGTTTTAGGAAGGGAAGAGGATGTGTAGATCAGATTTTTACCCTGAATTGTGTTGTGGAGAAGTATCTGGAGAAGAAACAAAAGGTGTATGTTGCCTTTATGGACTTGGAGAAGGCCTATGACAGAGTGGATAGAGAAGGTTTGTGGAAAGTACTTAGAATATACGGAGTAGAGGGCAAGTTGCTGAAAGCAGTGAAGAGCATGTATGAGGGTGCAAAGGCGGCAGTACGTGTGGAGAGTGAGCAGAGCGAGTTCTTTGACCTGAATGTTGGTTTGAAACAGGGGTGTGTGATGTCCCCGTGGTTGTTTACTGTATATATGGATGGAGTTATGAAAGAAATACTATCAAGAGCAGTGGATGTTGGTGTATCGCTGAAAAGGGAGGGAATTGAGTGGAAGCTACCTATACTGCTGTTTGCGGATGATACAGTTCTGATGAGTGATAATGAATGGGAGTTGCAGGGTCTGGTAAATGAGTTTGGAACAGTGTGCGAAAAACGGAATTTGAAGGTAAATACGGGGAAGAGCAAGGTTATGGTCTTCGAAAGGGGTGAAGTCACAGAGTGTGAGGTGAAGCTGAACGGTCAGGCTATGGAGATCGTCAACTCTTTTAAGTATCTGGGCAGTGTGTTGAGTAAAGATGGGACTATGGATGAAGAGGTGCGGGAGAGGGTACAACAGGGGAAGAGGGTTGTAGGAACGCTAAAAGCAGTAACAAGAAATAGGGTGGTCAGTATGGAAGTGAAGAAGTCCTTGCATGACAGTGTGGTAATCCCGACACTGACTTACGGAAGCGAAGCATGGACGTTGGTTGAGAGACTCAGACCAAGAGTGAGAGCAGTGGAAATGTATTACTTAAGGAGTGCGTGCGGAGTTACATGGAGGGATAGACAGACTAATGAGGAAGTAAGAAGGAGGTGTGGTGTGGAGGTAGATGTGCTGGAAAGTGTGAAAAGGAACAACTTGAGATGGTTCGGCCATATGGAACGTATGGAAAGCGAGAGAATGACTAAGAGGGTGTATGAGAGCGAGGTGGAGGGACAGAGGGGGAGAGGTAGACCGAATATGAGGTGGAAGGATGGAGTGAGGAAGTACATGAACGAAGGTGGTGCTGGTTGGGGGGAGGGGCGTCGACTGACTGGGGACAGAGGTGCATGGGGGCGGTTCGTTCGTGGCCACCCCTTCGGGGATCACGGCGTCAGGCAATAGATAGATAGATAGAAAAACAAAATCCAAGATTTTTTTTTTTTTTTTTTTTCCCGGGGATAAAAAGTATATAGAAATGAAGCATATGATGATAGGAACCCAAAACTACCATTATAATTTTGCTACCTATATTGTAGCACCTCCTGTATATTGACCATTTGTTTTAACCCTCGGCAAAACTTAATAAAAAAGTATGGTACTAAAATATCTTTTTCGTAACAAGGTTGTCAATAAGGTACTTCCGGTTATCGATAGCTCTAAAGATCATATGAAAATGTGTTAAACCCTCGGAAAAACCTAATATAAAAGTATGGTACTAAAATTTAATTTTCGTAACAAGGTTGTCAATACGGTTGTTGTTGTTGTTGTTGTTGTTGTTCCCTAAGCTGCCTGGCCGAACAGCCCCGAGTCCCTGAGAAAGGCCATGGCCACGATCGGGCTTTCCCACAGAGCTCTCATTGAGTGTAGATTGTGTTGTTGGCGTAAGTGGTTGTGTGAAATGCAGTCTTCTATGATGTGTTTAATGGTATGGGGTGCTGTGTTACATCCCGGGCAGGCGTCGACAACGGAGTCATCCAGTCTCTTCTGATAGCTCAGGAGAGCTGGATGGTGTCCGCATCTCAGCCTGGCCAGGTGGACTCTGTCCTCGCGAGGAAGGGAGGATTCGGAAGGATGGATTTCGGGAGGTCGTGCATGCAGCTGTGTGTTGTCTGTGAGTGAGTGGATGGATCGGTGAGAGATATGAGTATGGATGTGCTTCTGGATGTTGGTTCGGGGTGGGCAGGGAGAGAGAGAGGACAATAATTGTGTGTGATACCGTGTGCTGGGTGTTGTTTTGATATTTCTTGGTGTCTGTGGGTGTGTTGCCATGTAGTTTAGTGGGTGGTCTTGGTTCGTGGAGGCTGCTGCCAGGAATTGAGTGCCTCTCATGTCCAGATGGTCTTTGACTTTGAGGATTTTGGTTTCTTGATGTAGGTGATCTGTGGGTGCAGTAGCTGTGCAGCCTGTAATGATCTTCAGGGCTTTGTTTTGAATAGTCTGTAAGGTCTTATGATGTGTTTCAGCTAGGTTAGAAGCCCAGGCTGGGCTTGCGTATTCCATCACTGATCTTATGTATTGTTTATATACTGTGGTGGTAGTTTCTTTGTTGTGTCCAAATTTTGTGTGAGCAAGTGACCTGAGGGCGTTAAGTCTGGGTGTCAGTTTCTTTTTAATGTTTGTGGTGTGCTGTTTGAATGTCATATGAGTATCATATGTTACTCCTAGGATTTTGGGTGTGTGTGTATGTGTTAGGGGTGTGTTGTTTATGGTGAGTTGAGGGATGTATTCGTGTTCTCCTGTCCAACTTGTGAGCAGGGTTGCGGTGGATTTGGCTGGGGCTGTCAATACGGTACATTCCCGTTATCAATGTACAATCAAAGCTGAAGATTGCAGAGTAAACACCGTAGACTGCATCAAAATTTGTTCACCTTTGTATAATCGACAGCCAATTGTTTTTTTGTTTTACTATGGGATTAGTACTCAACCAGCAGGGGTGTGGGGGCAGCAGCCCCCACCCATAATACTAGGTTAGGTTAGGTAAGGTTGTTAGGTTAGGCTAATGTATTTTCAAATCACTATCGGGGGCGTGTCTCAACATTGATCAATAGGCCTAATGGGGAAAATAAGTTTTCCCGAGATTTCTAATTAATTACAAACACTATATATTAATGCAAATGAACAATTTCTTTTCTAAAAAACACTCGGAAAATTCGTGGTATTAAAATAAAAAATTTCCATATTTTTTTTTAGAGATTTCGGGATTTTTTTTATAATTAATTTCTGAAGGGGTGGACATATATGACAATGAAGTACATGACCTGGTAATTTTTTTGAAAAGACTCGCAGCCTTATTTGAGATTTTTTTTGCCCAATTTTTTTTGGAAATGGTAGTTTTGATGCTATTAGTTATAATTCCGGTAATTTTTTTGAAAAGACTCGCAGCGTTATTATACATAATTTATTAGGGAAAGTGAAGCTCTATGGAATCCTTATAATATACTCACATAGATTCCACTGTGGAAGAATAGTTTTGATAGTTAACTATAGTTTTGATGTAAATACTACCGCAACTACAAATCTTGTTTCCGAGACCTAGTATATTAACCTAACCAAACAACCCAGGGCGGGTGCCCAACTCTGAAAGGAGTTGAAGTAGGGGAGCTATCCCCCCGCCAAAGGCGGCTTTCTAGGGCCTTTCCTAGCTGATGCGGAGAGGATTGGGTTCTAGTCATGTGGTGATGGGCTCTTCTATCAGAGTGAGAGCTGAGCGATCTCTGCCATACCCATAGCTTACTCTGACTGTTCCTTTTACTTATATATCTTCTAGATCTCAAGTGACGGCGTCTTTTCCGTGGATCGACCTCCCTACTGCCAACCTAAAAGTTGGCAGATTGGGAGCCAAAGCGTCACATTTTTCCCTTGCCCCTCAACTTTCCCTTCTAATTGCTGAGGGGCACAGGGCCTTGGGTGGGGCTTTGGTTTCCCGGGCGTTTCCGCGCCCTCCTCAGCTCCCTGCCTTAGAGTGGCTTCGGTCACCTGGGTTTTGTTAGTGGTAAGCAGGGAGGGTTTTGTGGGGGCGCTCTGTGGCCTTGGCCGTGCTCGGGACCTTGGGGCTGTTCGGCCAGGCAGCCTGGGAAACAGCAACAACAAGCAACCAAACAACCTAACCTAACCTAACCCTAGAGTGCCCTAGACCCAGTACGTGGGATACAACACTAGCCCTTGCAAGTTGCATGCCAGCTACTGTGGGTTCCTATATTAGACATACAATAACATCTTTGTAGAACATAACACTTTACCGTAGCGAGTGTACTCCATTTCGAACACTTTTTGTAAATATGAACACGTCCGTAGCAGAGCTGTCAAGATTGCGGGACTGAGTTTGTTTACGCGCGGGACTATTTATATCGACAAAATCGAGTTACAAAACTTATCAAAAGTATTCTACCACAATGGAATCTATGTGAGTATATTATAAGGATTCCATAGAGCTTCACTTTCCCTAATAAATTATGTATAATAACGCTGCGAGTCTATTCGCGATAATTATCATAATTCCAGTGTGGGAGAAACCCTATATAACCCCATTATCCAACAATCTTAAGATAACTCCCCCCGATAGTGGGGAGGGCTATGAAGATCAGGGAAAATGTGGGGTTAAAGTAATATAGTAAAATAATGAAGAATAGGAATGTGTGAAATGCCTAAAATGCCACTTTTCCGAAATCCGAGCCAAGTTTTGTCGAAAGTTGGGTCGGATTTTCCATAATTTCAGAGACTCAAAAGAGCATTTTCTAAATATCCGAGCCAAGTTTTGTCGAAAGTTGGCTCGGATTTTCCAAAATTTCAGACACTCAAAAGACCATTTTCTAAAAATCCGAGCCAAGTTTTGTCGAAAGTTGGCTCGGAGTTTCCATAATTTCATAGACACAAAAGGTAACTTTGAAAATATGCAAGCGAAGTTTTGTCCAAAGTTGGCTCGGATTTTGCATTATTTCAGAGACACAAAGGGTCACTTTTTATGGTAACATTCAAGGAGATTACACCAGGACTCTTCTTCTTACCTCTGACCAGGTATAGGCTATCCTAGTGTTTACTATCGTATACCCCTTTGAAAGGACATTAGCCTAACCTAACTACCTTACCTAACCTAACCTAGTATTATGGGTGCCTATACCCCTTTCAAAGGACATTAGCCTAACCTAACAACCTTACCTTACCTAACCTAACCTAGTATTATGGGTGCCTATACCCCTTTCAAAGGACATTAGCCTAACCTAACCTAACCTAGTATTATGGGTGCCTATACCCCTTTGAAAGGACATTAGCCTAACCTAACAACCTTACCTAACCTAACCTAGTATTATGGGTGCCTATACCCCTTTGAAAGGACATTAGCCTAACCTAACAACCTTACCTAACCTAACCTAGTATTATGGGTGGGGGCTGCTGCCCCCACACCCCCGCTATTTGACATCTTTAGACAGATTTTTGGTGTATTTGTTAGTACCCAGTACGTGGGATACAAAACTAGCCCTTGCATGCCAGCTACTGTGGGTGCATACTACTCGGTACGTGAGATACAAAACGTGACCCATTACGATTCCCGAACTAGCTGTGGTCCGGCTCCTTTATATTGTCCAGGTTACCTCCACTCCCACAGCATATATTACATTAATAAAATATATCTAACCTTATTCCAAAGAGGAAGAGGGAGGAGAATAAGGAGAGTAGAGTTCAGCAGCAGCGAGTAGAAAGTGGTGAAAGCGTTGGGTGGAAACAGAGAATTGACGTTCGAAGAGGTGTTGGGCTAAGTACCCCTCAAAGTGATGTTCCCGACGACCGTACCTTGGGATAGAAGCCCTGACCTCTCTCCAACTCCTTTCCACAGTCTGAGTATGTGACCCAGTAGAAGGGTCCACAAAATTCTGCGAATGGTTGACCGTAGTGTGGGTGTAACCCTCCAGGGACAGGGTGTTATAGGAACGCCAACAATCGGAGTGAATTTGTGTTCCCGGCAAGATCCACTGTTTTATTATCTCCACTAGGGTGTCCTTCGTTCTGTCGGGAACTGGCCCAAGAAAAAGTTTCCTAGACTCCCTCTCGATGCCCCCAAAACGCACTGGCCCTCAATCACACGACCACGGTGGTATTTCCTTTGGCCAAACTTTGCTTCGTCTATTTCAACGTTTTTACCCGGGCCACCAAGTTTTTCTGAATGTTTTTCACAAAAAAAAATAGCCACTTCCCGACAAAACGAATACCAGTCAACTAACGTACTGAGGGCAACATCGCACTGGAGGACTACATCTTGATAAGGTAATTTGTTTATGCAGAACCAATACACAATATTGAGGACTTTGGGAATGGGGATGTGGGCATTTTCAAAGAATGTGTCTTTCACAGCACTAACATTATACCTACATCGTGATTTCCTGAGTGCATGGTGGACGTATTCTTTATTCTGTTTGTCACATCGGAACTTCTTTTGTTGTCTATTTTCACTCACTTGCAATTCACTGCCACATGTACTACACTTACCATTTGCCAAGACTAACTTATGCTGAACAAGAAAATCCCATGTAGCTTCCTTGGTTCGCAAAAATGTCCCCCAATTTCTGACAGGAGAGACTACAACCTGCACAAGCGGCCATGACAGTTACAAATCTGCCGGGCTGTTTGACGTTTTTGTCAGCTGAGAGAAGGAATGGCAACAATATGAGCCGATTCGTGCGCAAGAGCAAATATATGTAATACAGTAATACTAAAACTACAAGGGAAATGGGAAAGAAAAATGCCAGAAAGGATTGAACAAATACCAGGAAAACTATGAAACATAAATACAAGCACAATGTAATGTTGCAAATGTGTATATTAGACATACAGTAACATCTTTGTAGAACATAACACTTTACCGTAGCGAGTGTACTCCATCCCGAACACGTCCGTAGCGGAGCTCTCAAGATTGCGGGAGTGAAGAAGAAGAGTTTGTTTACGCGCGGGACTCTATTTTTATCGACATATTCGAGAGTTACAAAACTTATCAAAACTATTCTACCACAACGGAATCTATGTGAGTATATTATAAGGATTCCATAGAGCTTCACTTTCCCTAATAAATTATGTATAATAACGCTGCGAGTCTATTCGGGATAATTATCCATGACCTAACTAACATATTTGTCTAAATAATATATTGATGGTTTCGACCCGGTGTAAAACTGGATAAATTCCGTAAAATTTTTGGTTTGTTTGCCAGGTTTAAGGTATGAGGCTATACCTAAAACAAATAGGGAAAATATTACCGAAACTACCACTAATTTTCCCATGGTTTTTCTTAGTGGTTTTGATAAATCTACAGTTATACTACCCCTATTTTGTCGCTATTCTGTTGGTACAAATGGGTTAATATTATTAGTAGTAGACTTAGTATGGTTTGATGATGCGCGGGAATGTATATTTGACTTGAAATAGATACATTGAAGTACTGTACAGTATTACAAACCTTCGCGAACCCATAAACAGAGAACGTGAGCTGGGTTTAGACCGTCGGCGAGACTGGGAGGTTTGACGACCTCCCTTATAACCAAATAAGGAAAACCTCTTATTTGGTAGCAGTCTCGGAGTATCCAACGTAGGGCTTATGATCTCAGCCGCTACCACAGCGGGCCGATTTATCGGTACTCACGCGAAGTAACCAAATAATCTCTAGAGTTGCACCTCAATTCACTACTAGGCACGTTGTACACACTCCGAGACGACTAGGAAAGAAGAGATAGCGAAGGAGAGTAAGAATTGTTATAGTTACCCATTTAATCTAGCTGCTCTCCTCTGAGCCATGCTCCATGTTCTATGAGCCTGCGCCAGGACCTGCCAAAGTATCGAGGTATCAAGTAATCAGTTTAGATTGGATGGGCAGGGGATCGGCATGAGGGCGGGATACTCATGTCGTTGGATACTCCGAGACTGCTACCAAATAAGAGGTTTTCCTTATTTGGTTATAAGGGAGGTCGTCAAACCTCCCAATTTAGTAGCAGTCTCTACGTTTCCAACGTAGGGCTTGAATCCCAAATTGGAGGCGGACATCCAATAAACCATAAACCCCAAGCCGTAGCACAAGCAGAGGACCAAGAAAAGACACAAATAAACAAATCAGTTTATTATCAGAAAAAGAGCGTAACAGTACGGTGCATATTAAGGAAGTACATGTTACCAGTTACTATATAAGGGCAAAGGGGAAAGAGGAGTGTGTGGTAACCACCGAGGAATATGTAGGTATACAGTAGGGTAGTGAGGAAGAGGATGTGTAGATCAGATTTTTACCCTGAATTGTGTTGTGGAGAAGTATCTGGAGAAGAAACAAAAGGTGTATGTTGCCTTTATGGACTTGGAGAAGGCCTATGACAGAGTGGATAGAGAATGTGGGCAGAGCGAGTTCTTTGACCTGAATGTTGGTTTGAAACAGGGGTGTGTGATGTCCCCGTGGTTGTTTACTGTATATATGGATGGAGTCATGAAAGAAATACTATCAAGAGCAGTGAATGTTGGTGTATCGCTGAAAAGGGAGGGAATTGAGTGGAAGCTACCTATACTGCTGTTTGCGGATGATACAGTTCTGATGAGTGATAATGAATGGGAGTTGCAGGGTCTGGTAAATGAGTTTGGAACAGTGTGCGAAAAACGGAATTTGAAGGTAAATACGGGGAAGAGCAAGGTTATGGTCTTCGAAAGGGGTGAAGTCACAGAGTGTGAGGTGAAGCTGAACGGTCAGGCTATGGAGATCGTCAACTCTTTTAAGTATCTGGGCAGTGTGTTGAGTAAAGATGGGACTATGGATGAAGAGGTGCGGAGAGGGTACAACAGGGGAAGAGGGTTGTAGGAACGCTAAAAACAAGAAATAGGGTGGTCAGTATGGAAGTGAAGAAGTCCTTGCATGACAGTGTGGTAATCCCGACACTGACTTACGGAAGCGAAGCATGGACGTTGGTGAGAGACTCAGACCAAGAGTGAGAGCAGTGGAAATGAATTACTTAAGGAGTGCGTGCGGAGTTACATGGAGGGATAGACAGACTAATGAGGAAGTAAGAAGGAGGTGTGGTGTGGAGGTAGATGTGCTGGAAAGTGTGAAAAGGAACAACTTGAGATGGTTCGGCCATATGGAACGTATGGAAAGCGAGAGAATGACTAAGAGGGTGTACGAGAGCGAGGTGGAGGGACAGAGGGGGAGAGGTAGACCGAATATGAGGTGGAAGGATGGAGTGAGGAACTACATGAACGAAGGCGGTGCTGGTTGGGGGGAGGGGCGTCGACTGACTGGGGACAGAGGTGCATGGGGGCGGTTCGTTCGTGGCCACCCCTTCGGGGATCACGGCGTCAGGCAATAGATAGATGTTACCAGTATCAGTCTAGGGTCTTAAAAGTGCCGCAGGAGGCTAAGGAATAGGTCATGTCGACCGGAGAATGGCACACCAATCTGGGAAGAATGAAGGCAAGTTGTACATGAAGACAAGAATCTGAAGGCAAGGCACAGTAGGCGGAAGATCTCCAAGGACACTCTTTAATTACAAAAAGCGGGTATGAGGCATAGACATACCAAACAAGTAACCCCTAGACAGTAGAGTCTATACGTAAAGAAGTAAGAGAGATAACCTTAATACTAAACAGGGCTGACATACATGTAAAATGAAAGAGAGAAAGGCATTGTACAATCATACAAAATGACCCCCCCCCCCCCAGTGTAGGGAAAGGAAGAAAATACAGTATGGGATGAGAAGAGACACAGGATGGAGATGAATCATGTGACACATTGGCCTAACGCAACACAAGGCACACCTGGCCTGGCAGTGGACATGGACAGGTACTATGAGACAAAAGTGCTGTGGGAGGACCATAACCCTGTGTCGGCTATATCCGAAAGTGATGAATTGTTGAGAAACAGTCGCTGCTTAAGAGCGGACATCATGAGCGGAGCCCTTCGTAAGGGGATTACTCGCAGTAATGACATGGCGTAAATGAAGTCCCACAGCACGTTTGCCTAACCGTGTCCCTGTCGTAGGGGCCAACCAGAGCGCCGTCCCCGACGTCGGCACAGCGGCACGCACATACGTATGCAAGGCTCTTACCGGGCATAGCGGATGATGCGTGCTCCCACATTTTAAAGCTGGTACAGTAAACCGCTTAAAAATGTGCGCCTCACGTTCATTCTTGGCCACAAAATGAATGGAAGGGGCCAAAGTGACTGACCCCAAGGAAGGCGAAAAACTCATGCAATTCGGGGCCCTCGACATGGCAGCCAACTCCGAGACCCTCTCTCCTGTAGCCAACGCTAAAAGAAACAAAGTTTTATCAAGCAGATGAACAGGTGTTGGGTTAGTGGTGTAGATGGGTGAGGTAAGGAGCCTTAGAATCGTATTCTTAAACAATTCTTTCCCTTCGAAAATGAAAGGAAGGAATTTTCTTTCGATTTGGTATTCTTAAAAAATCCTTCACTTTCCTTTCCCTTGGGAAGGGAAAATCTTTCCCTTAAACAGGGGAAAATATTGGAATTTGAAGGACTCTCAGTAGGCAGGTCTTCAGTTTTCCCTTCGTCATTTTGTTCATAACATTCTTATATAATTGGAGTCAGTGTGACTAAATATTGGATTTGACCACTATGTAATTTTATTAACATGATATAATGCACGATATTGAAAATGATATTGACAATAAAGTAATGTTATAAGTTTTAGAAGACCACTGATCTCGGAGGCTCTGCGTGAATTCGCGTGCGGACGATTCGGGCAATTTCGGGCTGTCAGCTGATAGCCTATTCCTCATCTTATAAATATTTGTATTATTACTGTTCATTGGTTTACTGATGTAGCCCTTTCAAAGCATCAATTTTGTGCACGGTGTGAATATATTTAGGCACGTGTTAATGCAATAAGTGTCAACATTACCAGGTTTTGAGGCTTGCCAGAGATACGCTATCAACAATTCCCAGTTACCAGTAATACCATACTTTACATAACTAAAAATAGCTAGGCATATACTGTAATATTAATATAAATTTGTGGGCTAACAGTAATAGTGGTCAATCATCTTATATACTAATTTAGCCTACCTTACCAGTACCACATATTGGGTTAGGCTAGGCGGCTAGGCCTAGGCTTAGCCTACAGTAGGCTACATCATCATGTAAGCTAGCCTAGCCCAGGCTAATCTATTTTTCTTATGAATTTCATGACTCATACAGGATTGTAGGCCTATTTTTTTTTCTTAGGCTACATCCCCACTGAATAAACTAACCTAGGCTAGTCTCTGTCCCTCTAGGCTACCCGATCATAATGTTCAAGCCAACATTTGTTAGATTTTGTCAGAATTGGCTCACCTCAGATAGGCTATCTGGATTTTAAAATGTTGTGAATTTATTAGGCCTATGGGAAGGATGTAGTATTTGGACATACTATATGGCGCCTGCCTTGGTTTACACTACGCGGAACGGCGGCAGCAGTGAACGCTCGCGATCATGTTCCAGTCTATTTTGACTGCCGCAGGATTCAATAATAGGTTGACGGGGTCCCCCCACCCCCCCCCCCCCATTACATGTTGAATTCATCATAATAATCACTCGCAGAGGGATGATTTCAGAAAAAAATGGCAAAATCTGACGCATAGAGCGTGCTAATATTGCCGCAGTGTCTGCTTGAATATTGTTATTATATTAGCCTAATCAAAACAAAATCCCTTGAAAAACATATTTGTAAACACTAGCCTATTCAATACTATTGGTTGTGAGTACAATTATAGGCTACCCTAATTTTTCATTACAGTATATCCTAGCCTAATCCCTCTACTTTCTTTAAATATTCAAACAATATAACTTGACCTGAAAACCTAAGATAGGCCTAGGCTATGCTAATATACAGCGTTTGATTATGCCGAGTGTATAGGCTAACTTACTAACATTGGTAGTAGCTAAAAGTCTGGTAGGCTAAAAGAAAATTTATAAGATTAGAGCCCAAAATTGCTAATGACAAAATGTGGCTACTTATTTTGGGCTGTATACAGTATGGTATGGGATTTTGTTGAAAACTTGGGATTGTTCTTGATCCCTGGCAAGCCTCAAAACCTGAATTTTCAAACTTATTACATTAACATGTGTCAAAATGTAGTCACACTGTGCACAATATTAATGCATTGAAAGGACTGAATCAGCAAAGCAATAATAGTCAAATATAGCCTACTCAATGTTTGTAAGGAAAACCCCACTAGTCACCAGAGTCCCCCGCACACTGTTTCAAATAAAATTTGTGGATTTTGTCTGAATATACTTTACATCCTTAGTATTATCTAGTCTTGAAGGTTAAGAATAATTATGATATTATTACATACAGTACATACAGTGATGGAACATCAGTGCTTCCAGCAGCTGTGGTGGGTGGATCGGTATCAGTCATTATTATGATCAGTATGGCAGTGGTGGACAAGTCCCCGTCAGTTTTTAGTGTGTACGGGTCAGCGAAAGAACGTGACACCGGATCTAATTGCACATTATATTGGGCTGCACAAGGAAGGCCAGTTAGTGAAACAAATAGTGCAAGCCACTGGTGTGTGTGAGTAATCGGTAAGAAATTGGGCGAGGCCTTACAAAGATATTTGCCTAACTACATGATAACCTAGCCTTTGCCAAACTATATGATAGCCTAGCCTTTGAGGGGATAGTAAAGAACATAAGAATATCACCCAATCTTCAAAACTATACTAATGGATAGCTAATATGATGAATAACCTACTCATTGATGCCTAAATCATAACTATTGGTGATTCATCTTTTATTCAGATTACCCAAGAACAAAAATCTCATTTAAAAATTGGGAGAATCTTATTTAAAGGTTCAGTATTATCCAAGCAACCTTCCGCGTCGATTTGCACGCTCTGGGCCATGACCGTTAAGTTCACTTCTATTATGTCCGCTTCTTAGGTTGAGGGGGGCCTCACCTTCCCAGGAATTATTGTCATCAATATACAGTATATATTGTTTGCAGAAGGGCAAATAACAAATAATGGTAAGGGTTGTGTTAGCGGGCGTACTGTCCACTTTGTTTACAGTCGCACGCTCGCAGTTACATTCGCGTCTAATTTCATTGCTGTTATTTGCCCCTGCTGGTAATATGTATGATAATTACAACAAGTCATGGGGATGATGGGGGGTGAGCCCCCTCAAACCATTATTGTATCCCACGGCAAAACAATTTACCCAACACCTGGCCGTGGGATACAATAATGGTTTGAGGGGTGCTATGTCCCCTCACCCCCCATGACATTGTCATCATCATATACAGTATATTACCAGGGGCAAATAACAGCAGTCAAATTAGACGTGAATTTAACTGCGAGTGTGCTAATATGGAAACAAAGCAGGTGGTACGCCCGCTAACACAACCCTTACCAAAATAGGGAAGGATGTCATGTTGTGCGCTCGCACTTACGTTCCCATCCATTTCGACGCTATATTTTCTGCTATTTGCCCCCTGTCATTACTGCATGAATACTAGGTTAGGTTAGGTTAGGTTGTTTGGTTAGGCTAATGTATTTTTATATCCAAAGGCATCCGCATAGTGTAAACAAGGTGGGCGGTACTGCCGGTACACCCGGTAACTACATTCTTGCCCAAAATAATGTATAGAAATAAAAAACGGTCAAATTAGATAATTAATAAATAAATATCGGTAGCCTAAATATAAACATTGAAAAAAACTAGTTTCAATAGCATAGTAAATCTACTATGGGCCATGAATTGCAATTTTTACCAAATTGGGCCAGATCAAATATAGCCTAGCTTTTATTTTTTGTTCGCTGAATAGAAAACAAATCTAGCCTAGGCCTATATAATATTATAGGCTAGGCCTACAGAAGTTCAAGTTAGTATTTGAACTCAGCACACCAGAATATGTCAGGCTATAATGTGTATTGAACTTTGAAGGTAAATACTTCTCAATAGTGGGTTATTGTGCGATTCCTATAGCCTAGTTGTTAAGTTTTGGTCAAATGGAAGACTTGACCTTGTAATTGAAAAGTTCTCATGCTTGATAATTCGCACTACATTCGGCTAATCTAATTTATCTCCATCCCTGTTTCTTATCATATCAGTTTATATGTAATTATATTCTTGGATAATAGCCTATAGGCTAGGTCTAAATACTACAACAAAATATGGCTTGTTGGTGTACATGCGCGATTTAGAGCTAGGATCCTGTATTTATTAATATCATGTTGACAATTCATTCTTGTGTTTGTGCAAGTCAACATAATATGCTTTGAAGACAATATTTGTGGTCTAAATCATGTTTTGGGCAACAATAATGCAAGTCAACCCTTGGAAACGTTTGTTTGACAAGGTTTGTTTACTACTTCAGGGAGTTCAGGCATACCAACTGGTACGCGCCTAGCTTCGCCTGTGGAACAGAGCTACCAACACTTCCGAAAAAAAATCCTTCCAAGGAATTCTTTAAGAATACCGAAGGGAAAGAAAATTCCTTGGAAGGGAAAGGAAAGTTAAAGGAAGGTATGGGTTTTTAAGAATACGACTCTTAGAGCCTTCGCCAGAGACCATTGAGGCGGTATCTGACGTGGGGGCGGTCTGAGCCTAAAGCAGGCTTTCATGAAAAAAGACAGCTCCTTGTGAGGGAGCACCAGCCCCGTCAAGGTCTCAAAAGGCTCCCTAATAGCGGACAGGTGGTTCTTAATGGTGTTGTACATGTATGTGCGTGTCGCAAACAAGTGATTAAGGTAATGGAAGACTAACGCAACCGACGGAACTGTTTCTTCGGTGTCATTGATCCATTTAGTGAAAGTATTCCAATGAGACTCGTAAGTCTTCCAAGTAGCCTTAGTCCAGTGCTGATTAAGCATATCAGTCAAGCAACGTCCATATTTCGGCAACCATCCTGCCTCACAAACATCCACGATGCGAATGCCAACGAGGTCCCTAGGTCTCCAATCTGTCCCAAGTGGAAGTCTGAGACAGACAGGGGAACGGGACTCGGACACCATCGCTTCAGCTGAGCATACCAGGCTTGGGCCGGCCAGAGGGGCGCGATTAACCAAACCTTGCCACGGTACTCTCTCAGCCTGTGTAGGACTTTGCACATAAGCAGTGCGTCGGGCGGTGGAAAAGCGTAAATCGACTGCCACCTGCTCCAGTCCTCGCTGAAGGCATCCGGCCCCCCCGCCTGAGTACAAGTCCAGCGGGTGAGGTAGTGGCAGCTTGTTCGTCCCTGAGGAGGCGAACAAGTCCACCTGCGGATGGCCCCAGGAGGCTGCGAGGTCGTCGAAAACGCTTTGTCTTAATGACCATTCTACCTTGGTGCTCTGTCCTCTCGACAAAGCATCCGCCCAAAGATTGGCCGTCCCGGGCAGGTAAGTCGCATGCAGGGTGATGCTGTAATGATCGGCCAGGTAAAACAATTTCTCCGCCAGGGCTTGGAGCACAACAGACCTGGAGGAGCCCTGCTTTTGGATACAATGAACCGCGGACATGTTGTCCATCCTGAAGACTTGCTCGTGAGGGCCAGTCCGTGATCCCGCAGGAAGA
Organism: Paralithodes platypus; assembly: GCA_032716605.1. Taxonomy (NCBI): domain Eukaryota; kingdom Metazoa; phylum Arthropoda; class Malacostraca; order Decapoda; family Lithodidae; genus Paralithodes; species Paralithodes platypus. The sequence goes on along the minus strand of CM064522.1, from coordinate 27,522,505 downwards.
ACAACGGTACCAACAGTTCCAGGGCATTGATGTGGAAGTGTGAAAGCCCCGACCACCTGCCGTGGTTTTGATGTCCCATGTCTGATTGATAGCCCCACCCCACCTCGCTCGACGCATCTGTGTCTACCCAGATGGTCGGCGGAGGAGCAGTCCAGGGCACAGCCGCAGAGAGCGTGCCCCGAGCGACCCAGTGTGTCAGTCTCAGATGTATTGAGCGCGGTACCGTCCACAAACGGTAAGGGGGCGAGATAGGGAAGTGCCTGTTGCCCAGCTGAATGAGGCATTTTAGTCGGAGCCGGCCCGAGGGCACGGTCAGAGACGCCCAATTCAAAGACCCTAGTAGGGAGTCCCAGATTTTTCGTGTTATCGAGAGCAACACGACAAAGAGCTTCCTTCGAAGTTTCGCCGCATTCACTCGACTCTGGGAAACGGTGGCGCTTTGGAGATCCCAGTGCAAGCCCACCCACGTCACTTCTCGTGACGGTGAGAGGCAGGACTTGGGAATGTTTAGTTTGAACCCCAGGTTTGTGATATGTCTGACTACAGTGAGCGTGTCTTGTACACGCTGAGAAAGTTGAGAGTGGTGTGCCGCAGGGATCTGTGTTGGCACCTCTCATGTTCCTTATGTACGTGAATGACCTGCCGATAGGCATAAACTCTTACATGTCAATGTTTGCAGATGACGTAAAAATTATGAGACAAATAACAAATAAAAGTAGTTGTGAGGAGCTGCAAGGGGATTTAGATAAAATATACGAATGGAGCACCAAGTGGAAAATGAAATTTAATATAAGTAAATGCCATGTGTTAAATATGGGAAGAAGTGTGAATAGACCAAATTGGGAGTACAGGATGGGAGATAATATAATTAGCAAGGCCGAAAAAGAAAAAGATTTAGGGTTGATTATACAAGATAATTTGTCGCCAGAGAAACATATTAACAAGCTCTTTAGCGGAATGTATGCAATGGCCGGGAATATGAAAGTTGCTCTGAACTACTTGGATGAGACCATGGTAGCGAAAATTATGAAGAGTATGATTAGACCAAGATTGGAGTATGCAGCAGTGGTGTGGTCCCCGCATCTAAAGAAGCATGTTCACAAGTTAGTAAGAATCCAGAGAGCAGTCACTAGATTGGTTCCAAGTCTCAGAGAACTGCCATATGAAGGGAGGCTAGACAAATTAAATCTACCGAGTCTAAAAGAGAGGAGAGAGAGGGGAGACATGATAATGATGTACAAATGTACCCGGGGGCTGGAGAGGCTGGATAGGGAGGATATATTAATTATGGATACAGGAATAACTAGAGGCCACAGCTACAAAGTAAAAAGACCTACCTGCAAGAACGATATCAGGAAGTTTAGCTTCCCCTATAGATGTATTGACAAATGGAATGGGCTGGAGGAGGAGGTGGTAGGGGCAAGGAACATCCATATTTTCAAGAAAAAATTGGATAAAAAGTAGACTGAGAGACGGGACAACACGAGCTTAGCTCAACTCCTGTAAACTACAATTAGGTAAATACAATTAGGTAAATACAGTGTGTGAGAGAGTCTGCGGAGATGAGCCAATCGTCCAGGTAAAACAGGATCTGAATCCCTTGTAAGAGCAAGGGGGTCCGAGCCTGCTTCACCAGTTTGGTGAAGACCCGCGGTGCTATGTTGAGGCCGAATGGTAGTCTGGTGAATTGGAACACCCGTTGATCCGACTGAAGTGCTAGGCAGTCCTGGAACCGAGGAGCCATCGGCACATGCCAATAAGCATCCTTCAGATCCAGGGTGACCACCCAAGACAAGGGCTTGAGTGCCAGGCGTACCTGGTTGATGGTGAGCATGCGGAAACGGGTGTTCACAATGTGAGAGTTGAGGACTGAGAGATCTACCACCGGCCTCATAGCAGCGCAGTCCTTCTTTGGGACCAGAAACACATGAGACAGAAATACCTTTTGTGTAGAAGATATTTCCTTGATAACGCCTTCCTCGTGCATGGACATGATCACTTGGGCCACTTCCTGAGACACTGGTCGCTGTCGGGGAGGGCACCTGAGAGGAGGCCTGGACCTCCACCTCCAAGTCAGACCCTTCTTGACCACCCGACGCGCCCACGACCGGCGGGGCCATTGCCGGTAGTGGGGGCGGAAGAAGCCGGTGCGGGTGCCTTGTGTCAGGCCCATCACCGCTTCGACGAGATGGTCGGGCGAGGGAAGAGGAGACTGGCCAGGAGGAACTACGCGTTTTTTGGCGCGGAGCCCCTCTTGGACTTATCGTAGTGGGAGCTAGAGCCACCACATCCTCCTCCAGACGTCCCCCCGCCCCGCCGAAACGATGGACGAGCCTCGCGCTCCGGCCTATCCCCCTCCAGGCTGTGTCTGGCAGCGGAGGAACTGGGGCCTGCGCCTGCCAGCGCCGCATCCCCTCTTGACGGGGACGGCGATCCGGGGACCGACGACCACGGAAGGCGGGTACACCACGCCCCCTGTGAGCCAGTCCCCTGGCCACACCTCTAGCCTGGCGCCCTCTGCCGGCGACAGACCTGCCCCCGCGTCCGTGGGTGGAGGAGGATGAAGTGGGCTTCGCCACCACCTTCCGTTGAGCAGAGTACGTGTCACTCTGTGCCAGTAAGAAAGCCCCTTGCTAAGCCTCCTCAGGGAACAGTCCAGGGGTCAGAAGGTCAGTCAGTAGGAGGCGGTTGCGGACGTCGGCAGGGGCCTTCTTACAGAAAGCCACCCGAAGTTGTTGACGGCAACGAGTGGCTTCATGGAGGGAGTGGCGGATGTCCTGAACAGGGTTGAGGGCAAGCTGCAGGGTGATCCGTCGGACATGCTCAAAACCTTGGCGATGATCAGCCGATTCCAGCGACTCAATAAGGCGGAGGTGAACCCGGCGCCAGTTCCAACTGAGCAGGAAGAGTTGAAAGTTGGCGCGCCGCTCGCTGACGGAACTTAAAGTCCCGGTCCAGTGGTGCCTTCTCCGGTGCCGTGAAAAAGGAACACGGAAGGGGGCCCACCGACAGTTTGGGAGCATTGAGCCACTCCCACACAGGCAGAGGGAAGCCCGAGGAGGTAAGGAGCATGCCCGACAGAAAAGACGATTCCATGGATGGGATGGCCGGCAAGGTCTCAGCCATGGACTGACCAAACGCCACTGCTTCACGGATCCATTCACCCCAGGGACCCGGACAGACGTGCGGGAGTTCGAGCATCAGGACCCCGTCCCGATCTCGCACATTCCTGAGGTACGGCGTCCCTGAGATGGCAGAGAGGGAGTGGACATCCGCAGACAGGTCTTGGCGGGAGTAGTCAGCCCAGGGCTTGGTGGCAGTGTAAGGCAAGACCGACGGACGATATGAAAAATACCGCATGTCTTGCCGGTTAGGGTACACCCTCACATCGACCTCAGGGACCAGACCCTGTGGAGTAATTGCCCTGAAGATGTTTTTCTCATTCACCTGGATAGCCCAGCCCTCCGGCACAGCCCGCTCTCCGGCCGGCAGGTGGACCGCCCCCTCAGGGTTGGAGGCGATCACAGCTCTCCAAGCAACAGAATCCCCATACAGGGATGGCATCTTGACTTTGGGGACCTTAAACTTGGAGAGAGGCAGCACGGAGAGGGGGTGAGAGAACAACCCCAAACCCTGGCCCGGGATAACAACGGGCCAGAGAGGAGTCGTAGGTGGTGTCGGAGGTGCAGGTGATGAAGTAGATGATGTCAACGGTACCACGACCGGGAGAGCAGGCCGAGATGGGATGTGGTCGGCAACAGGCGGGAGAGGAGCCACAAGCGGAGTCTGCAGAGGCACCGGGTTAGTAGTACCCAACCGGGAGACCACTGCCTCCATGGCCGCCGTGACAGAGGAGAGGATGTCTGCCTTATTGGAGGCCACCTCAAGACGAATAGACGCCAACTCCGCCCGTAACTCCGTCTCCGCAGCAGGAGCGAAGGACGTCTGTAGAGGAGACAGGGAACCAGCCTCACTGGGCCCACAGGCCCCATGGTCCGTGAGCGGGGAGAACTCAGGGGACGGTGGAGAGGACTGTGCCGCCACGTCGGGGTCCTCCTGGCCCGAATCAGGTGCACCGTCCGAAGACGAGTCGACCCCCATATCCTCGTCCTCCAGCCGATCAAAATCCGCAACCTCCATCTCAAGAACATCTTCTAAATGGTCAGGGAGACGAGGAGGAGACTGCTGGCCACAAGGGAACGAGGCGTCGAAACCCCCAGGTTGAGGAGGAGGCGTGGAGGGCATCGCCGCCGGGACCACCACAGCCGGGCCCGCCATAGGGAAGAGGCCGGGACCCCTCACAGGCTGGGAGGCAGGCAGAGGCTCGAATTCCACCCCACCAGTGGCCGAAGATGGTGCAGGATGGAGAACGACCTCCTCGGCAGGCGGGGCAGGACGGCGTTTGGCCCTGAAGACCGTGGAACCCTGCGAAGGAGGGGGGCTCATCCTGAGGTGAGGAGAAGCAAGACGGGGTCGATCAGCAGGGGATGGAGATCGGCGACGTTTCTTCTTGCCAGAAGCTCCAGAAGTCATGGATAGGTCAGAGGGAGGCACACGATGTTCATGACGCCTGGGGGCCCGCTCCCTGGAACGCGCCCTCCCGCCCGCCTGACCCGAACTCCCGGGAGGGGAGCCCCGAGCCGTATGAGGAGAGCGAGAGTGACGAATAGTAGGGGAGCGGGAACGGCGTGCAGCATCGGAGGTAGGTGGGATCCCTAACAACACCCGGACGTCACCCTCACGGAAGGAAGGAGCCCTGTGCAGGACCCTTTGACGTGACGGGAGATGACGTCCCATGATCGGCGTAGAGATGTCCTGGCCCGTTGTCCTTCCGCCGATGTAGGGAGAGTCTCAAGTAGTTGAAGAGCGGAGAGACACACCCCACATCGGCGGGGATCGTAAACATCCTTCCCATAGCAGGCCGTGTGGAGGCAACATTCCCGATGATCCCGCAAGGCCGTCCGCTGACACGTCGGCCGAGAGCAGGGAGGAGCCGGCATCACAGCACTGAAAAATGGGGAAGCATTACCCACCAGTAGAGGTGAGACAGGCAATATGAGGCAGTAGAGCCAATTCAGCATGTAAGACTCAATAAGACAATATCCAGTAAGAAGCTATGTAGTATAACAGGAAAGTCAAAAGAAAACACCCACACCAGAGACCCTCAACACCAGGGCTGGGACAAGCCCCTTAGCGAGGCCCAACCCTGGGAACAGGTCCTAACCAAAATCGTGGGGAAAGTGATACCCTTCGAAATACCTGAGAACCCTCTGTGAGAGCGGAGGGAGGAGGCGGCGAAGTGCCGGCGGCGTAGGGACAGCCGGCAGTAGAGCGGGCACCAGCTGGAAGGAAAAGGTCAAGTGTGAGCAACCCAACAGTACCCTATAAGTGTAAATAGGGGCGGGGAGGGAATCCAAAACACACAGGACATCGCCACTTTGGGTCGAGTCCTAGGACTTTTCAGGTGGTCTTTGGGTCCTCCCAGTATACAAGGAGGACGCCCGTAGGGCGGGAACCAGGTACAGAAGGAGGACACAAGGAACAGGACATAAGGGATAGGAAAACAGCCAATCAGCCGTTGTCCAAAAAGCCCTGTCCAGGTACATGAAGAGGGGGGCAGAACAGGGCGCATAAACCAAGTCAAGTGAAAAGCTATGTGGCCTAGGCCTTGACAAGGCACAGGGCACATCAAAAAGATAAAGGCGCTTCTAGGGCGGATTTAAAAAGATGAAGGAGCTGAGGACACCAGAAGACCCTTGCCTGTGTGGCGAAAAAACGTGAGCAAACACGAAAATCGAGTCAACTTGTCCAAGCATATCCTCCCTGTGAGCGGGGCCCCTATCGCGTACAGTTTCCAGACATCCCCCCCCCCCCCTTTTTAGTGATCAAGTAACCACAGGCAGGGGAAGAACAGAAACATGTACTGTAAGAAAAACGAGAATTTAACCGAGAGCTACGAGACCGAGACTTCCCAGTCAGTGGAGACAAAAGGAAGGCAGAAGGAAAGGACCTGTGTGGATCATTCCAACGGCGGGCAGCTCAAGGCAAAAACCGATTAGCTTAAACACACAATTAATGAGAATTTTAACAAGAGCGTAGAAGACCAACCAGCAAGTCAGTAGAGACAAGAGGAAACCAGAAGGACAGAACTATGTGGCCCAATCCGACGGCGGTCAGCTCAAGTTAAAAAACACAGGCCTAGCCTAGTTACACAATTCACATAAACGAGAAAAGACTAGGGCAGCGTCAATCCCTAAGTGAAAAAACCTAGTAACAAGGCTAAACACTGCCCGAGAAGCCCCACAATTACGTTAAATTAATAAAATAAAAGGAGGATAGCCTAGGGCTTGACCGACATTTTCACCAGAACCACGTATCCACGAGTCAAGTAGGCCCGGGGAAACGAAAAGGAACTGACAAAAGCGTGAACCATGCGAACGAAATACAAGACCACCAACTATGGACAAGTTTAATAAACAAGTCAGAAGGGCTATAGGTCAGTTGAGACCAAAGCAGCATGTTTGTGAGAGAATAAAGGCTATGTGGCCTATGCTCACACAAAGCAGAATCCAGAGAAACTTCATGCTCAAGTCTTGTAAAACATCGACACATAGTCATATGAAAAAACAAAACAAAAAGTCACAAAGGGAAAGAAACACAATGCATCCCGCGGGAAGCATATCCCCCCCTCCCAAGGTACGTTAAGGGTAGTTAAAGTGAACATGAACCCGAAAAGCGAGGGTAGAATAGACACAACGACCGCTACGCGGCGTTGAGGACCAACCACCCCGAAGAAAACAAATAAATAAACACGTCTCCAGCACTACGCGCACACCCATAAACACGCCATAAAGCCGTAGTAAAGTGCTGCCTACATCACTGAACATCCTTCTAAAACCTCAACAGCCTGAAAAGGCTCACACTCACTAACAGTTGAAGCGAAGGGGATGCAAAGCAGGCACTCGCGAAGCACAGACAAAAAAGGCGTGTGACATCGATGGTGGGCGCGAAGTGACTGATACTTTGGCAGGTCCTGGCGCAGGCTCATAGAACATGGAGCATGGCTCAGAGGAGAGCAGCTAGATGAAATGGGTAACTATAACAATTCTTTCTCTCCTTCGCTATCTCTTCTTTCCTAGTCGTCTCGGAGTGTGTACAATGTGCCTAGTAGTGAATTGAGGTGCAACTCTAGAGATTATTTGGTTACTTCGCGTGAGTACCGATAAATCGGCCCGCTGTGGTAGCGGCTGAGATCATAAGCCCTACGTTGGAAACGTAGAGACTGCTACTAAATAGGTTAGTTTTCGGTTAGGTTAGGCTAATGTTAAAAATACTAAAATGTGACGGTCCTCGGTATTAAACAACACTGTAGCCTATATCAAATAAAAAATAAAAAACAACATAAAATTACCTGAAAAACTCGTATCTGGTTGGTGATAAATTTTTATAATTTTTTTTCTTTTCAGTTTCCGCGTCTGCTGAACCATCCAAAAACACGTTAAAAGGCGTGTTTTGAAGGGGGGGGGGGGGGTAGTGGGTGAGGGGTAGTATAACTAGATTTACCCTCCCATTATCCAACGATCTTAAAACACTCAGATGTACCGGGTAAGTAATTTTCAGAGTAAATATACAATTTGTTCTGCCTTTGGATACAGGATGGGTTGAGGTACCCCCCCTAAATTATTGAAATCGGCATACAGTGGAGCCCCCATCCTAGCTGCTAATCGGTTCCGCAGAAATAGAGCTAGGATTGAAACAGCCAAGATCGGGGCACTGTTCTTATGGGGAAAATTCAATCGGTTCCGTGCTCATGCCAAAATTTGCGTCTTTTTTCTATTTTTTGCCTATGAAAACATGTTTTATTGTACACAAATTAAATTTTATGCATTATACTGTATCATATAATACATCATAGAATAAGTTTTTAATAACTAGAAAAAAAAGGCCCAATATCTAAACAATTACCGCACTTTTTCCTTCATTGCTACCACCAGGCCAACCATCCCTATCACTAGATGTACTAGAGGTTATAATAAACACAAGAGATAAGGGGTTCAGGCACAAAAAGACTTGCAAACGGTTGTTTTGTCAACACAGATACTAGCTAAACTGCAAGCGTCTGCTTAGTGATGACGTCATGTACTCACCTAATTGTACTCACCTAATTGTAGTATACAGGATTTGAGCCTAAGCTCGTGTTGTCCTGTCTCTCTCTCTACATTTATCCAATTTTGCTTTAAAAGTTTGGATATTTCTTGCTCCCACCACCTCCCCATCCAACTTATTCCAAAGATGTACAAAGATTCTTGTGCATTTGACGATCGGATCTCGGATTCACTCGGATTTCGTCTCTAAACGGCAAGCACCTGCAGATTCTTTCGTTATGTTAAAACAAAATTATTGTTTTTGTTTGTTTTCTAGTTTTATGTTGAGTTTTTCGTTATTTTTGCTATTTTTTCGGGTTTCGGCTGGGATTTTGATGTGAGAATTGAGGCTTTTGGCGCGAGAATTGAAATTGGGAATATTTGGTGTGTGGTGCGAGAATTGAATCAACGAACACCGGTGTAGCGAAAATGGGGGCTCCACTGTATATTTTAACAGTAAGGGGTTTAATAAGAGTTTCACTGCTGTCAATAGGGAGACTTTTTTGTTTTTTACAGTGCTATATTATATAGTACACAAAATGTATTTCCGGAGGTTGATTTTTTTTTTAATAGGCCTATGATCCCTTGTAACGTCCTTATTCTATAATAGCCTTCAAAATTTCAAATATTGAGAATAATTAGTGGTAGTTTTGGTAATAAGTACCACAAATAGGAAATGTTATTGGGCGAAATTCCCGTGGGTAAATCTTCCCGTGGGCGAATATTCCCGTGGGCGAACATGTACCGCGGGTGAACCTTCTGCCATCCGGCTAGTTGCAGTAAAAGTCGCCGCCTTCTAAAAAGAGCGCTTACACAATATCGAAAGAGTAACCCATCCCCATCCTACTTAAAGTACGGTGAGATGGATGTAGTGTCCGGGCATACGGTCGTCATGTTTACATAGGTCGATCGCCGCGGTTAACCCCTAATTAGCGGGGCCCGACTTAAGTCCGTATCTAAAAACCTGGACTATGTGGCGGGAACCGACTTAAGTCTGTGTGCAATTTTTGAGCAAGAATGGCTGTGAGAGAGAGACGAGCGACGGGAGGAGCGTAGGGTACCTCATGACCGCTCGGCACGGACCCCGCGCGCCTACTGACATCTACTCCACACACATCCACCCTCCCTCCATCACTACACAGGGTATTATGTCAAGAAATTACCGTATTTTAGGGTTTTTGCACTCGTGTTGCACGATCGTTGCAAGAGAACGTGTGGTTGTAGAAGGATGGTTCTGGTGTCATTGGAAAGCTCAATTTACGCCCTTTCAGGGATACATAATTGTATTACGCTCTGGCTCTTGTTTATGCATGAAAAAGAGCACGGAAACAAGGCCATTTAGGGTAAAAAAAAACCCGCTGGGCGCGTAGTGGAAAAAAACTGACGGGCCCGCTTGTAAGGTGTTATGTTCACGTCTATTTTGACGGCAATTTTTTTTGGTTAGTTACCTCATGCTGGCAATATATAATTATGATGATGACAAAATGTCATGGGAGGGGGGGGGGGGGGGGGGGGGGGGGGGGGCAAAAAGCCCCCTCTCACCATATTATTGTATCCAACGTCAGTCAAAATAGATGAGAACGTGATGGCAAGCGTCCGCCGCCGCTCTTCGTAGTGTAAACAAGGCGGGCAGTATGCCCGAATTCTACATTCTTGCCAGTACGGACGTGAGACTGTAACCACAGCTTCTGTGGACAAACGGTCTTTAAACTTGTATGTATGTATGTAAATATGTGGGTGCATTTCATGATTTTATTAGCTTTTAACGACGTCCGACGAAGCTACCGCGCGGAATTTGTTTATGTACGTGGGTTTGTTATTTTCCTTTGTGGACCGTTATATTTTTTTAACTTGCCATATTCGGGAAACCCTACTACCGATGTGCGGACAGCTGAAGGTTAGGGAAAATATTACTGAAACTACCACTAATTTTCCCATGGTTTTTCTTTTTGGTTTTAGGTAGTTTGCATCATTATACAGTTGTTGAAATTAGTTACAATCCCCGGAAATTTTTATTTCTCCCATTAGGCCTATCCAACTATCTTAAAACACTCTGATGTAATTGATTTTCAGAGTAAATATACAATTTGTTTTGCCTTTAACCTAAGACGTGCGCATGGGGGGTATGAGACACCACACTCCTGTGCGCACGTATTTGAGCTGTTCCCATCACTAACATCGTTATTTTACCATAAATAGCATTAATACTTATCCATATGCGCCTATTATAGGTTGATTATAAAGGTATTAACCTGCTACAACAATAAAACAAGTGGAAACAGTGTTTGGATGGTCAAAATCGGCGATACAGGCCGGGAGTTACATAATGTATGGCTGAGGCAACCTCCCTGCCCTCCTCTTGTCTGGAGAGACACTGTTACGCAATAGTCTCTCTCTCGCTCTTTCCCACGCTTGGTAACAGTGATGACAACGCCCTGCTACCAACTCGCTAATGTTAGCACGAAAATAGACCACAGAATAAGGGAATAACAGGGAAAATAGGTGATAACTGAAGGAGGGGAGGAAAGTGGGGAAGGAGGGGAGGTGGAGGAGTGATATTTGGCATGGCCCAGGGGCAAAAATAAATAAATAATGTTTTTTTTTTTTTTGGGGGTGTTTTAAATGGATTTTTTTCCCCCCTTACTCTTAAGTCTTCCCGCAGTCCGCCGGGGGAACTCTTAAGAGTCTCCCCGTAGTTCCCGGGTTAAATACAGGATAGGTTGAGGGAGGCTTTGTCTCCCCTCACCCCCCCCCCCCCATGACTTATTGAAATCAGCATCTATTTTAACAGTAAGGGGCTTAAGTGGGCATCACACTGGGCCAAATTCTCGTCATTCTCCAGTCTCCGTTTCCAGTCAGTAGCGCCGGCAAATTCTATCACACACGCCAAGCGTCCTGGCTGCGTGAGTCTCCGACACAACAATAACAACGTCCGACCTTAGCCTATATTGGTACGTTTCACCTATACTGTAATGTATAGTAATATGAATTTACATCTACAATTATAATGCAATATGACTCCATCCACACGTTAGTGTAATTTTTTTTAAATTTGAAGCTTATATGAGGAAATTTATATTTTGAACTTTTTCGATTCATACCAATCGCCGTGGCGTAGGCTATAGAACAGTGGTTTCACTTAAACTGTAGAATAATATGGATTGATATTGACAAACTTTGTGTAATAGGACCCAATCTATATGTTAATGTTGCTATGTTTTGCGTGTGAAGCTTATATAAGTAGCTATGAGGAAGTTTTTCGCAAAATATAGGCTATAGCCTGATGGAGCCCCTGTCGTTACCTCGGCACTAAACGATCGTTTATATTGTGCTGTTTCACCAATAATTTAGAGTAATATGGATTTATATCGACAATTATATTTCAATATGACTCAATCTACAAGTTTGTGTGATTATGTTATATATTTGGAGCATATATGAGGAAATATTTTGAATTTTTCGGAGGTTGTAGAATGCTTGGTAGGCATAATCCTGTGTATGCGGGTAGACCTGTATTTATATCAATAATTTGGTAATGTTACAATATATTTTTACATTTTACATTCATAAATAGTCCACTAATATACTAGGTTAGGTTAGGCTAGGTTAAATATATTGTTCAATGATTCTTAGTAAATAGGCAATCTGAAAAACAGTTCCTCCTGCTACACAACTGAATGTTTTCGTTTCATACCAATCGCCGTGGCGTAGGTATAGGAAGTGGTTATTTAGCTGCAAGTGGTGTAGCTATTTTAGCATTAATTCACTTAGTTTATGTCTATCCGCAGCCCTTCTCACAATCAAAACACACAATTATGTAGCAAAATATATATTTCGACGTCATATACTTGAGATATCAATGAGATTAATTGCGAGCTGTAAAGAGGCTGACAATCTACCTCCATCAAAAAATGGAGCTTCCCACCCAGTGCGGGAAGCATCCTAGCTCCATCAAATGATGAGATTTGTGCTGGAGACTGGCTCCATTTTTTGCTGAAGAATGACGAGAATTGGCCCAGTGTGATACCACCTTTAAGAGTTTCACTGCCATCTATAGGGAGATTTTTTTGTTACAGTACTTTATATAGTGCACACAAAATGTATGTCTGGAGATTGAAACACATTTTAATCAATCAAAGGAAAGCTACTAGAGTCAATTATTGCTAGTAAAATTAGAAACCACTTAAGATACATTTAATTTAATAAATTCTTCTCAGCATGGATTCACTCAGGGACGTTCTTGCCTTACTAATTTGCTTAGTTTTTTCTCAGGTATATGAAGCAGTAGATAATGACAAGTCATATGATATAATATATTTAGATTTCAGTAAAGCTTTCGACAGAGTCCCCCATGAGAGATTGATGAGAAAGGTTGAGGCGCATGGAATAGGTGGGGCGTTGTTGGGATGGATTAGGTCATGGCTAATTGGTAGGAAGCAGAGAGTCAGCATAAATGGTACGAAGTCAGAATGGGGAGCAGTCAAAAGTGGTGTCCCCCAGGGATCTGTATTAGGTCCTCTGTTGTTTGTTGTATACAGTACATAAATTACCTTGATTTAGGTATAACTAGTAGGATAAGTAAATTTGCAGACGATACCAAAATGGGGAGAACAATTGATTCAGATAGAGATATAGAGTGCCTCCAAAGGGATCTAGATACCTTACACGAATGGTCAGTAAATTGGCAGATGAAGTTTAACATTGACAAATGCAAGGTATTAAAGATAGGGAAGATGCATACAAATGTTAAATATAAACTAGCTAATATGGAATTAGAAAACTCAAATTGTGAGAAAGATCTAGGTGTGTTTGTTAGCAATGATTTGAAGCCTAGAAAACTGTGTATAAGCGTTCGAAACAAGGCAAACAGGATTCTCGGGTTCATCTCTAGGAGTGTGAGTAACAGAACTGCTGATGTTATCTTAAAACTTTACTTGTCATTAGTGAGACCCCATATGGATTATGCTGTTCAATTTTGGTGTCCTTATTACAGAATGGACATAGATTCATTGGAGAGAGTACAACGTAGAATGACAAAAATGATCCATAATATTAGAAATCTTCCGTATAAAGAAAGGTTGAAGAAATTAGGCTTACATTCGTTAGAGGGGATATGATAAGAGGTGTTCAAGTGGGTTAGTGGGACTAACAAAGGGGACATGACAAATGTACTAAAGCTCAGTGATAGCGAAAGAACTCGTACCAATGGTTTCAAATTAGATAAATTTAGTTTCAGAAAAGATATAGGCAAATATTGGTTTGGTAACAGAGTTGTAGATGGGTGCAATGGACTACCAAGTGCTATAGTGGGATTAAAAACGGTAGGAGCTTTAAGATAAAATTCGATAAGCATATGGACGAGAAGGGTTGGGTGTGAAGGGGGATCAGCCGGGTTGGGCCAACAGCGCTCTGCAGACCCCCGTAATCCTGCGTTAATCTCTACCCGTTTTGGTAAGATGATCCTCAGGGTATTAGTGTGTTGAGCCTATAATTAGGCTTTGTAATTGGGGTTGTGTGGGACAGGGATCTGCCTTGCTTAGGCCAATCGGCTTTCTGCAGACTCCCATTTTCTTGTTCTTATGTTAATATGATCTTTGCAACATCCTTATTCTGTACTATCCTTCAAATATTGAGAAATAATTAGTGGTAGTTTCGGTAATAAGTACCCAGGTTAGGTAAGGTTGACAGGGTAGGTTAATGACAATATTGTCGTCAGAAGTGCTGAAGTCATGTGACACGTCCACCGTGAGTCGGTGAAAATAGCCGCTGGTCATTAAAATGATATGATAGAATGTCAAAATACTAAAAACAATTAATGCAGGACAATGAAAACATGTCGGCGATAGCGTCGATGGACATAATGGTTTAAAAATATTAAATACAGTACTGCTAATAACTCGTAAAATTTTGAAACGCACCCACACATATAGGCTACCATACCCCAAGTAGGATGGGTAACCGGCTCGGTAGTGTAGTGGAGAACGTCTCGGGCCTCCTACCCCTGGTGACCCGAGTTCAATCCCACGCTCAGGCATGAAGGTTTTTTCGCATACACCCATGGTAGCCGGTATCGTTTCCCTTGAGCAAGGAAATTGGTAATAGTGTCTCGTAATAAACTTTGGTCGAGCGCTATTGAAACTCAGACAGAGGGCTAGAGAGAAATGGCACTATATAAGTAACCCAATACATTATTATTTTTTGTGTAAGCCCTTTTTTTTAGGTGGTTGCGAGTGTTATTGCTACCATTACCGTCTCCTTTATTATTCTTGTTTTGCTTTTAATGATATTAGCCCAGCTTGGAAAAGGGCACTGATATTTTGAAGATAAAGTAAGGTTAAGGATGGTGATAGTGGGCATAGTCACTTTGTTTACATAAGTTGCACTCTTGCAGCTGTGTTCGCGATAAATTTGACGGGATAGCGTAGTACCCTATGATGAAGTACCTACCAGTATTTGATGCAGTTTTTAACCTAGCGGCTGCGACAATCCTCTCAGAAATTTTACTGGGCAGCGATGCTCCTCTCGGAAGAGATGTCAAACACTCCAATTGACAAAAATCAGAAGTGTAACTATCAGGGTTTTTGAGGTGAGCTTCCAATGACATACTGCCCAACATCTTGCCTCCACCCTGCTCCTCCCATTTCCTCCCTCCACCAGACCAATACGCATGGCCGCTTGTTGCCAATTTTGCGCCACATTTTCAACTACGGACTACCGTAACACCTCAACCACGCATCTTTTGGGGTTCAGTACCGGTATGCTAATTCTATAGAGTAGGTATGCTACTCTACAGAATTAGCATACCGGAACTGAACATCAATTGTTCATATACTGTTCCGGTAGCTAAATGATATGTGGCATGGTACTGTACACTATTAAGACAGGGGTTTTGGTCTCTTTACAAGGTATCAGGTGAACTAAGCGCATCTAGCAATTCGTCGCACTCAGCGCAAGTACAGAACTAACTTGTTGCACTCGTCAATCAGCAAACATTTAGTAAATTGCTTCAAACTCTGTGTGTCCAGGCATTTTGGCTCGACTGTTCCTTGACTTTGGCCCTGTCACTCTTTCAACTCTGGTAGAGGCACTCGTCACAGGCTGTTTTGCCTTTTGTCTCCCTCATTCACATAGAAAAAAAAAATACTGTACTGTACATTCCAACGAGCTACAGTATTTTGATAAGGAAAGAAAGCACAAAGTGTAAAATTCTATTTTAACCCTTCCGACCCGGGCTGCCTTACAAAAGGACAGTGTCAGGTACCCGGGCGATCTGGCCGAAAAACGTCTAGGCCTAGGCTACCGTATCTTTGTTATTTTAACTGCTAGAAATTTCCCACGCATCCCTAAACGTAGTGCGTTTTCCAATCTGTTGTTGTTGTTGTTGTTGTTGTTCCCCCCCAAGCTGCCTGGCCGAACAGCCCCAAGCCCCGAGCAATTCCAAGGCCATAACCGAGTGCCCCCACAGAACCCTCCCCGCCGACCACAATAAAGCCTGGGTGACCGAAGCCACTCCATGGCGGGGAGCTGAGGAGGGTGCGGAAACGCCCGGGAAACCAAAGCCCCACCCAGGGCCCTGTGCCCCTCAGCAATTAGAGGGGCAAGGGAAAAATGTGACGCTTTGGCTTCCAATCTTGGTAGATTGGGAGGTCAATCCACGGAAGAGACGCCGTCACTTGAGATCTAGAAAATATATAAGTTAAAGGAACAGTCAGAGTAAGCTATGGGTATGGCAGAGATTGCTCAGCTCTCACTCTGATAGACCAGCCCATCACCACAATCTGTAGACTGGTGTTGAGTAGAGCTCTGTAAGTCAACTGGTTCAGTTGTGATGACGATTTCCGTGGAGCGAATTTTTCCGCGATGTTGACAATATCGGAGCTTTTCAGACACTAATTTCGTCATATCATACAACAACAACATTGATCCGACGTCTCCTTGTTTTCGGAGGTGCGGTGACGCAATGACCGGCTTTGTTTACATGCGTCGGACGCACGGCGTTCAGACCAAGCTTAATAGGCTTTCAAGCTTACAGCCTGTTATAAGGACACCCGGGTACCGGCCCATCTGCCGCGGTGTCCTTATAAAAGGACACCCGGGCTGGAAGGGTTAATAGGAAAAAACGAAAGTTAAAATTATATTACAGTATTTGAGTAATCACTAAAATACTTTAACCCTTTCACGCACGTGTGGACGCAGGGGTTGCCGTTAGCAATCAGAAATAGTTCTCTCAATCTTATAATTAACTCTCCAAAATTAGTTTTCTGCCCACAGCTAACTCAAAGACGAGTGCAGAGGTTGAAGTAACTAAACTAAAGGTTTATAGATACCCCTGATGGTCACAAAGGCTTTAAAGTATCCCAGAATAGGCTCAAATCACATCCTGTGCGTGAAAGGGTTAACGTTACACATACACAAGCATGCATGCCCACATTAACCCCTTCAGGATTATGATATATTTGAGTTTATTTTGGTTATCATATTAATATCACTTTAAAATATATTAAAATTAATATTTAGCAACAGTAGGCAGGCATTATTAGGTTTGGGGTCCATTCAGTTTGGCACAGGTGTAGGAATCGGGTTTTACACCATACCTGAAAGAGGATTTATGGAGCTCCGATCTTACTCTCAACCATCTGAACAATTTTACCAACACCTAAATTTCGTTAAATGCGGAAATATCCTCACAAAAATATCATGCCCTGGTGTGAGGCACACACCTTACCAGTTAGACCAATAGAGATATCCCGCTTGGCAAGGTCGGCTCAAGTTATTTCCGCATCCGAGATCTGTTTAGACAAGGAAGGGGAGAGGAGAGACCAGGGAGTGTATGTGAGACGCGCTTGGGTTGGGTTGTGGAAGTTGCCAGCCGCCCAAGCGAGTTGCCAACTGAGCAGTTAGTAGGTGCGTGTATGCACCGCTCAGTGAAGTTAACTCACCATTCCCGTTCATCTCTCTGACGGACTCTCGGTCGATTCGGCTCAAATAACTTGAGCCGACCTTGCCAAGTGAGATATCTTTCTTGGTGACACTGGTAAAGTGTTCACCTCATAGCCCAGGGGTCCCAGGATCAATCCCAGGCCCTGGAATATTTTCGTGAGGCTATTCCCGCATCTAACTAAGTTTAGGTGTGCTGGTAAAATTGTTCAGATGGTTGAGAGTAAGATCGGAGCTCCATAAATCCTCTTTCGGGTAAGGTGTAAAAACCGATTCCTACACAGGCATCAGGCACGTAGTTTATTTGTGCTGCTATCTCCTTGGCTAAATTTATCCAGTATTAAAAGAATCTAGCCTGCAGGTGATTATATTTTAGTCTTTGGGGAAGGATGTAGTATCCGGGCGTACGGTCGTAATGTTAACATAGGTCATGCACTCGTGGTTACGTTCCCGTCTATTTTTTCTATCATTTGCCCCCTGTTGGCAATATAAATGATGATGATAAGTCATGGGGGGCGGGGTGACCTATTATTGTATCCCACAGTAGTCAAACTAGATAGGAGCATGGTCGCGAGTGCCGAGTAGTGTAAACAAGGCTGGCGGTACGCCCGAATACTGTACTATATCCTTACCGTCTTTGGTATCTAAACACCTTTCATCATTCATTAATCCCATATTTGCAGATTTAAATTATACCTGTACTCAATTAAATGATATTGGTCATACAATGAAATATGCAAATCTATAATGAACAGTTCCAAAATACGTTAAGACTAGATACATATGATTTCTCTATGGCTAAGACTATGCACCCTATACACGCACAATGTGAGAGTATGCGCTGAGCATATGGTGCCGAGTGAGACAAGTTTGTATCTGCGCCGACTTCGATGGCATTAATTTACAATACACAATAATTTGATGGCCATTGTTTTTGGTTGAGACAATGCTGTGAACTACATACTAGCAAGCTGGGTATTATATTTTTTGTATGTAGGCCTATGTATATTTGTAGGGTATTGTATGGTCGCTTCTGTACTGTGTGAGTCTGGAATAAAGCATTATTATTATTATTCTCGTATAATTATATGGTTGGATGCGAAATTGAATTTCCTACACTGATTTTCGTTGCGTTTTGGAAGAGTCGCCAAATAGGCCTACTACATCCTCACCGAGTTAATTGGGTTACCACACATTCGCACTGTGGCGTTCTGACTCGGAATGTACCCTGGCGAAATGATAATGACACCAGTCGTGGGATGTCATATGTGGGGCTTTGCCCCCCCTACCCCCCCATGACTTTTTGTCATCATATATATTACCAGCAGGGGGTAAGTGACAGCTGGCCGTGGAAAACAAAAATCTGAAAAAAGGTAAAATTAGACGTGAACGTAACTGCAAGCGTGCGATTTATGTAAACAAAGCGAACAACGGTGCACCCACTAACACACTCCTTTCCCAGGAACTAAACTGCAAATTAGCTACTAATCACTAGACTGAGCTGCCCAAACTCTTGCTGTCCACCGATGGCATGGCGTGGGATCAAACTGCAGACCCTGCATCAGCAGTCAGACATGCTACCGACCATGCCCCATCCTGTGGTATTTTATATCAAAATTTTATGTGTAGGTCATGCGATGTAATTGCCTATACGACATATATTGCCGTTACGACAAACTATTAAGTTTGTACAAAGGGTTGTAGTTGCATCCAGGAATTATCCTAGAATTTGAATACACTGCTATCAGTTATTGTAATTTAGTTTTTAAAGCAAAGCGATATGGGGCGGTATTGAAACAGACCCAGTACGAGGCTTGGGGTAAACCGTGTATAGCGAATCCTGTGTGCTGAACCCTTTATAGCTTGTGTAGGGTTATTGCATTTTATAAGTGCTAGAGTATTTGAGTGAAAGTAAGGTGTGTGATTGACTTTGTTTTGTTTTTGTTTTTTGCATTTTTCTTATTTGTCCTGGCATTTTGTGCTAATACAAAAAATAAAAGACTTGCTTTAGACTGCAAGTCTTATTGAAAATTACCCATATTTTTACTAAAAAAGAATGCATGTTATTGCAGGTTGAATGTGTAGCTATGCAGTTCCACTAATGAAGAAACCTCCAATGATTATGACCAGACTTCAGTATCGATCCACCTGGCATCCTGGATGATCATCCTACTTGAAGAATAATATGACAACCTCAGATAAATAAGGTAAGATAATTAATCATATTACCAGTACAGTCACTCAAAAAAAATTGTGGATCTAATCTATTTCTAATTATCCCCTTCTGTACCAGCGACGTACAATGGCCGACAGTAAGAAAATAACTCGCCAATACCAGCGCTGTAAGATGTCCGTCAGTAGTATGCGGTCCTTGTACCGAGTGGTACCAGGCACCATGACTTGTAAACACTGTTTTGAGACCTTGGCAACACTTCTCAGAGTGTTTAAATTATAAGGTCCCGCGGGCAAGCTGGCTCAGTACACATCCAGCTTTCGGGGTGAGAGAATGCTCTCTCTTGACTTTGAAGCCATTTTGGCCACAATGCTTGGTACTGGAGGTTACATTTATAGTTGTTGTTGTTGTTGTTCCCTAAGCTGCCTGGCCGAACAGCCCCGAGTCCCTGAGGAAGGCCATGGCCACGATCGGGCTTTCCCACAGAGCTCTCATTGAGTGTAGATTGTGTTGTTGGCGTAAGTGGTTGTGTGAAATGCAGTCTTCTATGATGTGTTTAATGGTATGGGGTGCTGTGTTACATCCCGGGCAGGCGTCGACAACGGAGTCATCCAGTCTCTTCTGATAGCTCAGGAGAGCTGGATGGTGTCCGCATCTCAGCCTGGCCAGGTGGACTCTGTCCTCGCGAGGAAGGGAGGATTCGGAAGGATGGATTTCGGGAGGTCGTGCATGCAGCTGCGTGTTGTCTGTGAGTGAGTGGATGGATCGGCGAGAGATATGAGTATGGATGTGCTTCTGGAAGTTGGTTCGGGGTGGGCAGGGAGGGAGAGAGGACAATAATTGTGTGTGATACCGTGTGCTGGGTGTTGTTTTGATATTTCTTGGTGTCTGTGGGTGTGTTGCCATGTAGTTTAGTGGGGGTCTTGGTTCGTGGAGGCTGCTGCCAGGAATTGAGTGCCTCTCATGTCCAGATGGTCTTTGACTTTGAGGATTTTGGTTTCTTGATGTAGGTGATCTGTGGGTGCAGTAGCTGTGCAGCCTGTAATGATCTTCAGGGCTTTGTTTTGAATAGTCTGTAAGGTCTTATGATGTGTTTCAGCTAGGTTAGAAGCCCAGGCTGGGCTTGCATATTTCATCACTGATCTTATGTATTGTTTATATATACTGTGGTGGTAGTTTCTTTGTTGTGTCCAAATTTTGTGTGAGCAAGTGACCTGACGGCGTCAAGTGCAGGTCTCAGTTACGGTTTAACGTTTGGGGTGTGCTGTTTGAATGTCATATGAGTATCATATGTTACTCCTAGGATTTGGGTGTGTGTGTATGTGTTAGGGGTGTGTTGTTTATGGTGAGTTGAGGGATGTATTCGTGTTCTCCTGTCCAGCTTGTGAGCAGGGTTGCGGTGGATTTGGCTGGGGCTAGATTAAGTCTGTTTGTAGTGCACCAGCCATGTAGTGTGTTGAGATAGGGTTGAAGGAGATCTGTTGCTCTTTTTGGGTCATGGTGTGTGCATGTGAGTGTTATGTTATCTGCATAGGAGGCTAAGTTTATTTGGGGTGTATTGGGTGTAGTTATATCGTGCATGTACAGATTGAAGAGTGCGGGCGATAGGACGGATCCTTGTGGGACTCCGTTTGGAAAGTTTCTGATTTTAGATGACTGACCGGCAAAAGATACGTGTGCACATCTGCCTGCTAGGAAGTTGGCCAGCCACCTTTTTGTGTTGTTGTGCATGTTTGTTAGGTTGTGGCGGGGGATGGCATCGAAGGCTTTACTAATGTCGAGTGTGGCTAATAGTGATCTGTGTGGTGGTCTAGCTGAGTTGATGCCGTCAAAAGCTCTTTGTGTAAGGTCTGTGAGAAGAGTGTTTGTGGAGTGCAGTGGCCTAATGCCATGTTGTGTTGGAGCTAGGGGTAGGTCAGGTGTAATTAGTTGTAATACTAGGCATTCCATGACTTTGGAGGGGGAGCAAAGGAGTGTGATGGGGCGGTGCGAGGAGGGTAGCGTGGGGTCTCTTTGTTGGGTTTGGGGAATGTGATGATGATACATTTATAGTAATACCCTCTGGTACAGTAAGGGTTGTAGGGCTTCGCTGCGTGTCTGCCTGCTGAGATCGGAACCTCTCCGTGTGGTCCGGGGCCGGGGGAGTGCTGGAGGGACCTTGGTGACCCTGGTCTCAGGGTCTTCTCCTGGATGACCTAGATGTGTGTGAATTTGTATTTTGTTTTTGTGTGTTCATAGTTTTCTGTTTGGTGTTGTCCCTATTTGGGCAAAAAATAGGAAAAGTGGGGATTGGGCTTGAGTATATACATACAGTAAGGGTTATGGAAGTACTGTACAGTATATCTGGAAGTGAATTTATGTTTATAATTGTATATACTGTATATCAACTTCAAAACTACAGTATATATATACTACAGTACCGGTATTTAAAGTAAAGCAAGTTCCATCTAAAAATTATATCCTGGTACGGGTACTGTAGTTGTAATTGCTTAAAGAAAAATATAAGGGTTCATATATTTTTATAAGCAACTTCCTACTAACTTTCAATGTGTTTGTGTTGAGACTTTTATATTTTGTTTGTTGTGTTCGTCATGCATTTCAGTGAAGTTGTTGAGTTTCATATATTAAGTTCTTCCTAACAGTAGACTATTATATTGATAACTTAATCGATGAACATAACAAGAAAAATTTAACATTTTATATTAAAATTTCCGATAAGAACAAGTGCATTGCAAAATATATACCGTATGTTACCTAATTTTCATAAAAGACCTTATAAATATCGCTTTATTGCCGGAGCAAAATTTGCTACCACTAAAACTCTGTCAGAACAAGTCGTAAATTGCTTAAAATATATTAAAAGTACAGTACTTATAAAAGATATTGTAATACCATCATGAGAAGAACTGGCATTAACTATTATTGGAGTGTTGACAATTCGTTAGAAGTTATTGATAAAATAAATACCATGCCGAAAGTTACCTCGGTACATAGTTTCGACTTTTCAACTTTGTATACCAATTTGCCTTTAGATTTAGTATATTCAGAGCTTTTGCTTTATTATAGATTTGCACTTTGACAGATTCGTTAGGAATGGTAATTATTTCATAAATGTTTATACATATTTTAATAATGCATCACTTTGCTCTACTCCCATCAGTTCAGTATATTTGCCCTTAAATTCCTCCTTTTCAATACTTATGTTAGATTCGGGCCTTACATTTTCAAACAAATATTAGGAATTCCAATGGGTGGAAATGCTAGCCCTTTAATTGCATATTTCTTCTTGCTTGCTTTAGAATTTAAATATATAAGACTTAGTCGACAGTAGCATGAAAAATAAAATCCCAGAAAAATTAGCACTTTCTAAATTGTTAAGTAATAATAGTAGATTATTCTCGTTTGCAATTTGTTAAATTTTAATCAAGTTGCAAAACTTATTTATCATAATTCTATTCCCCTCACACACTGTAACGTAAATGATGAAGTTGAAAATTTTCTTGATATAAATATAGAGATTGTTAATGAACAGTGCCTACTTAACCCTCCGGATCTGGGGGCCTTCATATGAGGCGATCGTCGTGTCCGGGGGTATTCCTGAAAAATGGCTATCTTCATAATTCGATATCTACTGATTGAGACCACCTAGAGCAGTCAACTAACTTGCATAGTGTAGAACCAACCTTCGTCTGTAGACTGGCGTTGAGTTGACATCGCTACGACAAGTTGTTGCCGAGATATGATGATGGGAATGGAGGTAATTTCCCGCGTATTTTCGCCTGTGTCCGAACGCTTCGCCGAGGCCCTGGCTAGCACGCACGAAGTCACTCGTTGCTTCGGTGTGGCTTTGGTACAGGTAGACGATATTATGTTTCTATGGTTATAATGTCATAGTTATTGTGTCATTTATTTCTTTTACAACCATTATTGAGTTATGTGAAACTTTTTATAACATATTTTCGGCACTTTCACTGTTATTGGATATTATTGTGTCACTTTCACTCTTATTACTCTTCTTGTTAATGAATTATTGTCACTCACTGTTATTATTGAGTTATTATTACTTGTTATACATTTGTGTGTACTTTCACTTACTAGGCTAGGCGAGCGTACGGTACCGCATCTTCACTAACCACTTCTTCATCGTCGAAGTCACTCCCAAGTTCACTCAGTTCACTATATTCCCGAGCACCGCATTAACCATCGTCATTATCATCGTCCTCATCGGTACTAATAAAGCCCAGAAACTCTAATCCATCCGCCACTTCACCCTCATCTTCACTAACCACTTGTTCTTCGTCAAAGTCACTCCCAAGTTCACTCGGTTCACTATATTCACTCAGTTCACTATATTCGCTTAGTTCTTGCAGTGTGTGCAACACCATCGGAACTAAGCACTGTTTTCTTGGGTCATTTTAGCCTGGCTTTTGTTAGGCGTACGGTACGCGGCGGCGGGCATCGATTCGGACACAGCGATTTTTTTTGGATGAGCTCCATCCATGTTGGATGCGTGACGAGAACTGGTGCTGCATGTTAGTTTGTGCTTGGTGGCGCTGCGGTAGCCCACGCATAAACAAAAATCCGCCCGCGCGATTTAAACCCTTTGATTTTGCCTCATATGAAGCCTCCCGGACTCCTAACCAAAATACGTTTTCCCTCATA
This sequence comes from Paralithodes platypus, assembly GCA_032716605.1. Classification (NCBI taxonomy): domain Eukaryota; kingdom Metazoa; phylum Arthropoda; class Malacostraca; order Decapoda; family Lithodidae; genus Paralithodes; species Paralithodes platypus. The sequence continues at coordinate 27,498,589 of CM064522.1, read as the reverse complement.
TGAGGCCTCCCGGATCCCATGGGTTAAAGTATATCACAAAGTTGATGATTTTAATTTTAACGTAATATCTTTCCTTTCCCTAGTAGTAATATCGATAGTAAGATAACTTATAATTGTTTTTATTCCCAGTTAATAAGATTTTGTAAAATTTGCACTAAAGTAGATGACTTTTGGGCTAGAGCTAGGTTACTATACAGACTCTTAGTAGACAGAGGTTATGAGGCAAGTAAATTGTTACATAAATTTAATCTTTTTAGGGTCAATTACTGTGACTGTATTCTAAAATTTGACAAATAATTTTAATCAAGCATTTTTAACTTGAAGTTTCTTGTATAACCTCTGCTTACTTTGTGTCTGTTTGTATTTATTGTTTATCTTTTTCTGTTATTAAACCATCAGACCCAGAAGGGCTCTTAAACACCCATAAAAAACACACCCGAGCTACCCGGAAGGTCTCTTAAACACCCATGAGCTTAAAGCCTGTAAGCTTGGTGTGCGAGGCGTACGTCCGACGCATGTAAACAACAGCCGGCTGGACCGACGCCCCGCATCTCCGGCCACAAGAAGGAGTGCGTCGCTTGTTCGTGTGTGCCTGTATGTTATTGTTAAGTATCGAAAAGTAGTGTAAAGTGGCTGTTTTTGCCATAAAGTTATCTCCAATGAAATCATCATCACAACTGAACCAGTTGACTTAGAGAGCTCTACTTAACGCCATTCTACAGGTGAAGAGCAAAAGAAGATTTTTTTTTGGAGAATAAGGGAAGGGCAAGTAAGGAAGTGGTACATCAGGAGCCACCAAGAACCGAAAGTAAGAGGAGTGATAGGGAAAGAGACAGAGAGACAAGTACGAAGTCAAAGCAAGGAGACGGAGCGAGAGATAATGCAGGGAGCAGGGGACCGGAGAGAGAGCCAGGATGTGGTGGAGAGGGTGGAACAGAGGGAGAGAGAGGGGGGAGGAGTATAGAATTAGTGGGGGAGGTGGAACTGGGTCAGGGAAGGGATGAAGGAGGAGGTGAACCTGGTAGGAGGCAGAGAGGGAAGAGAAACAAGGAGGTGGATTCAAATATACTGTGCTACTACACTAATATAGATGGAATAAACAGTAAAAAGGTAGAGTTAGATAATATATTAAGAAAAGATCAACCACAGATAGTCTGTTTGACAGAGACAAAGCTGAACCAGGACTTTGACAGCAACATAGTGTTTAGTGAAGGATATAATATATGGAGAAATGATAGAAAGGGTAAAAGGGGAGGTGGAGTGGCAGTATTAGTTAAGAACCCTATGACAGCAAAGCACGTGGAGTTAAATAATGACAAGGCAGAAATAATGGTAGTTGAACTCAATGATATAGAAGGAAAAAAGCTAGACATAGCAGTAGCTTACATGCCACCAAAGACCAGAGCATGGAGGGAGTTGGAGTTTGAGGAGATGGTAGAGGATATGATTCAGTCGTTGAGAAGATTGCTTTTAAGGAAGAATCGATTGATCTTGGTAGGAGATTTCAACTGTAGTGAGGTTGATTGGGAATCGGGAGATGCAGGGCCAAATCAGAGATCTTGGGGAAGTCGGCTAGTGGAGTTGGTTACGGAAAATGTACTTGCACAACATGTGAAGGAAAATACAAGAATGAGGGGTAATAACGAACCTTCTAAACTCGATCTGATTTTTACAAAAGATCCTCACGAAATTAGTGATATAAACTATCTATGTCCTGTAGGTAAAAGTGATCACCTATTACTAAAATGGAAGTTGACCTCGAGTAATGCCAATAGCTACATAAATGACAGATTAAAAGATTAAATTATAGTAAAGCTGATTATGTATCCTTGAAAAGATATTTAGAGGGAGTAGATTGGGATCTTATTTTGAAGGAACGGGACGTACAAGGTAAATATAGTAGATTCCTCGAAATTTATAGAGTAGGAACCAATATGTTTGTCCCAAGATATAAAACTGGAAATTTTACTAAGCAGAAAGATTGGTTTAATTTGAAATGCAAAAGAGCTTTGGGTAGGCGTGATGCAGCTTGGGCTAGATTAAGAAGAAGGAACACTGAGAGTAATCGGAATAAATATAAACAGGAGAGGAATAGATATGTTAACCCTTTCACGCATTTATGACGCAGAGGTTGCCAGATTAGCAATAAGAAATAGAGTTCTCTCACTCTTATAATTACCTCTCCAAAATTAGTTTTCTGCCCACAGCTAACTCTAAGACAACTGCAGAGGTTGAAGCAACTAAACTAAAGGTTTCTAAATACCTCTGATGGTAACAAAGGCTTTAAAGTATCCCCAATAGGCTCAAAATTGCGTCATATGTCGGAGAGGGTTAACATAATTAGGCAAGTTAAAATGAACTATGAGAAGAACATAGTAAATAAATGTGAAAGTGACCCTAGATTATTTTATAAATATATAAACAGTAAGTTGAAGGTAAAGAAACAAATTACTAAATTATTATGTTCCTTCCAACAACCAACTATACTCCTAAAATCGATTAATGAAATTTACAAACACATGTTGTGTTAAGAGTTGATGCTAGGACGTATGAAAATGTATCGGACATGTGTGAGGTAATGAATAACAAATTGGGGTCAGTTTTTACTAGAGAGGAAGGTTTTGACGAACCACAGGCGGGAGTACTGGAGAGTGGTCTTAGTAAGATTGAAATAACTAGAGATGAGCTGTTATCTGCGATGAGAGGACTTGAAGTAAGGAAAGCTATGGGACCGGATGAAGTGTCTGCCTGGGTTTTAAAGGAGTGTGCAGAGCAATTAGTGGAGCCAGTGAGGGACATAATTCAAGCTTCCTTAGATAAAGGACAGGTTCCTGTTGAATGGAAAAGAGCTAATATCATTCCGATATACAAGAATGGAAACCCTGAGGACCCTCTAAACTATAGACCAGTTTCACTTACTAGTATTGTATGCAAGATTTGTGAAAAGCTAATTAGGAAGAGATGGATGAAAATGTTGGAGAGAAAGAAGATAATAACCCCAAAGCAATTTGGATTCAGAGAAGGGACATCTTACCAGTTTGCTATGTTATTACAGTAGGGTGATAGATGTACTCCAAGAAAGAGGCGGATGGGTGGACTGCGTCTACTTAGACCTTTCCAAAGCATTCGATAAGGTACCACATAAGAGATTGTTATCTAAGCTTGAGACGCTAGGATGTGTCAGGGGGAGTTTGCTGAAATGGATGGAGAGCTATTTAACAGATAGGGAAATGAGGACCAACATTAGAGGAACTTACTCATCGTGGCGGAAAGTTGAGAGTGGTGTGCCGCAGGGATCTGTGTTGGCACCTCTCATGTTCCTTATGTACGTGAATGACCTGCCGATAGGCATAAACTTACATGTCAATGTTTGCAGATGACGTAAAAATTATGAGACAAATAACAAATAAAAGTAGTTGTGAGGAGCTGCAAGGGGATTTAGATAAAATATACGAATGGAGCACCAAGTGGAAAATGAAATTTAATATAAGTAAATGCCATGTGTTAAATATGGGAAGAAGTGTGAATAGACCAAATTGGGAGTACAGGATGGGAGATAATATAATTAGCAAGGCCGAAAAAGAAAAAGATTTAGGGTTGATTATACAAGATAATTTGTCGCCAGAGAAACATATTAACAAGCTCTTTAGCGGAATGTATGCAATGGCCGGGAATATGAAAGTTGCTCTGAACTACTTGGATGAGCCCATGGTAGCGAAAATTATGAAGAGTATGATTAGACCAAGATTGGAGTATGCAGCAGTGGTGTGGTCCCCGCATCTAAAGAAGCATATTCACAAGTTAGAAAGAATCCAGAGAGCAGTCACTAGATTGGTTCCAAGTCTCAGAGAACTGCCATATGAAGGGAGGCTAGACAAATTAAATCTACCGAGTCTAAAAGAGAGGAGAGAGAGGGGAGACATGATAATGATGTACAAATGTACCCGGGGGCTGGAGAGGCTGGATAGGGAGGATATATTAATTATGGATACAGGAATAACTAGAGGCCACAGCTACAAAGTAAAAAGACCTACCTGCAAGAACGATATCAGGAAGTTTAGCTTCCCCTATAGATGTATTGACAAATGGAATGGGCTGGAGGAGGAGGTGGTAGGGGCAAGGAACATCCATATTTTCAAGAAAAAATTGGATAAAAAGTAGACTGAGAGACGGGACAACACGAGCTTAGCTCAACTCCTGTAAACTACAATTAGGTAAATAAATACATGAGCTTTTTGAGGCCTTTTTTGATGAGGAGGTTACCGGATTTGTCATCAAGGAGACAAACAAGCAGCACCAATTCCAGGTCCACTTTTTTGACAAGGTGACCAAGGGCCACATGAGGCAGTGGACCGACGTGACTCATCACGAGTTCATGGTGTTCCTGGCACTCACCATGCTAATGCCTCATGTCAAGAAGCATAGGTTGCCTGACTATTGGATCACCAATGATCTGATATCCACCCCTGCCTTCGGGAAATATATGTCTCGCGACCAGTACCTGGACATCCTCGCAGCACTCCATCTCGTCACCAACACCGACGTCCACAAGCCAGACAAGCTGTGGAAGATTAGGACGTTGTACGAGATGATGCGACACCGTTTCTCCTACTTCAAGCCCTTCTGCAAGGTCGTCATTGATGAGTCTCTTGTGCTGTTCCGGGGAAAGCTCAGCTTCCGGCAGTACATCCCCTCAAAGAGACATCGCTTTGGCATAAAATTCTTTGTGCTGTGCGACTGCCGAACTGGCTATGTCCTGGACTTCCTGGTCTACAGCTGGAAGGAAAGGGACGTGCTTGTGGACCCCCTCATTGGCTTTGGCGGAGCAGTGGTGCAAGCCATGATGGACCGCTATTTCCACAAGAATCACGTCCTCTTCACGGACAATTACTACACGTCCCCCACTCTCTCAAAGTACCTCCATGAGCGCAAGACGGGGACTTTAGGCACAGTACGAGGGAGAAGGAAGGGCATGCCACCTTTCCCTCCAAAGACCAAAAATGGCGATGTGTTCAGGAATAAGTCGGGGCCCATTCTGGCTATCCACTGGCACGACCAGCGGAAGGTCAACCTCCTGACCACCGTCCACAAGGGGGAAATGGTGGAGACTGGCAAGGTGGATCGCCGCACCCAGGCCAGGGTGACCAAGCCCGATGCTGTCATGGACTACAACATCAACATGAGGCTGGTGGACAAGTCCGACATGCAGATAGGCTTCATTGACTGTCTGCGTACCTCGTGCAGATGGTACAAAAAGTTCTTTCTGCACATAGTGGACATGTCCATTCTGAACGCTTACAACATCTACAAGCTTCGGACTGAGAACACACCCAGGAAGTTCAATAGCCTGCAGAGGTTCCAAAAACAGGTGTTGAAGGAGCTCCTGGAGAAGTATGCTATGCCACAGAGGGCAGTGCTACATGCTGGGCCCGCCGCTACTGACCGCTTGCACTGTGCATATTACATGAATATGCACAGGCTCGTTTCCCTGCCTCAGACAGCAGCAGAAGCGGTGCCATGTCTGCTACAACACCAGGCTGAGGGCGAGGTCAGATAAAAAGTCCACCCTGGAGTGTGTGGAGTGCAAGGTGGCACTCTGTGCTGAAGGGTGCTTCTTTGATTACCACTCCAAGCAGGAGTTCTAATAATCATAGTGAAAGTGCCAAAGACAGTGACAATATGTACAGTATATATATATATAGGCAAAAAGTGGAAGTAAAACAATTTATTGGAATACAAAAAGTCATGTACAGTAAAAGTCCGTTAATCCGACGACCGATGATTCGAATCTCCCAATAGTCCGAATTTTTCAATTTGAGGCCAAATCCGAATTCACCCGATGGTCCGAATTTCAAGAAGTCCCAAAGTCCCCTTTTTGAGGCATTAGGCCACTCAAATGACACATAATGGAGCACACACATATCATATGTTCATGAATTCACTTTAAAAGTTTACCATTGTCATTGTAGCCTATTACCTACTTCAAAACATTCAGATTAATGGTCAAAGGAAGCTACTGATATAAACGTAAACACCTTCTTCTTCTTCCACATCGTCTGCTAGAGAGTTTGTTTTGCTCTTGAACGCATCCTTGGGACGCTCCGATGCGCTACTGGCTTGCACCGCATTTTCTGGAAGCGCATTCAGTCTTGAGCTTGAAAACGCACCTTTGGACGTATTAGTCTTGAGCTTGAAAACGCACCTTTGGACATTCCGATACGCTACTATTTATAGTTCAGTGATCGGAGCGTCCCAAGGGTGCTTTCAAGACAACAAGACAAGGGTGCTTTCAATACAATATAATATAACAGAGCACGTCACAAAAGGAAAATCACAAAGGAAAATTACAAGAACCTCTCAGGGAAGTGCCGTTGTTAAGGCATTACTTCCCGAACCACATCTGATCTTAAGAGCAAGGACAAACTCGCTAGTAGACGGAAGAAGAAGAAGACGTTTATATCAGCAGATTCCTTTGACCATTAATCTGAATGTTTTGAAGTAGGTAATAGGCTACAATGACAATGGTAAACTTTTGAAGTGATTTCATGAACATATGATATGTGTGTGTGCACCATTGTGTCATTTGGGTGGCCTAATATCTCAATGTTTTCGTTATACACAGGTTCATAGGGGTAAAGTCCGATAATCCGAAAAATCCACTAATCCGAACGAGGGCCGGTCCGCTGCCCTTCGGATTAACGGAAGTTTACTGTATTATGATAAATTGTATACAAATACAATTACACCATAATAATAATATGTGAAAGTGACATATATGTATATAATAAGTGACATTCATATTAGAACCTATAGAAATATATAAATCAGTGAAAAGACAATAAATTGTATATAAAACGTTTACAAAGCATATAACTAAGTGAAAGTGACACAAGACCTAATATTTGATGGCCAAAGTATAATAAACACCTGTGATAACGAATAATCAGTGCCTAATATAACAATAACCGACCTCAATTACTAATAAAGCGTACGGTATAGAGTGAAAATGAGCATTATCAGTGACAGTGACACTCTCTAAAGCATATTTACCAAAGTGAAAGTGACTCAAGACCTAATATTTGATGGCCAAAGTATAATAAACACCTGTGATAACGAATACTCAGTGCCTAATATAACAATAAACCTCAATTACTAACAAAGCGTATGGTATCGAGTGAAAATAAGCATTATCATTGACAGTGACACTCTAAAGCATATTTACCAAAGTGAAAGTGACACAAGACATAATATTTGATGGCCAAAGTATAATAAACACCTGCGATAACGAATAATCAGTGCCTAATATAACAATAACCTACCTCAATTACTAATAAAGCGTACGGTATCGAGTGAAAATGAGCATTATCAGCGACAGTGACACTCTCTAAAGCATATTTACCAAAGTTAAAGTGACACAAGACATAATATTTGATGGCCAAAGTATAATAAACACCTGTGATAACGAATAATTAGTGCCTAATATAACAATAACCTACCTCAATTACTAATAAAGCGTAAGGTATAGAGTGAAAAGGAGCATTATCAGTGACAGTGACACTCTCTAAAGCATATTTACCAAAGTGAAAGTGACACAAAACATAATATTTGATGGCCAAAGTATAATAAACACCTGTTATAACGAATAATCAGTGCCTAATATACCAATAACCTACCTCAATTACTAATAAAGCATACGGTATCGAATGAAAATGAGCAATATTAGTGACAGTGATACCCTAATACACATACTTTATATAATTGGCCTCAAAATAACTATAAAGATATCAAATAAACATCACATTGTCAATATCAACCACTAAAGTCGTCTATGATAGGCAAACACTCTGGCGCGACGAGAGGCTAGGTGCGTGGTAGCCAGGGCCGGGGCGACGCATCCGAACGCGGGAAGAATTTCCGCCAAAAATCACTCTACTTCACGCGCTCGCCATTATGCAACCACTGGGGCTAGAGACCTATACTCAACGGCATTCTACAGAAGAAGGTTTGTGCAACATTTTAGTTTTTTATTCATAACATTACATGCCCTATTCATTGAGTTACAGGTAAGTTAACATAGCCCAATAATCGTCAAAACACCCGGTACCACAGTACAGTCGCGAGCTAGAGGCCCCGGGTCTGGAGGGTTAACACTGAACCCTGATGGACTCCAACACGGACTGCGAACTCATCACTCAGACCACCCTTCACCTCACCACACTTCGCGAATCCTCATACATCTTCATTATCACACGCACCAGCCACTCTTCCACACCAAGTTTCCTCATAGCCCACTGCACAACATCTCTAGGCACCCTATCAAAGGCCTTCTCCGGGTCTACAAACACAAAGTAAAGATCCTTGCCTTTTAGTAAGTATCTTTCCTGTATCTGCCTGACTATGAAGATAGCATCGGTTGTACCCCGTCCTGGCATAAAACCAAACTGCATATCATCAATAGAGATGCTTTGCCTGATCAAACCTCTCACAGACCTTCATGATTTGGTCAAGCATTTTCAGGCCCCTATAATTTCCTCTATCAAGCGCATCCCCTTTTCCTTTGTATATATTCACTATCACACTTTTGAGCCATTCCTCTGAGATTTTCTCATCCTTAATAATAGTGTTTATCAACTCAGTAACTAAGTTTACACCAGTCTCCCCTGAGGCTTTTATAATCTCAGCGACAATGTCAGAGCAACCTGGAGCTTTACCGTCCTTCATTTTATTGATTGCGTCGCTCAATACAGCTGGTGCTATCAAAGGAGGGGGCCCAGATATCGGTTTTTCGATACTAAGCTGTTCCTTACCTCATTCAAACTCTACATTTAGCAATCATTCAGTGTGCCTTCCATGCTTCTCTGATTTCATTTTCTGCATACACAATCTTCCCATTATCGTTTCTAACACACTGTTCACATATAATATCCCTACTGTCATTTTTAACTCGCCTAGCTAGGTTGAAGATACCATTGGGATTGTCAGTGTTACACACTTGTTCGAGGACCAGGTCCTTAATGCGATTTTTAGCATTATAAGACAATATAATATTGATGTATTATCTTGTTACAGTAATGGCTTCTCGATCCTGTGTCTAAAACTCATCACAACTCTGAGGTTTGCAGTCGAACCGAAACTCGTAAACGTTCTCCAAGTAAGATCTGTGTTAATTCGGTTAAATTACAAATTGTTCAGTATAGTGTTGCTGGTCTCCTATAGTTGAGCCCTGATAATTACTGAACATATTATAATCTTGATTAGACCCAGAAACGTGGAAATAATACACATTTCGAAGGTAGGGGATTAGTGAGAGTCGGTCTCTGATTGTGCCGTAATAAGCAAATATTTTCCACAAAGGGACAAAGTTGCTGCTCTGAATGATAAGAGTTGGCACACTGGTAACCTAGAATTTGCTATGATAATTTTTTTATTAACTTCACCACAACACCAAACACCTCCAATGAAATTAATGAAAGCATATATGTGATCCACCAGGATTCGAACCCGGGTTATCACACACATATTTTTAGACACCTTAACCATTACAACACCAAGACAGTTAAAGATTTATGCACACGCCTACGACTTATTATCCATTTTCGAATACCAGTACTGGATATTAATCTAATCATGTTCATATTCCCACCGCACTATGGTAGCCTAATATTTAAGTGAGAGGAAAGAATATTCATGGGGCACAGACCATTTAGACCGGCCTCGCTACGAATTATCCTTGAACCTACTGATAATCTATTTTTATTAACTTCACCATGAGGCAGGATTTAACCCTATCAAAAAGATAGGGTAATTTTCAAGAAGACACTGGCAGCATTGTTCCTCTTATTGTAATCATCATACATATTGCCAGCCGGGGCAAATATATAAAATAGCTTCAAAATAGACAGGAAAGTAACCGCGAGCGAGCGCAAGACCTATGTAAACATGATGACCACACGCCCAGATACTACATCCTTCCAGACAGCAGTTCCCACCAAAGATACTAGATTAGGTTGTTAGGGTAATGACAATGCTGTAAACCCTCGTTATATCTGACTAATTGGGGGAAGGCCACTTACAAAATGTATGATTTTCCGAGATGTCCGAATTAGATCATTGAATGTGAAATTCATCATATTAATGACATATACAAACATTATTATGTTTTCAGGGACAGTACAGTACATAGTAATTAATATTAACACAATAGTTAAAAGGCACAGGCTTGAATTAGTCCTAAAACAACTTAAAACCGAGTGAGAGAACACTGTAAACCGGACACAAATCCCGTCAAATTCGGAAATTTGGCGAGATCTACAGGGACACTAGATGCCATTCCAAGAAGTATGGGTTTCCGAGTGAGAGATGGCGGGGGTTTACTGTATATGCATGGCCTAACATAGAAATAGGAAGGAAGGGGGGTCACTCCCTTATAATGTCTTTAACCTAACCTAATATCTTAGGTGGGACACCACCCACACAAGCATGTCAAATTACTAAAAATAATACTGAAACACTCCCCAGCACCCCACACATAAGACATCACACAACAAATTCAAGCACTCAACACCCAAACTAACAACAAAATACAAGAACAACAAAAACTAAATTGGAATAACTTCCTACAAACACTTGATCACAAAACAAACCCCAAAAACTCTACAAAACACTAAACAGCATCACACTTTCCAACAGCAACACAACACAATCACATGCTGCAATCACAACAACAGACTCTACTCCTTCATGTAAACAACAAGCAAACACTCTCATCAATCACTTCTCACATGTCAGCCACCTAAAACCTCACAAACACGACCGACGTGTCATCCGACGTAAGAGACAATTCCCCACAGACCCTGACTATACACCCTTCACCAATCACCAGACAAAGCATATCATCAACAATCTCAAGCACTCACCCGCCTGTGGCCTAGACAACATAAGCAACATACACCTGGGACCACAAGGCATACAAGCACTCACTAACATATCAAACTACAGCTATTCACACAACACAATACCAGACATTTGGAAGCATGGTATCATCATCACATTCCCCAAACCCAACAAAGACCCCACGCTACCCTCCTCGCACTGCCCCATCACACTCCTTTGCTCCCCCTCCAAAGTCATGGAACGCCTAGTATTACAACTAATTACACCTGACCTACCCCTAGCTCCAACACAACATGGCTTTAGGCCACTGCACTCCACAAACACTCTTCTCACAGACCTTACACAAAAAGCTTTCGACGGCATCAACTCAGCTAGACCACCACACAGATCACTATTAGCCACACTCGACATTAGTAAAGCCTTCGATGCCATCCCCCGCCACACCTAACAAACAAAATCTACAACACAAACATGCACAACAACACAAAAAGGTGGCTGGCCAACTTCCTAGCAGGCAGATGTGCACACGTATCTTTTGCCGGTCAGTCATCTAAAATCAGAAACTTTCCAAACGGAGTCCCACAAGGATCCGTCCTATCGCCCGCACTCTTCAATCTGTACATGCACGATATAACTACACCCAATACGCCCCAAATAAACTTAGCCTCCTATGCAGATGACATAACACTCACATGCACACACCATGACCCAAAAAGAGCAACAGATCTCCTTCAACCCTATCTCAACACACTACATGGCTGGTGCACTACAAATAGACTTATTCTAGCCCCAGCCAAATCCACCGCAACCCTGCTCACAAGTTGGACAGGAGAACACGAATACATCCCTCAACTCACCATAAACAACACACCCCTAACACATACACACACACCCAAAATCCTAGGAGTAACATATGATACTCATATGACATTCAAACAGCACACCACAAACATTAAAAAGAAACTGACACCCAGACTTAACACCCTAAGGTCACTTGCTCACACAAAATTTGGACACAACAAAGAAACTACAACCACAGTATATAAACAATACATAAGATCAGTGATGGAATACGCAAGCCCAGCCTGGGCTTCTAACCTAGCTGAAACACATTATAAGACCTTACAGACTATTCAAAACAAAGCCCTGAAGATCATTACAGGCTGCACAGCTACTGCACCCACAGATCACCTACATCAAGAAACCAAAATCCTCAAAGTCAAAGACCATCTGGACATGAGAGGCACTCAATTCCTGGCAGCAGCCTCCACGAACCAAGACCACCCACTAAACTACATGGCAACACACCCACAGACACCAAGAAATATCAAAACAACACCCAGCACACGGTATCACACACAATTATTGTCCTCTCTCCCTCCCTGCCCACCCCGAACCAACTTCCAGAAGCACATCCATACTCATATCTCTCACCGATCCATCCACTCACTCACAGACAAGACGCAGCTGCATGCACGGCCTCCCGAAATCCATCCTTCCGAATCCTCCCTTCCTCGCGAGGACAGAGTCCACCTGGCCAGGCTGAGATGCGGACACCATCCAGCTCTCCTGAGCTATCAGAAGAGACTGGATGACTCCGTTGTCGACACCTGCCCGGGATGTAACACAGCACCCCATACCATTAAACACATCATAGAAGACTGCATTTCACACAACCACTTACGCCAACAACACAATCTACACTCAATGAGAGCTCTGTGGGAAAGCCCAATCATGGCCATGGCCTTTCTCAGGGACTCGGGGCTGTTCGGCCAGGCAGCTTAGGGAACAACAACAACAACTAAAAATAAATAAAATCAAGCGAGGGAAAAACGCACCCAACAGTCTCCTAACAAAATGGTGAACAGAATAAGGGTGTGGTGCGAGGACAGTACACCAGATATATATATATTTTTTTTTTTTTCAAAATTAATTTTCAATTTCTCGCCTTAGAAAACTACCAGTAACCTTTTCCTAAATAATCAGAACCACACTTCATGTGGCGCACTCGGGCATTAAATTTAAGTACAGTATGCCTGTATAAATATACTAGGATATTAGGAAAAGTTTGATTCTGACCTATTATAGAGCTAGAAAATCATAAAATAGTCTAAGATTCAAAAATATAAAGTTTCATTGAAAAATGTTAGCCATAAATTTTATCGTGGCCTATAGGTTTGCCATACGGTTTACTTCAATGCTATATGTGTCATTACCGGGGCAAATTCATTAGGCCTACATGAGAACAAAAACTCTCCCTATCGATGGTGTCGTCACCATAATTGTGTGGTAAAACCTTAATTAGGGATATCAAAGGAGACTATTGCGGCATTTTCGTATACATCGGTTTTGACCGCCTACTTTCTTAAATCATCCCATGGTCACCGGATATTTATCCCTTGCTGGCATTATATTATGTTTTTTACACCAACCAACTTCACATCTAAACTAAATTAATGAAATCAACAAATACATGTGGCCCTCCGAGGACTCGAACCCAGGTTACTCGCATCGAAATTCCATGCAGTATGCAATCAAGAGTTACAGTATATGATGATGAAAGTAAGTCCTGGGGTGGGTGAAGGGAAAACAGTCATATAAGAAGCGAACGCAAAGAGCGTGCGAAGATTCATGGCAAGATTTTGCTTGCTATTTTGATGAATTACCAGGTAGCATTAAAAAAAAAAAAAATTTCAGGACCTGGGTTACTGATTTCCAGACTCCAGTGTAGTCTAACCGTACCTTCCTAATCTAATCTAACTGAACATAGCCTGCACACTGCACTTAATATGGCATTATAATGTAAAACTTGCAAAATAAACAAACCAAAACTTATACAACATAGTAAAAAGACAAAATAACTAATCAAAATCGCTATGTGGAAACAACGCTTAAGTAAAATAATAATTTATAAATAAAAGAACACAATCATACTGGCATATCAGAAGAAGACTAAAGATTCATAATTTTTGGGGATAAAATTGCACCTTCACCTGTTATAGATGTAAATGATTAGGTTTTTCCAATGGCTTTTGGTGTGATGTGCAGTACAGTATATGATTTTGACAATTGATCTGCTAGGAATTGACTCCGACATCCTTCCCAAACTTAGCCCCACCCTGATAGTGGGCTTACACACTTGGTGTATTGATTGTACCAACCAGATTAGGCCTTGGCCTTGCTCGGGGCCTTGGGGCTGTTCGGCCAGGCAACTTGGGGAACAACAACAACAACCGTATCTCATGACAACATATAGCAAGGCAGCATGCTACATACTACTAATAAAAGCTTTCCAGGGCAGTAGGACTCTGACCTTTATTTGTAGGGAGGCTGGGAGATATACAGCGTGTTTCCAAACTTTACCGACAAATTTGTGGGTTAATTGATGGGGAGATCCGAGATATAAATGCCTTAAGTAAAAATAATAACGTAAACGTAATATAAGTGAGGTACAGGACCTGCTAGCAGAAAATGCTGACAACACTGGTGTAAAATGATAAACAGAGGCTTTACCGTACTGGTTGTGACGAAGGCAACGCCGTAGCCAAGTGTCCGAACGGTTAACAAAACAGTACAGTATCTCAATCACGGGATTCGATCAGATCCGTAGGCTTCGAATTATTGAACCCGAGGCTGTGGGACAACTCCTAGCTCAATACTGTATGAACCCTACAATACCCAAACGAACCATCGGAACATGGATAGGCCCTACGTATTCCATAATTTCAGTACTGTATTAGTAACGCTAAATCCTACGTTTGTTATGGATTATCGCTGGTGCATGATTCATACCAAAACAATGCAGAACTCAAGCTACAGACAGATACAGATTAACATAGTCAGGTCCGCTCGTAAGAGAAGGTTTAAAACCTTCCCTCGATTACTCGAGAAAGGACAGGGATGTGGGGGGGAGGTGAGGGTGGGGTAGGGGGAGATTTTACGTGTTCGATCGTTCGGCCACAGGCTGTGGCTGTGTAGGCTATTCTGTTCACGTAAATAGGGCGTTGCCTTTATCACAGCCAGTAATGTCTCTGTTTAGCATTTCATACTAGCAAGTTTAGCATAGGATAAGCACAAAAGTGCTAAGCTCCATTGGACAAATGTTTTCCGTTTCATATGTCTTCCATAACATTATTCATGCTAAGTATGATTTGTACTTTGCATTGACAGTTATTAACGACATCATATTCTTGTTTCAAGTTATGTAAACTCGTTGTTAGCAGTTTCTGCTAGCAGGTCCTGTACCTCTCTTATAATGCATTAACGTTATATTTTTAATTAGGCATGTATACTTAGATTCTGTTCATCTATTAACCCACAAAGTTTGTCGGTAAAGTTCAGAAACACACCATATACTAATCACATGTAATTCTAGTGCCAGACCTATGAGAGTTCCGTATGGAGCTCAGTGGTCTGGTTAATCTGCTCTAGTTAACTGAACATAGATACCAGTATATATTAAACTAGAAAATGCATTCACTCATAGAACATGATAAGCCTCACGGAAGGGTCAATATAGCGAATGCGATAGGCCTCACGGAAGCAGGACCATAACAAAAAAACTAAAACGCCCCAGGGCCTCTCAAAACAAAGGAATGCATGATTAGGTGAGATAATTCCCCTCTAGTACCTCCTAAAACCATCCACATGTGCCCCAACCCCCTTCCCCTTTTTTCCCTCTTCTCAATTATTGGCTATTTTCCTCTCATTTCCCTAATTTACCAGTTATTATTTTCCATGCGAATTATTCTCACACGGTTTCGAAACCACGGGCGAGTCATATAAAAAGCCTATAGCAGTGTGAGATATCTGCCGGAGAGCTCAGTTGCAAGCCAGACGTTGGAGAGGGAGGTTTTATGTCTCTTGGCCGGCCGCCCCCAGAATACAACCAGGTGGCGAAAATATAAGTTTTTCACCCCTCAATTGCTGTTCCCACCTCTTTCATCATTCTTAACCCTTAAAGAGCGGCGCTCGACTTAAGTCGTGCACCAATTTGCATAAGTTAGGAGCATTATTAAGGCTTTTAACCTAACAAGTGCGCATGGGGGTAATTAGAAACGTCCCCCTGTGCTGATGTATTTGATCTGTTTCCATCACTAAAATATTCATTTTACCGTAAATAGCATTAATACTTATCCATACGCGCCTATTATGGGTTGATTATAAAGGTATTAACCTGAAACAACAATAAAACGAGTGAAAACAGCGTTTGGATGGTCAAAATCGGAGATACAGGCCGCGAGTTATATAATGTATGGGTGAGGCAATCTGCTTTCCCGCCAATTTCCCCCAAGGCCACTGAGACACAGTCGATCATACTCTCTCTCTCTCTCTTGCACTCGCTTGCTAACAGTGATGTCAATGCCCTGCTTGCAACTCGCTAATGTTAGCACGAAAATATACCTCAGAATAAGGGAATAACAGGAAAAATAGGTGATAACTGAAGGAGGGGAGGAAAGTGGGGAAGGAGAACGTTACCTAATAATATACACGTGGAAAATCGCAGAGGGTTTAGTACCAAACCTACATACTCCGATAGTCATGAAATTCAGTGATAGGAGAGGCTGGGAATGCGAAATCCCCCGGATGAATAACAGGGGTGCTATGGGCTCTCTGCGAGAGGGCTGGTTATCACACAGAGGCCCACGTCTCTTCAACAAACTCCCACGGCGAGTAAGAGACATGAGGGACATCTCGTTAGACAACTTCAAGAGAGCCCTAGATGTCGAACTGCAAAAAGTGCCAGACGAGCCCATCCTCGCAAGGGAGCGAGTTGTCGCTTCAAACAGTCTACTGCACCAAATCACCACCCATAACGAGGGGCGTCGCGCTCCTTGGTGCCGCTAGAGGAGCGGCGAACACATCCAAAGGTATCCTAAGGTAAGGAGGGGAGGTAGAGGAGTGATATTTTGCATGGCCCAGGGGCCAATTTTTTTTTTTTTTTTTTTTTTTTTTTTTTTTAGATGTTTAACCCTCCAGCCCCGGGGGCTATAGCTTGCGACTGTGCTGCGGTACCGGGTGTTTTGACGATCTTTGGGCTATGTTAAATACTCTGTAAGTCAATGAATATGGCATGTAATGTTGTGAATAAAAAAGAATAATGTTCCACAAACCTTTCTCTGTCGAATGGCGTTGAGTAGAGGTCTCTAGCCCCTCTGGTTGCATAATGGTGAGCGCGGGAAGACGAGTGCTTTTCGGCGGCAAATTCTTCCCGTGTTCGGACGCGTCGCCCCGGCCATGGCTACGACGCACCTAGCCGCTCGTCGCGCCAAAGTATTTATCTCCCTTAGACGATTTTAGTGTTTGATATTGAGAATGTGATGTTTATTTGATATTTTCTAGTTATTTTGAGGCCAATTATATAAAATATGTTTATTAGGGCATCACTGTCACTGATATTGCTAATTTTCACTTGATACCGTACATTTTATTAGTAATTGAGGTAGGTTATTGTTGTATTAGGCACTGATTATTCGTTATCACAGGTGTTTATTATACTTTGGCCATCAAATATTAGGTCTTGTGTCACTTTCACTTTGACAAATATGCTTTAGAGAGTGTCACTGATAATGCTCATTTTCACTCGATACCGTACATTTTATTAGTAATTGAGGTAGGTTATTGTTGTATTAGGCACTGATTATTCATTATCACAGGTGTTTATTATACTTTGGCCATCAAATATTAGGTCTTGTGTCACTTTCACTTTGACAAATATGCTTTAGAGAGTGTCACTGTCACTGATACTGCTCATTTTCACTCGATACCGTACATTTTATTAGTAATTGAGGTAGGTTATTGTTGTATTAGGCACTGATTATTCGTTATCACAGGTGTTTATTATACTTTGGCCATCAAATATTAGGTCTTGGTCACTTTCACTTAGTTATATGATTTGTAAACGTTTTATATACAATTTATTGTCTTTTTTCACTGATTTATATATTTCTATAGGTTCTAATCATATGAATGTCACTTGGTATATACATATGTGTCACTTTCACATATTATTATGGTGTAATTGTATTTGTATAAATGTTTTCATAATACATGACTTTTGTATAACAATAAATTGGTTTACTTCCACTTTTTGCCTATATATATACTGTACATATTGTCATTATCTTTGGCACTTTCACTATGATTATTAGAACTCCAGCTTGGAGTGGTACTCAAAGAAGCACTCTAAAGCACAGAGTGCCACCTTGCACTCCATGGTTGACTTTTTACCTGGCCTCGGCCTCACCCTGCTGTTGTAGCAGACATGGCACCACTTCTGCTATGTTCTTCCTGATTCATTCTGAGGCAGGGAACCAAGCCTGTGCCTAATCAAGTATTGAGCACACTGCAAGCGGTCAATAACGGCGGGCCCAGGATGTGCCACTGCCCTCTGTGGCGTAGCATACTTCTCCAGAAGCTCCGTCAACACCTGCTTTTGGAACCTCCGCAGGCTATTGAACTTCATGGGTGTGTTCACATTCCGAAGCTTGTATATATTGTAGGCATTCAGAACTGACATGTCCACCATATGCAGAAAGAACTTTTTGTACCATCTGCACGAGGTACGCAGGCAGTCAATGAAGCCTATCTGCATGTCGGACTTGTCCACCAGCCTCATGTTGATGTTGTAGTCCAGGACAGCATCGGGCTTGGTCACCCTGGCCTGGGTGCGGCGATCCACCTTGCCAGTCTCCACCATTTCCCCCTTGTGGATGGTGGTCAGGAGGTTGACCTTCCGCTGGTCGTGCCAGTGGATAGCCAGAATGGGCCCCGACTTCTTCTTCAACACATCACCTTTTTTGGTCTTTGGAGGGAAAGGTGGCATGCCCTTCCTTTTCCCTCGTACTGTGCCTACAGTCCCCGTCTTGCGCTCATGCAGGTGCTGTGAGAGAGTGGGGGACGTGTAATAATTGTCCGTGTAGAGGACGTGATTCTTGTGAAAGTAACGGTTCATCATGGCTTGCACCACTTTGGCTTTGGCGGAGCGCCAAAGCCAATGAGGGGGTCCACAAGCAAGTCCCCTTCCTTCCCGCTGTAGACCAGGAAGTCCAGGACATAGCCAGTTTGGCAGTCGCACAGCACAAAGAATTTTATGCCAAAGCGATGTCTTTTTGAGGGGATGTACTGCCGGAAGCTGAGTTTTCCCCGGAACAGCACAAGAGACTCGTCAATGACGACCTTGCGGAAGGGCTTGAAGTAGGAGGTGAAGCGTTCTCGCATCATCTCGTACAACGTCCTAATCTTCCACAGCTTGTCTGGGAGGTGGACATCAAGGTTGGTGACAAGATGGAGCGCTGCGAGGATATCAAGGTACCGGTCGCGAGACATATATTTCCCGAAGGCAGGGGTGGATATCAGATCATTGGTGATCCAATAGTCAGGCAACCTATGCTTCTTGACATGAGGCATTAGCATGGTGAGTGCCAGGAACACCATGAACTCTTTATGAGTCACTGGGGTCCACTGCCTCATATGGCCCTTGGTCACTTTGCCCAAAAAGTGGACCTGGAATTAGTGCTGCTTATTTGTCTCTTTGACAACATAGCCTACCACCTCCTCATCAAAGAAGGCCTCAAATAGTTCGTGTGGTGGAGCATTGGGGCCTGCAGGAAAATTGGGGGTAATGCCTGAACCCTCCAGTACCTCATCAAAAGCTGGCACATCAGGGTTGTATCCATCCCCATCAACTACGTCTTGCCACTGAAAAACGTAGAATGGGTCTTGTCTACGCTGACAAGGAGCTCCAGCTGGTGGCCCAGCACGCCCACGGCCAACTCGGGAGGCGCGCGCCCTAGGGCGGCGAGGGCGGCGGCCAGGGCGGCGGCCAGCACGACGGGCAGCACGACGCCGGGCCAAGCGGATGGGTCGAGGGTCGTCGATGTCCATATAGTCATCGTCAGAGTGGTCATCTTGCCCTGACGGTGGACCTATGTAATCATGGCCAGAGTCTTCAGAGAATCATCAGTGGCCCCCACATAATCTGGCGGGGAACCAGTGATGCGTGGGCGGCGTGCGGGTGGGCGAGGTGGGGAAGGAGTGGCAGGTGAGGCTGTGTCCCCCCGAGGTCCCGGGCTCCTTGGCCTGCGACGAGTGACAGAAAGCAATGTTTCACTGTCACTAGGCCCAGGTATTGGTGATGCGAGCTCAAAGACTTCTTCAGGAAGACATGTTGAAGGCGGGAGAGGTGGGGAGGACCGTGGGGAAAGTTGCGGGGACGTACGGCTGGGGCCAGCAGGGGTGGACGCCGCGGGAGCCTCGAACAAAACTCTCTTACTTTTCTTAATTTTTTTGGTATATTTCCTACCTTTCCCCTTTTCGGCAGCAGTATATCTCCTGTCGGGGGACCTAGGAGGCAAATAGGCCGTAAGTGGGGGGGTCCTCAACCCTTGGCAATGGTGGGGGTGGTGGGGAAGAATGCGGGGCATCCGGGTCATCTTGGGTGGCGTGGGTAGATAAGGGAGACAATGGCGGACGAGAAGGGTCACCACGCTGACCCTCACTCACAGCCTCATCCTCACCAAGTATTTTTGCTTGTTCCCTAGCTGCCGCGGCCGCCTTCTCAAGTATTTTCTGCTTATACAAGTGTAGCTTGAAAGGCGATTTACCTGGGGAAGGGCTTGGAGTCGTGTCACTTATGCGAAATTTGGTGAGTGACCTTGAACTCTCCCACTCACTCACTCTCTCAAGTTCACTGTCTTTAGGTAAACCAGCTTCCTCAACAACTGGTACATCACCTTCATCACTCTCATCACTGTCATGTTCTCTCGCAAATCCCAGGAATTGCTCTTCTTTCTCACTCTCATGGCCATAATCACTCGACTTATAATTACTGGAGTCGTCACTGACTATATCATCAACACTATACTTGGCATCAGCACGCTCATATAGTCTCAATGTCGTCTCAATACCTCCGGGAGATAACACATTTAGGCGATGGCGTCGGGGTAAGGCGCGACGAACTAGCAAGGGCGTCGTAGGAAGCACGGTATCGGACACAGCGGAATCACTATTTGGCGTACTGTCCAAGATGGCGTCGGGGTAGATACTGTTGCTGTGGCGTCGTTTACGCCAGGTGGCGCCACCTACCGTCCCATGATACCAAAAAATGTACGCGCGGCATTCGAAAGCACGCATGCAAGCAATGGGCGTTCAAGAGCCCTTCCGGGTTGCGCGGACCGAGGTTGTTATGGGCGTTCAAGAGCCCTTCCGGGTTGGAGGGGTTAACCCTCCAGCCCCGGCTATGTATTATATATATATTCCTCGAAACCCGGGTGTTTTGGCCGAAAAACGTCTAAGCTAGGCTACCGTATATGTGTTAATCTGACTGCTTCCCGCATTCCCGCACATCCCCAAGCGTAGCTGTGTTATTTACCTGTAGAATGGCATTAAGTAGAGCTCTCTAAGTCAACTGGTTGAGTTGTGATGATGATTTCATTGGAGATAACTTTATGGCCAAAACAGCCACTTTACACTACTTTTCGATACTTAACAACAACATACAGACACACACGAACAAGCGACGCTCTCCTTCTTGTGGCCGGAGATGCGGGGCGTCGGTCCAGCTGGCTGTTGTTTACATGCGTCGGACCGACGCCTCGCACACGAAGCTCACAGGCTTTCAACCACTGGGCGTTCAAGAGCCCTTCCGGGCAGCTGTTATATGCTTTTTTATGGGCGTTCAAGAGCCCTTCCGTGGTGAGAGGGTTAAAGTTGATTTTTTCTTTCTCTGATTCTTAAGAGTCTTCCCGCAGTCCGCCGGAGGAACTCTTAAGAGTCTTCCGGCAGTTCCCGGGTTAAAGGGTTAAAATCGAGTGCAAATGGCCGGGAGAGCAGCGGGCCAGACAGCCGACTCCCAGGGCTTACCGCTGCCCATTAACTCATGTTCCCTGTGTTCTCGAGAGGCCGGCAGTGTAGCCAGTAGTGAGCATAGCTGGGAAAAATATACCGATATATGCTAAACTTCCATGTTCGTGGCACCACTGCAAGAGAACCACGAGTGCTACGTAGCTCGTTCTGGTCTCATTTTGAAGATTTTAGTGCCTAGTTTTTTGCTAAATAATTTTGTTTTCATGCAGATGCTTGATTTATCATGCAGGAGGGCCTGAATATGCCCAAATGAGCCCAAAACACCCCGCTAGACAAGGGTTAAAGTTCAAATGTTTATCATATAAGTAAATTAACGCACATGGAGAAGAAATAATGCTTTATATCGTAAATATAACTAATTCTGTCAGAATCGAATGGTAGAAATTACATGTTTTGTACACTTTTCCCTACCTCAATTTTGAGTTCCTCAGGTTAAGGCGTGTAGTTTCTACTGCTGGGCTGATCGCTAGGGTTGCGGGCTGCTGAGGCATGTAATTTCTACTGTTGGGCTGGTCGCTAAGGTGCTGCTGAGGCGTATAGTTTCTTGCTGGGCTGGTCGCTAGGGTTGCGGGCTTTGAGGCATAGTTTCTTGCTGGGCTGGTCGCTAGGGTTAGGGGCTGCTGAGGCGTATAGTTTCCTGCTGGGCTGGTTGCTAGGGTTGTGGGCTGCTGTCCTCAACAACCTAAAAAGAAGAAAAAGAAAACTAAATTAATTCTTCAATAATATTTCCCAAGTACAGTACAATCAGCAACAGAATGTTTTTTTTTTTTGGTAAAAATTGAAGAGACTCCAGACAGAATTTTTAGCATTTATTTTTCATTTTGGGATGGATGTAGTTTCCGGGCGTACGGTCGTTATGTTCATATAGGGCGATCGCCACGGTTAACTAAGTCTATTTTCACAGCAATTTTGTTTTCAGTTATTTGCCCCCTGCTGGCAATATATAATGATGACGACAATATGTCATGGGGGGGGGGGGGATTAAAAATAGACAGGAATATGATTGCAAGCATCCGACGCCGCCGCTGCCGTCATGTTTACATTTGGTTATTTGCCCCCTGCTGGCAATATACAGTATATGATGATGAAAATATGTGAATGCCTCCTCAACATAATATTGTATCCAAAGGCAGTCAAAATAGACGGGAACATAATGGCAAACGTCCGCCACCGCTCCGCGTAGTGTAAACAAGGCTGGCGATAATCCCCAAATTCTACATTCTACCCTTAATTTTAAAAACAAAAATCTTCGATATAGGCCTACAGTGGTTTTTTTTTTTTTTACCAAGGATGGGTACAAATTATTATTTAGCCATTATCCAACACTCTAAAAAAAAAAAAAATCATTAGTGGGGAAAATGTGGGGTTAAGTAAAGAATTTATGATGAAAAACTATAGGGAGAGCCTATGAAAAAGCAGTTTAAAAATGACTAAAATTACTAAAATACTGTAAAAATATATAACTGTCCTGTCTGGGGAGTATTTTTAAAAATGTATGGTTTGGTGTGAAAATTAACTACCAGTAACCTTTTCCTAAATAATCGGAACCACACTTCATGTGGCACACTTGGTCATTAAATTTAAGTACAATATGCCTGTATAAATATACTAGAATATTAGGAAAAGTTAGATTCTGACCTATTCTAGAGTTAGAAAATCATAAAATAGTCTAAGCTTCAAAAATATAAAGTTTCATTGAAAAATATTAGCCATCAATTTTATCGTGGCCTATAGGTTTGCCATACGGTTTACTTCAATGCTATATGTGTCATTACCGGGGCAAATTTATTAGGCCTATACAAGAACAAAAACTCTCCCTATCGATGGTGTCGTCACCATAATTGTGTGGTAAAACCTTAATTAGGGATAATATCAAAGGAGACTATTGCGGCGTTTTCGTATACATCGGTTTTGACCGCCTACTTTCTTAAATCATCCCATGGTCACCGGATATTTACCCCTTGCTGGCATTATATTATGTTTTTTACACCAACCAACTTCACATTTAAACGAAATTAATGAAATCAACAGATACAGGTGGCCCTCCGAGGACTCTAACCCAGGTTACTCACATCAAAATTCTGTGCAGTATGCATTACGCTATCAAGACAGTTATATGATGATGAAAGTAAGTCCTGGGGTGGGTGAAGGGAAAACAAGTTGTGTAAGAAGCGAACGCAAAGAGCGTGCGAAGATTCATGGCAAGATTTTGCTTGCTATTTTGATGAATTACCCGGTAGCATTAAAAAAAGTAATTTTCATGACCTGGGTTCCTGATTTCCAGACTCCAGTGTAGTCTAACCGTACCTTCCTAATCTAATCTAACTGAACATAGCCTGCACACTGCACTTAATATGGCATTATAATGTACAACTTGCAAAATAAACAAACCAAAACTTATACAACACAGTAAAAAGACAAAAGGAGAGAGAGCCAAGATGGCGGCGGCTAGAGACGACGCTTCAGAGGCTCTATATACTAACCCCCCTCTATCTACCTGTGACAGACCTAGACATTCAATGACTGACCCAGACGGAACTGACAGCCCTACAGAAGATGATGAATTGCAAGACAGCGCCTATCATTCACGAACGAACCACAAAAGTTCAAAATCACGTAGGCAGCTTGGACAACAACAAAGCGCCCAGAATGGACCGGTAGGCCCTAATCCAAACCCAAACAACCCGAGTGAGTATCCATACCCTGTACAAACCATTCTAGTCCATCCAACAGATCCTAACAGCTTTTTTGCTAAGGAAACAAGATATCTGGACTTCTGTAAAACACTAGAGAACCAACTACAAATAAAAGTGAGGGACTGGAGATTCAACAAAGCCAAAGGTATCCTAGCAGTAGACATAGATACAGAAAGCCCAAACCTTAACACCCAAACGATTGAAAATGCCCTTCAGACAAATAAGATAGGAAACTGGGAACTCTCAGTCACTCTTCCCTCTTCCCAAAGATAGCACTAGATACTACTATGGCATAATACACATTCCCACATACGTGACCGTGGAGGAGGTGGAGACAAACCTAGCCGATACACCCCTAGGCAAAGACATAGTAGAAGTACATAGATTCAAGACCAAAACAAATGGACACCTAGAGGAGTCCACCAGAATATTATTAACCTCCCGCTCACCACTTCCCGAAATAATAAAAATATGGAGACTAGTTAGAACAGTTACCCCATACATTCCACCTCCCATCCACTGCCGCAAGTGCAAAAGATTGGGACACATCACGAGAAACTGTACGGCCAAGTCAGTCCGATGTGCTAGATGTGCCCAATCACATTTTACCAAAGACTGTGACAGCACATAATTCAAGTGTCCCAACTGTGGAGGAGACCATCCATCCACATTTAATAAATGTCCAGCTTTCCTACAAGCTAGAAACTGGAAAAACCTAAGTTATACTGGTACCACAACAAAACCAAATAATGAAAATCTAGACAGCACTTCAAAAAAAACACATAGGCCTACTCAAATAATTATTAGTAAGCCCAACCCCCAACTAAATCAACAACAACAAACCAGGCACACCCCAATAAACCCTTGGTTTCAAAACCCACATAGGGCTAGGCTAGTACCGGTAACAGAAACCACCCCATCCACTTCTACTGGCCACAACCCCCAACCCAGTAGGGCCAGTTTGCCTACTAGCACACAACCAACCACAAAGACTAATACACAGCCAGAAGAGGACAAAGAACGTAAAATATTGAGTATGATCGCAACACTAACAACAGAAGAACAGTTAAACATAATAATCACAGTTGTCAATAACATTCAGAAAAACATAAAAGCCAAAAACTCGTCCCAAAACAACAGACACATCAACACATCCACAACAACCACTTCCAATCACAACCCAAACCTTACCAACTCCAGCACCCACACCTGTGACTCCCCCAATATCAACCACCCCACCATAAAATGTCCCTACAGTTACAACTCCACCTTCCACAAATGTACAGGCAATCCCAGATAAGACACCTCTACAATCTACCCTACAACCACCCCCGCCAGAAAGGGAGTCTGATACCGGCAACGGTTCAGATAACACCTCACACTGCCTACAATCTACCCTACAACCACTACAGGAAGAAGGGGAGTCTGATACCGGCAACAGTTCAGATAACACCCCCCATGACCTACAATCTACCCTACAACCACTACAGCAAGGGAGTCTGATACAGGCAACGGTTCAGATAACACCTCCCACTGCCAGCTTGGAAATAGACTTACACCAGCAGAAGCAGAACAAAGCCAACCACCGACAGGTCCGACACAGACAGAACCCGATACGGATAACGTTTCCGAAAATCTGAATAACCATGGCAATGATGAACCCAACGAACAACCAGAAAAAAGGGAAACACATGGTGAAGATCAACAAACCCCTTCCATCACCCAAGCTCCAACTAACATTGCAGAAACTACCCAAGAAGCACACAACACAAGAAAAACACAAAACCACACAAACAATACCCAAAAACAACACCCACCATCGCAGCTGACAGATAACCGTGGAAGACCCTCTAGGAACTCCACTAAGAAACGACCACAATAATGGCTCCATTACAAGTAATGACCTGGAATGCAAAATGCCTTAAGACATCATTATCAGAGTTAAAAAACTACCTTAATTATAAATCCCCACACATAGCTATAATAACAGAGACCTGGCTAAAAGAAAAATACCAACCCAACTTAAAACCCTATATAACTCTGAGGAAAGACAGGCTTGGAAGACCAGGTGGAGGAATATTATTTTTAATGAAACGAGAGCTTCCTATTAACCCTCTCCGACATATGACACGATTTCGAGCCTATTAGGGATACTTTAAAGCCTTTGTTACCATCAGGGGTATTTAGAAACATTTGGTTTAGTTACTTCAACCTCTGCAGTTGTCTTTGAGTTAGCTGTGGGCAGAAAACTAATTATGGAGAGGTAATTATAAGAGTGAGAGAACTCTATTTATTATTGCTAATCTGGCAACCTCTGCGTCATATGAGTCTGAAGGGGTTAAAGAAATTAAACTCAGGCCATTTCCCAATGGTACATTAGAAATCCTTGCAACTTCACTACCATATCAGAATACAGTGGAGCCCCCATCCTAGCTGCTAATCGGTTCCGCAGAAATAGAGCTAGGATTGAAACAGCCAAGATCGGGGCACTGTTCTTATGGGGAAAATTCAATCGGTTCCGCGCTCATGCCAAAATTTGCGTCTTTTTCTATTTTTTGCCTATGAAAACATGTTTTATTGTACACAAATTAAATGTTATGCATTATACTGTATCATATAATACACCATAGAATAAGTTTTTAATAACTAGAAAAAAAAGGCCCAATATCTAAACAATTACCGCACTTTTTCCCAGTGTTAGGCTATGAAAACATGTTTTTTGTCTAGGCTACATCAAGTAGCCTAGGCCTAAATCTTATGCATTGTAAATAATAATGTAGACATGGCTAAATGACAGTCCTAACCATAAATACTGTAGATTGGGGCATTGTTTCTATCATGCAAATTTGTTTAGGCCTAGCCTAGGCCTAGGTTCTAAATTCGTCCAGCCACCCAAGTACCCATTTCGCCCCAAATACATCCAATAAATACATATTATGAGGAAAAGACGTATAAATACGTATTATGAGAAGATTACTTACCACAGATTTCATTATAAACCATTGTCATATTTAGCCTAGCCTAGGCTAACATCGTCTAGGCTAGGCATTTCAATCGCTTTCGTCCGACATGGACTGGTCTTTGCTCTGTGTTTTGAGCATGAAATTCCTTCATTGCTACCACCAGGCCAACCATCCCTATCACTAGATGTACTAGAGGTTATAATAAATGCGAGAGATAAGGGGTTCAGGCACAAAAAAGCTTGCAAACGGTTGTTTTGTTGTTGTTCCCTAAGCTGCCTGGCCGAACAGCCCCGAGTCCCTGAGAAAGGCCATGGCCACGATCGGGCTTTCCCACTGAGCTCTCATTGAGTGTAGATTGTGTTGTTGGAGTAAGTGGTTGTGTGAAATGCAGTCTTCTATGATGTGTTTAATGGTATGGGGTGCTGTGTTACATCCCGGGCAGGTGTCGACAACGGAGTCATCCAGTCTCTTCTGATAGCTCAGGAGAGCTGGATGGTGTCCGCATCTCAGCCTGGCCAGGTGGACTCTGTCCTCGCGAGGAAGGGAGGATTCGGAAGGATGGATTTCGGGAGGTCGTGCATGCAGCTGCGTGTTGTCTGTGAGTGAGTGGATGGATCGGTGAGAGATCTGAGTATGGATGTGCTTCTGGAAGTTGGTTCGGGGTGGGCAGGGAGGGAGAGAGGACAATAATTGTGTGTGATACCGTGTGCTGGGTGTTGTTTTGATATTTCTTGGTGTCTGTGGGTGTGTTGCCATGTAGTTTAGTGGGTGGTCTTGGTTCGTGGAGGCTGCTGCCAGGAATTGAGTGCCTCTCATGTCCAGATGGTCTTTGACTTTGAGGATTTTGGTTTCTTGATGTAGGTGATCTGTGGGTGCAGTAGCTGTGCAGCCTGTAATGATCTTCAGGGCTTTGTTTTGAATAGTCTGTAAGGTCTTATGATGTGTTTCAGCTAGGTTAGAAGCCCAGGCTGGGCTTGCGTATTCCATCACTGATCTTATGTATTGTTTATATACTGTGGTGGTAGTTTCTTTGTTGTGTCCAAATTATGTGTGAGCAAGTGACCTGAGGGCGTTAAGTCTGGGTGTCAGTTTCTTTTTAATGTTTGTGGTGTGCTGTTTGAATGTCATATGAGTATCATATGTTACTCCTAGGATTTTGTGTGTGTGTATGTGTTAGGGGTGTCTTGTTTATGGTGAGTTGAGGGATGTATTCGTGTTCTCCTGTCCAACTTGTGAGCAGGGTTGCGGTGGATTTGGCTGGGGCTAGATTAAGTCTGTTTGTAGTGCACCAGCCATGTAGTGTGTTGAGATAGGGTTGAAGGAGATCTGTTGCTCTTTTTGGGTCATGGTGTGTGCATGTGAGTGTTATGTCATCTGCATAGGAGGCTAAGTTTATTTGGGGTGTATTGGGTGTAGTTATATCGTGCATGTACAGATTGAAGAGTGCGGGCGATAGGACGGATCCTTGTGGGACTCCGTTTGGAAAGTTTCTGATTTTAGATGACTGACCGGCAAAAGATACGTGTGCACATCTGCCTGCTAGGAAGTTGGCCAGCCACCGTTTTGTGTTGTTGTGCATGTTTGTGTTGTAGATTTTGTTTGTTAGGTTGTGGCGGGGGATGGCATCGAAGGCTTTACTAATGTCGAGTGTGGCTAATAGTGATCTGTGTGGTGGTCTAGCTGAATTGATGCCGTCGAAAGCTCTTTGTGTACGGTTGTTTTGTCAACACAGATACTGTACTAGCTAATCTGCAAGCGTCTGGTTAGTGATGACGTCATACAAAGATGGCGGCATCTTGTGCATTTGACGATCGGATCTCGGATTCACTCGGATTTCGTCTCTAAACGGCAAGCACCTGGCAGATTCTTTCGTTATGTTAAAACAAAATTATTGTTTTTGTTTGTTTTCTAGTTTTATGTAGAGTTTTTCGTTATTTTTGGTATTTTTTCGGGTTTTGGCTGGGATTTTGATGCGAGAATTGAGGCTTTTGGCGCGAGAATTGAAATTGAGAATATTTGGTGTGTGGTGCGAGAATTGAATCAGCGAAGACCGGTGTAGCGAAAATGGGGGCCCCACTGTACTCAATTATCCATCATTGGCACATATAATCCTGGTGGTCCGATATCACATCAAGAATTAGATCACTACATCCAACAAGTCACCTCGCCATTCATGGTGATAGGTGACCTAAATGCCAACCATCTATCTTGGAGCAGAGGGACACCCAACACTGCCGGAAACAACATTTATAACTACATGCAAAATACAAACTATAGCCTGTTATCAGAACCCTTTTCCCCAACATATTTCAACCTACAAACAAATTACATGTCTACGATTGACATCTGCTTTGGATCAGGAATACTATCTCCGGACATAACATCCAAAGTAGGACCTGACCTAGGTACAGACCACCGCCCCCTACACATAGTATTTAAAAATTTCACCCCTCCAATTTACCCAGTAGCACTACCCAAATGGCGCATCCCTTCCAAATTCAACTGGAAATGTTGGCAAAATTCAGTTACAATCCCAGAAACCAGCTCCACAGATCCCAACAATATGCACAACAATCTGACCGAATCAATAAACAATGCAGCCAAACAACACTTTAAATGCACATCAGGTCAACCCTCCAACAAAATGTTAAGGCCATGGTGGAATGAAGTGTTCCAAAGCAGTAGCTACTCGCAGAAGAGCGATTCAGAAACAAAGGAGATCAAAATCGCTACAGAACTGGATCCAGGTCACGAAAATCACTGCTTATGCCAAGAAAACCACTCCGTCAACATGCACCTCTTCCTGGAGGAAATACTGCAGCGAAATAACTCATGAAACACCACTAAAAGAAGTCTGGAACAGATTCCGAAACATTAAAGGCCGTCCATCATTCTCAACATATCCCTTTATAATAGACGGACAAATGTGTCTATTACCAAAAGACAGAGCAGACGCAATAGCCAACCATATACAGTCAAAACAGCAACAAGAACCCCCTGCAGACTCAGAAGAAACCGCTAGAATTAACAACGAAATCTTCACAGCCGCAAAACGGCCCAATCAAATGAATCAAGCCTTCACCCATTTTGAGTTGGAAACGGCAATAACCCACCTTCCTACAGGCAAAGCAGCGGGGGAAGATCGCATACCGCATGAACTCGTAAAATACCTGCCCCCAACATCACACCCTCAACTACTCAACCTTATTAACACAACCTGGAAACAGGGCAAGCTCCCTCACTCATGGCAGAAGGGTATCATCATCCCCTTCCTCAAACCAGGAAAAGACCCATCCCTTTCCCCATCATACCGACCTATTACCCTCCTACCAACCTTGAGCAAGCTAGCAGAAAGAATGGTAAACACGAGGCTAGTTTGGCATCTAGAAAGAAACAATATCATCCCACCAATACAGGCTTCAGAACCACCTGCTCAACAGTAGACCAGGTGCTTAACCTAGAACAAGTAATCCTCTCTTCACTCTCAAACCAAGACATGCATTGTTGTATATTTAGATCTGTCATCAGCCTTTGACACAGTTCCCCACGACCTCTTGCTCTCCAAACTAGCCGGCCTTGGTGTACAAGGGAACTTGCTACAGTGGCTACAAGCATTTCTATCCAACAGAACAAGCCAAGTGTACATCCAAGGCCAAATGTCAAATCCTATCAAACACAATAAAGGATTAGCTCAGGGCTCCTCACTAAGCCCCCCCCCCCCTTTCACAGCGTACCTATCCGACACACCAACAGTAGCACCCGCCAAGATAATGCAATATGCCGATGACATAACATTATATGCCTCGGATCACAACCCTCAAATAGCGGAACAGCAAATCCAGGACGCACTCAACACCTTAGGACGTTGGATTAACAAAGCAAAACTAACCATCAACCCAACAAAGACAGTATATCAAATCTTTACCAGAAAGAAAAATGTAAGACCCCTACGGCTCACACTCAATGGAGAAGATCTACAACAAACACTTACTCATAAATATCTGGTAGTAATTTTTGATGCCCCACTCCTCACATGGAAAAACCACATCGAATACCTTACACAATGCACCAATCAAAGACTCAATATTATGAGAGCACTTACTGGAATAACCTGGGGTGCCGATGCTACCTCCTTACGAACCTTCTACATAGCATACATAAGGAGCAAACTAGACTATTGTGCCCAGGCCTACACCTCAGCCGCACCAGTACACCTTCACAAGCTGGAGGTGATTCAAAATACTGCTATGAGAATCATAACAGGAGGTCTCAAATCATCACCAATAGCCAGCCTCCAGTGTTACTCAGTTACTTGTTCGTCAAGGGGAATCCACGCAATGCGAGCTAAGCTCATTATTATCGCGCCTCCTTAACTGGGAATGTATTGCGTGAAATGCATGTTAAGTGTTTTATGTACTGTTGGAATGGCTGTGGATGTGTGTGTAGTCTGTATTTAGCCAATTGGCGACAACGGAAACGAAGGCTTAGGGTGGATCTGTATGGTACCATTCTCACTATAGACGGTACCGTCTCGCCCGAAGGCTTAGGTAGCCATCAGCTTAGGTGAACCATATGATACCCATCTCGCCTTGTACCATTTTTGCCAACCCCAGATGGGACGTCACAACGTCGTCCACTTATTCCAGGTACCTATTTACAGCTAGGTGAACTGAGGCTAACACATGAAAGGAGACAAGCCCAATTTGTCTCCGCCCGGCCGGGGGATTGAACCCCCGACCCCTCGTGTGTGAGACGAGAGCTCTACCTACTAGGCTACGGGCTGTGTAACTAACCTAATCCCCCTAACCACCAGAAGAGACTTACAGTGCTCTTTATACTTCTCAAAAACATATAACGCCCCCCACTCCCACCCTTTTTCAGCTGCTCTCCGCAACATACCAATACGACCTCAGGAGAACCGGACCCGCAAATCACCTTTCCGAGAAAGAATAGTGCAGATCATACACAGGAAGGCCCGTATTTTTCTGGGCTGCCAAACGCAACCCATGGTACCTCCAGTCCCACCATGGGAATATACCCCTCCTAAAACTCACACAGATCTCATAACCTTAAAAACTAAGAATAATAATAATAAAAACTATTTGTCTACAGGATACCGGGCAAAAGCCCTCATAAGGCTGGGGAGAGGCTAAAAGCGGAAATGGGTAAAAGAATAGAAAAAATAGGGGTAAAATCAATAAAACTCGTTCATCCTAAAAAGAAAGAAAAGAAACAACAGTAAAAAAGATATGACTAGAAGAAAGTATAAGATATTAGATCAGATGAAAGATGTTAATTTCCTTAAGGAAAGCAAATAAGTTGGCAATATCAAAGGAAGGAGTGTCAGACAGGATAGACTGAAGAGAAGGCTGAGAAAAGTAATGCTGCCGCTGTCAACCATATAGTGGGCATTCGACGAGAAAGTGCCGCACAGTAATGCCTGTGTCACAAGTAGCGCACCACGGGGGAGGAGCATGTGGAGTGGCCATTAAGTGTCCATGTGTGTAGCGGGTATGACTAATTCGGAGACGAGTGAGGACGACTTGGTCCCTGCGCCTGGCCCGAAAAGAGGAAGGCCACACGGAAACCGCATCCTTGATAGCACGAAGATGGATGGCAAGGGGCTGTGAAGACCATTCATGTTGCCATGCACGATAGATGAGTTCTCGAACTACGGCCTTCATGTCAGACAGGCGCAAGAGAGGACCTGCTCCTGGACCGATACAGGCTGTTTTAGCGAGCTGATCTGCTCTCTCATTACCCGCAATGCCCACATGTGCAGGAACCCAGCAAAACTGGATTTTCCAATTGGCCAAGGAAAGGTCATGTATTCGGCGGAGAATAGTGGAAATAAGTGGATCTCTCGTAGAAAGATCTTGTAACGCCAGAAGGGCACTCAGGCAGTCACTATAAATAACCACCCGAGGGGTGTTGACTGGAAAGGAAGGGACCATACCAACCGCCCCCAACAATGCACGCAATTCAGCAGTAAAAACAGATGAATATGGGGATAAAGCCAAGCTAAAAACGGAAGCCTCTGAAACAGCAGCACAACCAACTTTCCCATCCCTCTTAGACCCATCAGTATATATGACACGGGCAGGGGCATGACTTAGCATATGCTGAAGGGCGACACACCTCTGAACAGCAGGGAGCGAGGACTTAGAACCTTGAGCAAGGAACGTACAAACCATAGGTGATGATAAAAGCCAATACGGGATGGAGGGGTCAGCCGCCTGCAGAAGGGGCATGGGTAAATCATGGTGCATAAAGAGTCTGTGGGCCAAAACCGGAAAAGACGGTAACAATGCTAGAGGGAAGTCATCCTCCCCCACCTGGTCAAACAAGTTGCTCGCAGGTGACTCAGTAGACAGCAACTGCAGAGCAGAATTCATAATTACACGCTCTCGATGGAGGGGGAGAGGAAGCTGGCCACTTTCTACGAGAAGGCTCGTAATGCGAGGCGACTTGAAAGCTCCAGTGCAAAGCCTGATACCAAGATGATGGACAGGATCCAAGGTTTTGAGCGTGGTCTGGGAAGCCGTGCCATAAATAGCACACCCATAATCTAAGACGGACAAAACCGTGGCCGTATATAACATAAGGAGGGTCCGACGATCAGCACCCCAGGTAACATGGTGACATTTCTTCAAGACGTTAAGACGTCTTAGGCACCGCGCCTTAAGGTCTTTTACATGGGCAGACCAGTTAAGATGAGTCCCAAGAACTTAACCTGATCAGAAAATAGTAGCCGATGTCCAGACATTGAGAGGGAGATAGTCTGACCATGTAGGTGACGTTTGTCACGATAAAAGAGAATCGCCTTGGTTTTCTCGCTGGAAAATGTAAACCCCGTAGAAGACGCCCAACGGGTAACGTCCCTCAAGACAGTATTAAGGCATCGCTGTATATGAGATAAACTGGGTGAGGTATAGTAAACTGCGAAATCGTCCACATAAAGGCTGTGGGAGACTTGAGGAGGGAGGCAGGACACCACCCCGTTGATGGCGATTGCAAACAGCGTGCTACTAAGAACGCTCCCCTGAGGGATGCCCATCTGAAGAGAGTGTAGGCGAGACAGGGTTCCATTGACAATCACTTGGAAAGTCCTATCAGAGAGGAAACC
Source organism: Paralithodes platypus (assembly GCA_032716605.1). Lineage (NCBI taxonomy): Eukaryota > Metazoa > Arthropoda > Malacostraca > Decapoda > Lithodidae > Paralithodes > Paralithodes platypus. The sequence continues at coordinate 27,464,045 of CM064522.1, read as the reverse complement.
CTTCAAAAATCGGAGAAGTGAGCCACGCATGCCAGACTCATATAAGATTCGTAGAATTCGATAGCGCCAAGTCGTGTCATAGGCCTTAGTGATGTCAAATAAAATAGCCACGGTGGGGTGACCCAACACGAACCCACGCCGGACTTGATCCTCCAAACAGGCCAAAGAATGAAGCGTGGAGCGTTGAGGGCGGGACCCAGACTGTGATTGAGAGATGAGATTATGGGTCAAAGCAAAGTATAAGAGCCGAGGGTGCACCATCTTCTCAAATAATTTGCTTATGCAGGACGTCAATGAAATCGGGCGGGAGTTGGTGGGTAAACTAGGGTCCTTGCCCGGCTTCGGAATGGGGACTGTATAAGCATGTTTCCAATCAGGAGGGAAGTACCCATGCTGCCATATTTGGTTAAAAACACCAGATAAAAAAGTAAGAGCCTCACCGTCCAGGTGTTGAAGCATACTATAGGAAATTCCATCTGGGCCAGGGGTAGCATCCTTGCAATCCCGCAAGGCAACCTTGAGGACATCGATGGTAAAAGCACTGTTGTAAGGGGAGGACGTACCCCCACGAAAGTCCAAGGAACGTGCCTCAGAACGACGTTTCTGAGAAACAAACGCTCGGGGTAAATTAGCGTCACTACCTACATCCGCCAGATGACTAGCATGAGCCATCGAGATGGAATAATCGTCAAACAACAGAGAGGCGGAAGCATGATCAAAAACCGAATGAACAGGAGATCGGTTGTTTTTACCAGTAATCTTGTGAAATTTCTTCCAAACTAAAGACAGAGACGTACGGGGGGCCAATCCGGAGACATATGACTGCCACGACTGTTTCTTCTGTGAGATAACAGTACGTTTGAAAAGTGCACACAGTTTATTATAGTAGGGTTTCACCTCGCTGATAAAATACATAGCAGTAACAAACTTCACCCAAACATGTAATGGCGCATCAGCTGCCAGCGATGCTCGAGCATCCCGTAGGTGACGGGTGGAATGAGCAAGGCGACGCTCCAAATAATGTTTTAATCGAACCAGCTTGGACAGTTCAGGGGACCACCACGGGACCCGGCGAGGGTGAGGGGTACTGGATGACCGAGGGATTGTGCTATCAGCAACGGAACAAATAAAATCTTTGAAAAACATATAATTATCATGTGGAGAATCATCATCACGAAAAACCCCAATGTCAGCTGAAAGAGAACTAAAAGAGTCCCAATCAGCTTTAGCAAGGTTATACCTGGCTAACTGACTTGACGCATTAGGGGATGTGGGAGTCAATAGTATAGGGTGATGGTCACTAGTAAACCGGTCAGCAACAACAGACCAAGTAAAAAGGGACGCTGCCTCAGCCGATGCCAAAGTAAGATCAACTGCAGAGGAAGTAGAGTGAGCTAAAGAATAAAAAGTGTGGGGACCTTCATTAAGACAGCATAGGGGAGAGTTTAAAAGCAGATCCTCAATGAGGCGTCCTGGTGCATCAGCAGAAGAACAACCCCATACCGGAGAGTGGGAGTTAAAATCGCCTAAAATTAAAAATGGAGGAGGAAGACACCGTAAAAGATGGGGCAACCTAGACATGTTATAATTACAACTAGGTTGATTATATACACTACAGATGGTAAGGGCTGTACCATTAGGAAGGGATACCCTAACAGCAACAGCTTGGAATGGGGGATCTAACAATGGAACAGGTTGAAAAGCACAAGAGCGATGTAAAAGGATGGCCGTCCGAAGATGACCATCACGCACAGGTGACTCTGCTGCAACATAATAAGCACCTATCGAGTCAAGGACAGGGCCTACATGCTGGAGGCAGACACACAGAGGAGTATGCAAGCGAAGTAAACGTTGAGTTTCGCCAAGGCGACGCCTAGTGGCGAAACCGTTCATGTTCCACTGAAGTATACTATGATGGTTCATGAGTAATCACTGATTTTAAATTACTGTGATTTTGAGCCCGCTGAATACGGGCAACATTGGGGAGGGGTACAGGCAGAGGGTGAGGACGACCAGGCACGTCCCCAGTAGCGTCGTGTAACACACACTGGGAAGGCGGGACCTGGAGCACAGGCAATTGTTCAGGGGGAGAAGAAACCTCGCGTTGAATCCTTTCCACTAATGCTGTTGGTTGAACAGCCAGGTGACCAATACAATTAACACATATACAATGGGCATCATGAGACCCTGCAAAGTCAGAAGGAAGGTGGCAGGAGGCAATAAAGTGATCAACCTTTACACGTAAGTCATGCACATTATCATTAATAGCGGGGCCAATATAGTCTATAAAGCATTTATCACAGCCACACTGGGAAACATGTTTAGCAGGAGGCGGGGAGGTATCTACTTCCATAAGTGGACCATCGATGTCTGCAAGTTGGGCTTCTATATCATCATGGGAAGGAGTCAGAGGAGCTGATGAGACCTGCGGAGATGTCAGAAGGCGAGGTCTCCTCCTATCCTGACTCCACACATGCCTGGGAGACAAGGCAGATCTATCCGTAGGAGGAGAGTCATAACCTTTCCTCTTCTTAGTTGCAGGATCAAAGGGAGGAGAGAAGGCCTTACTGCGCATGGAAGAAACATCAGTTCGGGCCAGAATAACACTGGAATTACTCCTAGTAGTCACCTTAGATGAGGAAGGCAAAGCAGTAGGAGAGATGGAGGGAGGACACTGAACAGGGTCCCCTGCTACCTCAGGAGGGGGAAGCGGCTCTGGCAGTAGGTCCCGGAGTGGCGAAAAGCGATTGGTTGGAAGAGGGCGAGTCACTGAAAGCGGAGGATGCGTGAGAGTAGGTTGTAAACCAGACCTAGCCACCCTAGCATACGTCAAGGAAGGTAACAGACCCTGTTCCTTCAAATGGGAGATAGCCGCTCTGTGAGAGAAGCCCCGACTCAGTTTCAAATCAAGGATAGCACTATGATAATGAAAATGCGGGCAAGTGTCGGAAAAGACAGCATGGGGATCACCGCAGTTGAGGCAGATACGGGAGGTTGCATTGCAAGCCTCCCGAAGATGAGCTGAACCTCCACACAGGGGGCATAATTTCGGGTTCTCTTGGCAATACTTGGCCGGGTGATCAAACTTCCAGCAACTCTGGCATTGTCTAGGGCGGGGGACATGTTTTCGTACAGCCAGCCGCCGGCCCGCTATCCGAACAAAAGGGGGCAAGTCACGTCCCTCGAAAGTCAGTTTAGCGATACGGAGGGGGCCATCACGCTGGGAACCGCGCCGAGACAGGTATGTCTCAACCTTCAGTGCTGGAGTATCAGATGGGCCCATGTTTTCCAGGATGCGAGATGCAGAGTCCTCAAATGGTGTATCAATACGGATCTCAGGAGGGATAACAACTGTCCCAACATAGTTATTAAGAGTCTTGTGCCTCGTGATGGAAACTCGGGACGGCGGATCGACCAACCACTCCTGAAGAGAACGAGACTGAGCCTCAGTCCGAGCTTCAAGGAGGCAACAGCCATCCGTACCCGTACGGATTTCAACATCACCGATGTCATGGCGTAGTATGGAGTCAAGCTCAAGATCATCACCTATGTCATAATTAATATTAAAAAATTTAGGCCACTTACTGGAGCCAAAAATAGTCTGAAATAGCTGGACAGAAGTTGGCGGGGTAGGACGACGTGGACGAGGTTTGGATTTGGGAGGAACATATGGCTCCAATGTAACAGGGCCATTAGAACTAGATGAAGGAGGTAAGTGTGGCTTGGGAGAGGGATGAGTCTCTCCTACTATTGCAGCCGAGGAGGCTACTGAAAGCCCCTCGACAGGGTGGGAAGGATCCAGGGAAATATCAGAAGTTGCGCCAGAGGTCGTAGTCAGTGTCAAAGTCGGAACCAGGGGAGGAGTTTCAGTAACACCAGCCATAAATACCAAGCCATGCTGTTCCAGGAGTGTACTAAGCAGACCAGGCGGAGAGAAGGTATGACGGGAGGGATACCAGTAAGCCAACCTTTACGAAACATGGAGCCCTAAACCTTCACCAACGACACAAGTGGGGACAGAGTCCCAAGTGTCAGCTTCCTATCCTACCCCTTGGAAGGGGATGGCATTAAAATGTAAAGAGAGGCTCAAGTGTAAGCATAACCCGCTTGATGAGACTGAGGGCATGAAACGATGCAAACATCTCCAGTCGTTACATAATTATGGGCTACCGGTCAGAAAGCCAAGAGTCCCACCTCCAAGGAACGGCACCCCTGGATCCGGAGCCGCACTACAGAGATGGTCCCGCCTAGGAACCATAACATTAGGCATGTTACCGAACCACAGGTCCTAAAACTCTCGGGTGAGCCGACATGTCACCACTGTCACCACAATTGGTTCCGGGTCAAAGCTCCAATCCCAGCAAAGACCAGCTCACTCACCCAACCGAACATAATTTGAACAAAGAGGAAAAGTCCACGAAATGAAACCAAAAGGGACAGAATAAGAACAGAAGAGGAAAAACATAGAAAGAGAAAATAAAAACTACACAAAATTAGTTAAGCCGACAACGAGAGCTCGAGGGGAGAAGGCAAAAAGCATCCCCCATCAAGCTCTAGGTGCCGGCCCGAAGCCCCCCAACCGCGACAAGGAATGTAGTAACAGGGGGGTAAAAACTAAGAAGGACAACCCATCCCAATTAAAACAGAAATTCCTAGAAATCCTGAATACCCAGCATAAAAATTCCACTCACATATACACAGACGGATTACTCATCAAAAACGGAAACACCACATCCATGTCAGCAGTACTATGGATCCCAAAATTTTTATCTAATCATGGGATGGAAGCTCCCCAAACAAACATCAGTGTTCACTGCAGAGCTGTACGGACTCAATCAAGCACTAGAAATCATCAGTACCCTTCCACCAGGCCCATACACAATATGCTGCGACTCCAAGAGCGCTATCCAGGCCATTAAATACAACACAACACAAAGTAAGGAACTCGTATATCCCATGCTCCAACTACTCACTAACCTCCCCTACAAGGTTATACTATGAGCTTCCAGTGGGTACCTGGCCATATAGACATACTCCACAATGAAATTGTCGATGAACTCACCAGGGGCATGCACTCCCTCAGAAGAATTACACCCCTCCCCTACACTACAATAGACAGAGCCAACATCCTAAATTAAAATGTAAAACTTGCAAACTAAACAAACCAAAATTGGGACAAGGACAATATAAAGTCAAATTAAATTATCAAAATCGCTATGTGGAAACAACGTTTACTAAAATGAAAATTATTAAATAAAAGAACACAATCCACCACATAGGGTGTACATTACTACATGAGCAAGTTAATCTGTTTCCCAAGCAAACTAATCGCACATATAACAACGCACTTTCTACCCTCTCTGGGCTTAACACTAATAAGGCGTACGGTCCGGACGGTGTTCCTCCTGTTGTTCTCAAAAACTGTGCTTCCGTGCTGACTCCCTGCCTAGGCAAACTCTTTCGTCTCTGTCTATCCTCTAACGTCTTCCCTTCATGCTGGAAGTTTGCTCACATTCAACCTGTCTCAAAGAAGGGTGACCGCTCTCAACCCTCCAACTATCGTCCAATTGCTCTTATCTCTTGTCTTTCTAAAGTTTTTGAAACTATTCTTGCTTCCAAATTTCTTAAGCATTTCTCTTCTCATAATCTGCTCTCAGATCGCCAGTATGGCTTCCTTAAGGGTCGCTCTACTGGTGATCTTCTTTCATATCTTACTAACTCTTGGTCATCCTCCTTTCGGGACTTCGGTGAGACTTTTTCTATTGCACTAGACATATCGAAAGCCTTCGATAGAGTCTGGCATAAATCTTTAATTTCTAAACTACCCTCCTTCGGTTTCTATCCCTCCATCTGTGCCTTTGTCTCTAATTTCCTTTCCGGCCGTTCCATAGCCGCGGTTGTGGACGGCCATTGTTCACTTCCTCACCCTATAAACTCCGGTGTTCCTCAGGGCTCTGTCCTATCTCCTATTCTCTTTCTAATTTTTATAAATGATCTCCTTAACTGTACCTTAATTCCCATCCATTCATACGCAGACGACTCAACCTTGCACTACTCCATTAGTTTTTCAGAACGCCCCAGCCAGCAATCCCTCAACGACAAACGTAATGAAGCCATAGAACTCTTAAATTCTGATCTAAATACTATTTCCAATTGGGGCAGAGAAAACCTTGTTAACTTTAATGCTTCCAAAACCCAATTTCTCCATCTATCTACCCGTCAGGATCTCCCAGCGGACTATCCCTTATTCTTCAACAATACAAAAATCAACCCTTCATCTTCTCTCAATATTCTTGGTGTCTCTTTTTCTTCTGCTCTCATTTGGAAGGACCATATTACCAGTCTTGCTAAGGCAGCCTCCCAGAAGCTGGGAGTGCTCAACCGCCTTAGGGGGTTCTTTTCCCCTGCACAGCTTCTTGCTCTGTACAGGGGCATAGTGCGCCCTTGTATTGAGTATTGTTCACATGTGTGGGGAGGTTCCTCTCACACTGCTCTCCTAGACAAAGTTGAAAGGAAGGCCTTTCGTATCATTAACTCCCGTCCACTCACCAACTCTCTGCAATCTCTCTCTCTCCGCCGCAATGTTGCATCTCTCTCGTTATTCTATCGCTACTATAATAATCAGTGTTCCTCAGAGCTATCCCAGTGCATACCACCTCCTTTACGTAGGGCACGTGGTACCCGTCTTGCAACTCAATCCCACCCCTACTCTGTGCAACTCTCCAACCCAAGAGTGAAACGTTACTCTCAAACTTTCTTCTACTCAACAGCTGAGCTCTGGAACTCTCTCCCAGAATCAGTCTTTCCCTCTTCCTATGACTTAAATTGCTTCAAACTCCGTGTGTCCAGGCATTTTGGCTCGAACGTCCCTTGATTTTGGCCCTGTCACTCTTTCAACTATGGGGGAGGCACTCGCTATAGGCAGTTATGCCTTTTGCCTCCCTCAATCACATAGAAAAAAAAAAAAAAAAAAAAAACTATCATCACGTTAAAGGAAGTAGTCAAGTTTGGGAAGTCCGGGACGTTCTGGCAAATTTTTACTAAACTCTGCATGAATAAAGAAACTATATGTTAAATGTCAAAATATTATTTAAAATCAAATTTGCAACATGACAAGACATTAAAATAGTACAAAATACAGATATTGATAAGATATCTATACTATTACAAAATAATATATAAAATACAGTACAGCACTCACTAACGATAGTGCTATCGGGTAGGTACCTGTAAGCATAGCATGCCTCAAGTGACCCCTATCAATAACTACCCTACAAATAACCTACATTTATAGCACAAATAAACTAAGGAAATCGCAAAAGTAAGCAATTGATACTATCGACAATGAATACATATAATATAAAGACAAATAATTACAAAATATGAAGTAACAACAGATTTAAACAAAGAGTACTCTTTTAACAAGAACAATAAATTTAAAAAATCATCAATATTAATATTAACAATAATAATAGAAAAAGAAAAAGATAAACAATAAATACAGACAAAAAGTAAGCAGAGGTTATACAAGAAACTTCAAGTTAAAAATGCTTGATTAAAATTATTGATGTCAAATTTTAGAATAGTCACAATAATTGACCCTAAAAAGATTAAATTTATGGAACAATTTACTTGCCTCAAAACCTCTGTCCACTAAGAGTCTGTATAGTAACCTAGCTCTAGCCCAAAAGTCATCTACTTTAGTGCAGATTTTACAAAATCTTATTAATTGGGAATAAAAACAGTTATAAGTTATTTTACTATCGATATTACTACTAGGGAAAGGAAAGTTTATTACGTTAAAATTAAAATCATCAACTTTGTGATATACTTTAAGTATGCACTGTTCATTAACAATCTCTATATTTATATCAAGAAAATTTTCAACTTTATAATTTACATTACATTGTGTGAGGGGAATAGAATTAGGGTAAATAAGTTTAGCAACTTGATTAAAATTTAACAAATTGCAAACAAGAATATCATCAATATATCTACTATATATTACTTAACAGTTTAGCAAGTGCTAATTTTTCTGGAATTTTATTTTTCTTGCTACTGTCAACTAAGTCTTTTATATATTTAAATTCTAAAGCAAGCAAGAATAAGTCTGCAATTAAAGGGCTAGCATTTCCACCCATAGGAATTCCTAATATTTGTTTGAAAATGTACGGCCCGAATCTAACATAAGTATTGAAAAGGAGGAATGTAAGGGCATCTTTAAGTTTAGTTCTATCAAAATATACAGAACTAGTGGGAGTAGAGCTAAGTGATGCATTATTAAAATATGTATAAACATTTATGAAATAATTACCATTCCTAACGAACCTGTCAAAGTGCAAATCTATAATAAAGCAAAGCTCTGAATATACTAAATCTAAAGGCAAATTGGTATACAAAGTTGAAAAGTCGAAGCTATGTACCGAGGTAACTTTCGGCATGGTATTTATTTTATCAATAACTTCTAACGAATTGTCAACACTCCAATAATAGTTAATGCCAGTTCTTTTCATGATGGTATTACAATATCTTTTATGAGTACTTTTAATGTATTTTAAGCAATTTACGACTTGTTCTGATAGAGTTTTAGTGGTAGCAAATTTTGCTCCGGCAATAAAGCGATATTTATAAGGTCTTTTATGAAATTTAGGTAACATGTATAATTTTGCAATGCACTTGTTCTTATCAGAAAGTTTAATATCAAATATTATATATTTTTTTATTTTTTTGTTTATTTTTTATTTTTTTTATTATATTAAATATCCTAAAAGAAGACATCCTCCAAGACTTCAAGGGTGAATGGAAAGTCACCATCACCGGCACAAGATACGGAAATATCAAACCCGAATGGTCCATATGGAAACACAAAATACAAGAACAAAACTCTAAATACAGCTACACTCCGCCTACGGACAGGACACACAAGACTAGCGGAGCACATGCACAGAATGGGACTAGAAGAAGACGAGAACTGCCCCTACTGCCTCACCCCAGAAACAGTGGAACACTATCTACTTCATTGCCATAGACATTACAGCGCTCGCACCCACCTGAGAAGAACAGTGGCACAACACGGAGGGACCTTCAATCTACAACATATCCTAGGAGGAGGAGATATTGACCAACAAGGCAAACATGCAATTGCCTCAGCTCTAGGAACATACATAATAGCCACAAATAAAACTTCAGACATCTAATTACATCAACGACAAAACAACTCCAACACACAGAAAACCTACCCATAACCAATACAGTACAGTACCACCCATACCGGTACTGTACTGTACTGTACTAGACCTCTGCCAACCTTACAAAACCCGAACCTGACTCAACCCGACGAGACATAACGACTTACCTCCTATAAGACCTTAATAACCAATCCTCATCTTACCTATTCACTTACCCTCAAAACACTTTCCAGTCCTTAATGACCTTGACCTATAGTTAAAACTATGTAGGGTACAATACCTGTACTCACTATTTAGACATCCTATCTGTAGATCCCTTTCAACTAACAAACTTCCCTTCCCCTCAGCAAGCAACTCTGTAAGTAATCTGGAGATCTGAAATACTCCGAGCAAACTGCAAATAAATATCAAGAAGAAAAAGACAAAATAACTAATCAAAATCGCTATGTGGAAACAACGCTTAAGTAAAATAATAATTTATATAATCATACTGGCATATCAGAAGAAGACTAAAGATTTTTAAATTTTGGGGGATAAAATTGCACCTTCACCTGTTATAGATGTAAATGATTAGGTTTTTCCAATGGCTTTTGGTGTGATGTGCAGTATATGATTTTGACAATTGATTTGCTAGGAATTGACTCCGACATCCTTCCCAAACTTAGCCCCACCCTGATAGTGGGCTTACACACTTGGGGTAATGATTGTACCAACCAGATTAGGTTACCGTATCTCATGACAACAGATGGCAAGGCAGCATGCTACACGCTACTAATAAAAGCTTTCCAGGGCAGTAGGACTCCGACCTTTATTTGTAGGGAGGCTGGGAGATATATACCATATACTAATCACATGTAATTCTAGTGCCAGACCTATGAGAGCTCAGTGGTCTGGTTAATCTGCTCTACTTAACTGAACATAGCGGGTGGGCGGGTGCCCAACCCCGAAAGGGGTTGAAATAGGGGAGCTATCCCCCCGCCAAAGGCGGCTTTCTAGGGCCTTTCCTAGCTGATGCTGAGAGGATTGGGTTCTAGTCATATGGTGATGGGCTGGTCTATCAGAGTGAGAACTGAGCGATCTCTGCCATACCCATAGCTTACTCCGACTGTTCCTTTTGCTTATGTCTTTCCTAGATCTCAAGTGACGGCGTCTTTTCCATGGATTGACCTCCCAATCTACCAAGATTGGAAGCCAAAGCGTCACATTTTTCCTTTGCCCCTCAACTTTCTCTTCATAATTGCTGAGGGGCACAGGGCCCTGGGTGGGGCTTTGGTTTCCCGGGCGTTTCCGCACCCTCCTCCGCTCCCCGCCATGGAGTGGCTTCGGTCACCCAGGCTTTATTGTGGTAGGCAGGGAGGGTTCTGTGGGGGCACTCGGTTATGGCCTTGGCCTTGCTCGGGGCCTTGGGGCTGTTCGGCCAGGCAGCTTGGGAACAACAACAACTGAACATAGATACCAGTATATATTAAATTAGAAAATGCATTCACCCATAGAACGCGATAAGCCTCACGGAAGCAGGACCATAAAAAAAACTAAAATGACCCAGGGCCTCTCAAAACAAAGGAATGCATGATTAGGTGAGATAATTGCTCTCTAGTACCTCCTAAGACCATCAACATGTGCCCCAACCCCCCTTCCCCCTTTTTCCCTCTTCTCAATTATTGTCTATTTTCCTCTCAATTCCCTAATTTACCGGTTATTATTTTCCTTGCGAATTATCCTCACACGGTTTCGAAACCACGGGCGAGTCATTTAAAAAGCCTATAGCAGTGCGAGATCTCTGCCGGAGAGCTCGGTTGCAAGCCAGACGTTGGAGAGGGAGGTTGTATGTCCCTTGGCTGGCCGCCCCAGAATACGACCAGGCGGCGAAAATATAAGTTTTTCACCCCTCAATTGCTGTTCCCACCTCTTTCATCATTCTTCAAGTTCAAATGTTTATCGTATAAGTAAAATAAACGCTCATGGAGAAGAAATAATGCTTTATATCATAAATATAACTAATTCTGTCAGAATCGAATGGTAGAAATTACATGTTTTGTACACTTTCCTTACCTCAATTTTGAGTTCCTCAGGTTAAGGCGTGTAGTTTCTACAGCTGGGCTGATCGCTAGGGTTGCGGGCTGCTGAGGCGTGTAATTTCTTGCTGGGCTGGTCGCTAAGGTTGCGGGCTGTGAGGCATAGTTTCTTGCTGGGCTGGTCGCTAGGGTTGCGGGCTGCTGAGGCGTATAGTTTCTTGCTGGGCTGGTTGCTAGGGTTGAGGGCTGCTGTCCTCAACAACCTAAAAAGAAAAAAAAAAAAACTAAATTAATTCTTCAATAATATTTCCCAAGTACAGTACAATCAGCAACAGATGTTTTTATTTTTTTTTGGTAAAAATTGAAGAGACCATAGACAGCATTTTTAGCATTTATTTTTCATTTTGGGATGGATGTAGTGCCGGGTGTACGGTCGTCATATTCATATAGGGCGATCGCTGCGGTTAACTTTGCGTCTATTTTCACAGCGATTTTTTTTTTTTTTTTTTTTGCCCCCAGCTGGCCATATACTGTATATGCTGATGACAACATATTATTGTATCCAATGGCATTCAAAATAGACAGGAATATGATTGCAAGCGTCCAACGCCACCGCTGCCGTCATGTTTACATATGTCGATCGCCGTAGTTAAGTTCGCGTTTATTTTGTTGGTTATTTGCCCCCTGCTGGCAATATATATGATGATGACAATATGTGAATGCCCCCTCAACATATTATTGTATCCAAAGGCAGTCAAAATAGACAGGAACATAATGGCAAACGTCCGCCACCGCTCCGCGTAGTGTACAGTAATTATAATGTAAAACTTGCAAAATAAACAAACCAAAACTTATACGAACACAGTAAAAAGACAAAACAACTAATCAAAATCGCTATGTGGAAACAACGCTTAACCTAAGGCGTGCGCATGGGGGGTATGAGACACCACACTCCTGTGCGCACGTATTTGAGCTGTTTCCATCACTAACATCGTTATTTTACCATAAATAGCATTAATACTTATCCATATGTGCCTATTATAGGTTGATTATAAAGGTATTAACCTGTTACAGCAATAAAACAAGTGGAAACAGCGTTTGGATGGTCAAAATCGGCGATACAGGCCGGGAGTTACATAATGTATGGCTGAGGCAACCCCCCTCCCCTCGTCTGGAGAGACACTGTTACGCAATAGTCTCTCTCTCGCTCTTTCCCACGCTTGGTAACAGTGATGACAACGCCCTGCTGCCAACTCGCTAATGTTAGCACGAAAATAGACCACAGAATAAGGGAATAACAGGAAAAATAGGTAATAACTGAAGGTGAGGAAAGTGGGGAAGGAGGGGAGGTGGAGGAGTGATATTTGGCATGGCCCAGGGGCAAAAAAAAAAAAAAAAACAAAAAAAAAAAAAAAAAATGGGGGGTTTTAACCCGTGGAGCCCCGGCTAGTTTTGTAATGTTTGTTCACCAGAACCCGGCCGGTTTTCAAAAAAATTGTTTTATTCCAGAAACAATAGCGAATGGGTTAGGAATGAAGGAAAAACCACGAAAAACCGCTCAAAAAGCTTAAAGAATGGTCCTACAGAGCCCCCCGAAAACGTATTTTACAAGAGTAAAAAATTGAAGGCAATTACCCCAAAAAAAAAGGTTATTGCGCGCTCACGCGCACGCACGTGGACTTTAGAGAGTTTTCAACCATCGGCACGGTTGCGTGGGATACGTACACAGTTCCCATACAAATCTGAGCCCTCTTGAGTGGCTACACCTGAGTTACGGTCGGCGCAATTAGGGTGACGCGTCAGACGCGTCGCTGGGGCTGTGCGTTACATACATCGCCGGATTTTTTTTTTCTCCCAGACTCTTAACCCGGGAACTGCGGGGAGACTCTTAAGAGTTCCCCCGGCGGACTGCGGGGAGACTCTTAAGAGTGAGTGAAAACAAAAATAAACTTTTGACATCGATTTTTTTTTTTTTTTTGGCCCCTGGGCCATGCAAAATCTCAGTCCTCTACCTCCCCTCCTTCCCCACTTTCCTCCTCTCCTTCAGTTATCACCTATTTTCCCTGTTATTCCCTTATTCCGAGGTATATTTTCGTGCTAACATTAGCGAGTTGCAAGCAGGGTGTTGTCATCACTGATGGCAAGTGAGTGCAAGAGAGAGAGAGAGAGTATCGATCGACTGTGTCTCAGTGGCCTTGGGGGAAATTGGCGGGAAAGCAGCTTGCCTCACCCATACATTATACAACTCGCGGGCTATATCTCCGATTTTGACCATCCAAACGCTGTTTTCACTAGTTTTATTGTTGTTTCAGGTTAATACAGTCTGGCCTGCCAATACGCGAGAATATGGGCGACACGCGAGGGCGCGGAATGAAAATTCGCGTATTAGCAATAGAGTATTATATGGGAATAAATCTATATGGGCGGCACTGACTCCAAGTTGTCTACTTTAGGCCTATTTATCTCCATCAATTGCCACAAAAGGTACATATATGTATACATAAACATCCAAATCATAAGAAAATATAACAATAATAAACTCACCTTAAAATTAACAGTAAATGTCCAACACGAGTCGGACAGCTGGTGCGCGAGCGTGGACTGAGGGTAGACTGGCGTATCCCACAATGCCCTGCGTGCCTACGTAACTGGCGCGGAATGGTGGGGGACCTCGCGTATTAGCTGAACTCCCCGGAATTGCCCTTATATCGGCCCCGGATTCGCGTTTTAAAGGTACATCACGCGTTTTGAAAGTTTTGGGTATGATTCGACCCCCTCCTCGCGTATAAGGTGAATCGCGTATTAAAAGCTCGCGTATTGGCAGGTCAGACTGTACCTTTATAATCAACCCATAATAGGCGCATATGGATAAGTATTAATGCTATTAATGGTACAATGAATATTTTAGTGACGGAAACACCTCAAATACATGCGCACAGGGAGAGGTGTCTAATTACCCCCATGCGCACTTCAGAGGTTAAGAGTCTTTCCCGCACTTTCCGGGTTAAGTAAAATACTGTAATAACAAGGCTGGCGGTACGCCCGAATTCTACATTCTACCCTTCATGTTTTTTTTAAATTTCTTCGATATAGGCCTAGTGTTTTTTTGTTTTTTTTTACCAAGGATGGGTACAAATTAGTATTTAGCCATTATCCAACAATCTAGAAACACCTGCGAAGAATTTTGGGATACGACTACATTCATAAGAATAATCTGGTCTTGCTTTGGAAATCAGGTATAACTCAGTTGATAGATTATGAACCTAGCTTCGTTTGAGTATCAAATGTTTCATATAGCACGAATCCTTACAGTGTAAATTAAATGATTCACTCGCATGTATTGATTGTTTCATAAGGTTCATAAATCTTGAGTTGGTTATTAGTAATGCATATGCTTAGAACTGGTGATTTAGAAGATATGAATTTTGATAGTCAGTTGATCACTAAACGCCACAGCCTGAGGACGAGCTAGTCCGTCGGCATATCAAGAATTATACTGTATATATATATTGAGAACTGTAACTTTATATAATATAGGAAAAATACTGTACTCAAAGTTTTATTCCATCACGGCTACAAATAAATAAATAAGGTTTGTGAGTAGGAGGTCAACACTACATCTTATCATCAGTGACAATGCAAGTACCTTTGTAGCTGCACCAGACAGAAGGTTGACTGGAGATTCATAACACCACGTGCTTCCTGGGAAGGTGGCTTTTATGAGCGGTTAATAGGTGTAGGCTATCTAAAGGAGTGTTGAAATGTTTGGGACGCCCATTTGTGACTTTTGATGAACTACACACTGGTAACTGAAGCTGAGGCTATAGTTAATGATAGACCCATTTCTTATGTCAGCAATGATCTTCATGATGATGTGCCCATTTCCCCTTCTCACTTGCTTCATGGACGTCTTATAATCCCTTTGCCTGTAGTCAGTTCAAGGATTCTTAGTATTGGTGAGGTAGGGCAGACTGTAGCTGATATCAGCCAACTAGTGTGGAAAATGTGGGGTTAAGTAAAGAATTTACGATGAAAAATGGTAAGATTTTACGGTTTGACAGTTACAAGCCCCATCGATGTTTGTGTAGCCTATAGGTATGTTATATAATAGTCTTCAGTCCTATATATGTCCTTCCCTTCGCAAATGTATTATAAGAGAGATATAGGGTAAAACATAGAGTCTTGTCTGCATAATGACAAGTCCTGTTTTATGGGATTTCTGCTTTATAATTTTTTTTTTCCCTCCTACCTTACTCGGGGGAACTTACAGTTGCGCGATCCAGTGCTGCTTTGGTAATTGCGTACACTTTAGGTTAGTTTCTATCCACGTATTACTTTTAGGTTAGGTTAGGTTAGGTTAGGTTAGGTTTCTTAGTTAGGTAAAACAACACCTGTATATCAAAGAAAAAATGCAAAAAAAAAAAAAATACACATGCTAATACTCGTGACTGTCACACCGTATCAATTTACCTAGGTTAGGTTAGGTTAGGTTAGGTTAGGTTAGGTTAGGTTAGGTTAGGTTAGGTTAGGTTAGGTTAGGTTAGGTTAGGTTAGGTTAGGTTAGGTTAGGTTAGGTTCATGACAAGGGATCAGCTGGTAGGTATGGGATAAACTAGGGACACATACTAGCTGGTAGGTAAGGGTTATTCTTGTATCCAACGTTCTAGGTT
This sequence comes from Paralithodes platypus, assembly GCA_032716605.1. Classification (NCBI taxonomy): domain Eukaryota; kingdom Metazoa; phylum Arthropoda; class Malacostraca; order Decapoda; family Lithodidae; genus Paralithodes; species Paralithodes platypus. The sequence goes on along the minus strand of CM064522.1, from coordinate 27,448,172 downwards.
AGGTTATGTGTGTTTTTTTACTTCAAAAAATCGCTAAACCCGAGCCAAGTTTTGGCAAATGTTGGCTCGGGTTTTCAAATTTTGGGGTTTAATGGGTTTCAAAAAACATGAAAACTCGAGCCAACTTTCAAAATTCAATTACTGGGTTTTTTTACTTTGAAAAATGCCAAAAGCCGAGCCAATTTTTTTTCTCCAAATTTTGGGGTTTTTGTACTCTGAAAAATACCCAAATCCGAGCCACCTTTGCCAAAACTTGGCCCGGATTTTCACATTTTAAAGTTTTCTTACTTTTCTATATTTTATTTTCAGAGTTCTTCCCATATTACCCCTATTTTTCCCCTTTTACCCCGCAATTTCCCTGATCTTCATAGCCCTCCCCACTAGTGGGGGCCGTGTTTTTAGATTGTTGGATAATGGGTAAATACTCATTTGCAGCAGTCCTTGGTATAAAACAACACTGTATATCAAAGAAAAAATGCAAAAAAAACAAAAACACATGCTAAAACTTGTGACTGTCACACCGTATCAATTTACCTGAAAAACTATAGGGAGAGCCTATGAAAAAGCAGTTCAAAAATGGAAAAAATTACCAAAATACTGTAAAAAATATATAACTGTCCTGTCTGGGGAGTATTTTTTAAAATGTATGGTTTGGTGTGAAAAATTAACTTCTATGGGGAGAATTTTTGAAATTACTGTACTGTAAAAATTAAAATCTTGTCTATAGGGAGAGTTTTGGAAAACAGGTACGGCTAATCAGGATTGCTGTGGTATTCACGATGGGTTGATGGGGGTCTGCCCCCCTTCTCTAGACATGATTTTAAATTTTTACAGTAATTTTCCAAAAATTCTCCCCATTGAAGTTCATTTTTTAAAATAGGAAATTGCCATCTATAGGGAGATTATGGAAAACATACCTTTTATAGTTTCTCAAAAAATACTGTAAAAATATAATTATAACTGTCCTGTATGCGGAGAATTTTTTTAAATTTTATCGTTTGGTGTGGAAAATTAAGTTCTATGGGGATAATTTTGTAATCTATCTATCTATTGCCTGACGCCGTTATCCCCGAAGGGGTGGCCATGAACGAACCGCCCCCATGCACCTCTGTCCCCAGTCAGTCGACGCCCCTCCCCCCAACCAGCACCGCCTTCGTTCATATACTTCCTCACTCCATCCTTCCACCTCTCCCTCTCTGTCCCTCCACCTCGCTCTCGTACACCCTCTTAGTCATTCTCTCGCTTTCCATACGTTCCATATGGCCGAACCATCTCAAGTTGTTCCTTTTCACACTTTCCAGCACATCTACCTCCACACCACACCTCCTTCTTACTTCCTCATTAGTCTGTCTATCCCTCCATGTAACTCCGCATGCACTTCTTAAGTAATTCATTTCCACTGCTCTCACTCTTGGTCTGAGTCTCTCAACCAACGTCCATGCTTCGCTTCCGTAAGTCAGTGTCGGGATTACCACACTGTCATGCAAGGACTTCTTCACTTCCATACTGACCACCCTATTTATTGTTACTGCTTTCAGCGTTCCTGCAACCCTCTTCCCCTGTTGTACCCTCTCCCGCACTTCTTCATCCATAGTCCCATCTTTACTCAACACACTGCCCAGATACTTAAAAGAGTTGACGAACTCCATAGCCTGACCGTTCAGCTTCACCTCACACTCTGTGACTTCACCCCTTTCGAAGACCATAACCTTGCTCTTCCCCGCATTTACCTTCAAATTCCTTTTTTCGCACACTGTTCCAAACTCATTTACCAGACCCTGCAACTCCCATTCATTATCACTCATCAGAACTGTATCATCCACAAACAGCAGTATACAGTGAAGCCCCCATTTTCGCTACACCGGTCTTCGTTGATTCAATTCTCGCACCACACACCAAATATTCCCAATTTCAATTCTCGCGCCAAAAGCCTCAATTCTCGCATAAAAATCCCAGCCGAAACCCGAAAAAATAGCAAAAATAACGAAAAACTCAACATAAATCTAGAAAACAAACAAAAACAATAATTTTGTTTTAACATAACAAAAGAATCTGCCAGGCGCTTGCCGTTTAGAGACTAAATCCGAGTGAATCCGAGATCCGATCGTCAAATGTACAAGATGCCGCCATCTTTTGTATGACGTCATCACTAAGCAGACGCTTGCAGTTTAGCTAGTATCTGTGTTGACAAAACAACCGTTTGCAAGCCTTTTTGTGCCTGAACCCCTTATCTCTCGCGTTTATTATAACCTCTAGTACATCTAGTGATAGGGATGGTTGGCCTGGTGGTAGCAATGAAGGAATTTCATGCTCAAAACACAGAGCAAAGACCAGTCCATGTCGGACGAAAGCGATTGAAATGCCTAGCCTAGACGATGTTAGCCTATTATAATAATAATAGTTCTTAAAGCTAGCACATGCTAAGCTAGCTAAGGATAGCTCAATAAGGCCGATTAGGCGTATTTCCATTGGGGTCTAGGCTAGGCTAGGCTAGGCTAAATATGACAATGATTTATAATAAAATCTGTGTGGTAAGTAATCTTCTCATAATACGTATTTATACGTCTTTTCCTCATAATATGTATTTATTGGATGTATTTGGGGCGAAATGGGTACTTGAGGGGTGGCTGGACGAATTTAGAACCTAGGCCTAGGCTAGGCCTAAAAAATTTCGCATGTTAGAAACAATGCCCCAATCTACAGTATTTATGGTTAGGACTGTCATTTAGCCATGTCTATATTATTATTTACAATGCATAAGATTTAGGCCTAGGCTACTTGATGTATCCTAGACAAAAAACAAGTTTTCATAGCCTAACACTGGGAAAAAGTGCGGTAATTGTTTAGAAATTGGGCCTTTTTTTTCTAGCTATTAAAAACTTATTCTATGGTGTATTATATGATACAGTATAATGCATCAAATTTAATTTGTGTACAATAAAACATGTTTTCATAGGCAAAAAATAGAAAAAGACGCAAATTTTGGCATGAGCACGGAACCGATTGAATTTTCCCCATAAGAACAGTGCCCCGATCTTGGCCGTTTCAATCCTAGCTCTATTTCTGCGGAACCGATTAGCAGCTAGGATGGGGGCTCCACTGTAGGTAGCTTCCACTCAATTCCCTCCCTTTTCAGCGATACACCAACATCCACTGTTCTTGATAGTATTTCTTTCATGACTCCATCCATATATACAGTAAACAACCACAGGGACATCACACACCCCTGTTTCAAACCAACATTCAGGTCAAAGAACTCACTCTGCTCACTCTCCACACGTACTGCCGCCTTTGCACCCTCATACATGCTCTTCACTGCTTTCAGCAACTTGCCATTTACTCCGTATATTCTAAGTACTTTCCACAAACCTTCTCTATCCACTCTGTCATAGGCCTTCTCCAAGTCCATAAAGGCAACATACACCTTTTGTTTCTTCTCCAGATATTTCTCCACAACACAATTCAGGGTAGAAATCTGATCTACACATCCTCTTCCCTTCCTAAAACCTCCCTGCTCGTCGCCTATCCATTTCTCCGTTCTCACTCTCACTCTCTGAATCACTACCCCACTGTATACCTTCCCTACTACGCTTAGAAGACATATTCCTCGGTGGTTACCACTCACCCCTTTTTCCCCTTTGCCCTTATATAGGGGGACTATTATGTCAGTCTTCCAGTCATCGGGTGCACTCCCCTTCTCCCATGCTAGTTTGCACATTTTCCATACCCATTCGATCACTATCTCACCACTATACCTCAACATTTCCCCACACACTCCATCTGTTCCTGGTGCTTTCCCCAACTTCACTCTTTTCATGGCTTCCCACACTTCTGACCTCCTGATCCCTACCTCCTCCTCCACTACCGGTACTTCTCTTCTTCTCCCTCCCATACCATATCCAGCTATGTTTGCTGGCTCTTCATTCCTTACATTTAGCAACTCATTGAAGTACTCCCTCCATCTTTCGACTCTCTCTTGCTTCTCGGCTAGTATTCTCCCATTCTTATCTTTCACACCCTTACTGTTTCCCTTGCTACCTTCCCTAACTTTCTTGACTTCTTTCCAGAACAGTTTCTTACTCTCCCTCCATTTTACACTCAGATTCCTTCCAAATTCCTCATCTACTCTTCTCTTACTTTCCTTCACTACTCTCTTCACCACCCTCTTACTCTCCACGTACCTCGCTCATTTCTGTCTCTTGAAATCTTCATTCCCTCTACTACCCAACCACTCTCTATATGCTTTCTTCTTTTCTTCCACAGCTAATCTTACCTCTTCTGTCCACCATGCTGTACCTTTCACTCCCCTCCCTCTTCTCCTCACTCCACACAGCTCCTCACATGCTGCACATATCTCATCCTTAAACACCTTGCTCATCTCCTCCATTTCCTCCATAACTTCCAGGTCGAACCCACCTAGTCGTCTTTCCACTGCTCTCCTGTACTCCTCCCTGACTTCCTCCTCCTGCAACCATTCCACCCTCCTCTCACCTCACCCACTTCTTTTGTATCCTAACCTTAGCTACCACTACATAATGATCAGACAGACCCCCTCCAATACCCCTATACACCCTAGCATCCATCACATATTTCTTCATTCGTTCATCCACACATACATAATCAATCAATGACTTTCGTTCCACCACTGTCTCATCCTCCATCGTCCACACCCATTTCCACGTGTACCTGTGGATCATTCTGTGTCGGAAGAAGGTGTTAGCTATCCACAGCCTCCTACCCACACATACGTCCACAAGTGCCCTACCATTCCCATTCACCTCTGATGGTACCCGCCACCCTCCCACCACTCCCTCAACTTTCCTATCACCCACCTTACCATTCATATCCCAAATCAGAAATATTCTTTCATTCTTGTCAAACTTCTCCAGGCACGCCTCCACATTCATCCAGAACTCCTCTTTCTTTTGTAATAATTACTGTTACAAATAGAAAATCTTGTCACGACCGGTACACATCTAAAGCCCCGTCTACACGATCGAGCAGTGTCTGGCAGGCTGTGCCCCCTCACCGGGTAAAGTCTGTCGAACACGCTTGTGTTGCTGTCCACACGGCCATGACTGGCCAGTCAAAGTCTGTCTGTGGTCAGACAAGATGATCGGCAGGCAAGTTAACCCTTTCACGCACATGTGACGCAGAGGTTGCCAGATTAGCAATAAGAAAGAGAGTTCTCTCACTCTTATAATTACCTCTCCAAAATTAGTATTCTGCCCACAGCTAACTCAAAGACAACTGCAGAGGTTGAAGTAACTAAATTATAGGTTTCTAAATACCCCTGATGGTAACAAAGGTTTTAAAGTATCCCTAATAGGCTCAAAATCGCGTCCTATGTCGGAGAGGGTTAAAGGGAGATGTAAAGTGTTGTGTAGCATAATAATTGCTATGTTGTAACAGAGAAAAGAAAAGAAAGTTGTTTGAACATACAAGTGGGTTAGTGGGATTAATAAAGGGGACATGAAAAATGTACTAAAGCTCAGTGATAGCGAAAGACCTCATACAAATGGTTTCAAATTAGATAAATTTAGTTTCAAGAAAGATATAGGCAAATATTGGTTTGGTAACAGAGTTGTGGATAGGTGGAATAGGCTGCCAAGTGCTATAGTGGGATCAAGAACGATAGGGAGCTTAAGATATAATTAGATAGGCATATGGATGAGATGGGTTGGGTGTAAGGGGGATCTGTCAGGTGTGGAGCTCTGCAGACCCCCGTTTTTCTGACCTCTGACCGTTTCGGTGAGGTCACTCCTAATGGTGTTTTTAAGCTGGGCTTATAATTAGGCCTTATAATTAGGGTTGGGTGTGACAGGGATCTGCCTTGTGTAGGCCAATCGGCTTTCTGCAGACTCCCATTTTCTTATGTTCTAAGATAAATAGTTTATTGCATCAGCTTCCTATTTCTTATAATATAATTATCCAAAAATCTAAATTACGAGGGAATGGGTTATACTTTAATATGAAAGGAACGTCAACATGATCAAAATCACAACACATATGAAAAGATCATATACTGTACCGGTACCAATAAAAGAGTGAACTCTCAAAATACCGTAAGTTAGAGCTGCAATTACACACACACTCTTTCTCTCTGATGCCGTCTTATATTTACGTAATACACTGATAAGCTTAACCTATGGGTGTGGGCGGGTGCCCAACCCCGAAAGGAGTTGAAATAGGGAAGCTATCCCCCCGCCAAAGGCGGCTTTCTAGGGCCTTTCCTAGCTGATGCTGAGAGGATTGGGTTCTAGTCATGTGGTGATGGGCTGGTCTATCCGAGTGAGAACTGAGCGATCTCTGCCATACCCATATCTTACTCTGACTGTTCCTTTTACTTATATATCTTCTAGATCTCCGTGGATTGACCTCTCTACTGCCAACCTAGAAGTTGGCAGATTGGGAGCCAAAGCGTCACATTTTTCCCTTACCCCTCAACTTTCCCTTCATAATTGCTGAGGGGCACAGGGCCTTGGGTGGGGCTTTGGTTTCCCGAGCGTTTCCGCACCCTCCTCAGCTCCCTGCCTTGGAGTGGCTTCGGTCACCCGGGCTTTGTTAGTGGTAAGCAGGGAGGATTTTGTGGGGGCGCTCGTTTATGGCCTTGCTCGAGACCTTGGGGCTGTTCGGCCAGACAGCCTGGGGAACAACAAACTATGGGTGTGAGTATCCTAGGTTTGAGTCCTTGGAGTGCCACATGTATTTGTTGATTTCATTGAGTTTAGAAGTTAAGTTGGTTGGTGATAAAATATGAATTTATCCTAAAATATAATTTCTGATAGTGACCGTAAATGAGTTTGGAACAGTGTGCAAAAAACGGAATTTGAAGGTAAATGCGGGGAAGAGCAAGGTTGTGGTATTCGAAAGGGGTGAAGTCACAGAGTGTGAGGTGAAGTTGAACGGTCAGGCTATGGAGATCGTCAGCTCTTTTAAATATATGGGCAGTGTGTTGAGTAAAGATGGGACTGTGAATGAGGAGGTGCGGGAGAGGGTGCAACAGGGGAAGAGGGTTGTAGGAACGTTGAAAGCAGTAACCAAGAAATAGGGTGGTCAGTATGGAAGTGAAGAAGTCCTTGCATGACAAGAGTGAGAGCGGTGGAAATGAGTTACTTGAGAAGTGCGTGCGGAGTTCCATGGAGGGATAGACAGACGAATGAGGAAGTAAGAAGGAGGTGTGGTGTGGAGGTAGATGTGCTGGAAAGTGTGAAAAGGAACAACTTGAGATGGTTCGGCCATAATTATGGAACGTATGGAAAGCGAGAGATTGACTAAGAGGGTGTACGAGAGCAAGGTGGAAGGACAGAGAGGGAGAGGTGCACCGAAGGAGAGGTGGAAGGATGGACTGAGGAAGTATATGAATGAAGGCGGTGCTGGTTGGAAGGAGGGGCATCGACTGACTGGGGACAGAGGTGCTTGGGGGCAGTTCGTTCGTGGCCACCCCTTCAGGAATTGCGGCGTCAGGCAATAGATAGATAGATAGATAGAAATATTACATCCTTTATTTCTTCCACTAAATTTACCTGATAAACATCCGTAAAATAATAGGATAAAATATAATTGATAATTAAAGATCAAACTACACACTACTCCCCTCCTTCCACAGGCCCCCTTTATCCCCACATCCACTGGCAAACTACCGGGCAGTGTCTGGTGATTTCGCTCAACTACCGCTGCAGCCATTCCCCTGCTTTGCCCACTGAATTTGCCCCATGACGAACAATTCCCTCATGCCCGACGGGCAGTGCTCGATCATGTGGACGGGGCTTAATTTGACCATGGTCGCGACTCAGAGCATGTGAAACGCATTATTGCTGCAAAAGGTTGCTTATATAATACCAACATCATAGCCGAGTAATCAAGATCCATTATGGGGGAATGGCAAACTACCATCACAAGAAAAAAATTAGATATAGCCTATATGCCTGGGCTAGTATAAAATTAAAAACAAGTAGGGAAAATAGGGACCTAGGCCTATAGACTCGCCATATTTTTCTCATTATTGTCCGCATGGAGGAATTTCGGGGAAGGATGTAGAGTCCGGGTGTACGGTAGTCATGTTTACAAAGGTCGATAGCCGCGGTGAAGTTAGAGTCTATTTTGACGGCTTTTTTTATTCGGTTATTTGCCTCCTGGGTCAATATAAAGGAGCCGGACCACAGCAATTTTCATGTTTTATGTTTTTGAATTTGTTATTTATATGGTTTATAAGCTTTCTATAATAAAATTTGGGTATAATCCTGCGTAACGTTATGCATTATATCTCAAGAACTGGGCAGTGTTATAGCATATTTGTTGTTTGTACATATGTATTCAATGTATTGTGTATGTTGCTTCGTAGTACTGTATACTATAAATGGAAAATATACTTGGTAAATGAATAATTAGAGGGCATCTATGGACTCACTTTCTACAATTTCCCAGCTTAGCTGACGGACGACGAGTGGAGGCGAGTCGAGTTGTAAACTGATATTCTATTGGTCAATAAACTGGGTGTGACGTCACGAGCGATGATGGCATATGAATGGTTGTTGTGGGAGTACGTCACTGTCTAGACGGTGACGTCACAAATTCTCGCGATATTGAACGGCTGTAGAAATACACGTCAGTCCATATAATGAGCCTCTTTTGTTTCTCAATCCCTCTAAGTCACATTGATTCATTTATTATCCTTGGTGTTTATAAGATCTCGGAGTCGACCATATTTGAAATGGTGGTACTGTTGTTCAATGAATACATACATACATACATAGGGGAGGTGTGGTGGAGTGGTCATGCCACTGGATTGGTAATCCAATGGACCCGGGTTCAAATCCCGATATGTCAATGGGAAGATATTATTGGGATTGAATTTGTGCTGTACCTAGTATCAGTGCATTACCACAAAGCCCACCGAAATGCCAAAAAAATACCCTCGTTGTTCCCTGATTAAATAACACTGTATGAATATTCCCATATTCAAAATATGTTACAGGGGGACAATGCCTAGTGAGTTCACTGCTCAATAGGTGGCGTTCTGAGAGTGAGGGTCTGAGTCTGGAGGGTGAGACGGTGAAGCACTTGAGCGAAGCAACCGGCCGCTTCAGAGATGGAGCTGCTTCGAGCCATGATGGATGCTTCGCATGTCTCACTCCCCAGACTGGAACAAGACCTCACGGGCTTCACCGTGTTGGGCGGTGGAATGTACAGGCTTTCAGCCTATGCCCAAGAGGGAGTAGTTGGAATATAGAAAAAAAAAAAAAAATACATACATACATTGGTTTAACGTCATTTTTCCATTACATTCATTGTAACGGCTCAGACGGGGTTGCCTTTCAGTAGTTGGAGTGTACTGTAGTACAATAAAGTCCTGCCACAGCACTGCCCCATCAGGTCATCACTGTGGTTGATGTTGGTATAGTGCTAACCGTGCCTCAGCAACTCAACAGTCCCCCTGCAGCACTTGCACCTGCAGTATCTGCAACCACACCAGCCTTAACAGTGTTACAAAAAGACAGCACCATAACAAGACTCTACTGTATATTAGGCAATTGGACTATAGAACAATAAAGTGGAGAGTAAGAGGGTGGTGAAGAGAGTAGTGAAGGAAAGTAAGAGAAGAGTAGATGAGGAATTTGGAAGGAATCTGAGTGTAAAATGGAGGGAGAGTAAGAAACTGTTCTGGAAAGAAGTCAAGAAAGTTAGGGAAGGTAGCAAGGGAAACAGTAAGGGTGTGAAAGATAAGAATGGGAGAATGCTAGCCGAGAAGCAAGAGAGAGTCGAAAGATGGAGGGAGTACTTCAGTGAGTTGCTAAATGAAAGGAATGAAGAGCCAGCAAACATAGCTGGATATGGTATGGGAGGGAGAAGAAGAGAAGTAGTGGAGGAGGAGGTGGGGATCAGGAGGTCAGAAGTGTGGGAAGCCATGAAAAGAGTGAAGTTGGGGAAAGCACCAGGAACAGATGGAGTGTGTGGGGAAATGTTGAGGTATGGTGGTGAGATAGTGATAGAATGGGTATGGAAAATGTGCAAACTAGCATGGGAGAAGGGGAGTGCACCCGATGACTGGAAGACTGGCATAATAGTCCCCCTATATAAGGGCAAAGGGGAAAGAGGAGTGTGTGGTAACCACCGAGGAATATGTCTTCTAAGCGTAGTAGGGAAGGTATACAGTAGGGTAGTGATTGAGAGAGTGAGAGTGAGAACGGAGAAATGGATAGGCGACGAGCAGGGAGGTTTTAGGAAGGGAAGAGGATGTGTAGATCAGATTTTTACCCTGAATTGTGTTGTGGAGAAGTATCTGGAGAAGAAACAAAAGGTGTATGTTGCCTTTATGGACTTGGAGAAGGCCTATGACAGAGTGGATAGAGAAGGTTTGTGGAAAGTACTTAGAATATACGGAGTAGAGGGCAAGTTGCTGAAAGCAGTGAAGAGCATGTATGAGGGTGCAAAGGCGGCAGTACGTGTGGAGAGTGAGCAGAGCGAGTTCTTTGACCTGAATGTTGGTTTGAAACAGGGGTGTGTGATGTCCCCGTGGTTGTTTACTGTATATATGGATGGAGTCATGAAAGAAATACTATCAAGAGCAGTGAATGTTGGTGTATCGCTGAAAAGGGAGGGAATTGAGTGGAAGCTACCTATACTGCTGTTTGCGGATGATACAGTTCTGATGAGTGATAATGAATGGGAGTTGCAGGGTCTGGTAAATGAGTTTGGAACAGTGTGCGAAAAACGGAATTTGAAGGTAAATACGGGGAAGAGCAAGGTTATGGTCTTCGAAAGGGGTGAAGTCACAGAGTGTGAGGTGAAGCTGAACGGTCAGGCTATGGAGATCGTCAACTCTTTTAAGTATCTGGGCAGTGTGTTGAGTAAAGATGGGACTATGGATGAAGAGGTGCGGGAGAGGGTACAACAGGGGAAGAGGGTTGTAGGAACGCTAAAAGCAGTAACAAGAAATAGGGTGGTCAGTATGGAAGTGAAGAAGTCCTTGCATGACAGTGTGGTAATCCCGACACTGACTTACGGAAGCGAAGCATGGACGTTGGTTGAGAGACTCAGACCAAGAGTGAGAGCAGTGGAAATGAATTACTTAAGGAGTGCGTGCGGAGTTACATGGAGGGATAGACAGACTAATGAGGAAGTAAGAAGGAGGTGTGGTGTGGAGGTAGATGTGCTGGAAAGTGTGAAAAGGAACAACTTGAGATGGTTCGGCCATATGGAACGTATGGAAAGCGAGAGAATGACTAAGAGGGTGTACGAGAGCGAGGTGGAGGGACAGAGGGGGAGAGGTAGACCGAATATGAGGTGGAAGGATGGAGTGAGGAACTACATGAACGAAGGCGGTGCTGGTTGGGGGGAGGGGCGTCGACTGACTGGGGACAGAGGTGCATGGGGGCGGTTCGTTCGTGGCCACCCCTTCGGGGATCACGGCGTCAGGCAATAGATAGATAGATAGAACAATAAAGTCCTGCCCCAACACTGCTCCAACATGCAAACACTGTTGCCGACATAGGTGTGGTGCCAAACGGCGCCCAGGTAAGACTCAGTCCCCTGTGGCACCTACCCGCACCCCACCAGCCTCGGCAGTGCCATACCAAGACAGTGCTAAGATAAAGGCTTTATTGTCTAGTAATGGCTGTTGGTCCACAAGTCTATCGCCATCCCCCCTATTAGTCGCCTTGTACGACACGCAGTAGGATGCGTGAGGCATATTCTTTTTTCCTCCACCATTAGATGAAGGCCCACTTACCCCCTGGGGGGGTAACTAGGTTAGGTTAGGTTGGCTTGATTGGTTAGGTTAATGCCGTCGGATGAGTGTGGCGCAGTAGCTGGCATGCAAGGGCTAGTTTTGTATCCCACGTACTGAGTACTATGAACCCGCAGTAGCTGGCATGCAAGGGCTAGTTTTGTATCCCACGTACTGGGTACTATGGACCCGCAGTAGCTGGCATGCAAGGGATAGTTTTGTATCCCACGTACTAGGTCTAGGTTAGGTTAGGTTGGGTTGTTTGATTAGGTTAATATACTACCGGTAGGTCTCAGAAACAAGATTCGTAGTTTTTACCCCGCAATTTCCCTATTTTTCATAGAATAGTGGTGTTTTTGCTTTATGAAAACACCTACATCTTCTATTTAACAGGATTATGAATGGAGCTTCCAGCGGCATTGTGTTAATTTGGCTGCAGACCATTATTCTCCAGTACACCAAGGGTAAGGGTTTTATACCGTCGTTATTTGGGTCCAAGCCTAGGCTACGTTTACCACGGAATCTTTAATGTATATCCTCAATACAGACTTTTTTCCTTCACTTACCTCGTCAATAATAACCCATATACAGGTAGGTGCAGAGGGCATGAATTATATCAAAGAAAAAGTGATGTTGAAACATTATCTGCAATTTAGTCATGTTGATCAACTCTTAGCCCACTTAATATAATATTGTGGAAGAGATCTACTGTACCGGTATTTAGGAGGTGGTTTCCGTTTGTGGATTTGTATATTTTTCATACAACTAGTATTATGACATAATTAATGCACTGTAATTCGCATATTGATATTCAAACAGTAATTGAATGACCGAGGTTAACCTAGTCTGATTTATATTGACTAACCTCGCGGTATTTTTTACCTCCGAGGTTAGTCTAATATGTAGGCCCTAGGCCTATTTGCTGACCATGAATCCTCCGAGGTTAGTCTAGTTTGTATTTGCTGACCATGAATCCTCCGAGGTTAGTCTGATTTGTAGTTGCTAACAGCGGGGGTGTGGGGGCACAGCCCCCACTACGAACACTAGGTTAGGTTAGGTTGGCTTGATTGGTTAGGTTAATGCCGTCGGATGAGTGTGGCGTAGTAGCTGGCATGCAAGGGCTAGTTTTGTATCCCACGTACTGAGTACTATGAACCCGCAGTAGCTGGCATGCAAGGGCTAGTTTTGTATCCCACGTACTGGGTACTATGGACCCGCAGTATCTGGCATGCAAGGGATAGTTTTGTATCCCACGTACTAGGTCTAGGTTAGGTTAGGTTGGGTTGTTTGATTAGGTTAATATACTACCGGTAGGTCTCAGAAACAAGATTCGTAGTTTTTACCCCGCAATTTCCCTATTTTTCATAGACCTTCCCACTATCGGGGGCCGTGTTTTTAGATTCTTGGATAATGGGTAAATACTAATTTCCATCAACAAATTTTATTATAGAAAGCTTAACCCTCTCACCACGGAAGGCCTCTTGAACGCCCATAAAAAAGCATATAACAGGTTCCCGGAAGGCCTCTTGAACGCCCAGTGGTTGAAAGCCTGTGAGCTTCGTGTGCGAGGCGTCGGTCCGACGCATGTAAACAACAGCCGGCTGGACCGACGCCCCACATCTCCGGCCACAAGAAGGTGAGCGTCGCTTGTTCGTGTGTGCCTGTATGTTGTTGTTAAGTATCGAAAAGTGGTGTAAAGTGGCTGTTTTGGCCATAAAGTTATCTCCAATGAAATCATCATCACAGCTCAACCAGTTGACTTAGAGAGCTCTACTTAATGCCATTCTACAGGTAAATAACACAGCTACGCTTGGGGATGCGCGGGAATGCGGGAAGCAGTCTGGTTAACGAATATATGGTAGCCTAGCCTAGACGTTTTTCGGCCAAAACACCCGGGTTTCGAGGAATATATATATAATACATAGCCGGGGCTGGAGGGTTAATCATATAAATAACAAATCCACCAAAAATAAATACTTGAAAATAGCTGTGGTCCGTCTCCTTAATATTGACCGAAAAAACGCCCATTCTAATCAATCTCAGAGCTCTTTCGGACATCCTGACTGTTTACAAACGCCTTCTTTATGCAGTATAATTGATATTTAACCCCTGCTGGCAACATAGATGACGATTTCAATAATTCATGGGGGGGTGAGGGGGGCAAAGCCCCCCCTCAACCCATCGTGTATCCAACATTGGCATTATAACTAAGACCATGAAAACACTAATTTCTCAAAATGTGGAGCAAAAAACATGATAAATATGGGTGCGAGCCTATTCCCTATAATTACCCTCGCAGTTAGGCTAGCCTAATTAAGTTCGCGTCTCATTTTACTGATACCGCTCACGAGTAGTGTGGAGGGTCCAAATATATCAGTTCATCTTGGGACGATACCGCTCTCGCAGATTAACCTTACCGTTCACGAGCCAAATACGGGGGGGGGGGGCTTGAATACTTAGTATTGATAAATAGAAACTTTGAATATCAAGACGCAAATTACACAGTGCACTAATGACATTATAATACAAGTTGTGTGAAACATATACACCCCTGATGTAAAATTAAGCGGGCTTTAAAATAAGCGGGTGTAATGACGCCATGTTGGCCGAGGGCTGGAATGACGTCATCGCTGAGGCCCGCCTTGGCTGATGACGTCACGATAGTCAACAACCAATCACAAGCAAGGATACACAATGTCTTGGCTTTGTTAATCAACATGGCTATATTCTAGTTAATCGCTGTGTTTCAACCCCTCTCTTTCCCTGATATATTTCATACCCTCCCCAGCTATCGGGATTAGAATTGTTGAGGTAAGTGAAGAAAATAAGTAAGATATATGAGGATATAAATAAAGATTCTTAGGTAAATGGGAATATATAATACGGTTCCTACCGCTACATAGGATCTTACCAAAATTTGTTCATGGAAACTAGTATGGTATTTACCCATTATCCAAGAATCTAAAAACACGGCCCCTGATAGTGGGAAGGGCTATGAAGAATAGGAAAATTGAGGGGTAAAAAGTGTGTAAAGCGAATACCGTATATTGCATTTGTAAATAAAAGTTGGCTCGGGTTTGTGCATTTTCGAGGCCCATAAAACCCGAGCCATCTTTTGACAAAAGTTCGGCTCGGCTTTCACGGGGTGGAGTGGGTAATAATAATAATAAGCATGTTACTTATTTCTCATAAGCGCCAATTTTTCCGAAGAATTCACTAGCGCTCGGAAAGAGAAAGAAAAAAGAACAAAATCAATGCATCAAAAGAAAGCTTATACAGTAGGGTCTCACATAAAACGAGTTTATGGTCGATAAACGAGGGCGTTTTATGCGATTTCGTTTTATGTGAACACAGCATTTTGGTGGCCCAATATCGTCAATGTTCACTGGAAGCGTAAATTTCCGTCAGGAGCGTACGATATTTCGTACGTTTTGTACGATATTTCGGCGTTCTATATGAAAGCGTACGATATTTCGTACGATATTTCGGCGCTCTATATGAAAACTCCTCGGATTTGCCCCACTTTGGCGGCGGACTAGTTTTATGTGATCACATTCGTTCTGATCGAAAATTAAATATTAATATTTTAGGTCGGTCGTTTTAATTGAGACTCGTTTTATGCGAACACGTTTTATGCGGGACCCTACTGTATACAACACACATTTAACAATCACTAGCAGTGGCAAAATAGCCTAAACTCTATAGCCATCTGTTATGACACCTCTCTCAAGATCATAGCTTCTCTCAAAGAGAAAAGTCTTAAGTTGTCTCTTGAAGCATTCGACAGAACTCAGTTTTCTCATGGACAGCGGCAACCTGTTATACAACCTCGGAGCCATGTAGGAGAATGACCTCTCAAAGAAAGAAGACTGCTGGAAAGCCCTTGGTTCATCAAGACGAAAAGGGTCATTGTCATGACTCATGACGCACAACTACACCATGGTGTGCCGGTGGACGCCTGAGCAGCTCCGCAAGGTACCTAGGCTCACCAAATTTGAGAACCTTAAGTCACTAAACACAACTTAAATTCTATTCTTGCTCTTACCGGCAGCCAGTGCAGTTCTATGTGAAGAGATGTAGTATGAGTTCTAGGTGGAACACCAAAAATGAGTCTTGCGGCCCTGTTAAGAACAGACTGAACTTTCTTTAAAATATAATTTGGAAGACCCACCAACAGGGCATTGCAATAATCAACACGAGAGAAGACCAATGAGTGAACCAACGTCAGGAGGCAACGTCTGGTTATAAACGGCTTCACCAAATAGAGATTTCTGATGTGCAAGTAACAACTTTTAACTATCTGGTTTACATGCTCTTTGAAATCTAATCGGGAGTTCACATATACACCCAGATTTCGAACAGAGTTGACCGGTCGCAGCTGAGATCCACCCACATTGATGGAGAGGGCACCTACTATATCATCAGCCCGTAGCCTAGTAGGTAGAGCTCTTGTCTCACACACGAGGGGTCGGGGGTTCAATCCCAGACCGGGCGGAGACAAATTGGGCTTGTCTCCTTTCATGTGTTAGCCTCAGTTCACCTAGCTGTAAATAGGTACCTGGAATAAGTGGACGACGTTGTGACGTCCCATCTGGGGTTGGCAAAAATGGTACAAGGCGAGATGGGTATCATATGGTTCACCTAAGCTGATGGCTACCTAAGCCTACGGGCGAGACGGTACCGTCTATAGTGAGAATGGTACCAAACAGATCCACCCTAAGCCTTCGTTTCCGATGTCGCCAATTGGCTAAATACAGACTACACACACATCCACAGCCATTCCAACAGTACATAAAACACTTAACATGCATTTCACGCAATACATTCCCAGTTAAGGAGGCGCGATAATAATGAGCTTAGCTCGCATTGCGTGGATTCCCCTTGACGAACAAGTAACTGAGCTCTTCTATTTCCTCGGATGATGAGAATATCAGTTTTA
The DNA here is from genome assembly GCA_032716605.1 of Paralithodes platypus. Classification (NCBI taxonomy): domain Eukaryota; kingdom Metazoa; phylum Arthropoda; class Malacostraca; order Decapoda; family Lithodidae; genus Paralithodes; species Paralithodes platypus. Next base: position 27,431,505 of record CM064522.1, on the reverse strand, counting down.
CCATCATTTAGTTTTAAGTTTTCTCGCTCTCACCCACTTCTTGATATCAGACATCAACAATTCCATCTTACTCCGTATATCAACTATATTTATGATTCTGACATAAATCTGGGTGTCATCTGCATAAAAGTGAAAGGTGACATTATGTGCACGAAGCAGAAGAGACAAACTGCTGATATAAATTATGAATAGGATAGGACCTAAAACTGATCCCTGCGGAACACCATACTGCAGGGGTGTGTTGTCCGAGACCATTTGATTTACCATCACACTCTGGGATCTACCTGACAAGTACGACCCGAGAAGCAAGAGAGCAGTCACGCACACCACAATCGTAAAGATCACTCAATAGCAACTCGTGATCCACTGTGTCAAAGGCCGCAGAGAATCAAGCAAGACCAATAGTGAGGCCACACCATTGCAAATGTTCTCCACTAGATCATTATGTACTCTAATCAATGCTGTTTCAGTTGAATGATGCTGTCGGTAAGCAGACTGAAAAATTGGGGATAGTTTCATTCTGCTAAAGTAGTGGTTGTAATTGGTCAAGTATTGTATGCTCTAATATCTTTGATATGAAGGACAGGTTGGAGACAGGACGATAGTTCAACATGTTCTCAACATCAAGTCCAGGTTTCTTTAGACTAGGTCGGAGTAGTGCATGCTTTTCAGACTGTGGGAAGTTACCTTCAGAGAAGCACTTATTAATTATTTTGGAAATAAACTCAACTGTGTGATCATAGACGCTTGGTAGCTTGGAAACATTTATGGGATCCAACGGGCAAAATGTTTTATTGAGGTTTCTTATGTAGGACGAGATCATGTCCACCTCTACTGAGTGAAAGGATGAGAGGACATTATTAGGAATGTGTCGGGGTTGGAGTACAACTGAAAGTTCTTCACCAACAGAAGCATCATCCAGTTCCTGTCTTATGGGAGTTATCTTGCCACAAAGTTGGCAGCCAACTCGGCATCGGGTACAGAAGGTCCTAACCTGACTCTTGTAATAGCCTATGTTATAAAAATAGTCAACTTCGAGAAGACATTAGCCTAACCTAACATATCCTATTATTATGGGTGGGGGCAGCCACCACCACACCCCCGCTGGTTGGGTAAAACTGGTAACGATAGAAATCCAGCTGGGATAGGATATTACTCACTCCACCCCAACTGGATTTCTATTGTTACCAGTTATACCCAACCAGTGGGGCTGCGGGGGTGGCAGCCCCCACCCATGATACTAGGATAGGTTAGGTAAGGTTATTAGGATAAGGGGCAAGAATGTTAAGTGCGGGCGTATCTCCATCCTTGTTTACACTACGCGTAGTGGCGTCGGACCTTTGCCATCATGTTCCTGTCTATTTTGACTGCCTTTGGATACACTAATATGTTGAGGGGGCTTTGCCCCCCCTCACCCCCCATGACATATTGTCATCATCATATATATTGCCAGCAGGGGGTAAATTACCGAAAAAAATCGCCGTCAAAATAACGCAAACTTAACCCTTCCTCCCCGGGCTGTCTTACCCAATGACGGTCGCCCCTACCCGGGCGATATGGCTGAAAAACGTCTAGGCCTAGGCTACCGTATTTATGTTTATTTTCACTGCTAGAACTTTCCCACTCATCTATAATCGTAGTGCGGTTTTCAATCTGTATTTTGGCATTGAGTAGAGCTCTGTAAGTCAACTGGTTCAGTTGTGATGACGATTTCAGTGGAGCCAATATTGCAGAGATGTTGCCAATATGGGGTCTTTTTAGACACTAATTTCGTCATGACGTCAGAACAATAACATTGAGGAGTCTTCTCCTTCTTGTTTTCGGAGCTGCGGTGACGAACGCTTGGGTTTGTTGACATACGTCGTACGCACGGCATTCAGACCAAGCTTAATTAGGCTATTAAGCTCATGCCTTAATACCGGGTAGCGGCCCTTCTTTCGTGCTGTCCTTACCTAAGGCAGACCGGGTAGGAAGGGTTAGCCACGGCGATCGACAAATGTAAACATGACGGCAGCGGCGTCAGACCTTTGCAATCATGTTCCCGTCTATTTTGAATGCCATTGGATACAATAATATGTTGAGGGGGGCTTTGTCCCCCCTCAACCCCCCCCCCCATGACATATTGTCATCATCATATATATTGCCAGCAGGGGGGCAAATAACCGAAAAAAACGCCGTCAAAATAGACGCGAAGTTAACCGTGGCGATCGCCCTATGTAAACATGACGAACGTACGCCCGAACTCTACAGTACATCCATCCCAGATAAGATTAGGATAATGTCTTCTCAAAGTTGACTATTTTGATAACATACGCTATTACCCACTCCACCCCGTGAAATTTTGTCAAAAGTTGTATCGGGTTTTCAAAAAATTAAGTTTTATGGGTTTCGAAAATGCATAAACCCGAGCCAACTTTTATTTAGAAATGCATTAGGCTATATTTGCTTTATACGTTTTTTTACCCCTCAATTTCTCTATTCTTCGTAGTCCTTCCCACTATCGGGGGCCGTGTTTTTAGATTCTTGGATAATGGGTAAATACTAATTTCCATGAACAAATGTTATAGAAAGCTTATAGGGGGCCTAAACCATATAAATAACAAATCCAAACAAATGAAAATCCTTGAAAATTGCTGCGGTCCGGCTCCTTTATATTGACCGCCCCCTGCTGGCAATATGTCATGGGGGGGGTGAGGGGTCCTCGGTTATACTGATGTTTTGGACCGACAGTTAGCCCATCGATCTGTTTAGGCCTAATAGGTCCGGTAGAGCATATACATCATTGCTATATATGGCATTAAGAGCGGAAATGTATTACAAGGGAGAAGAAAAAAAACCCCACTAAAATACATGTATAGGCCTAGGCTACTGTAAAACAACAAGTTTTTCAGCCAGTACTCAACCAGCGGGGGTGTGGGGGCGGCAGCACCCACCCATATACTAGGTTAGGTTAGGTTAGGTTGTTAAGTTAGGCTAATGGCACAAAAAAAAAAAAAAAAAAAAAAAAAAAAAAAAAAAAAAAAAGTAACCTAACCAGCGGGGGTGTGGGGGCGGAAGCCCCCACCCATATACTAGGTTAGGTTAGGTAAGGTTGTTAGGTTAGGCTAATAGCCTAGATAAAACAAAATAAAAATATATATAGTCGAATAGGGGTGTGTTTTTAGATTGTTGGATAATGGGTAAATACTCATTTCCGCTCCTCTTCAGTATAAAATAACACTATATCTGAAGGAAAAAATACAAAAAACAAAATAAAACTTACTGAAATCGCTGTCGGTCCAAAAAGTCAGGTTTACCGGGTCCTCAACATATTATTGTATCCAACCATTATTCTAACGACAGTCAAAATAGACGGTAACATGATCGCAAGCATCTGCCGCCGCCGCTTCGCATAGTGTAAACAAGGCGGTAGGCGACGCCCAAAGGCAAGAATGTTAAGTGCAGGCGTACCGCCAGCTTTGTTTACACTACGCGTAGTGGCGTCGGACACTTGCCATCATGTTCCCGTCTATTTTGACTGACTTTGGATATAATAATATGTTGAGGGGGTTTCGCCCCCCCTCACCCCCCCCCCCATGACATATTGTCATCATCATATATATTGCCAGCAGGGGGCAAATTACCGAAAAAAAATGCCGTCAAAATAGATGCGAGCTTAACCACGGCGATCGACAAATGTAAACATGATGGCGGCAGCGGGGGAGGCGTTGGACCTTTGCAATCATGTTCCCGTCTATTTTGAATGCCATTGGATACAATAATATGTTGAAGGGGGGCTTTGCCCCCTCACCCCCCCCCCCATGACAGTCTTAATAATATATACAGTATTGCCAAATAACCGAAAAAAATCGCCATCAAAATAGACGCGAAGTTGACCGCAGCGATCGCCCTATGCCCCTATGTAAACATGACGACCGTACGCCCGGAATCTACATCCATCCCCGCCCAAACTCTACTTTCATGCCGAATTTCATTATCGACAAATTGAAAAAAACCCGATTTCACCGAAAAAATACCAACAAAAATAATAGCCCCGAATGTAAACAAAGCATTCCATCGACTTGACCACCACCACCTTGTTTTGTAGGCGGCACGCGATTCACCCAATAGCCTAAATAAATGGCACAAGCGTTTCTCGCCTAAACAAAGTACAGTAAGATTAGTAGTGGGCGTACCACTACCAACATACAGCATCACTCCTCTATAAAACATTAACCTAACCTAGTATTCATGTAGTACTAGGTTAGGTTAGGTTAGGTTAGGTTAATGTTTTATAGATGATTTATGCTGTATATCGGTAGTGGTACACCCACTACTCCTAATCTTACCCAAAGTACTGTACTGGCAACCTGTTTTTGCCCTTTTAATTTGCAAATAAATATACAGGGAGCTGCCCCCCCTCAACCCATCATGTATCTAATTTACTGTAGCCTACACCATAATTTACCTTACCTACTGTAAAAGCGCGATTCACCCAATAAATGGCGCCTTTAGACGCCGCCGTTCTTCAGATTGATGTATAGGCTAATGGGTAAGTTGCAAATCCTCCACTATAAACATGACAATCATCATCATCAAAATGCCTCCAGAGGAAGCGCCCCAAAAGGGATGGTCATGGCAGAAACTGCCTCCAGGCTCCCAGACATGACCCGACTGAGTCACCGACACACTCCACAGTGCCATTTCAACTAAGTGGATGACCATGAACACTGAAGGAGCAGACCCAGAGCAGTCCCTCACCTGGAATGGCAGTTCCACCACCGTTTTGCTATTTTATTTACCCCAGTGGGGCCCTGGCTGGAAGCATACCAAGCACAGGAATTTTCTGAAGATAGGAACCATTGGTCCACTGCTCCAGAGGCATGACAAACAACAATAAAACTCTAGTAGGATTTGTGCCCACTATTAGCCCCTACAGAAACACAAGTGACCAGTCCAAGCCGGTGGGCCATTTAATGTTCGCCCTTTTTGTTAATAAAACTCTTATTATCGAGTCTATGAATCATATACAATGTACTCTAGTGTATAGTGTTTCATGTACACTAACTAAAATACTAAATTAAGCTCAAATACATGTTGTACAAGCATAAAACATAAGGAAAATCATCACACCTGTTCGTCAATATGGCCGTCTGCTGGCGAAAGGACGCCAGTCAGTCTTGCCAATTTTATGTTTGCAGATTTCGCTAGATTTACGTTTAAAAGTTGCTAGATATTAAATACTCTAATAAGTCTAATATTTGTATATGGCATCGTTCACTATCCCTAGAATGCTTAACCCGGGAACTGCGGGGAGACTCTTAAGAGTTCCCCCGGCGGACTGCGGGGAGACTCTTATGAGTGAGTGAAAAAAAAAATCAACTTTTGACATCGAAAAAAAAAAAAAAAATATTTTTATTTTTTTATTTTTGTTTGGCCCCTGGGCCATGCAAAATCTCAGTCCTCTACCTCCCCTCCTTCCCCACTTTCCTCCTCTCCTTCAGTTATCACCTATTTTCCCTGTTATTCCCTTATTCTGAGGTATATTTTCGTGCTAACATTAGCGAGTTGCAAGCAGGGTGTTGTCATCAGTGATGGCAAGCGAGTGCAAGAGAGAGAGAGAGAGTATCGATCGACTGTGTCTCAGTGGCCTTGGGGGAAATTGGCGGGAAAGCAGGTTGCCTCACCCATAAATTATACAACTCGCGGGCTATACCTCCGATTTTGACCATCCAAACGCTGTTTTCACTCGTTTTATTGTTGTTTCAGGTTAATACCTAATTATTGGTGGCTCCTTACGTCAATGACGTAAGAGCCTATGGTAATATGGCCTCGTTCCGGGCTCCTCTGAGCCCGGGTTAATCCTGATCACTACGGTCGAGAACCAATATCTTCTTAGGGGGTACCCCTTAATCATTCCTAAGGTACGTCATTGAGACGGAGCCACTGAAAAGTGAAAAATAAAAGAAAAAGGAATAGTACAGTTCAAACGCCGCGCCACTTGCGCATTCAGATCTTCCTCTGTTCCCATGAGCATGCCTTGAAATCCCAGTTGGCCTTAAACTGGCCTCTCTCGTCCGTAGGCCATAGGAGGCAGACAAAGTTTTCTTATCTCCACCACAGTGTTTATATAGCCCCTCTTCGACGCGAAATCTTTGTCCATAGTGAGTTTTTATGCAGTTGTAATAGTATATGCGTCTAAGAAAGTATGTATATGGACTAATTTTCACTTGTAAGCCTGTGAAGTAAGATCTTTCGTCTGGCTGGCCTACGAACGTGCCATTCAAGAAGCCACTTTCCACAGAGCCGCTAACTATTATGTTTTATCTCGTTTGTTCGTATCACACAAACCTCGGCTCTATAGCTACAGTGTCTTAGTGTTCTGTAAATTTGTTTTTGAAGTGTAATTCGTCAGTTTTTCCCTTAAGTATCAGTGTTTTATAAAGTGCCCTATCCCTTTTAACTATATCGGCTGACAGTAACCTCTGGTTGTGCCCTGGCCAGGGTTTACTCGTCACGCCACCGAAATTGTTTATTGGGGACAAAAAGTGCTTTCATTATTTACATTCAAGCATCTTTTAATTTAATTCGTTTAGACAGTAACCGCTGGTTGTGCCCTGGCCAGGGTTTACTCGTCACGCCACCGAATTTGTTTATTGGGGACAAAAGTGCTTTCATTATTTACATTCAAGTCTCTTTTAATTTATTTCGTTTAGTTTCCACTCTAGTCGGTCACGATTCACTCTTCATATTTATTACCTTCAAGTTTTGTCACATGACAATGTTTCCTATAAACCAGCATTACATCAACTAGGGATCGGATTTGTATTATCCCGCGGGTTCTGCTCATCTAAACATTCGTATATATAAATTTATTTTCCCAATGAGCTCCCATAATAATATCATAGTTGCCCTTGTCCCACTACAATGGAAAAATGATGTAAGACATGCTGATAATATTCCAATTACCCAGGTAACCTAAACCCATCACAAAGGGTCCGGTACCAAGACCCGGCCACCGGGACCGCCAGCAGGGTGGCAGTCCCGAGTGCCCGATCAGGCGGGAGACACCAGAATACCATTCAAGACCAAATCCCCGGTTTGATATTATTCCAATTACCCAGGTAACCTAGACCCATCACAAAAGGGTCGGGTACCAAGGCCCGGACACCGGGACCGCCAGCGAGGTGGCAGTCCCGAGTGCCCAATCAGGCGGGAGACACCAGAATACCATTCAATACAAATTCCCGGTTCCCGAGTCATTATCTCAACAAACCCCGGTCCCCAAGACCCGGGTTTTCAAGACTGCCGGGCAGGGAAATCCACCCAAACAGGCGGACAACACTATGTTACCATACACTCATAATTTCCCCGGTTATCCTAGTCCTCATTTCGATGAAACTCTGACACCAGGACCCGGCAACCGGGACTACCGAGTATGGCGAAAGTCCCGGGTACCCGGATGGTCTGGAAAGACATTACTACCATATAAATATAACCCAAGACTCCCGGGTTTTTCCCTAGGACTTATATTTATAAAACCAGAGCACCAAGACCCGGTACCGGAACTACCGGGTATGACAACAGTCCCTGGTACCCAGATATCCCCAGACTAGAATAGGTCTTTTTATAACCCACAACATCCGGCCGGATACCATCAAGCTATGAACCGGGTACTCTAACACTAGGCTAGGCCTAAGCCTATCCCATCAACACCAGGTACCCTAAGAGAAGGGCCCCAAATACAGGATTCAAATAGAAATTATTACTGGGTACTCTTGGTTAAACCATACTATAGTAAGCTAATTAACCTTAAACATGTTAAACAATATTTAACAAAATGTTCAGAATTAAGTCAAATACGAGAACTTATGATAAACACATCTGTATAACCAATTAAATTAAAGCAAATCATGCAAGGCTAGACCCTAATCCTAGCCCAAACAAAGTAAACCTAATAAGAACAATGCTTACCTCATTATGCAACATTGACTCCTTGATATTTTAACAGGCTCAGGCAAGACACGACATTACAGAGGAGGAGCTCTGATTATCAATTAGACCTACCCCCTCCATACCAAGAGATACCACAACAGGTCCTGTACATTATCCCGGACTCCAAGCCCTTGACAGCCCGAGCCAAGCCACCTGTGGGCCCCGGCCCACACCTAACAAACCTGCAATATCAGGTGAGTCTACGAGTCAAATCTTTAGACGTTTGTTCTGGTCCACCGGCTAAGATTATTCCCACTAATTACTTAATTTAATTAATTTACAGGGGTAGGCCTACGTACAAAATTTTAGTTTTTCAGGAAACAAACTCAAATTGTCTTCCCTCTCTAAAAGAATCCTTTTGTTTTCTTTTCTCCCCTCTCGTCAGGGCCTACATGCAACCATAGAAGAAAGCTAAGGTGCAACAAACAGAAGTCCTCATCCTGGAAGACTATTTCTCCTTCAGAGGGTTCTCCTCCCCGGAACCCTCACCAGCCTACATGGACAGTATCACAGTACATGAAATGGACCCTCCCGAGGACTCAACCCTATGCTCAAGCAGGGATTGCACCTCATTATCCCTTACAGCTCATAATCTCTGCCCCTATCATGCTAGGTGTATTGATAGGACAAAAGCTAGGTGGAACCCTAAAGTTTGTGACCGGTGTAATTATTACATAGCTAAGTTCCATAACCCACTTTCTACACTAGCCCCCGACACATGTAAGAATATTCTGAAAGCTGTGGCATGCAGTAAAATCGTATATTTCAGGTACATTGAAGAAACACCCAGAAATTGCAAACCCAGAGTATGTAAAATTCTTAGAGATATCCGTAGCTAGATCCCGTAGCTCTTCCTCATCACACGACAGGAAAAAGTCACATTCTAGCAAGAAGAGAGAGGTCAACCAGCCCCCAGTCGCCCAGTAAAAGACACAAACATACAAGGAAACCCCATGCCAAAGAACCACCATGCATCCAGACTGAACCAGGCTCTGAGGAGGTCAACCCCTCCCCACTATCCCTAGACAAGTGGGCGGACTCTATGGATCAACAATTTGAACTAACCCCCTTACCTACCCCTACCGATCCGGCTCCCCCTCATACAATCAAGATATGCACAAGAGCGGAAATACATACCCCAGGACACTTACCTTACCATTTCACTCTGGCAGAACAAGACCAAGTAGGGTACAGTACAGTTGAAGAAGATCAACATACAATACCCCCTGAAGATACCCAAGAACCCTATGATATGGCCGACGACAGAATAGAGTGCTACGACATCATTTCCAGCAGCCACACTGACGAAAGTTGGAATGACAAGGACTCCCACACTTATCAGGGAGACCATTCAGGAGAAGACCCTCACCAGTCTGACATAGACTCAAGACTGAGCCCTCGTAATGACTTATGGAGAGAGATGAAAGATACTTTAAGATCATTGACCAACGAGTTAACAGACAACTTACATCAGAAATTGGCTTCTATGGATAAGGCTATCCAGGACCTTCAATGTAGGACCCTGTCCCCATCCATGCTACAACCAGCCACACCCGACCCAGTCCCTCTAGCTCAGATACCTGCCCAGCCAAAACAGCATGATCAGGAATTAACACCCACTCCGTCATCCTCCACTCAGTCCAGTCTTCAAGCCACTGGCCTTCCCAGTAACATATTCCTGTCCCATATTCGTCCCCCCCCCTATTGAACAGGAACCGGAAATCTCCAAGAAACCCTTCCCTCTTCTGTTTGGGGACTCCCGTCACTGGAAACAAATACCAGTGGAAACACCTGAAGATGCGGACACAGGCCATCCAGAACTGATACCAGTCCCAAATGACTGGGTGATCGAAATGGACGAACTGCGTCACCTCCGGGCAAAAGACGCACATAACCAAGTACTGGACGTAATCATAAAACCTTTCCCGTCTATGTCAGACGCTAGGTACTTTACGTTCACACAGACATCCGCAGTCCCCTCGGGAAAACGCTTCAAACCATGGTCGGATTTGAATAAAGCTGATGGGCATAATGCCATTAAATCTCTATCCACTCTCGCAACAGACATACAATGCCCCATAAAAATGTCCGAAAGTAAAATTCCCATGCTGGAGGTTTCATCCTTAGGCTATGGCCCATGGTCGGAATGGGTATCTGGGGCAGAAAAATTTGCCCTTTCCAGTATGGATACTACATCCCAAAGAATCCCACAAGATGATCATCAGTTTGCCCCAATGTATGTGCACAACTCCGACTCCATTCCCCAGGGGTTCTGGAATTATCTCAGAGCTCCAAAGATAGTATGCAAGCCATCCAATGACCCCATGATCTCGACACCTACTCCAGCGCTCATCGACAAGGATTTTAGACTACGCCAAAAAGCCCACAGACTGCTATCAAGCTTCATCACATGGCAGAAGCTCTCTAATTCCATGAGACAGGTGGCAGATTCCATCGCTGAACAAAAATCCAGAACAGCTCTCCATCTCATCAGGAGAGCATCTCTTGTCAACTTTCTAATGACCACGGGTGATGTCAAGACTGCTATTTATGAAGCAGCCAGAGCAAGACAAGATATACGCATCCACTTATCCAAGAAAATGCCAAAAGATATCGCCGCTCGAGTCCTCCTCTCACCCCTATTCACCAGCAGATTAATGCCCCAAACAACATGGAACGAAGTCCACTCCCTACTACTACGACCCGAGATAGCAACGTCAAGACAGTCTCAAGCATATAGGCAAGGCCACCCTAGTAGGTTCCACCCTCACTCTCACCCTCACCGGGAAGGGGGAAGGGCCAGTTCCCCCCTCGCCAATATACCCCTCATACATTTCAGACGCACAGGGGTAACTTATCAAGCAACAGAGGGCACAGAGGACACTACCAGGCCAGAGGTCGAGGCTCACCAAGGACCCAACCATCACCCTACACACGACCTCCACCAAAACAACAAAACTACGGGTCACAACAAAGACCTCAACATACAGGATGTCAGACTCATCAAGCAGGACGCCATGCTCCCAACCACCAGAAACCACAAGGTCACCACCAATCCACCAACTCTCACCAAACGACCCAGGATCCAAAAAACTGACTTTCCAAGAGGCCATCAACCAAGAAATGGCCCGGCATTCGACAGGCCAATTCAGGGAAAATTTCCAGCATTGGCCTCAAAGATCCTGGGCAAAGAAGGGCCTCACATGGAAATGGCTGGCAAGACCCCGCCTCAGAGCTCAGCCCAACAAGATACAGCTATCTCCAGAATTGGTAACAGTGATAAACCAAATGTTAACGGACAAAGTTCTCACTCACCCTCCAGAGGGCACACCAGTTTTTCTGTCACGCATGTTCCTCGTCCCAAAAAGAGACAGCCGGCAACTAAGACCCGTGATAGACATGTCCCTTCTCAACAAGTCAATTCACAATACAAAATTCAGAATGCTAACTATCTCCCAAGTAAGGCTAGTACTACAACCAAAGGCCTGGATAATTACCCTGGACCTGAAAGACGCCTACTGGCACATCCCAATAGCAAAAAGATACCAAAAGTTCCTAGCTATCCCATTCAGAAACAAAGCAGTAATGTTCACCAGAATGCCCTTCGGTCTGAACATAGCCCCCAGAATTTTCACCAAGATAGTCAAACAAGCTCTCCTCCCACTACTCGAAAATGGAGTAAAGATCCTGTTCTACCTAGACGACTGGTTGATTCTCGGGTCCACACCTCTCCAATGCCAAGAACAAACCTTGAAAGTAGTACAACATGTTACAAAGCTGGGCTTCAGAGTGAACCTGGAGAAGTCAATGCTCACTCCCTCACAATCAGCGGAATGGGTAGGCTTAATCTGGGACACACAACTCCAAACGATAAAGCAAAGCCCAGCCAATGCCAAACGTCTACAATTAAAACTGTTCAGAGTATTACATGCGAAGAATATTACCAGGAAACTTTGGGAATCTTTGATGGGCTCACTAAATTGGGTACAAATGACAGTACCCCTAGGCCGCCTCAGACTGAAGAGACTAATCTGGCTAGGCAACAAAGCCTTCCCTCTAACACCTCACAATTACCCACTCGCCATCCCAAAGAGGATCCTACATCTCCTGGTTTTTTGGACAAGATCTCAAGTACGGGAATCGGTGACACACTGGTCAGATCCACCTCCCACCTTATGGATAGACACAGATGCCTCGAGCCTGATAGGGTGGGGCTACCAGTCAACGGAAGGCCATCAGAACCACGGGAAATGGACCACACTAAGTCAGTATCACATCAATGCCAAAGAGCTAGCAGTTCCTCTATTCTTTCTCAGGGACCATGCGACGTCATTGACCTCCAGATCAATAGCGTTCCGGATGGACAACACGGCTTCCGTAACTTGCTTAAAGAAACAAGGCTCCACCCGGTCCAGGATCCTTCAAGACCTCTCAGAAAAGATATTCTTTCTAGCCCAGAAATACTCCATAGTAATCCACGCAACATACCTGCCAGGGGTCTCCAATCTATGGGCCGACGCTCTATCCAGGGGAAAGAGCACTTCAGTGGAATGGGCCCTCAAACAAGAAACGTTCAACCAATTAGTGCTACCACTTTCACCACAAATCGATCTGTTCGCATCTCTTCAATCAACGAAACTCCAGGCTCACATTTCTCGGGACCTCAAGACACGGGAGGGAGGCCCGGATGCCTTCACAGTAGACTGGAACAGATGGACATCGATTTACCTCTTCCCACCCCCAGACACCTCACTAATGTGCAAAGTCATTCACCACCTCAGATCGTTCCAGGGACAAGTAACCCTGGTCGCTCCAATGTGGCCTACTCAAGCGTGGTACACTCAACTTACTCAATGGTGCAACAACCCCCTGCAACTCCCCCTAACAGATTTCCACTTGGAAGAAATTGGGAACCTGCAGACCTCGCTCAATTTTGCTATGTGGACATTCTCAAATCCAAGTGGCTCCCATCCTACGACGAGGAAGTCACGGACAAGCTCACGAACCAGTACACAGCTTCCACTCTGAGACAATACAGCTCTCACTGGAAACAATTTACAACGTGGGTTGTAGATACTAACCAGAAGAACCCATCAGCTTCCTTGTTATTGAAATACCTAAATTACTTGTTTGAAACTAAGAATCTAGCAGTTAACACACTTAGAAACCACCTGTCGGCAGTGAAGGAACCCTTCCTCACGCTTACCGGTCTATCCTTACCCCAGAAAGACGAACAAGGGTTTATGAGAGCTTGCTTCAAACTCAGAGCCCCAAATCGTCAGCTACTTCCTCAATGGTCAATCTCGAGGGTCCTAGCATTGTTACAGTCTAGGCCCTACTCGGTGAAACCAAACATAGAGAAGAAACTCAAGAAGTGTGTATTTCTGATGGCCCTAGCAACTGGCCATAGGGTCTCAGAATTGGCGGCCATGGCAAGGTCCCCAAACTGTCTACAGTTTGCCCCTAATAACGACTCTGTACATATTGCACCTGCACCAGATTTTATCGCAAAAAACGAGCACCAGGAACATATCTTTACACCTTTCTCCATTCCTGCCTTGAAAAAAGGAAGGATACACCATGCACTATGTCCTGTGAAAGCATTATATACCTACTTTAAGTCTGTTATCCCTAGAAATAAGGAACATTTATGGGTTTCTCCAGATGGCTCATCAAGGTTGGGGAAAAAAGTTTTAGCATCCACGATAGTAGATGTAATTAAGGAGGCAGACCCCCAGGTGATTGCCAAAGCTCACGACGTCCGCAAGTGGGCCACTACCATCAGGTTCCTCAACAACTTTTCAGTAGAAGATATCTCTCAAACAGGTCTCTGGTCCTCGAGCAATACTTTCCTATCCAGATATTTGTCAGTACACCTGGAGAGACCCAATTTACCATGCATAGCTTTAAGGCAAGAACATACCCCTTGAGGGCATTAAGTAGCCTGTTGTATCTGATTCAACACTTTTATTACCAGTCCAACAGCATAAGAGAGAGTGTGCCCTGACAGTCACTATAAATGGAAAGAAAAGAGGGGGGCGTGTTTAAGTCCCATGACGAAAAGGCAGGTCACACAATCTCAAACATATAACAAGAATGTTATGACCACATGATATCTATTACATAGCAATACCTATGTCTATTGCAACTACAAATGTTTAACATTATTTTAGTTTTTATGCTAAATTGATGAGATAGATTACCAGTATGTATTCACATCTCAATAGTTCTGTTTCTATGAAATAAGGCTTCTTTTAATGGTACCCGCCTTATACTGTATATTTTTTCTTACTGTTATACCTTTTATAAGTAAATACATGTCACAGTTCATATATTAGTTCTCAGTCTTCCTTTTAATTTGTTTTATAGCTAAAGAGCATCTGAAGGTCCCTCCACCGGTCGTGATATGCTAGGCTCTTACGTCATTGACGTAAGGAGCCACCAATAAATTACGGTTTTGACAACCCGTAAGGGGAAGAAGGAAAAACTACTATTTATTGGTGGCTCCTGAAGTCAATGACGAAATTGCCCTCCCTCCATCCCCTTCCCATTCACATGCTCAATTTGGTATATACTTTAGAGGCCAGTTTAAGGCCAACTGGGATTTCAAGGCATGCTCATGGGAACAGAGGAAGATCTGAATGCGCAAGTGGCGCGGCGTTTGAACTGTACTATTCCTTTTTCTTTTATTTTTCACTTTTCAGTGGCTCCGTCTCAATGACGTACCTTAGGAATGATTAAGGGGTACCCCCTAAGAAGATATTGGTTCTCGACCGTAGTGATCAGGATTAACCCGGGCTCAGAGGAGCCCGGAACGAGGCCATATTACCATAGGCTCTTACGTCATTGACTTCAGGAACCACCAATAAATAGTAGTTTTTCCTTCTTCCCCTTACGGGTTGTCAAAACCGTATTATAATCAACCCATAATAGGCGCATATGGATAAGTATTAATGCTATTAATGGCACAATGAATATTTTAGTGACGGAAACACCTCAAATACGTCAGCACAGGGGGACGTTTCCAATTACCCCCATGCGCACTTCAGAGGTTAAATAGAGGGTATTATTCTAGTTCCGGTTTCACAGCACACTCATCAATTTATATGGCTTCTATACATTTGTCATATATAGCCTATACATACTTCATTCCTATATCGGTCAGTAGCGGCACAAATTAAATTATAATTACTGTGAAAAAAGTTAATATTTACCTCCTGTTATCCACAGCCAAAGCTGAAGATTGCGGAGTAAATACCAGACTTCATATACTTTTTATTCGGCGACCGTCAATCTTTTATTATTTTAATACCAAACCAGCGGGGGTGTGAGGGCGGCAGCCCCCACCTATAGGCCTAATACTAGGATAGGTTAGGTAAGGTTGTTAGGTTACCCCTTATTTTCGTCTTTTACCCCGCAATTTCCCTGATCTTCATAGCCCTCCTCACTAGTAGGGGCCGTGTTTTTAGATTGTTGGATAATGGGTAATTACTCATTTCCGCCAGTCCTTAGTGTTATGCCCTGTTTTTCTACAGGATTAACTTGGGTAATGTGGGTTCTAACTGACTGGGTATATAAGGCTGCATGCACAATACAAGGTATGAGGAATAGAGAACACAAAATAAACACACGGTAACAAGGCACACGATCACGTTTATTTAAGTAGGTTAATAGGGAGCATAGGAAAGTAGGAATACTCGTACAAGACAAATGATAGAAATGAACCGCTAGCATTAGTGGATCTGGATGGAGCCTAGTCTCCCACTTCCAACGTTCAGGTAGGCCTATACTCTTCTGATCACTGGTTTGGTTCGCAAGTTTATATACTGGAAGACCTCAATGTTATTTATGGATTCAATTTCACTAATTAGATTTATTACTGGCAGGTCTGGTGCACAAGTAGTAGTTCACAGACTAGAATTAGACACGCGTAGGTTTTAGAGCACGGGAATTCTAGTAACCTCAGGGGGTACTGATCTAAGTTTTATATTCTTATGGTAGAAATACGTAGAACACAAATCAGTGGGCGAACGTTAGATATCACTAGGGTTTTAATATCTGGATAAAGGTAATTACGAGAGTTAATGTCGCCTGTTAATTAATGAACACTGATACGCTTAGTACTTCCCAAATGGAATGGTTATATATGAACTACACTGGGCAAAGATATAGCCACTTCATAGAAAGATTAATAAGTGAATTTCTAATTAGTACTAGAACACGTTAGTACTAATAAAGTTAAAATGCCCCAGAACGAGAAGCCCACCACAGAAGCCACGAACGAACACCACACAGAAACACCCAAAGGAAAGGTCCACAGAACGAAAGGACCAGCTGACTGAGCCAGCCAATTCAGACAGGCCCAAGCCCGCAGGGCTAAGCAGCTCCAGGCCGCACCTAGATACCCCTTCTAAACTGACCATTTTTCCACACCTCACGTACACTACCCCCTCGTGTCCTACACTCCTAACTACAAAGATGATGAACAGGAATATACATTCATATTAAAAACACCCATGCCCTGTCCCTATGTTGAGCCAATGCCAACACATCAGACAGCCATAATTATATCTATGTATGTACTTACATCCGAGAAGTAGATGTTATATCTTAGAAGTTAAAACACCCACGCCTGTCCCTAGACCTCGTATATCATTTCCCATGACGAGTATAGATATATGTAACCCGTGCTCAGTCGCCCCCTTGCATTGTTCCTCTAGTAACTAAGTGTCTCTATAATATTAACTGCCACCAGTATTGATACGACATAGCGGCACTGTCCTTGTGTCGTATTGTGCCAAGTACAGATCAACCAGGTTTCATCACCTTATTAGGACGACGACTATAATGTCGTCGTTCATCGAGGTATGCAATCCTTAGTTTAAGTATTAATATTAACATTCCCTAACATCTTATCTTGCCAGACTAAGCTTTCTGAAGACCCATCGCCCCATAAATCTATGTATTCAATCCTTAGGTTAAGTATCTTTATCCGCCATTGTGTTCACCTTTTTCCATTTACTTTTCCACAATTGTCATACGTCTTCCACTTGCCTCCTTCGTATCCACAGTCCACACTACGCCAATTTGCTTCGTGTCATACACCTCTTACCCCAACCAGAGATTGTATAAGATAACCTTAAATGTTACCAGTATCTCTCATAAGTACCCCGAAACAATAACTAAGTACCCCTACGAACTGCCGCTTTTGTTGGTATATATATATTTCATAGAAAACGCAGTTCCCAGGGCCAACTAATAGTATCCATAACCCCTCGGACTGAACACATAATTCTGTCTTTTCCAGACTCATATACCACCCCATAGTTGCATTCCCCGGTAGCATTTGGCTAACGTACTTCCACTGCATTTTCAAACTCCAATATCAACTGCAGCCTAATGCCACCCCCACGCCCAGAGACCTTAGGGTCAAATTCCCCTATAGCCCCCCTGAACTCCTCCCCTCTCATTATAAGACCCCGCGCTTCTCTACTCTTGTCCGACCTAGCCTCTCTCTCATACCTCTTGAAGATCCTTGAATTTTCCATTGCTAACGCTCTCCAACCTTTCATATGTATACTCCTATCCAGCCTACCTTCACTTAGTAGGCCAGAACAACATTAGAACTTTACTAACCCCTTGCATGCCATCTATTCTCTTACAACCCATTCACAACCCTGCACCCAATGGTCGTCGGTGCGAGGCTAGCCGCCTCACCAGTAACTAACTTCTATTGCCATACTTCCAGATAAATGTGGCAGAGTTAGCAACCCAGTCTCCACCACATCCAGCAAACCCTACAATTAACAACCAGCCGAGTAAAACCAGCTAGCCAAGGCACCTTCGGTTTTGGTATTAAGGACACCCACATCTGTCTCATACACAGAGGGTTATTACAAACACTGGTGATATGGCAAGCCCCTAGCCACAGCCACCGGACGACTATCCCAGAGAGAGGGCGTCCAGCTACCCCTTTTTACCCACCCGAGGAGGGAGACCCCCACCCCCGCGGAGGTATACCTGGCCCCTGTTTTGACTTCTGAGTCATTGCCAGGTAGCACAGGAATTCTTCCTATGTATGAACTAACCATGCATGACTAACACCTTTACTAACCTCTATTAACTCACAATAAACCATTTACCTTTCTTGCATACTCTGATCACTAAATTAGCACCTCAGCTATACCATAGAATGAGGATTGAACAATCTAAGAGAGACGCTCCTATCACAGCTGTCCCCATCCTCCTCGAAAAGTAGATCCAGTCTCTCTCCCCTAAATACTTCCAGTATAGCCAAAATAGTACTTCTTACTAAGGCTCAGTTATATTAAAATATGAAGGCTTCCTATAGCCATGTGCCACAACAGTAATCACCATCTTACGTCCTAGTCCCCATATCTATTGAGAGCTCAAATAAGTCCATAAGACTCGAGATCCCTACTGTCTACAGGGTCCAGAACCGAGCCTATAAACCTAGCTCCCGCCCCCAGTCAAATCAGTTGAAAGCTAGACACCAACCAGTGGTCACTACCCTGCAGTTAACCTCTAGCTCTGCCCTTGTGTTGTTCCGGAGTTGAGAGATTCCAGATCCGGCAGACTCCGTGGCAGAGAAGACTAATAGAAGCATCTGTCCATGTACAAGTCCTAACGTGCACCTTATAACCTTCACACAAATTCGTGGGTATATAAGTGTGTAGCCAGCAACGATCGTCAAGAGATCCGACTTGAGAACTTCCTACATTTTGGACCACCTGGACGGCCGAGGAACCAGTCGTTAGCCCCCAACATCACCGGAAGCAAGATAACCAGGACCAGATCTACAAATACTATTCAAGATTCATGTTGCTAGTACTAAGTGTTATAGTACTAGTTTGACACTCGCTTATTAACTTTCTATAAAGTGGCTAAAACCTTGCCCAGTGTAACTCATATTTAACCATTCCATTTGGGACGTACTAAGCGATCAGTGCTCATTAATAAACAGGCGACATTGACTCTCGTAATTACCTTATTCAGATATTAAAACTCTAGTGATATCTAACGTTCGCCCACTGATTTGTGTTCTACGTATTTCTGCCATAAGAATATAAAACTTAGATCAGTACCCCCATGAGGTTACTAGAGATTTCCGTGTTCTACAATATACGCGTGTCTAATCCTAACTGTGAGCTGCTACTTGGGCACGCGACCAGCCAGTAAGAGATCAAATCAGTGAAATTGAATTACATGAATATATTGAGGTCTTCCAGTAAAATAAAACTTGCTTATTAAGCCAGTGATCAGAAGATTAATACCTGAACGTTGGAAGTGGGAGACTAGGCTCCATCCAGATCCACTTATGCTAGTGTTGTTCGATTCTATTATATTGTCTTGCACGAGTATTCTGCAGTGGTATATAAATAAACGTGATCGTGTAACTTGTTACCATGTGTTTCTTTGTGTTCTCTATTCCTCATATCTTGTATTGTGCATGCAGCCTTATATACCCAGTCATTTAGAACTCACATTACCCAAGTTAATCCTGTAGAAAAACAGGGCATAACAAAAGTGAATCTTGGATAGTATTTTGTTGGTCTGGTCCTGGTTATCTTGCGTCCGTGAGGTTGGGGGCTAACGACTGGTTCCGCGGCCGTCCAGGTGGTCCATATGTAGGAAGTTCTCAAGACGGATCTCTTGGCGATCGGTGCTGGCTACACGTTTATATACCCACTAGTGTGTGTGAAGGTTATAAGGTGCACGTAGATTCTTGTACGTGGACAGATGCTTCTATCTCCAATCTGCCACGGAGTCTGCCGGCTCTGGAATCTCACAACTCAGGAACAACACAAGGGCAGAGCTAGAGGTCAACTTCAGGGGGTCAGCCACTGGTTGGTGTCTATCTTTCAACTGATTTTACTGGGGGCTGGAGCTGGGTTTATAGGCTCGGTTTTGGACCCTGTAGGCCATAGGGACTCGAGTCTTGTGGACTTATTTGAGCTCTCAATAGATACGGGGACTAGGTAAGGTGGTGATTACTGTTGTGGCACATGGCCTTCATAATGTGATATAACTGAGCCTTAGTAAGAGGTACTATTTTGGCTATACTGGAAGTATTGAGGGGAGGGAGACTGGATCTACTTTGCGGGGAGGACTGGGACAGCTGTGATAGGGGCGTCTCTCTTATATTGCTCAGTCTTCATTCTATGGTATAGCTGAGGTGCTAATTTGATTATCTGAGTATGCAAGAAAGGTGAATGGGTTATTGTGGGTTAATAGAGGTTAGTAAGGGGGTTAGTCATGCATGGTTAGTTCATTGATAGGAAGAATTCCTGTGCTACCTGGCAATGACCCGGAAGTCAAAACCGGGGTCAGGTATACCTCCGCAGGGGTGGGGGTCTCCCTCCTCGGGTGGGTAAAAAGGGGTAGCTGGGCGCCCTCTCTCTGAGATGGTCGTCTGGCGGCTGTGCGCTAGAGGCTTGCCATCTCACAAGTGTTTGTAATAACCCTCTGTTTATGAGACAGATGTGGGTGTTCTTAATACCAAAACCGAAGGTGCCTTGGCTAGCTGGTTTTAATCGGTTGGTTGTTAATTGTATGGTTTGCTGGATGTGGTGGAGACTGGGTTGCTAACTCTGCCACATTTATCTGAAAGTATGGCAATAGAAGTTAGTCACTGGCGAGGCGGCTAGCCTCGCACTGACGATCATTGGGTGCAGGGTTGTGAATGGGTTGTAAGGGAATAGATGGCATGCAAGGGGTTAGTAAAGTTCTAATGTTGTTCCGGCCTACTAAGGGAAGGTAGGCTGGATAGGAGTACATATATAAAAGGTTGGAGAGCGTTAGCAACGGAAAAATCAAGGATTTTCAAGAGGTATG
Source organism: Paralithodes platypus (assembly GCA_032716605.1). NCBI lineage: Eukaryota > Metazoa > Arthropoda > Malacostraca > Decapoda > Lithodidae > Paralithodes > Paralithodes platypus. Next base: position 27,410,676 of record CM064522.1, on the reverse strand, counting down.
AGGGAGAGGCTAGGTCGGAAAAGAGTCGAGGAGCGCGGGGTGTTAATGAGAGGGAGAGAGTTCAGGGGGCTACGTGGAAATTTGACCCTAAGGTCTCCGGGCGTGGGGGTGGCATTAGGCTACAGTTGATATTGGAGTTTGGGGGGAAAGGACAGTGAAAGTACGTTAGCCAAATGCTACCGGGGGATGAGCAAATACGGGGTGGTATAGGAGTCTGGAAAAGATAGGATCATGTGGACTGTGGGCTGTGGGGAAGGGGAGGTTAACTGTAGGTGTGTGCTTGACTGTGGATAAAAGTAGAGAAAAACATGGTGTATTATTATTCGTCAATACGAGAGGTTATGGACACTATTATTTTGACACAATTTCTTGCTGATCTAGCTGTCCCTGGGAACTGCGTTTTCTATGAAATATAGACCAAAGAAAAGCGGCAGTTCGTAGGGGTACTTCGTTATTGTTTCGTGCTACTATGATAGACAATGGAAAAAAAAGGTTATCTATACAATCTCTGGTTGGGGTAAGAATTAAAGTTACTGCATGGTGGCTAACATCTTCAGTCATTATCTCTGTCTAGGTCTTACAGGAATAATGGTTATATATACAATGGTGTACCCGTGGGTATCATAGTTTCTTATTAATTATGACATGGGGTTTTAACATACTACTTCTCGGATGGAAGAACATACATAGATTTATGGGGGCGGTTGGTCTTCAGAAACTTAGTCTGGCAAGACAAGGTATTTTAAGGGGTGAACATATTACTTCTCGGATGGAAGAACATACATAGATTTATGGGGGCGGTTGGTCTTCAGAAACTTAGTCTGGCAAGACAAGGTATTTTAAGGGGTGAACATATTACTTCTCGGATGGAAGAACATACATAGATTTATGGCTGTCTGAACTGGTTGGCATTGGCTCAACCTAGGGACAGGGCATGGGTGTTTTAACCTGGGAGGAACATACATAGATTTATGGGGCGATTGGTCTTCAGAAACTTAGTCTGGCAAGACAAGGTATTTTAGGGTATGTTGATATTAATATCCTAACTTAGGGACAGGGCATGGGTGTATTAACTGTACGGTGTATTTATGTTCGTCATCATGTAGGTAGAGGTGTAGGACACGAGGGGTAGAGTATGTGAGGTGTGGGAAAGGTCAGTGTTTAGAAGGGGTAGGCAGGTGTGGTTTGGAGCTGCTTAGCCCTGCGGGCTTGGGCCTGTCTGAACTGGTTGGCTCGGTCAGCTGGTCCTTTCGTTCTGTACCTTTCTTTCGGGTGTTTCTGTGTGGTGTTCGCTCGTGGCTTCTGTGGTGGGCTTCTCGTTCTGGGGCATTTTACTTAGTATAAAACAACACTGTATATTAAAGAAAACTGTGAAGAACAAAAACACAAACCGCTAAATTCGCTGTGAAACCGGATCTAGAATTTTACCAAATAAAGTTTACGAACATCACATAAATAAGTTTAAAGTACAGTAATATATATCCTACCATTAAATAAATAAATGTTCACTAGATATTTATAAACAACGCTAAAATCTACAAGTACAGATTGACAACATTGACTGCATCATCCAATCACCGATGCCATTGCCGGGGCGTTTGGTGGGAATTTTAAAACTAATTACCGAGCATTAGACTATTCAGTTCATTTGAGGCCTAGCTAAGGGGATTTTCTTGGGTAATATGATTTTTGGAATGAAGAATTTAACTTTTCGGCAGGGTAAAGGGGCTATCACACGGGCAACTTTCGCTGAGCAAAGCAATTTTACGCCAAGCACGCTGCTTGGCGAAAACTCAAAACTAAGGCGTTTCAATAAGCAAAGCCAGAACTCTTTTCACTAATCATTGCTCGTCGAAATTATGCTCACCGAATGGATTTGTATAAAACTTATACTTCCTGCTTAACCCGTACAGCCCCAGCGACGCGTCTGACGCGTCGGCGATGTATGTAACGCACAGCCCCAGAGACGCGCCTGGCGCGTCACCCTAATTGTGCCGACCGTAACCTCAGGTGTAGCCACTCAAGAGGGCTCAGATTTGTATGGGAACTGTGTACGTATCCCACGCAACCGTGCCGATGGTTGAAAACTCTCAAAGTCCACGTGCGTGCGCGTGAGCGCGCAATAACCTGTTTTTTGGGGGTAATTGCCTTCAATTTTTTACTCTTGTAAAATACGTTTTTGGGGGCTCTGTAGGACCATTCTTTAAGCTTTTTGAGCGGTTTTTCGTGGTTTTTCCTTCATTCCTAACCCATTCGCTATTGTTTCTGGAATAAAACCATTTTTTGAAAACCGGCCGGGTTCTGGTGAACAAACATTACAAAACTAGCCGGGGCTCCACGGGTTAATAGAGCTTCAATTTATATATATAAAAAGGAAATGTGTGTATAAATTATGCCTACAACTTATAAAGTTTACAAATTATTATATTAAGACCGAAACAATCATATTATGTGTACAGATATCTGACAAACCAGAGCTCATTTGACTACAGTCTTTTGTCCATATTTCGCACTGATATTTTGTCTCTTTCCAATGGTCTAGTAACAAGCTATTATGGCTCCTGTCCCTGATGTATGGGCGAGGTAAACTAACAAAATATCATGCTAAATTAACTTGTAAGATGCATTACATATGTAACGGTAAATTACGTAAAATGCAGCAAGAAATGGAGCGAATTAGAGTTGCATCACTTTCCCGCAACTTTCATTGCTGTCTCCTCAGCATTATTTAACACTAATACGACATAAATGTACTCCTTGCATGTTTTTAAAACTATTTAATATATAATTTGGAGTGGTATATATATGATGCAGGTGTATTAATCTCGAAATACTTTGCAATAAAGCGACAAAGACAAGCTGAAGTACAATAGCAAGAGCCATACTTAGCTCAAACAACCGTCCCACCACTCACATTCCAGTGTTGTGCTAGCCTAGCAGCAACGGTTACTGTTTTAAATCTGATGTTTCAGGTTCGAGACCCGGCGCAGACAATGTTTTTTGTATTGTATTATATTTATTTTATTTTTCTTAGTATATTTTTACTTGTATATGGAGGGTTAATAGAAGCAGAGTTGATTATAGGTTGGTTAATATTTTTTAATTTGTTTACTATTTATGATTATTAATTGGTTAATACAGTTTGCATTAGTTAGAGTATAACATAACATTATAAATAAATAATTAATGCTATCATTCATAGGTTATGTTTGCTTTATTCTATATTATTAAAATGTGCCTAGGCATTCTTTGTATTTTTTGTTGTTATATGGTAGATATTAAGATTAATACATATTAGCAGTTAGGCTATAGGTAGTTAACGCTTGGAATTTACTTATGCCTGGGTAGGACTAGATGTTAACAGTTTAATAGAAAAATATAGGCCTACTGCAGTATGCAATGAAACATTAGCTCTGTTGTTTACAATCACATGGTGTTCACGGTGGTGTACTGTACAGTATAATACTATAATTGATTAATATTACGATAAAACCCATAATTTATTAAGCTTATCAATATCGTGTTGGCGTTTTTCGTAAGGTGGGTATTAGATTATGTTATAAATATTGATAAGGGTTCTCTAAAAACAACTAATTAGACCTACCGTACTTTAAAGAGTATACATTCTGAGCAAGCAGTTTCATTCAGTGCGGCTAGGCTATACCCTAGTTTTCCCAACAGTGCTTAGTCGGAATGATGAATTTTGACATGCGCCACATAATTGTATTAATTAAGCAGAATATTCATACTAATTTAAAGATATTAAACACAATTTGAAGACAGGACACTTTCCTAATCTTATGTTTTTTGTCAGTAATTCATGATAGGTCTTCGTGCGTTTCACTTTGCTCGGCAAAACTGCTCGGTCCCGTGTGATAATTACGCCAAGCTGCTTGGCCAAAATTGCTCAGTGAAACGCTGTTAAGCTTGGCGAAAGTTGTCCGTGTGATAACGGCTTAAATCTTGAACCAATGCTACATAGGGAGTGTTACAGTGTTAGGGACAATTGGAACTCCTGTTGCATCACTTAGCCTCCTTTGCTGATTCTTTCCGTGCCTCACCAAAATAGATGCCAACCCCAGTTTGCCCTCCAAAACATTCATTGTCTCTCTTTCAATGCACTATTTCAAAATGTCTCAAATGTCGACTGATCAACGACCCACCTCAGAGTCCACAGGGGGGTTGAGAGGGGGACTCCAGAAATGCTCACAGTAGTTTGGCCTTTGTTGCCAACCTATCGAAATGTTCTGGACCACTTCCTTCTACTCTTATTATTAATGTCTGCAACATTCGTGGCCTTTCCTCTAACTTCCACTCTATGGAACACCCTCTCCTCTACCAACCCTGATCTCTTTCTCACCGAAACCCAGTTGTCTGAGACTATACAGACAGTAAATCCTTCTCAGTATCCTCCTACTATCTCTATCCTCAGTTGCAAGCCAAAGGTGGATATGTTGCGTATATGTGTTAAACAATCTTGCTTTCTATTGTGTTCCCAACTTTGATTCTTCTGAATTCGCAACTCTCTGGCTAAAGTGTTTTTGGTCACTCAAACTAAATATTTCTGAGCTGTTATTTATCTCTACCCCAATAGCCTAATTCTACTGACTCTCCAAAATTCTTTGACTATCTAACTTCTAAAGTATAATACATTCTATCCATCTCTCCTTCACAGAAATTTCTCCATCCAAGGAGATATCAATGATGTTCACCACTGCCAATGGCTCTCCACCCATTTCACTGACCAACCTAGTGAACAAGGTTACAGTGGTGATGGGCTGCAGTCTATCAGAGTGAGAACTGAGCGACCTCTGCCATACCCATAGCTTAGTCTGACTGTTCCTTTTACTTATATATTTTCTAGATCTTAAGTGACGGCGTCTCTAACATGGATTGACCTCCCAATCTACCAAGATTGGAAGCCAAAGCGTCACATTTTTTTCCTTTGCCCCTCAACTTTCTCTTCATAATTGCTGAGGGGAACAGGGCCCTGGGTGGGTCTTTGGTTTCCCGGGCGTTTCCGCACCCTCCTCAGCTCCCCGCCATGGAGTGGCTTCAGTCACCCAGGCTTATTGTGGTCAGCAGGGAGGGTTCTGTGGGGGCGCTCAGTTATGGCCTTGGCCTTGCTCGGGGCCTTGGGGCTGTTCGGCCAGGCAGCTTGGGGAACAACAACAACAACAACAAGCTTACATCTTTCTTTTCTATCTTAAATGACCAAGAGCAGTTAGTTCAGCATCCTACTGTAGGCTACTCTTATTCCTGACCGCCTTGGAGATTGCTCCAACATTCTTGACTTATTTCTAACATCTAATCCTTCTACTTACGCTGCAAATCTGTTTTCTCTGTTGGCGTTTAGGCTCCTCCGATCACAACCATATCTCTTACCTGTCCTACCTCTCCAGTATGGCCATTCGATCCTCCTAGCAGGCGGCACCTGTGGCACTTTGGCGCTGCAGACATATCGGTAGGCAGACATTATTGGTAGACATGTTACCGTTTTTTTAATAGGTTTTGCCGAGGGTTGAAACTAATTTCAATATGATGTTTAGAACATGTAGATTCCATATCTGTCTTCAAATATGTAAAACAAAATTGTGACATAGAAATGGAGTTATACTAAAAAAAAAAAAAAAAAAAATATATATATATATATATATATATATATATATATATATATATATATATATATATATAGTAAAAAGGCTGTCCGGGGTCTCTTCAACTGGAAAAAAAAAAAAAAAAATTAACTAGTAAAAAGGCTGTCAGGGGTCTCTTGAACTGGACAAACTGGATTTTAGGTCACGTATGGGATATAATGTTCTAAATGTATATTATAGCTTTGTCATAGAGTATTAGTCACCACAATATATGTCTTTACCGCTGCACATTAAATTATTTTTCCTTAGACTTTGTGGGTTAAATAAGGGTGGAAGGAAAAATGGTGGCCATCTTGGATCAACTGAGAAGTAATATATTTAACTTTTTTACCGTATTTTTAGTATTTTGTCATATTCTATATCAATGCTAACCCTGCGGGGGTCTGGGGGCAGAAGCCCTCAGCTTAGGTTAGGTTAATGAAAAAATATGGTTTTAGGGTGCAAAATAATGGGTAAATATGAATGTGCAGAAGGAAAAACTTTTACCGAAAGGACATTAGCCTAACCTAACAACCTTACCTAACCTATCCTAGTATTATGGGTGGGGGCTGCCGCCCCCACATCCCCGCTGTTGACGTATGCCCGGTAACACAACTCATTCCGTTGTTTTTCATGGTTAGAGTGGAGGATTTGCATTAATTACTTACGGTACCCATTATTCAGTAATCTGAAGATACAGCGTCAAATTGCTCCATTTACTGGGTGAATCGCGCTTTTTACAGTAGGTAAGGAAATTAATTGGTTTAGAATGTAGAGTTCGGGCGTACCGCCAGCCTTGCTTACAATACGCGGAGTGGCGTCGGACGCTTGCAGGCATGCCATCATGTTCCCGTCTATTTTGACTGCCTATGGATACAATATATATGTTGAGGAACTTGAGGGGGGGCTTTGGGTAATTCTGCAGAACAACTCCTTTTATTCTATTTGTTTGTATTATTTATCAACTCTGCGTAAGCAGAGTTTGGTATCCCCCCCCCCCCCCCCCCCCCCCCGTATAGTGGGTACCACAAAAAAAAAAAGGTCTGTCGTCATCGTCGTCGTCGTCCGTCTATCTCGGAACTCCTCCTAGACCGTTGGACGGATTTTCACCAAATTTCACACGAACATTTGTTGCGTGAATGCAAAAGTCAGTCAAAAAAGTTGTTTTGAATTTATGCAATAGTTATGATTTTAGGTCCAAAATATGGTTTTGCCCCCCCCCCCCCCTCCGGGAACCCCCCCCCCCCCCAGCAATGATGGCATTCTGGGAGCGAAAACATCTCGCTACTCATTTGCTAGGTTAAGTTAGTTTAGTTGGCATTAGAAGTGATGGTAGTAATATTTGGATTTATGGTGATAGTAGTGATAATGGTGATAATCAAAGGTAAAGGTAATTGTAGTGATGATGGTTGTAGTTGTATTGATGATGATGACCGTAGTAGATATGATGGTGACAGTAGTAGTAATGATGGTCATAATAGTAGTGATGATGGTGACAAGTAATGATGATAGTTGTAGTGATAATAATGACAGTAGTGATGATGGTAGTGACGATGGTGTGAGTATTAGTGATGATGGTGAGTAGTAGTGAGGATGGTGAAATTTGTAGTGATGATTTTGATAGTTGTGGTGATGAAGTTCATAGTAATGGTGATGATGGCAGTAGTAGTTAATATGGTGACAGTAGAATAAATTATGGTAATATTTGTGACAGTAGTAATGATGATGGTTATAGTAGTAGTGATGATGTTAACAGTAGTAATGATGATTGTAAGATGGTGGTGATGATATTAGTAATGATGGTTGATAGTTGTAGTATCAATGATGATAGTAGTGATTAAGATGCTAGTGACAATGGACAGTGATTATGGTGAGAGTAGTAGTGATAATTGTAATTGTAGTAGTGATGATGATCATAGTAATGGTGATGATGACAGTACTCGTGATGATTGTGGCAGTTGTAGTGATGATGGCAGTTGTAGTGATGATGGCAGTAGTAGTGATTATGTTGATTGTGATTGATGATGGTATTAGTAGTGATGATGGTAACCCATCGCAGAGTTGGGTATGCCGTTTTGATTTTGGGCAAAACGGCACGTCTACTTTATTTATATATTGTAATGGTTTGTAAGTGTGTATTTTATTGTATTAGCATTTGCATTGTTAATTGTAATTCCAACGCCCCAACAATCTAGAGACTTTGAAAAGACATTAGCCTAACCTAACAACCTTACCTAACCTATCCTAGTATTATGGGTGGGGGCTACCCAACCCCCGCTGGTTGGGTAATAATAAAACAATAAAAGATCGACGGGTGCCGAAAGAATTAAAAGTCGATGAAGTCTATTGTGTTTACTCTGCAATCTCCAGCTTTGGCTGTTGATAACAGGAAAGTACCAATACAAATGAACTGACGTCTTGTAGGTGAAGCTCCACGAATGTAGAGAAACTAATGTGAATGTGAATGTAGATAAACGAATGTGAATGTAGAAAAATGAATGTGAATGTAGAGAAACAAATGTGAATGTAGAGAAACGAATGTGAATGTGAATGTAGAGAAACGAATGTGAATGTGAATGTAGAGAAACTAATGTGAATGTGAATGTAGAGAAACGAATGTGAATTCGAATTTAGAGAAACGAATGTGAAATAGAGGAACGAATGTGAATGTAGATAAATGAATGAATATAGAGGAACGAATGTGAATGTAGAGAAACGAATGTGAATTTATAGAACAAATATGAATATGAATGTAGAAAATCGATTGTGGTGAATGGGAATGTAGAAAATCGAATGTGAATGTTTGAAACCGATTGTGAATGAACACTCAATGAGAAGGGAGAAACACTTATCTGTGAACATCGGCAAAGACAACCGTACAGGAATTGAGATAGGACATCTGAATGTGAATGTGACGGTAACTTTTTGGCAGTCGGTTTCTCTTAAGGGGAGGTGTTTAGTTTCCTCCCTAAACTTCCATCAAGCTTAAAATTACACTCCCTAGACCTCCTTTCAAGATAAATTTGTACATTTTTCGGTAGAAAAATGTCCCGGCTGAAAGCCGGTTCCTCTTAAATTACAGGCTCGCTATCGCTCGCCAGGATAAAATCGACACCTAAATGGCACGAAAGGTCTAAAAATTGACAGAAATTGGTCGAAGGTTCTTAAAATCGTCAAAGTAATGGGGCGAACGTCTTAAAATCTCAAAAGCAATGGGGCTAAACATGAGGGAGAAAGGGGTCAAGAAAAAAATCCCTCAAGTGGAGACCTCCCCTTAAAGTGCAGGCTCAATATCTCCAAAGAAATTAAGTGAAATGTCTTAAAATCTCCAAAGTAATGGAGTGAAACAGGGATCGAGGGTCCAAAAAGACTTGCCTCACACCAGATTTGGTTAATAAGGTGTTCTGGCAGTAAATAATGATAATAATAATCTGGTCTTTTGTTTCTCAAAAGCGCCAGTTCTTCCAGAGGAATTCATTAGCACTTGAAACCTGTTATACCACTTAGAAAAATGTGGTATTTACTGTATTTATATGCAGTATGAGCTGCAACCATGGAAATGGCAGCAGCTGTAGCCTATAGTAATTAGTCACTGTCCCATTCGCAAAATCATAACTTTTCTGGAAGAGGAAGGCAATTGATTATACTCATTATAGGCTACATCTTAGGACAAAGCCAAAGTTCCCTCCCACCTTAGCTGTGAGTGCATATCAAATCTAGGGGTATTGACAGTACAGTATATGAATAGGCCTACTTGAATGACTGCAACGTACGCTTCTTCTAACCTTCACTATAGGCTATTAATAGGCTTACAACTGTTCAGGTATTCAAGCGTTAAATAACTTAGTGTAAAGGTGAGAAGGAACTCTAAATTTTGACAGCGCAAACGTTAAAGGGTCGTGTGAAACTGAAAGGTTAAGTTATTTTGAGTGTGTCACACTGAGAGTTGTTGAGTGTTGACATAGATTCGCTCTGCACAGACGCCTTTCAGAGCGAATATTTTAGTTACCACTGTTTATACCATTTTCTCACAGAGTTGTTGTTGTTGTTGTTGTTGTTCCCTAAGCTGCCTGGCCGAACAGCCCCGAGTCCCTGAGAAAGGCCATGGCCACGATCGGGCTTTCCCACAGAGCTCTCATTGAGTGTAGATTGTGTTGTTGGCGTAAGTGGTTGTGTGAAATGCAGTCTTCTATGATGTGTTTAATGGTATGGGGTGCTGTGTTACATCCCGGGCAGGCGTCGACAACGGAGTCATCCAGTCTCTTCTGATAGCTCAGGAGAGCTGCCAGGTGGACTCTGTCCTCGCGAGGAAGGGAGGATTCGGAAGGATGGATTTCGGGAGGTCGTGCATGCAGCTGCGTGTTGTCTGTGAGTGAGTGGATGGATCGGCGAGAGATATGAGTATGGATGTGCTTCTGGAAGTTGGTTCGGGGTGGGCAGGGAGGGAGAGAGGACAATAATTGTGTGTGATACCGTGTGCTGGGTGTTGTTTTGATATTTCTTGGTGTCTGTGGGTGTGTTGCCATGTAGTTTAGTGGGTGGTCTTGGTTCGTGGAGGCTGCTGCCAGGAATTGAGTGCCTCTCATGTCCAGATGGTCTTTGACTTTGAGGATTTTGGTTTCTTGATGTAGGTGATCTGTGGGTGCAGTAGCTGTGCAGCCTGTAATGATCTTCAGGGCTTTGTTTTGAATAGTCTGTAAGGTCTTATGATGTGTTTCAGCTAGGTTAGAAGCCCAGGCTGGGCTTGCGTATTCCATCACTGATCTTATGTATTGTTTATATACTGTGGTGGTAGTTTCTTTGTTGTGTCCAAATTTTGTGTGAGCAAGTGACCTGAGGGCGTTAAGTCTGGGTGTCAGTTTCTTTTTAATGTTTGTGGTGTGCTGTTTGAATGTCATATGAGTATCAGATGTTACTCCTAGGATTTTGTGTGTGTGTGTATGTGTTAGGGGTGTGTTGTTTATGGTGAGTTGAGGGATGTATTCGTGTTCTCCTGTCCAACTTGTGAGCAGGGTTGCGGTGGATTTGGCTGGGGCTAGATTAAGTCTGTTTGTAGTGCACCAGCCATGTAGTGTGTTGAGATAGGGTTGAAGGAGATCTGTTGCTCTTTTTGGGTCATGGTGTGTGCATGTGAGTGTTATGTCATCTGCATAGGAGGCTAAGTTTATTTGGGGCGTATTGGGTGTAGTTATATCGTGCATGTACAGATTGAAGAGTGCGGGCGATAGGACGGATCCTTGTGGGACTCCGTTTGGAAAGTTTCTGATTTTAGATGACTGACCGGCAAAAGATACGTGTGCACTTCTGCCTGCTAGGAAGTTGGCCAGCCACCTTTTTGTGTTGTTGTGCATGTTTGTGTTGTAGATTTTGTTTGTTAGGTTGTGGCGGGGGATGGCATCGAAGGCTTTACTAATGTCGAGTGTGGCTAATAGTGATCTGTGTGGTGGTCTAGCTGAGTTGATGCCGTCGAAAGCTCTTTGTGTAAGGTCTGTGAGAAGAGTGTTTGTGGAGTGCAGTGGCCTAAAGTCATGTTGTGTTGGAGCTAGGGGTAGGTCAGGTGTAATTAGTTGTAATACTAGGCGTTCCATGACTTTGGAGGGGGAGCAAAGGAGTGTGATGGGGCGGTGCGAGGAGGGTAGCGTGGGGTCTTTGTTGGGTTTGGGGAATGTGATGATGATACCATGCTTCCAAATGTCTGGTATTGTGTTGTGTGAATAGCTGTAGTTTGATATGTTAGTGAGTGCTTGTATGCCTTGTGGTCCCAGGTGTCTGAGGTGTATGTTGCTTATGTTGTCTAGGCCACAGGCGGGTGAGTGCTTGAGATTGTTGATGATATGCTTTGTCTGGTGATTGGTGAAGGGTGTATAGTCAGGGTCTGTGGGGAATTGTCTCTTACGTCGGATGACACGTCGGTCGTCTTTGTGAGGTTTTAGGTGGCTGACATGTGAGAAGTGATTGATGAGAGTGTTTGCTTGTTGTTTACATGAAGGAGTAAAGTCTGTTGTTGTGATTGCAGCATGTGATTGTGTTGAGTTGCTGTTGGAAAGTGTGATGCTGTTTAGTGTTTTGTAGAGTTTTTTGGGGTTTGTTTTGTGATCAAGTGTTTGTAGGAAGTTATTCCAATTTAGTTTTTGTTGTTCTTGTATTTTGTTGTTAGTTTGGGTGTTGAGTGCTTGAATTTGTTGTGTGATGTCTTGTGTGTGGGGTGCTGGGGAGTGTTTCAGTATGTCGCGTTGTCTGATGAGGTTTTGAATTTCTGGTGTGAAGTTGGGGTTGTGTCTTTTTCTGTTACCTCTTGGAATGTGTTTCTTGTCAGCGTTTTGGATAGTTTTATTGAGTATGTGTACAGCATTGTTGATGTTAGTGATGGGTGTACTGTTTAGAGTTGTGAAGTGTTGTTCTGTCTCATTTGTGAATGCTTCCCAGTTAGCTCTTTTATAATTGGTGTATGTGTGTTTGTGGCTAGCTGGGGTGAGTCTGGTTTTGGTGGTGATAATGATCGGGAGGTGGTCAGAGCCTATGGTTCTGACCACCCTCCAGGATGTTGTGGGGGCGAGTTCTGGGGAGCAAAAGGTGATGTCTGGAGATGATGGGTTATAGAGGGGTTGGTGAGGAATATGGGTATGTTGATGGATGTCGTTAAGGATGATGAGGTTATCGGTTTGGTTTTGTAGTACCAGCCCTCTGTCTGTGTCGGGGTTGTCGACAAACCAGGCCGACGTCTTGGCGTTGAAGTCACCACCCAGGATGATGTGTGGGGTGTGTGGGATGTTTGTGATGTGTATCAGGGTGATGAGTCCACCACCCCCGCCGACAGCCCGGTCTTGTCTGATGGTGGTGAAATTATGAAATGTGGGTGTTTTTTGTGTTGTGCGGAGTTTTGTTTATTGTAAGAAAGGGACTCATGCACAGAGTACATGTAGATAATTGAAGAAAACGAAATTATGTATACAGTGACTAAAATGCCCCAGAACAAGAAGCCCACCACAGAAGCCACGAGCGAACACCACACAGAAACACCCGAAAGAAAGGTCCACAGAACGAAAGGACCAGCTGACCGAGCCAGCCAATTCATACAGGCCAAGCCCGCAGGGCTAAGCAGCTCCAGGCCGCACCTACATACCCCTTCTAAACTGACCATTTTCCACACCTCCCGTACACTACCCCCTCGTGCCCTACACTTCTAACTACAAAGATGATGAACAGGAATATACATTCATATTAAAAACAACCATGCCCTGTCCCTACGTTGAGCCAATGCCAACACATCAGACAGCCATAATTATATCTATGTATGTTCTTACATCCGAGAAGTAGATGTTATATACCTTAGAAGTTAATACACCCATGCTGTCCCTAGGTTTAAGATATTCATATTAACATACCCTAACATAATCTTGTCTTGCCAGACTAAGTTTCTGAAGACCCATCCCCCCATAAAATCTATGTATTTAATCCTTAGTTTAAGTATTAATGTTCACATCCCCTAACATATCTTGTCTTGCCAGACTAAGTTTCTGAAGACCCATCCCCTCATAAAATCTATGTATTTAATCCTTAGTTTAAGTATTAATGTTAACATCCCCTAACATATCTTGTCTTGCCAGACTAAGTTTCTGAAGACTCATCACCCATAAAATCTATGTATTCAATCCTTAGGTTAAGTATCTTTATCCGCCATTGTGTTCACCGTTTTCCATTTACTATTCCATAATTGTCATACGTCTTCAGCTTACCTCCTTCGTATCCACAGTCCACACTACGCCATATTACTTCGTGTCCTACACTCCTTACCCGCCCGATTCTACCTATATGATGATGAACAAGAATATACATTCATATTAAAAACACCCATGCCCTGTCCCTATGTTGAGCCAATGCCAACACATCAGACAGCCACAATTATATCTATGTATGTTCTTACATCCGAGAAGTAGATGTTATATACCTTAGAAGTTAATACACCCATGCTGTAACGTAATCCTTACCCCAACCAGAGATTGTATAGATAACCTTTGTTACCAGTATCTATCATAGTACCTCGAAACAATAACGCAGTACCCCTACGAACTGCCGCTTTCCTTGGGTCTATATTTCATAGAAAACGCAGTTCCCAGGGACACATAGACGTACACAAAAAGCGTGTCCAATAATAGGTCCATAACCCCTCGTATGTACGAGAAATAATACACCATGTTTTTCCTTACTTTATCCACAAGTCACGCACACACCTACAGTTAACCTCCTTCTCCCCCACCGCCCCACAGTCCACATGATTCTATCTTTTCCAGACTCATATACCACCCCGTATTTGCATCCCCCGGTAGCATTTGACTAACGTACTTTCACTGTCTTTTCAAACTCCAATATCAATTGTAGCCTAATGCCAGCCCCACACCCAGGGACCTTAGGGGCAAACTTCCCTGTAGCCCCTGAGCTTCTCCCCCTCTCATTAAGACACCCGCGCTTCTCGACTCTTGTCCGACCTAGCCTCTCTCTCATACCTCTTGAAGATCCTTGAATTTTCCGTCACTAACGCTCTCCAACCTTATATATATATACTCCTATCCAGCCTACCTTCACTTAGTAGGCCAGAACAACATTAGAACTTTACTAACCCCTTGCATGCCATCTATTCTCTTACAACCCATTCACAACCCTGCACCCCATGGTCGTCGGTGCGAGGCTCGCCGCCTCGCCAGTAACTAATTTCTATTGCCATACTTCCAGATAAATGTGGCAGAGTTAACAACCAGTCTCCACCACATCCAGCAAGCCATGCAATTAACAGCCAACCGAGTACACCCAGCTAGCCAAGGCACCTTCGGTTTTTATATTAAGAACACCCACATCTGTCTCATAAACAGAGGGTTATTACAAACACTGGTGATATGGCAAGCCTCTAGCCACAGCCGCCGGACGACCATCCCAGAGGGAGAGCGCCCGGCTACCCCTTTTCACCCACCCGAGGAGGGAGACCCCCACCCCCGCGGAGGTATACCTGACCCCTGTTTTGACTTCCGGGTCATTGCCAGGTAGCCTAGGAATTCTTCCTATCAATGAACTAACCATGCATGTCTAACCCCCTTACTCACTTCTCTCTACCCACAATAACCCATCCACCTGTTTTGCATACTCGGATAGTCAAATTAGCACCTCAGCTATGCAATAGAACAAAGACTGTTAAGAGAGACGCCCCTATCACAGCTGTCCCAGTCCTCCCCGCAAAGTAGATCCAGTCTCCCTTCCATAAATACTTCCAGTATAGCCAAAATAGTACCTTTTACTAAGGCTCAGTTATATCACAAATTGAAGGCTTCCTATAGCCATGTGCCACAACAGTAATCACCATCTTACCCAGTCCCCATATCTATTGAGAGCTCAAATAAGTCCATAAGACTCGAGATCCCTATTGTCTACAGGGTCCAGAACCGAACCTATAAACCTAGCTCCCGCCCCCAGTCAAATCAGTTGAAAGTTAGACACCAACCAGTGGTCACTACCCTGAAGTTAACCTCTAGGTCTGCCCTTGTGTTGTTCCTGAGTTGAGAGATTCCCGAGCCGGCACACTCCATGGCAGAAGTGAAATAGAAGAGCTGTCCATGTACAAGTCCTAACGTGCACCTTATAACCTTCACACAAATTCGTGGGTATATAAGTGTGTAGCCAGCAACGATCGTCAAGAGATCCGACTTGAGAACTTCCTACATTTTGGACCACCTGGACGGCCGAGGAACCAGTCGTTAGCCCCCAACATCACCGGAAGCAAGATAACCAGGACCAGACCTACAAATACTATTCAAGATTCATGTTGCTAGTACTAAGTGTTATAGTACCAGTTTGACACTCACTTATTAACTTTCTATGAAGTGGCTATAACCTTGCCCAGTGTAACTCGTATTTAACCATTCCACTTGGGACGTACTAAGCGTATCAGTGTTCATTAATTAACAGGCGACATTGACTCTCGTAATTACCTTATTCAGATATTAAAACCCTAGTGATATCTAACGTTCGCCCACTGATTTGTGTTCTACGTATTTCTGCCATAAGAATATAAACCTTAGATCAGTACCCCCATGAGGTTACTAGAGATTCCGTGTTCTACAATATACGCGTGTCTAATCCTAACTGTGAGCTGCTACTTGGGCACGCGACCAGCCAGTAAGAGATCAAATCAGTGAAATTGAATTACATGAATATATTGAGGTCTTCCAGTAAAATAAAACTTGCTAATTAAACCCGTGATCAGAAGAGTATATCTGAACGTTGGAAGTGGGAGACTAGGCTCCATCCAGATCCGCTAATGCTAGCAGTTCCCTTCTATTATTTGTTTTGTACGAGAATTACTATCTTTCCATGCTCTTTATTTACTTACTTCAATAAACTTGAACTTGTGTCGTGTTACCGTGTGTTTATTTTGTGTTCTCTATTCCTCATACCTTGTATTGTGCATGCAGCCTTATATACCCAGTCATTTAGAACTCACATTACCCAAGTTAAACCTGTAGAAAAACAGGGCATAACAGTGACCAAAATAATTGTGTGTTATGGCATTATTTATGGTTATTTATTTATCTATTGCTGGCACTTTTAGCGCTTGTATATGTATATATTTAAATTATAGTTATAGAATACAAATATTGTGTATTAAAGAAAGCTATATAATATATAGCTTTCTTTAATAAGCTTACACAATTAATATTTTTATTCTATGTTTGTAAATTTCATTAATCGATTTTAGGAGTATAGTTGGTTGTTGGAAGGAACATAATAATTGATATTGGTTCAGGGGTAATTTATCGAGAGGACTTCCCTAGTGGTTAAGGCCCCATTAATTGCTCTTTCCATTCACATATGCATAGCCTACGTGAGTTGCAGTTGGGATGTATGTACAACTGTACATGCTTAGATTGATATGCAGGATTCGAAGTTGCATAATAAATCGTAGGCAGTGTCCACCAACCTTTAACTGTCTTCGTGGTGCGATGCATAAAGTGTTGATTTTCGGTGTGAGCATCCTGGGTTCGAATCCACGGACTGCCACATGTGTTTGTAAATTTCATTAATCGATTTTAGGAGTATAGTTGGTTGTTGGAAGGAACATAATAATTATAATAATGAAAATATATACATAGGCCTATATAGGCCTACATAAGTTAATGTTGTCATAAATGGGATGTCTCTGCCCTGTGGACACTGTGCATCGTTGTGAAGAAGAAGAAGAAGAAGAAGGGATGTCTGCTTCACTCGATCATTATCTGCGACTTCCGATCAGGTAGGATTGATTGTAAAGTGCTTGTAGCTTTTGAATATTTATAGAGTATTTTTTGTGCTGGCAGTGTCCAAAATATTCCTTGTGTTGTGTTGCCTACAATGTAAGAAACCAGTGTAATAAAAACAAAAAATTATAGTCCTACAATCATTAGGTAGGCTATACAGGGTGCCTGAGGGTGGTGCAAATTTCGGTTACCATGTTGACTTATTTACTAGCCTATAGTTTCGCAATGGATTTTCCAGGTTTAGGGGGAGGACTCGAGGGTTCTTTGAGATTTCGGGAATGAAGGGGGCAGCTTCTTGTTCTTCTTGGCTAGTCTTTTGGTGGTCGTGTCGGAGGTCTTGGTATGCTGGGACATAGATATCGCCATTGTCTGGGAAGTTTTCTTGCTTCAACAGCTGCATAGTGCGGTGAGGTAGCTTCACGCCTACCTTTGCCTGTCTCAAGCTCAAACCTGTCTGGGCGGTTGGCTATAGCGTTGGGTCTACCTCTGTTGATCTCTAATTCAGTTGTGGTTCTCGCGGTAGCTTCGGGCCTACCTTTGCCAGTATCGGAAAGGGTTGCACTTCTGGTAATGCCGAGTCTATCTCTTCCAGTTTCGAAATTGGCTTTGCCTCTGGTAGTGTCTAGCTTACTTCTTCTGATCTCGAATCCAGGTATGCCTTGACCAATTATGATCTTGGTTTTGCCTTTGGTAGCGTCGGGCCTACCTCTGCTGATCTCAAATTCAGCTGTGCCTTTAGTAACGTTGAGTCTAAAGTACCGAACTTGGCTTTGTCTTTGGCAGAATCGCGCCTACCTCTGTGGATCTTGAATCCAGCTGCTCTTATAATGGCAGTGCTAAGCCCACCTCACCAAAAACCAGGTGATTAAGCCTGTGAGTTTTGATACCTGGTTCTGGGTGGTTGTGGTAGTGTCTCGACCTTCTCTGCTATCTCGGCTTTAGTGGTGGTGCAAGCGAAAATGGCTTGTGTGGCACGACTATTCCCTTGGGGTCTGGGGTAGCCGCCTGGTTGGTGGACGCTCCGGGCGAGAGGGTGTGTAGCGGCTGGTCTGGTATTGCGTTTGTGTCCTTGTTGAGCTGAAGCTGGGACGGCGGTAAGGCTGTTGATTTTAATTGCCTTTCTTTTATTTCCCCCTCCTGGGTAGAAGTCACATCTCCGTGGCTGGAAGTTTTAGGCTAACTCTGTTCAGTTGTCGTGCAAGCGACTTATTTCATTTGGCGTAGCAGGAAGTACCAGTCTGTGGATCTTGTGAATCTTTTTTCAGGTCTTCTTGATGGATCCCTAATGATGAGCAGGGTGGAGGGGTCCTTTTTGTAGTTGATCATGCTTTTTAGGTGTCTTGCATTCTTTAGTCTTCGTTTGTTATCACGAACATGGTGAATGGAGACTGAATTGCTGGGTGTGAAGGGAATTTTTCTGTCCTGAAAACTCCCCAGGCACACTTAGGGTCAACCTTTCCTGGTGCCTGGCGCGGGGCTCGAACCTCTGAAGGGAGTTTAACCCTCCTAAAAACCCACAGGTTTTGAGAAATTTGAGATGCCTTGGGTAGGTTCGAACCCTGGTTAGTATCCATATCCTCCATAGGTCAACCAGGCCCGCGCGCTAACCCACTGTACTACCATGGACGTACAAAAGTATAGTAACCTTAGTCCGATTTGTAAGAACCAGGTGATAGTCTCGTGGTATTTCACGTGATGAGTTTATTGGACTTCCCATCAACGACTATTTTACACTATACCTGACGTCAACTCGGGTAGTACATTATTGGGGTTGCGGGATATTTTCGAGGGCATTACATTACATCATTACATACATTACATTAGGGGAGGTGTGGCGGAGTGGTCTTGCCACTGGCCTGGTAATCCAAAGGTCCCGGGTTCAAATCCCGATGTATCAATGGGAAGATATTATTGGGATGGAATTTGTGCTGTACCTAGTATCAGTGCATTACCACAAAGCCCACCGAAACGCTAATAAAATACCCTCTTTGTTCCCTGATTAAATAGCACTGTATGAATATTCCCATATTCAAAATATGCTATAGGGGTGCAATGCCTGGTGAGTTATCTGCTCAACAGGTGGCGTTGTGTATGTGTGTAAGAGTGAGAGTCCGAGTGTAGGGGCGAGACAGTGAAGCACGGGAACGAGGTGGCTTCAGAGATGGGGTCGATTCGGGCCATGAGTGAGCACCGTGCCTCATGTGAAGGCAAGATGGCAGGTGCTCGTTGTACTCTACGTGCTTCACATGTCTCACTCCCTAGACTGGAACAAGACCTCATGGGCTTCACTGCTCATTGTACAGCTGTGAATGTCCAGGCTCTCAGCCTATGCCCGAGAGGGAGTAAGTTGGAATATAGAAAAAAAAAAAAAAAAAAAGGCTAGTCCCTAGCCTCTTTAAGGTCGTAAGGTATCGTAGCTGTATCACCTCAGCAATCTCAATATTGTAAGGGTCCGCATGATGGGTGCTTTATGTAGCTACCAGATCACGTTCCGTGACTGCCACCAATGAATTGCTGGGTGTGAAGGGAATTTTTCTGTCCTGAAAACTCCCCAGGCACACTTAGGGTCAACTTTTCCTGGTGCCTGGCGCGGGGCTCGTACCTCTGAAGGGAGTTTAACCCTCCTAAAAACCCACAGGTTTTGAGATGCCTTGGGTGGGGTTCGAACCCTGGTTAGTAACCATATCCTCCATAGGTCAACCAGGCCCGCGCGCTAACCCACTGTACTACCACGGACGTACAAAAGTATAGTAACCTTAGTCCGATTTGTAAGAACCAGGTGATAGTCTCGTGGTGTTTCACGTGATGAGTTTATTGGACTTCCCATCAACGACTATTTTACACTATACCTGACGTCAACTCGGGTAGTACATTATTGGGGTTGCGGGATATTTTCGAGGGCATTACAGAGACTATTATGGAGTGGTGTTTGTCTAGAGGGCAGAGATGAGCGATGTCGTTGTGGTGGCGGCAGTGGCAGGTAGGCCATTGGTGACCCCTGACCTGGGCTGGGTCACCTTATGAGATTGTGCGGACGCTAAGGTACGCAGTGGTAGTTGATGGAGGTGCTGGGTTGCTGGTTGTCGCATAGGCTAATTTGTGTTAAGTGCTCGGGTATTTGTTGGTGTTGCAGGGTCATCGTCAGTTGTTGTGGTGGCAATTGATGTTTTTTGGTATTGCCTATTGTAAAGTCAGTGAAAATAGGTTAGCCTAAACAGACCCAGATGCGGAAAATTCCGGAAATAGCTTGAGCCGACCAGGCCAAGTGGGATATCTCTATTGGTCTAACTGGTAAAGTGTTTGCCTCACAATCCAAGGGTCCCGAGTTCAAGCCCCCGCCAGGGCTTGATATTTTCGGGAGGCTATTCCCGCATCTAACGAAGTTTAGGTGTGTTGGTAAAATTGTTCAGATGTTTGAGAGTAAGATCGGAGCTCCATAAATCCTCTTTCGGGTATGGTGTAAAAACCTATTCCTACACTATTGGTTGAGGTTGCCGCTGGTGGTCTATACCTCACTGGTGGATGGGACAGGCGGCCAGAACGAGTGATTGCTGGTGGAAGTGGTGATGCACTGGGGCTTGATGGTGTTTTTGATTTTGTAGTTTATGGTGAGGCTGGTATTATGCTGGCAGTGAGGTTGGTAGAGGTTGGCAGTGGCATAGGCAAGGTAGGTCTTGACTTGGTTAAGGGGAGGCTCCACCTTAGTAGGCTAATCCCAGTTGTATACCCAGTATTGTGTAAACGTTTATAGTATTTGATCCCAGTGCTTTAAGGAATATCTGGTGCAATTTTCATCACCTTCGCGCGCAGCAGCGAAATCCTTTTTATACCAATATTAAATCCAAGGATTATATATTTACCAATATAAATCGCCTGTTTTTTGTTTAAAGTAGCGGGCCTAACTACAGTATATTACCTACAAATGTGTAATATTAGTATTCCCCAATGATACATACAAGCCGTGGAAAAAAAATATTGAATGTATGTGTATAGTATCGGGGTCCTATATTACAAAAAACAAAAAAAATTGCTGAAAAAAAACCCATAGTTGTAAACACACTTTCCTTTTGTGCAAAGCTGCGTAGATAGCCTACATATGGAACTTGTCTGCAAAATATGGACGATATCGAGTAATATTCATGAGTACAGTTGATTTTACATGTCAATAAAACATTTATTGCAGAAAAAAAAATTGCAAGTGAAATTTTGATAGAAATCTGGGTAAAAATGTTTTAGTAATTACCACTATAATATAGTTCTCTGATACACAGTGTAAAAGAAAACGGAGCTGCCAGAAAATATTTGGGTAACAATATATATACTTTTTTTATCACATACCATAACAAAAAAAACGTAAATGGGGATAAGTGTTGGAGATATCAGATGGTGATTTTTTTCTCTTCCATTTCATTTTATTACACTGTAGGAAGTATTATAGCTACAAACATAAAATATAAGTTTTGGGTTGGGGGAGGGGTGAAGATGTCGGATGGTGTTTTTTTACTCTTCACTTGCACTTTCCTACACTGTAGGGAGGATAGAAAATATATATATATATATATATATGCTTTCAGGTCCCAAAAGGTGTAACCTCCCCTTAAGACAAAAGAAGGCTTAGCAGGGAGGCATTTTGGTATGAATAGTGAATGGGTTGGTCTGGTAGGTTGGGGAGGTGTCGTGGTGAGGCGTTGATAGGGAGTCTCTTGGACGGCAAGTTCGGAGTGAGGGAAGTTTGAGTTTGGCAGTCAGGCAGGGGGTGTGGGAGGTTTGAGGGGGGATATGCTGGATGGGGAGGGCATAATCTCGGTATTTCTACTGTACGGTATTTCTGCGATGTTGAATTATTATGTTCTATCCAACAACCAACTCTACTCCTAAAATCGATTAATGAAATATTACAAACACATGTGGCAGTCCGTGGATTCGAACCCAGGACGCTCACACCGAATATCAACACCTTATGCATTACACCACGAAGGCAGTTAAAGAATGAGAGCTTTAGGGGTGGTGTTGCAATAAAGGGAGAGGATGGATTAGGGTTAATAATTTTAGTGACTAGTTTGTTTTTTAGTCTGGATGGGGATAGGTATGAGCGGTCTAAGGGCGGAGGTTGTAATTGCTTTGTAAATGGGGATTTTTTATGGTACATAATTATGGACTGTAACAATACTGGTTTGCTTAAGTAAAACATAATATTTTTTTTTTTTTTTTTGGCTGAAAACTAATTATGTATTTATTGATAAATTCCAAAACACTGGAACTATATATATAAAATGCACTCATAGCATTATGCCTAAATTGTGTACCAATATAAATAGTCTACTGTTTGTGTTCTACACTGCACACTAAAATATTTACAATGTACTTCTCTCCTTAACCCCTTCTGTACCGGCGACGTCCTTTTAGCTTTATTCTGGCTACTATTGGACGATTTTATAGTTTAAATAGGACCTCCAGGAATTTAACAGGCTTTGAACTATTTTTGAGCGGCTAGCTCAGTGGTATCGTCTCTGCCTGCAACCCAGCAGGCCCGGGTTCAAATCTCGTTCAGGTTGATGAAGGTTTTCTGAGACATAGCCGGTGGTTACCATCTCCCTTGAGCAAAGAGATGGGTAATTGTCATTGATGATAATGTCTAGGAAGCGGGATAATACGAGCCAAAAAATAAAAAAACTCAATTCCTATCAAACTACAACTGTTATTTTTTTTACTTAACCCCTTCTGTTCCGTGCCGTCTTTTTGTCTTTATTCTGGCTACTATTTGACGATTTTATTCAATTTAAAAAGGGTCTCCAACAACTAACAGGCATCCAACTTTCTCACTTGACTCATTTTGATACCACAGATCCTTCTTAAACTACACAACAATGTCTAAAATTAACTAGAATAGTATAAAGAAACGTCGCCGGTACAGAAGGGGTTAACCCTTTTTGCAACCTTATATCCTTCTTAAACTGCACAAAATCGTCTAAGTATAGCAATAATAAAATTAAAGATGACATCGCTGGTACAGAAGGGGTTAACTACTTGTATTCCCACGGTCATGACGTCACGCGCCATACTCCAGTGAGTCACTTTTTTGTGGCCCATACAGCCAGTCAAGGTGGGCAGGTTTTTGTGGGTGTCTTCCCCCCACGCTCTGTTAAGGGGGGGAGATGGGTCGTGTATTTCTGGTCCCCCTTCTCCCTCGTGTTTAGCCACATTTAGTTTTCAGATTCTAAGACGTTTGACCCATTAGTTTGGCAGTTTTAACACCTCTCGCCCCGTTTGTTGTCAATTTTAAGACCTTTCGTGCCATTTAGGTGTTGATTTTTTTCCTGGCGAGCAATAGTGAGCCTGTACTTTTAAGATAAATCGGCCTTCGGCCGGAACATTTTTCTACCAAAAATGTACAAGTTTATCTTGAAGGGGGTCTAGGGGTGTTTTTCTAAGTTTGATTGAGGTCTAGCGACGAAACTAAAACTTCAATGAATAAATCAATTAATAGACCAAAAAAACAAACAAACCAACCACTATCACCTTAAGGGGGAGAGTTAAACACAACGCTTGTATTCTTAAACTCTTCCTGCACAGGCCCGTTAATTAATGGACGAAATAACTTGAATACCCGGTACATTACGTTACCTTTAGAAATTGGGTTATTAATACATGTACTCTCTGTCAACAACATTCAAACTGTATTCGTTTCCTACCATGCGCTGGGAAGGGAAATAAATTATAACAAATGCAAGCATAAGAGTTTTAAATCCTTAATTTTAACCCTGGTGGTGCATTGGATAGCGCACTCGGCTCACAACTCCGATTCGTTTCTCGAGCAAGACAACACAGATGGACAATCACCTCACGCCCGTTCCTTTGCCCTCTTAACCCCTTCAACACGGTGACGTAATTTCTATAATATCCTGGTTACCATTAGACGATGTTTTATAGCATATAATCTACCTCTATGACTTAAAGGGGTAAATGCATTCTCAATAAATCCCATAAATAACACAGGTCCTTCTTTACCCTTTCACGCACATATGACGCAGAGGTTGCCAGATTAGCAATAAGAAATAGTTATCTCGCTTATAATTACCTCTCCAAAATTAGTGTTCTGCCCACAGCTAACTCAAAGACAACTGCAGAGGTTGAAGTAACTAAACTAAAGGTTTCTAAATACCCCTGATGGTAACAAGGGCTTTAAAGTATCCCCAATAGGCTCAAAATCGCGTCATATGTCGGAGAGGGTTAAATACATAAAATCGTCTAATATTAGCCAAAATCAAAGGTAAAAAGTCATCGTGGTGAAGGAGTTAAAAGCAAATAAGAACCTGTGGCATCCCATCCAGAGAAGTTTTCGGTGTTAACTCTTCCAAGATCCTCTTACATATTTCTTTCCTGTTTTTTGGCTATTATTAGAAGATTTTGTTTAGATTAGGAAGGGTATGTGGAAGTCAGGGGGTTAATTGAGACCGTCTAAACCCATATGATTCCCACAGATCCTTCCTAAGCTGTATGGAATCCAATAATAACAAGAATAAACCGTCAAATGTGTCATAATCTTGAAGGGGTTAACCTGGATAATTTGCAGTATCCCTTGTGACCGTGGCTGGGTAACTCGCCCACCACAAGCTTCAATGGGCAATGATGCGAAGATGAGCGCCTTGACAAAGTGCAGCCAGTGTAAGACCTATAACTTAATCTTTATTGCCTTCATCTGCACCGACGGGGAGTTTATTACCGCTTGTCTCACTCTTCTTGTCTCCATCGGGAGGTGACGAGAAGCTTGTTACTGCTCTTCCCAATCTTGTTGTTGTTTTTCTTCAGTTTGTTTGTCTGGATCAGCCAAAAGCGTTGTCGGGGGAGAGAGAGATTAGGAAGGAGAATGGTTTGGAGCGACTGGGTGATTGATCGCATTCGACTGAGGCCATCGGTGCTTTGCTATGCTTGTTGTTGTTCTTATTGTTGTTGGACTGGATCTGCCGAAAGACTTGTCAGGGGGATGAGACTAGGTAGGAGAAGAGCTTAGAGCGGCTAAGCATTCGGTGCTTTGCAACGCTTGCATCTACACGCACTATTAACCCGTTCAGTTTATTATGCTTGCCTTTGGACGATATGTTTAGCTTCGGAAGGATCTGTGGGCGTCGAAGAGATATTACCCCGTTGATGTCTTGAGGACATTCCTAAATTTAATACAAGTTTAAGGAATTAGGTAGAAAATGACAATAAAGACGCCATTGTATTGAAGTGGTTACACATTATGTATTACATGACATTATATTGTTCTTATTCAGGCCAACATTAGTCCATAACATTCATCTACTGTAAGGATGGGCCTCTTGAGAAAGAAGGGGAACAAATATATCAGTATATCAAATGGTCAGAAGTGGGTTGCATTAATTAATCTCCTGCTCTGCGCGACCACCTAAGTCAGAGGTCACGCCCACCTAGGTCAGAGGTTACGCCCCACGGCACAGAAAAGGTCACTGAATGTGGTGTCATACGAGTCATTTTTAGTGGTCTGGTGGCATATGTATTCATGTTTTTAATTAGATCAACCAAGTATTACAGTGTAGGCTACAGTTGGCCAAATAAGTCGTGTAGCCGCTGTCATACCGTTTTGCTCGTTGTGTGCTGTATAAATGTCTGTCAGATGTTGAATTGGGTGGGTGAAGATAGGAAAAAGTGTGTATGTCTCACTCGAAACTATGAATTAAACCTTAGATAATGCTGATACCAATTATTGATCGAAATATACTTGGTGCCACGACATCACTTATTTGGGCAACTGTAGCCTACTCTAGTTGCCCACATTAATCCACAAAGAATCTCGTAATGGTATCAGAGCTAAAGAGTCCAACCGAAAGCACAGTAGTGTTGGAGTAAGAATATATATAATTCTTCTTAAATTACAGGCTTGTTATCACTCGCCAGGAAAAAATCGACACCTAAATGATACAAAAAGTCTTAATATTGACAAAGAAATGGGGTGAAAGGTCTTAAAATCGCCAAACTAATCGGCCGAACGTCTTACAATCTCAAAACAAATGGGGCTTAACACGAGGGAGAAAGGGGTCCATAATAACGACCCATCTCCCCTTAAGTTGGACCTAAGTGAAGATCAACTTCCTTTGCTGAAATAAAGACTGAAGGGTAGGAAGGACGGAAGGTACACTCGGATACCATAGTTTCTAGCCCACTCACGACAATTTGTGGAACCCTTATGTTTTTCTTTATGCAATTATAACTATCTGGAGGAACTTTTGGGTGGGATTTGCTTTTCAATAAATGGTATAATTTAGTTTTGTAGCTGATGTATAGACATTTATATTCATCAATTCGTTTCCAGAGATATACTTCCATAATTAGAAATAGGCGAAGTCCACGAATATTTGTGAGCGAGCTAGAGACTATTGCATCCGAGTGTACATAGAAGGTGACTGTGGCATTACTGTAGAGCTGCTTGGGGGTGCCGGGTGCAATAGATCCTTGCTGCTGTCTAATAAACTGGTGCTATTCCCCTATGCCAGTAATAGGTGCATAGTCATAGCCGTCTGGAAAGAGAACAAACTGCAGGACTGTAAAAACTGTAAATGCCACTTAGGTAAAATCATATCTGGCTTTGAATCCTCAATTGGCTGTGTTTGTGTCCGATTAACCCCTTCTGTACCGGCGACGTCTTTCTCATTTTGTTTTAGCTACATCTAGACGATTTTATGCAGTTTAAGAGGATCTGTGTTAGTAAAAAGGGTTAAGTGAGATAGTTCGAAGCCTGTTAATTGCTGGAGACTTTTTTAAGACTGAGTAAAATCGTCTAATAGATGCCAAAATAAGTTAAACAGACGTAGCCGGTACACAAGGGGTTTAATACAGTTTTTCTACAGGTTTCTAGAGATAAAGACCCCCAGTTGCTCAGTGACAATCGTTCCTTTTCCAATCACTAATATTCATGAATCAGCATAGTAGGAATTATCAGATCTGTTGCTTTACTTTCTTCATTCTTTGTAAAATATTACTGTCTAATACCTCTCTGCCTTCAGGGGATATGGTTCGTTTTTC
This sequence comes from Paralithodes platypus, assembly GCA_032716605.1. Lineage (NCBI taxonomy): Eukaryota > Metazoa > Arthropoda > Malacostraca > Decapoda > Lithodidae > Paralithodes > Paralithodes platypus. The sequence goes on along the minus strand of CM064522.1, from coordinate 27,383,717 downwards.
TGGTCCCCTTCCTCCTTCGTGTTTAGTCCCATTAGTTTTGAGATTTTAAGACTTTCGGCCCATTAGTTTGGCGATTTTAACACCTTTAACTCCTTTTCGTTGTCAATTTTAAGACCTATCGTGCCATTTAGGTGTCGAGTTTTTCTTGGAGATTGATAGCAAGCCTGTAATTATAAGAGGAACCGGCCTTCGGCCGGGATTTTTTTTTACCAAAAAAATGTACAAATTTATCTTGAGGAGAGGTTTAGGGGGTGTTTTTGTTTAAGTTTGAGGGAGGTCTAGCGAGGAAGCGAAAAAATCAAAGAATACATGAATTAATAGACAAAAGAAAAAAATATATATAACAGCCACTATCCTCTTAACCACCTCACCTTTACTAACGTCAGCTACAATGATTGATCTACCCAGCCCAACACATCCCACTACAACCTGGAGTTGTTCTACACCGCCCGTTGCCTCACCTTACCTGTAGTCACGCGAATCGTTACCATGCAAGGCGGTCAAAATTTCGGCATAATCTCAAAACAAAATGGTCATGCACTCCTACATCTACTGTACACATACATATCTATATTCGTATTATTTAAAGGGGGGGGGGGGTTTAAGTTCTAAAAAAAAAAGTAGTCCTACTTTTCTGATCCTTGCCATATGTGTCTGTAGGCAAAATCTATATATTTTGTATATATCATATATACTTTGTATATTGGACAATGTACTGAATATAATTTGAGAGTAATATGTCTGTAACATTAATGAATATAGAAGGAGTGATATTTTGATGACTTCGATTTATAGATATCGACTCACTGGATGGAAACTGATTATTATTGGGTGTATTGGAAAGAGCGGGAAATGTACCAGACAACGTTTTCCGGTCTCCCATTATGGAAGTATATCTCTAAAAATAATTTATGAATAAATTTGTTTTGAACATCAAGTAAAAATCTATATACTGTATACTATTAATTGAAAAGCATGCTCTATCCAAATACCAATCCAGTTAGTTATAATTGCATAAAGAAAAACATATGGGGTTCACGAATAGTTGTAAGTGACTGCACATTAGCGGCAGATTGTGTCAGTATCGGAGGAAAATAAAATAAAAAAATAGGAAAAGTGGGGATTGGGCCTGAGCATATAGATAGATAGATAGATCGGAGTAAGAATTATGATAAAAGAAAGACTATTAAGTATATAAGTTAACCTACTGTATATTAAGCATGTATTTTGACTCTTGCAACCCATAATTTTCTATATTCTAATTAACCCCTTGAAGATTATGCCTCGTTTTAGCAGTTTAATTTGGCTATCATTAGACGATTGTATTCAGCTTAAGAAGGATCTGTGGGAGTCAGAGGCAAGGTTTTGACCCCTTAGATTCCTAGAGGTCTTTCCTAAACTGCACACAATCGTCTAATAATAGCCAGAAAAACTGTCAAAACGCGTCATAATCCTCAAAGGGTTAAAACAGGAGCAGATACAACAGATCCGTCAACATGAACTGATAGATCTTACCTGATACCAGACTCCGATACAGAGTCTGTTACAGATTTCGATACAGACTCCACTACAGACTCCGCTACGTACTCCGATACAAATCCTCCGCTAGATGGGGTCATGTCACAACCGTGTTATTCCTCTCTGTTCATTATCGGATTTACTCGTCTCGGCTCTGCTTCTCCATCCCGCCACTATTAAAGAATACAACAGGTACAGTACCAGGTTATAAAGTTATATAGTAGCACACACAATTACAAATAGACAGACCATTAATTTTCTGTTTGTCATTTTGCAAAGCTCTGTGCCATACATCGAGTCACAACATCTCAACAACGCTCAGTTTTGGAGGAGAAAATAAGAAATAAAGATAAAAGCACCAAAGCGTACGTTATGATGAACAATAGTAAGGAGAGCTACAAGAAAGTGAAAGGCATTGGGTGGAGTGATATACCGCCTGCACACCTACTATACCAACCCTGGGATATGTGGGTTGGCTTAGTTAAGACGTGATTTTCCGGTCCCGTCGCAAGACCACCATCTCAACCGAGCCGTCGCAAGATCATCACAAGATGGGAAAAACAACACAGGCTTGCTCCAAGCCAGCGCACCATTTTACAAATATATAGGCTAGGCTATACAACGGAATTTCATCGGAATAACATTCACCGCCAATTTAATTATCATAAGGATTATATAAATGCAATTCTGATGTGAAAAAACAATCGGTAGGCTAAATAGCATAGGCCTAGTCACAGCTGGGGTTTCTTGTTTCGTGGACAAAATCTAACCAAGCGTACCGTCCGACATTAATTTATTATCAACAATTTGATATTCGTTACTGTGGGCTGTTATTACTCTACTTCCTAATAATAGGCAAGTAAATTATAAGATCATGTTTGGATAAACAAATATACCGAAATAAATTAGAATGAAGAAACAGTAAGTTGAGTGAGATGTTTCAGCTTGCCGTCAACCCAGCTCCGGAGCTCTCTTGCCGTCGCAAGAGAATATTGGTGTCTCGCTTGCTAAAGGTGGGCTTGCGACGGGACCGGAAAAACAGTTTTTCGGGTAGATCTTGCGACGGTGGTCTTGAGACGGGACCGGAAAAACACCCCTTTAGTTAGTTAGAATAAGACTTCAGAGGGTATCAACCCTTCTGGATAATTAAGCCAGCACACTGTAAGTCAAGAGTAGCGTCAGGACTGGAGTCCCTTTTCAAGAACTCCAGTCCCTTGATGCCCGTCTCTTGTGTTGTACTATAAGCAAAGAGTCACCCGAGCGGCGTTTATCACGACATCATTAATTTCAGCAACAATTTGGATATTCTTATTCATCGGTATCGGCAACGTTAATGGAGTCAAGTTGGCATAGTTGGCTGGAACCTTTTTGAGACTTGAATTCAAAACCTTCAACACCAGAGGTCCAGAGATGCCGAGAAAAAATGCCAGAACAACGCTCGTGTGACTTGGCCTTGAGGGGGGATGGACCGGTTTTCTGGACCACTTTCTCCCTCATGTTTAGCCCCATTAGTTTTCAGATGTTGTTGTTGTTAAGATGTTTCCCCATTTAGTTAGTCGATTTTAAGACCTTTCGTGCTATGGTGTCGATTTTTCCCCTGGCGAATGATAGTGAGCCTGTAATGTTGGAAGAACCGGCCTTCGGCCCGGGACATTTTTCTACCGAAAAATGTAGGCCTACACATTAATCTAAAAGGGGGATCTAATGGATGTTTTTTTTTAATGTGATGGAGGTCTAGGGAGGAAACTAGAAAAAATAATGAATACATGCAAAAATCGCCCAAAAAGTTAACCATCTCCCCAACAACGATAACCCAAACAATGTGGGGTAGAGCTTGGACCAAACTCACTTCTTGGTTGGCTTGATATTGGACACCCTTTTATGGCATTTGGGTGGGAAATACGACACCATTTCCAGTCTATCGGAGATAATGATGGTAAAGGAAAATGCGGCTTATAATGAGAGTGGGTTATCAGACTTTGGGGTAACAGAAAACGCAGCTTTACAGAGTTGACATTTGCTGCTTTTTATTTGCTCAGTTAGCTAACTTTGCTGCAATGTACAGGATTGCCAGACGCTCGATAATAGTATTTTGAAATTAGGGATAACTTTTGTCATTACAAAATGTTCCATCACATTCAATTCTCAAGTACTCATAATACTCGATACTTCGCCCTAAGTATCGATACTTTCGATACCAGCCTGGTATCGAAAGTATCGATATTTGGGTATCGAATCGATACGCCCACCACTAATCCATGGGCATGTGGGTTTACAAACTTTGAAAACGTTTACAACACGTCGACACGTGAGCCCTTCCTTAATCTTAACTCTTCCTTTAATCTTAGCTTTTTCTCTTCGGATATACCCCACCTTCCACTGCCTGTATGTTTGTGAGTAAGGGGTGGGTGAGTTAGTGGGAGGTGGTGGGATTTTTTGGGGAACGATGACGAAGGAGGGAAAAAGGTGAGGAATGGGAAGAAAAGGGCGAGCAGGGACTCGGCGCAAGCAGGTAGGTTTAGGAGGAGGACTGGTATCACAACAAGGGGGGAAGAAAAGAGAGGAGGGGAGGAAGCTGAGGACGAAAATGGGAGAGAGACCGATGAAGAGCAAGAAGCAGAGGTGTTAGATGATGATAGTATGGTATAATGCGATAAATGTGAATGTTGGGTAGAAGCGACGAAGATGGATGCCGAAGGAAAAAGAAGGGATAGTATCGAGAAAAAGGGAATGCTGTGCAGAATGTGCCTATTAATTACAGTGGAAGTGTTGAAGGAAAGATTGGAAGGGGTAATGAATAGGTTCAGAGATCAGGTAGTAGTAACAGAGAGGTTATTAAAGGTGTGGGAGAGTAGCAAGGATAAGAACCGAGGGGATAACGACATAGAAGCAGATCAAGACACAGGAAATGAAGGAACTGAAAATGGGGAGAAAAGCAGAGAGGAGACCACAGGGAGACAGAGAGCAGAAGACGTAACAAGAGATGTGGAAGTAGAAGACAGAGTGAGAGGAATTAAGAACAGAGTTAGGTGAAAGTGAGAGAGAGGACATAAGTGAGGGGAGGATTGGGGAGCAAATAAGAAGAGTAGATGAGGCATGCGAGAGAGAAAAAAAACAACAAAGATGACAGGGGGACGAGAAAGGGAAGGGTCGTGAAGGAGACGCAGGAAAGGGAAAGGGGCGAAAACATGAGAGAATGGGGAGAATGGTCAAATGCATGGCTGGGAAGCCAAATAACGAGCCAAGGGTCATTAAAGAACAGGGGAAAGAAGGAAGGGGTAAATGAGCAGAACGTTGGGGATGGAGTCGAAAAAGAAAGAGAGGAGGGAGAGTTGAGCTGGACAGATATGGACGAAGAGGAAAGTGAAATAGACTGCATAGAAGAGCGAAGAAGGGATAAAAAAAGAGAGAGGATGGTAGAAAGGGAGGGAAGTAAAAGTAGGAGGGAAGAGGTACATAGAGTACCAGGAAACACAAGACCCAGGGGTAAGAGGGAGGATGGGGCGAGAAGGAGCAGTGGGAGAACACAAGTAGAGCCCGAAAAAGGGAAGAGTAGGAGCGTAAGGGAGGCGGAAATAAGGGAGAGGACAGTAGAAAATAGTGCGGAGAGGGGGACAAAGAAAGTAGGAGGAAGCTGGAATAATAAGAGGGAAAGAAGGCTGAAGAAAACAGTGATATGTGGAGATAGCACCTTCAGGAATATGGGAAAGTTTTTAGATAACTCGGAAAGGGAAGTAATTAGTCTAAGAAGGGCAGGAATATGGGAGGTAATGAAGCAGGCAAGAAACATAAATTTTGAGGGGGGGGGGGGGGGGGGGGAGGAACCTTAGTAATACAGGGAGGGGGAAATGGTCTGGAGATGCAAGGAGTGAGGGGAACAATGGCAGAGATTGAAGAAGGATTAAGGGAAATAAGAAAGAAAGAAAAGAGAGTGAGCATAGTAATGGTGGGAATCCTGAGGAGGCCCAAAGAGAGCTGGAGTTATGAGAAGGTAAGGATTGCGACAAATGACGAGATCAAGGAGCTTACAAAGTGCATGAACTCGGTGCTAAAGGGAAAGGGGATTAAAGGATTTAGTTTCCTAGATTTGGACAGAGAGGTGGATTCTTGGAGTTTTGAAGATGATGGTTGGCACCTAAAAAGGGAGGAGGAAAGACTTATAGCAGAGAGGATAGAGGAGATTGTTAGACGAGAAGAGAGTTGGTCGTCTTGGGAGAAGAACAAACTAGAGTGACTATCAACAAACAAGGGAGAGGAAAGGGAGGAGGAAGTAGAGGCAGAGGGAGGAGAAGGGATGGAAAATGAAGGAGCAGGAGATCCAATACAGGGGGGAAAGGGTAGAGGAAAAAAGAGGGAGATAGGGGGGGATAGTATTGGAAGAAAGGAGAGTATAATAATAATAATAATAATAATAATAATAATACTTTATTTCAGACTCACACAGTACAGAGGGGACCATACTGGGGTCCATATATACCTTACAGTAACAAAAAATATATATAAGCTACTGTACATAGGCTACATAAAATAAAAAGAAATTAAATAATATCCAGCTTGCTATCATGTAGTTCACAGCACTGCCTCAACCAAAAACAGTGGTCATCAAACTACTGTGTTACCAAAACCACTGTCCTAATTGTGTACAGTACCATGCCTCACATCATTTAGCTTCCGGTACAGTATGTTGCTACAGTACAGTATAGGAATATCGGTACTGTACTGCACTATGAGGATCAGTACCGGTATGCTAATTCTGTAGAGTAGCAGACCTGAAAACATTACTTAAGGTTAAATATAGAGCAACTTCCTCCAGTGTGAGTATATACCCAAAAGAGTATAGACAGTAGTGCGAAGAATAGGGGGAAAAATGGGAGTGGAGGAGAAGTAAAGGAAACAAATAAGGAGCCAGGGGGAATAGAAGAGGAAAGGAAGGGGGGGAGACAGGAATGTAGGAGGAAGAAGAAAAAGAAACAAGAATTCCATGAAAAGGATATGGGGGAAATAGTAATTGGGTGTGTGAATGTTAATGGATGGAGGCCGGGAATGATGGAGGAAATAGAGAGAAGCAGAGGAAGGAAGGTTGAATATTTGTGGAATAGTAGAAACAAAATTGAAGGGGAAGATAGAATGGAGAGGAGAGAAGTATGAAGTAATAGGGAAAGGAAGAGAGAAAACAAAGAAAAAGGATGGAGTCGCAGTGGTGATAGAAAAAGGAAAATGGGAAGTTGAACAAGTGAATTTGGGGGAAGGGGAAGATCAGGAGGACATACTAGTAGTGAGGGTGGAAGGGAAAGGGGAAATGAAAAGAGCTAAATTTATGCTGATTATATGCTATATGACGGTAGAGGGAGGGCTGAGAGAGAGGGAGGAAAATCGGAGAAAATACGAAGTAATAAGGGCTGTGATGAGAGGAAACGAAGATGAAATTATAATAATGGGGGATATGAATGCTCACACAGGAATCTTAGGGGAACAAATCAATAGGAATGGGAAGTTATTGTTAGACCTATGTGAGGATGAGCAGCTAGAAAATTTGAATATGGTAGAGGCGGAGGGGAAAGTAACATGGAGAGGAAGAGAAGGGAGGAGGTCAGCTATTGATTATATATTAGTGAACAGGAAAGCAGGAGAGAGAGTGATAGAAATGATAGTAGATGAAGACAGAAACTTTGAAATAAACAGTGACCATAACCTACTGAAACTAAGATATAGCATACAGTTTCACAAGGAGAAGATAGAGAAGTGTAGAGAGGCTAGTAAACCAGAAAGATGGAAAATGAAGGAGGCAGAGTGGGGGAGGTTTAGGGAGGAAATAGGGAATATGGATATAGATGAAGTGGGGGGAGGGAGTGAAATACAAATTGATAAAGTGGATAGAGAGGGAAATAAATAAGGTAGCAGAGAGAGTGTTAGAGAAGGAGAAAATAGGGAGGAAAGGTAGAGGAATGAAAGGGTGGTGGAATAAAGACATTAAGGAGGCGAGGAAGAAGAGGAAAGAGAGGAATAGGATTAGGAAAGAGTTGGAGAAGGGAAAAAAGAGAGGGGAAAATATAAGTGAGGAGGAAATTCGAATAGCAAGGGAAGAATACGAGAGGGAAAGGAAAAACACAAAAAACTTAATAAGAGGAGCAATAGAGAAGCATGAACAGATAGAAATTGACAGGATAAAAGAGAAGGGGGACAAAGGAAAAGCTGAGTGGTATAGATGGCTAAAAGGAGGGAAAAGGTAGTAGTGGAGTTGAACGTAGGTGGGGAAAAGTTAGGGATGAAACTAAAATTGGAGAGGAAATAAAAAGATACTGGGAGGAGGTGGGAGGGGTAAATGACCAAATAAGAGTAGGGCAATGGAATATTGAACTAAATGAGGAAGAAGTAGATGAAAATATGAATGAGATGGTGAGTGAGGAGGAGATTAGGAGTGTGAAGAAGCTGAAGAGAAACAAAGCGGCAGGACCGGATGGGATAACAGCAGAGATGTATATTGAAGGAGGGGAGATGATAGTTAGAATGTTAAAGAAGCTATTTGATAAAATATGGGAGGAGGAAGAAATACCAGCAAGATGGAAAGAAGAAAGGGTCACATTGATTTACAAAGGAGGAGCAAAAATGTGCACGAAATGGGGAGTTATAGACCAATAACGGTAATAAACATAATAAATAAGATATTTTATGGGATACTAAAGGAGAGGGTAGGAGAGTATGTAGAAGAAAGGATCCTACTTAGTGAAGAGCAAAATGGGTTTAGGAAGGGGAGAAGAGGAACAGACAATATATTTATATTAGATGAGATTATAGAGAAAAAGGCAAAGCAAGGGAAATGTGTGTTTATAGTGTGTTTGGATGTGGAAAAGGCATATGATAAGATTAGTAGGGGAGTTGCAGAAGCAGTGATGGAGAAACTAGGAGTGAGTAGGAAGATAAGGAACATGATAATGAATATGTATGAAGGGGCGGAGACAGAGATTGTGTGGAAAAATATTGCAGTGAAAGGAATCAGGAGACGGAAAGGGTTGAGACAGGGATGTAACCTGTCACCTTTAATTTTTGCAATGTGCATGGAGGAGTTGGTGAGGAGAATTAAGAGTAAGGGACAAGGAGTGAAAATAGGGCAACACAGGCTAGCAATTCTGACGTTTGCTGATGATGTAGTGTTGATAGCAGAGACAGGAAGATATGGGGGAAATGTTACAGGAGGCGGAAAGGTTTGGTAGAGACCTAGAAATGAAGTTCAGTGTAGAGAAAAACAGTATGATAGTAGTAAATGGACCAGAGGCAGTAGAAATGAGGATAGGAGGGGAAAGAATAGAAACAAGGGAGGAAGTGAAGTATTTAGGGGTATGGATAGGGAGGGAAGGGCGACAAAGGACAATGAATGAGAAAATCATGAAGGTGGAACAGTGTAGTGGGAAACTGTGGAATGTGACAAAACGCAGAGTGAATAAATATAAAATAGTAAGAGAGGTGTGGAAGGACTTTGAAGTGCCGAGAATAATGTATGGGATGGATGTGAGAGGGAGTACAGGGGGAGAAATAAATAGACTAGAGACGGGACAAAATAAAATAGGAAGAATGGGGTTGGGAGCAAGAAGGTGGACAGCAAATGAAGCAGTGAGAGGGGAGATGGGATGGAGTACGTTTGAGGAAAGAGTGGCGAAGGCAAAGTTGAGGTACAAGAGCAGGTTGGAGGAGATGGAGGATAATAGGTGGCCAAGGAGAGTGAATGAATGGGGGGAGGGGAAGAGTAGATGGGCAAAAGAGTGTAAGAGAAAACTGAAAAAAATAGGAGTGAAACAAAGAAGGATGGGAGAGGAGTGGAGAGATGTAGGGAGTTACTCAGTTACTTGTTCGTCAAGGGGAATCCACGCAATGCGAGCTAAGCTCATTATTATCGCGCCTCCTTAACTGGGAATGTATTGCGTGAAATGCATGTTAAGTGTTTTATGTACTGTTGGAATGGCTGTGGATGTGTGTGTAGTCTGTATTTTAACCCAATTGGCGACATCGGAAACGAAGGCTTAGGGTGGATCTGTATGGTACCATTCTCACTATAGACGGTACCCTCTCGCCCGAAGGCTTAGGTAGCCATCAGCTTAGGTGAACCATATGATACCCATCTCGCCTTGTACCATTTTTGCCAACCCCAGATGGGATGTCACAACGTCGTCCACTTATTCTAGGTACCTATTTACAGCTAGGTGAACTGAGGCTAACACATGAAAGGAGACAAGCCCAATTTGTCTCCGCCCGGCCGGGGATTGAACCCCCGACCCCTCGTGTGTGAGACGAGAGCTCTACCTACTAGGCTACGGGCTGTGTGCAGGACTAGGTCAGGGAAGGAGACTAGAGAAAGAGATAGGAACGAGAGTGAAGGAAGTAGGAAGACAGGAATGGAAGAGAAATATGGAGAAGAAAAGTACACTGATAAGATATAGAAGCAAGGGGAGACCGAGAAAAGAGGAGTTCTATGACGGAAGTTGGGGAGCAGAACTACTGTTTAAGGCTAGGGCAGGAGCATTAGAGACAAATAGGAGAACATGGAGGTGGAATGGGGGGGGGGGGGTGAAAGAGTGTCTGCAGTGTGAGGTGGGAGGGAGGAGAGTGGAGGAGACAATAGAACATATAGTGACAGAGTGCCAGGGGTATGCAGAGGAGAGAGATGGGTTGGAAAATGAGTTGAAACGGGTGGTAGGGGAGAGGGAATGGGAAGAACAGAAAGAGGAGGAGGATGAGGGTGTAAAATTTGTGTTAGGTCTCGGGACAGAAGAGGGGGTAGATGGGGAAATGGGGAAAAGAATGAAGGTAGTGAAAAGATTCCTGGAGCAGGTGTGGCAAAAGAGAAAACGGAATAGAATATAATAGGGTGAGGGGGGAGAAGGTGACCAGAGTGGGGGAGGAAGAAAAATGAGATTAAATAGGAGAGAGGGGAAAAGTTAAATTAAGGTAAGGAGAGAACAAGATATTGGGGTGGAGGAGGGGGTAAATAGGGAGAGGAGAGTTCTGCTTAAGCTATATACTTCAATTCTTTTTCTTTAACTATCTTTTCTACGACTACAATTTTCTAAACTAATTCTTAATCTAGCTCTAGCTGTTTCTGGAGAAGTCACCGGTGCATAGGTGAGCTGGATTGGAAAGGGACAGCATGAGCAAGTCAGCAACTCCACAAAAAGAAGAAGAAGAAGAAGGGGAAGTCACGGTGTAATTATGCTTATGTTTTATCGTGTTATTCGTTGTTTGCGGCGGTATTATCGGCGGTACGCGCGAGTGTATGGTGACATGGAGGCGACGACTAAAGCTTGGGAGGAATATAATTACGAGAACTTGCTTGGTGGAGGCGTAATAGACTAATGAGAGGGAAGGCAAGTTTCCAACCAAGCCATCTCAGCAACAAGGTTTGTAGGACGTTTTCTACTTCACAATTTGATTCCTTGATTTCTGCATTACATTATCCTTTACATAAATAACTTGTCTATTACTTAAGTGAATAGTTTTAACTCTGCATTAAAGCCACATATTGAGTTAGTGTATATAGTAAAGGGGTTCTCATTTACGCTTCACTCCCGCAACAAGACGTTCAGGTTGCACAGTAGCCTACTACTAGCCTACTACAGCCTACACCCATTGGCATATTTTGATTTTTTTTTTTTTTTTTTAACCCAACCTTTGAAGCATCTGGGTTATAAGTAAGAAAAACTATGGGTTAAAATTGAAGACAACACGGATACGAGCCCCATCGATAATTATCAGTGTTGTAGAAGTTTCATGGACGATACTATGTTGGTGTAGCCTACATGTAATTACCGTCGCAAATTCACTAGGCCTATAATTGAAATACGAGAAACTGTTGGATTGTTCACCGATAAACAGGGAATGTGAGCTGGGTTTAGACCGTCGCGTAGGCTACCCATAAACAGGGAACGTGAGCTAGGTTTAGACCGTAGGTTAGTTTTCGGTTAGGTTAGGCCTAGGTTAAGTTAAGTTAGGTTAGGCTAATGTTGAAAATACTAAAATGCGATGGTCCTCGGTATTAAACAACACTGTATATCAAAGAAAAATAAGCAAAACACTAAAATTAGCCTAACTAGTAAAAAGGCTGTCCGGGGTCTCTTCAATTTTTACCAAACTATGTATATAGCCTAGGCCTATTAACTAAACTAGGCCTACTCTATAGATGTTTTTTATAACCGGTATCTCCGGCATCGACTATATTAAAAGTCATCGGCGCGAGCTTCTGCGCATCCGCATTCCGCCAGGCACGTAAAAAGTCCAGAAAACGTATCGTACCTAGAAGGAGGTCTGGACTCTGGAGCGACTTTTAAGTTCTGCAGATCACACGGGAAAAATTAAGTCGCATGCGCGCGCAGGGGAATCTTCTGAGAGGTGCCAGATTCGATAGATAAAAATACGGGATGTGATTGAATGACCTAATATAGCAGCCCATACCACTGAAATTTCCTCTTTGGTAATACAGTTTTGTATATTATAATGTTTGAATGGTCGTCAGTAGGTAAACAGAATGCTAGACCTGAGGGCTGAGAATAAATGAAATATTAATATAACGCATGTCCATCACCACCAACTTGATCGTGCGCACCGGACCGTCGTGAAGAACTCCCCGTCACCGCCAGACGCCAGTGTTGTGTTCACATACTTAGGAGGTTGGGTCAATATAAAGGAGCCGGACCACAGCTGGGATCTCATTTCTAATGGTAGTTTTGGGTTCCTATCATTTTATGCTTCATTGCTATATACTTTTTATCCACCGGAATATAGGCTATATATATATAGGCCTTTTTTTTTTTTTTTTTTTTTTTTTTTTTTTTTTTTTTTTTTTAGCATTAACTTAACCAAAAACCTAACCTAACCTAACCTAAATGTATTTGGGGGCTATTAGGTTAGGTTAGGTTTTTTGGTTAGGTTAATGCTAAACAAAAAAATAAAGTCAAGGAAAAAAAATGGGTTTAATGTTATTTTAATACCACAAATTTTGTTGATATAGTTGAAGATTAATAATGAATCTAGGCTATATGATATGCTCTAAAGAGTATAAGAAAATTTGTTTTAACCCTCGGCAAAACCTAATAAAAAAGTAGCCTATGGTACTAAAATGTCTTTTTCGTAACAAGGTTGTCAATACGGTACTTCCAGTTATCGATAGCTCTAAAGATCATATGAAAATGTGTTAAACCCTCGGAAAAACCTAATATAAAAGTATGGTACTAAAATTTAATTTTCGTTACAAGGTTGTCAATACGGTACTTTCCCGTTATCAATGTACAATCATACTGAAGAGTGCAGAGTAAACACCATAGATTTCATCGACTTTTCTTTCACCTTCGTATAATCGACAGCCATATTTTTTATTTTTTTATTAAGGGATTAGTACTCAACCAGCGGGGGTGTGGGGGCGGCAGCCCCCACCCATAATACTAGGTTAGGTTAGGTAAGGTTGTTAGGTTAGGCTAATGTCTTCAAATCACTATCGGGGAGCGAGCGTGTCTCAACATCGATCGATAGGCCTAATGGGGAAAATAGGTTTTCCCGAGATTTCTAATTAATTACAAACACTATAATATTGATGCAAATGACCAATTTTGTTTATAAAAAACACTGAAAATTCGTGGTATTAAAATAAAAAATTTCCAAAAAATTATAATCTTCAAGGACACTACATCCGCCTTATTAGAAACAATTTATTAGGGAAAATAGGGACCAATAGACTCGCCATATTTTTCTCATTATAGTCCGCATGGAGGAATTTCGTTATCGACACTTGAAAAAACCCAGATTTCACAGAAAAAATACAGCAAAAATCTTTCAAAGATGTCAAATAGCGGGGGTGTGGGGGCAGCAGCCCCCACCCATAATACTAGGATAGGTTAGGTAAGGTTGTTAGGTTAGGCTAATGTCCTTTCAAAGCGGTATAGGCTAGGCTAGTAAACACTAGGATAGTCTAGGCTATACCTGGTCAGAGGTAAGAAGAAGAAGAGTTCTGCTGTAGTCTCCTTGAATGTTACCAACAAAATATTTTCCGGTGGATACAAAGTATATAGCAATAAAGCATAACATGATAGGAACCCAAAACTACCATTAGAAATGAGGGTCAATATACAGGAGATGCAACAATATAGGTAGCAAATTTCGAATGGTAGTTTTGGGTTCCTATCATCATATGCTTCATTTCTATATACTTTTTATCCCCGGGAAAAGAAAAACAAATCTTGATTTTTTTTTTTTTTATTAACCTAACCAAAAAACCTAACCTAACCTAAGCTAAATGTATTTGGGGGCTATTAGGTTACGTTTTTTGGTTAGGTTTACGACCAAAACAAAAAATCCAAAGAAAAAAAAATGAAAAATGTAAAGATTTTTTTTTCTCCCCGGGGATAAAAAGTATATAGAAATGAAGCATATGATGATAGGAACCCAAAACTACCATTAAAAATGTGCTACCTATATTGTTGCATCACCTGTATATTAACCAAAATGAGATTCCAGCTGTGGTCCGGCTCCTTAATATTGACCGGAGGTTGTTCAAGGCCTTTCCAAATTCGAGAGACGTAGGCCTACAGTATACTTACTGTGTATACTAGGCACATAGGCCTACGATACATAGCTTCGAGTAAAGGAAACATAATGTGTGGAATATAATATTTGTGTGTAATTATCCTATACGAATAGAAATGTGGAAGCCTAGACTTGAATTTCATAAAGCGACGATAGGCTGCCTATAGGCTCTTGTAACACTACTCCCAAGTACGTAAATAGGCTGCTAACTGCTAGCCTAACACGCTTTCTATGCCTAGATAATTATTTTGATAATTAATATTGAAACTGGATTAGGTAATTTTAAGTTACAAGTCATAGGCTAGCCTAAATAGCCTAGCCCACTTCGATAATATTCAAGACCTCTTTCGCAGCCCTATTAGAAATAATTTATTAGGGAAAATAGGGACCAATAGACTCGGCATATTTTTCTCATAGTCCGCATCGAGGAATTTCGTTATCGACACTTGAAAAAACCCGATTACACCGATAAATAACGCAAAAATAATGTCCCGACCGTAAACAAAGCATTGCGCACAATGAATCCTTCGTCCTTCTTCTTGTTTTGAAAGATGCGGTGAGTGCGATTCGCCCAATAAATGGCGTGAGCGTTAGGAGGCCTACTCACAAAAACGAAATACCGGCAACCTGTTTTTGCCCCCTTACAGATCTACATATTATACGAGGATGACAATAAATCAAGGGGGGGTGAGGGGGGGGCATTGCCCCCCTCAACCCATCGTGTATCCAATGTACCCCACAATTTCCCTTACCTACTGTAAAAGCGCGATTCACCCAATAAATGGTGCTATTTAACGCCGTATCTTCAGATTAATGAATAATGGGTAAGTTAATGCAAATCCTCCACTCGAACCATGAAAAACAACAATAAAACACTATATTTCTTGAAAAAATATAAAGTAAACTTGGTAAATAAGGCTTTGACAGTGAAGGACACAGGAAGGAAGCCTGAATAGCCTAGCCTACTTTAATATTTGTCTTTGCCTATCCAAAAACCCTATATTTTGGCCTAGGCCTAGAAAGTAAATTAAATTTGGCAGTGAAGGACACAGGAAGGAAGCCTAAATAGCCTAGCATACTTTAATATTTTGGTAAGAATGTAGTTACCGGGTGGTGTACCGCCCGTCTTGTTTACACTACGCGGACGCTCACCATCATGTTCCCGTCTATTTTGACTGCCTTTGGATACAAATATACATTACCCTAACCAAGCAACCTAACCTAACCTAACCTAGTATTATAGATTTATAAGTATTTATTTTATTATAAGTATTTATAGATGATTTATGTTGTATGTCGGTAGTGGTACACCCGGTAACTAGGCTACATCCTTCCCAATATTTTTCTTTACCTATCCAAAAACCCTATATTTTGGCCTAGGCCTAGAAAGTAAATTAAATTTGGCAGTGAAAGACACAGGAAGGAAGCCTAAATAGCCTAGCCTACTTTAATATTTTTCTTTGCCTATCTAAAAACCCTATACAGTATATTGGCCTAGGCTATATTGGCAAAATTGTGGTTAGGCTTATGATCTAATTCTACATGTATTTCTGAAAATAAAGCTTTATGGAAATCCTAACCAAGTAGGGAACTCTGGGAGAGAGTGATAGGCCTATATCGCTAATGCAAGGTTTTCTCAACCGGACCATAATCCAGTATCCACTCAGAGATAATTGATGAGAAATCCCAATACTAGCCTAGCCTATATTTAAGTCTTGTCCTAACCTATCCCAGTACTGTATAACCGGTATTCAATATGGGCACTGCCGCCCAGCTCAGGACAGGAGCAGGGTAACATAGGTTAACCTAAGCCCCTAACCAAATGTAAACGCCAAACCTAACCTAATGACATACCCTGTTAACCCCTTCATTACCGGTGATGTCTTTCTCATATTCTGGAAACTATTAGATAATTTTGTTCAGCTTAGGAAGGATTTGTGATAGCCAAAAGGATTAAATGAGATAGTCTGTAGCCTATTAATAATTAATTGCTAGAGGTCCTTCCTAAGCCGAATAAAATAATAATTATTTGCCAGCATATAACGAGGAGAACTTCACCAGTACAGAAGGAGTTAATATGTCCCCTGCTGGTAATATATATGATGATAATGATGACAGTAAGTCATAGGTGGTGAGGGAGCAACCCATTATTTAGAAGTGGGATACAAGAAAAGGTAAGGGGGCATTGCCCCCCATAACTTATTGTTATCATCATACAGTATCAACAAGGGGCAAATAACAGCTGGCCGCGAGATCATTTAAAAAAAAAAAGGCAGACAAATTAGATGCGAACATAGGCTAGGTGGCTAGGCCTAGCTGCGAATGTACGATGCGTGTAAACAAGCTACTAAGTGACAGTACCGTACGCCTGCTAATGCAACCCTTGCCAAAAAATATAATAGAATACCATTATTTGGTTCTATATACACCTAGACCTGGGCTATTCTTAACCCCTGTCAAATGGGGATATTTGGGTTAAAATTGAAGACAACCCGGATACGAGCCCCATCGATAATTAGCAATGTTCTAGAAGTATCATGGACGATACTATGTTGGTGTACATGTAAATACCGTCGCAAATTCACTATAAGTGAAATACGAGAAACTGTTGGATTGTTCACCGATAAACAGGGAACGTGAGCTGGGTTTAGACCGTCGCGTACCCATAAACAGGGAACGTGAGTTGGGTTTAGACCGTCGCTCACCCATAAACAGGGAACGTGAGCTGGGTTTAGACCGTCGGTTAGTTTTCGGTTAGGCTAATGTTGAAAATACTAAAATGCGATGGTCCTCGGTATTAAACAACACTGTATATCAAAGAAAAATATACAAAAAAACTAAAATTAACTAGTAAAAAGGCTGTCCGGGGTCTCTTCAATTTTTACCGATATTTGTAACTTCTACCTGGCAGGCGGTCATATTTACCCTAAATAAGCTTCATTCCATGCTCTTTTTCATGCATAAACAAGAGCTAGAACGTAATTTTTTTTTTTTTTTTTTTTTTTTTTTTTCTATATTCCAACTACTCCCTCTCGGGCATAGGCTGAGAGCCAGTACATTCCACCGCCCAACACGGTGAAGCCCGTGAGGTCTTGTTCCAGTCTGGGGAGTGAGACATGCGAAGCATCCATCATGGCTCGAAGCAGCTCCATCTCTGAAGCGGCCGGTTGCTTCGCTCAAGTGCTTCACCGTCTCACCCTCCAGACTCAGACCCTCACTCTCAGAACGCCACCTATTGAGCAGTGAACTCACTAGGCATTGTCCCCCTGTAACATATTTTGAATATGGGAATATTCATACAGTGTTATTTAATCAGGGAACAACGAGGGTATTTTTTTGGCATTTCGGTGGGCTTTGTGGTAATGCACTGATACTAGGTACAGCACAAATTCAATCCCAATAATATCTTCCCATTGACATATCGGGATTTGAACCCGGGTCCATTGGATTACCAATCCAGTGGCATGACCACTCCACCACACCTCCCCTGAATAATTATATAATAATATATAATTATATAATTATATATCTGTGAAAGGGCGATAATAGAGCTTTCCAATGACGCCTGAATCACCCTTGTATTCCACAACCAGTAACAAAACAATTTACCCAATGCTGGTCATGGGATACAATAATAGGTTGAGGGGGGCTTTGCCCACCTCACCCCTAGGAACTTTGATGGACAGACCATAGATAGGGTAAAGATAATATATAATTTTTGGAGGATAAGATAAAATCATATATACTGAACATAAAGTAAAAACAAAACAAAACAAAAGAGCAAAAGGGAGGTGCCGTTGTAAAGGCCTAGTTTCCCGCCCAACAACTGAACTGTGAATCATACGCCTGACAACGCAATTTATTACCGGTAGTGTTTTATGACGCCAGGAGAAGATTGAAAAGATTTTGAAGTTAATGGAAAATCAAAAGGTGGCATAAAAAATGCATTGTGTTTAATATATTGACTGAAATGAATAATGTAAAATATTAATTTAAGCTTGAATGTTAGTTTTCTGACGAGAAATTATCCTAAGTAACCCCCTGCCAAAATACGTGATCTTTTGTCGTGTGGATCAATTTTAAGGGGCCTCTAATTTCTCAAAAATAGTGAATGAATATCAATTTAATGTGTTTGACAAAAAGCGCAAGACCTTGAGGCATAAGGTAAGCTATAAATTAGTACGATTTTATGATGAATAACTGGTTTTTCAGGGGTAAATATATGAGAGGATCAATGGAAACAACGAAAATGTATTTTGCCCTGTTTCGATAATATGGTGTTCCTACTGAATGACGTCATTAGTTTCACGCCAGTGAATTATGGTCATTTGTGGAACACTTGGAAATGTTTTAAACTGTTATTTCCCGATAGTTTTGTGGAAAATAGAGTGAATTAAGGGGCTGGAATATAACATTGACCTCATGTGAATTGCGAGTGCCCTACACATTCTAAAATCGTGCATATTAATCTTGGGGAACTCATTATATATAAGGTGTAAGTTCAAGGTGATGCTTTGGGTAAACCTGAGTTACCTAACTTTTAGCAAGCACCAAACAGCGATTTTGTAAGTAGCCTAGCATATTATTTTTCAGATAGGCCTAGGCCTAGTGTTGTATAGGCCTAGGCCTACTTGTATTAGCTTAGGCCTACGATGATTTGAAGCAGAAATGAGTAGCCTAGGCTGAGGCTAGGCATATTAGGCTTAGGATAGCCTAACCCATTATCCAACAATCTTAGGACTGCCCCCCACTAGTGGGGCTATGATAGGCTAATGATGAAGATCCAGGAAGATTTGAGGTTAAAGACAGTAAAAAATAAGGTTAGCTCGGCTATAGCCTATAGGTCTAGGCCTAACCTATGACAATAACAGTTTGCCGTCAATGCCGTGGGATTATAGGGGCCGCCTATAGGATTTATTGAGGAGCCCTCACAGGCTTGCCCCTCCCCAGGACTTGTTGAAATTCTCATCTAGCCTAGTTCCTCAAGACCTCAACCTATTATTGTATCCCACGACAGTCAAAATAGATGCGAACATACAAGTAGTGTAAACAAGGCACGGCCTGGCAGGCGGTAGCCTACGCCCGAATACTACATCCTTACCATTATTTTTTAGGTACGGTACCGGTATATAAGCTCAAACCTATGAAACGGTACGGATATAATCCTGTGTAGCGGGTGAACCTGTACATAGGCTATATCTCAATAATATGGTAATGTTACAATATTTATTTACATTTTACATTCATAAATAGTCCACTAATATACTAGTTAAGTTAGGTTTTGGTTAGGATAGGCTAGGTTAATCTGCTAGCCTATCATGCTATGTTCTTATAACATTTTCTGCCAAAGTACCGGCACAATTTAATAAAGAATGTACACTGTACCGGTACCGTACTGTATAGCCTAGGTTAAGCGGCTAAGTCTTCCGCCCTACAGTGCATTTATAGAGTTTTCGGCCATGATTTGGGTAGGCCTATCACTGAAGAATACTTTGTTTTTGTTTTCAAGGTAGGCCTATAGCCTAGGCTATAGACTACGGTATTACTGGTATCTTATTTTATTGTAGTTTAGGCTATATTATGAATGAAGGGTTTGCAATAACTTACCCTAACCAAAGTCCAGACTTAGTGTTCAAAGTGTGATCTGCACCCTGCCTCTATGTTCTCATTTTATATACCGGTAACTTTTTAGCCAGATTACCGGTACAATTTAATAAGTGTACAGGGTAGGCCTACCGGCTACCGCCTACAGTGCATTTATAGATTTCCCGGCCATGGCTTGGGTATCACTAAAGAATCTTTCCGCAGCCTTATGTACAATTATTTGTTTTTATTTTTTCAAGGAATATAATACAGTAGTTTATTGTTCAATTGTTTATCATGTTATGAGTAGATAATTTGCATTACCTTACCCTAACCTAACTTTACTTAGTCTTAGTGTCCAAAGTGGGGCTGCCACTATACCCACAGTCCCCCCCCCCCCCCCCTCCCCAGCTAACTAACCTATATAATTGGTATGTCTTGTCATTACTATAACCTGACTTCACTGGGGTGACGGAGACTTGATTGAATATTTTCGGAATTAGCCTAGCAGAATCTTGGGTCTTTTAAAGTTGTGAAAATTAAAGTAAGTTTCTACGTTCCTACTGATTGTACTTAACCCGAGATGGGAATAGCTTACCCAGGTATTTTTTACTCGGCCCAGGGAAAATAATAGACAAACAAATGTTCTAATCAAAGTTTATTCTTGAAACTTGGTACCGGTATGTATTTTAACCAGTACTCTACAGTAACTCGTGTATCATATGAAAGGATATAAATTAAGTATGTAATAGTTCTTGGAATGCAACAACAAATATACATGAAATCTTTATTGGACAAAAGTTACAAAACTAAAACAGGGACTGCTAAGAATAATTTAAAAACCTGTTTTCAATGCCTATATTAGTGGACCTGAAGTGAATCCCTTTGAGACTGAAGTACTGGCAGCCAGCTCCCCTAGTATCCTGATTAAACACCAGTAAACATACATGACATCCCTTTTACTTACAATATTATTCATTCTTTTTAATAAATTTTGAGCATGTAGGCCTATTGTGCGTATATTTACCTTCACATCTCAAAATTTCTCCGGCTGCCGGGGGGCTACGCCCCCCTGGACCCCCTGTTATCATGCGGGGGGCTGTGCCCCCCGCGGAAGCCGCACAAAGTTAATCCTTGTAAGCTTAGAAAAAATGATCCAGAACTGGATATTTCCTGTTTTGGCACCCTATAGGGAATAGGCTCGCAGCCTTATTATACATAATTTATTAGGGACAATGTAGGTCTATGGAATCCTTATACTGTACTTGTGCATAATCCACTGTGGGAGAATAATTTTGATCACATTTATAAAACCCGATATTATTTGAAAAAACGCCCATTCTAATCAACCTCAGAGCTCTTTCGGACATCCTCACTGTTTACAAACACCTTTATGCAGTATAGGCTAATCGATATTTTCCCCCTGCTGGCAACATAAATGACGATTTCAATAATTCATGGGGGGGGGGGGGGGGGAGGCCTCAACCCACCATGTATCCCACATTGGAATTATAACTAAGACCATGAAAACACTAATTTCTCAAAATCTGGAGGAAAAAACATGAAAAATAAGGGTGCGAGCCTATTCCCTATAATTACCCTTTATTTTTCAGATGGGCCCATATCAATTCAATTTGTTTGTAACAGGGTAGCCTATATATACGGTATTATATTCAGAGAACCAGACAAATTATGGTCATGGTGTTACTGGTTTTTAAGTTTGAATCCCGTGCTTTCAGTCAGCTGGCTGTCGGGCACAGTGGCTGTTCAATGGAGCGTCATCCTCCCCACATTCTGCGACCTACTCCTGTCCTTATTTGTATATTGCGAGACTTGGCTCGTTGTAGGGGTGTGAATTGATGCTACAATATAAATATATGTTATACCAGTGCTTAGATTAAGCAGATTTCCTCCATTTATGCTGATTTATAAGACCATAAACATTGTCCGAATGTGCAACTTGGCTTCCTGACTATGACAACTGATTAGTTTTATATTTTTCAATACTTTGGAAACACGTTTGTAGATTTACCTACTCAATTATCATTTTAGGGAATAATATAAATTTATATTAATGCTTTAGATGATTGTATTGTCAAAACAATCATTATCACGTCTGTTGTTTAATAGAGGATAGCTGTAAATAGCGACGAAATCGAACAGTTGTCAACAGCCTATCACGATCCCCGAAGGTTCAGTGTTGCCTGGTCAGATTAATTGGTCCCAACATAGTAACTGTGAACACTTATTCACATAAGATCTGTCTTACCTGGAACAAACTTCCCTCAGAAATTGTAAGCAGTTCTTCAGTAGAGCAGTACAAGAAGAGAATAGATAGTACTTTACACACTGTAATGCGTGTAGTGAACTAAACGGTCTACCTTCTTCCACTTCAAGTATCACCTCGGAATGGACCGCAAGGTCTCTGAGATGCTAGCGATTCCTTATAACACACACTCTCTCTCTCTCTCTCTCCTTGTTCCTGGCAAATCAATGACTTTGCTTATACAATTATTGACATATGCATTTAAACCCACACCTATAGAGATAACACAAGAGAGTTGATTTGTGTTATACTAGAAATACCGTTCTAGCAAAACAATTGAACTTTTTGTATTTGGTAAACATTTAGAAAGTATTTTCATGTAGTACGTTTGGTTAATATTTGACAACCCCACCCCCCATTCCACCATCCCAACCCCCTTCAGATGGGTTGGGTTCGAAAGGGATCTGCCTTGTGTGGGCCAATCGGCTCTCTGCAGACTCCCGTTTTCTCATGTTATTATAATTATATATACCGGTATATATATATATATATATAGCTATCAATTATCTTTGGTTCGTATGTAACACACTGTATATGGGTGCCAACATATTCAGGTAACCTATATAGGCCTATTCTGTGAAGGTGTGACTAGATTTAATTCAGCAAAGGTTTCTTTATAGTTTAACCCGCTGAGTACCAGCTAAATATTAATAAATGTACCACCCAGGACCGGCTGATTCTGAAATATTTTTTTATTCCAGAAACAATAGCGAATGGGTTAGGAATGAAGGAAAAACCACGAAAAACCGATCAAAAAGCTCAAAAAATGGTCCTACGGAGCCCCCGAAAACGGATTTTACAAGAGTATAAAATTGAAGGCAATTTCCCCCCAAAAACATGTTTTTGCGCGCTCACGCACACGCGGTTGGACTTTGAGAGTTTTCAACCATCGGCATGGGTGCGTGGGATACTTACACAGTTCCCATACAAATCTGAGCTCTGTAGGTGCCATAGGACCGGAGTAATTGGGACCGGACCGGCCAGGACACAAACCAGGCATCGCTGGGGTTTAGCGTTACATACATTGTGGACGCAAACCCTGCGTCGCTGGGGCTCAGTGGGTTAAAGACCAGCATGACGTTTTTCATTATTCCTATATACAGTATACTGTTATTATGTAATTTGTTATTTGTAATTTGTTATTATGTTATTTGTAAATTTCATTAATCGATTTTAGGAGTATTGTTGGTTGTTGGAAGGAACATAATAATTATGTGTGAGTAAAATATTGAAATAATCAAAGCCAATGCTAGATACAAAAATTGAAAGCATCCTAAGACTGTTATGAATTATAAACAAAACTAAACAAGACAAAATATAATAATAAAATGCAAAAAGTTTGACAATGGAGAACAATATTTATGACAATAGGTCTGGGTGTCAGGTCGGCATCTTCTAAGAGGATTAGTGACCTCCACCCCAAACCCTTCCCCCGCCCTCCTATACAATGCTCCTATGCACACCTGTAAATCTAGAAGAACAGATACATGGAGATATTTCAACACTAACCCTCATGATAAAATCTAACTAGTACGTTCCTTAGCTTTAGTTAAAAACTATTATGCTTATTTATGAACATTGACTCTACTGATCTGCGCTTTTTGAAGTCACTATACTGTATATTATGAATACTTTACTGGCTCCCCAGTATAGAATTGTACACCATTTGCTCTCTCTCTCTCTCTCCAGATAATACAGTTGAACACATGAAATTGCATGCACTCAGTGACTTTATGTGTGGAAAGGAATATAATATGATTATATTAGGGGTGTATAGTCGCTCAAAGGTGTGAAGAACCCTGGGGTATGGTCAGTTTTCCCGTGCGGTGGAGCCTTCTTCTTCTTCTTCTTTAGAACCCGCCCGCAGACCGTGTAGATCCACAGGGCTGACCTTTAAATCGGTACTGGCTCAGAAACGTTAGTAGGAGGGAAAGTTTAGAGTAGAAGGATAGTATAAGGGAATTGTATTTTTTGTTTTTTTACCCCCCCTCACTTCCTCCCCCCTCCCCCTCACCGCCGCTCCTCCCCCCCTACCCTACCCATTTCTCTTCCTCCACATTTTCTCCAGCATCTTCTTCACCATCTCCATGTCTTGTGTTTCCATCTCCTGTGTTAATCCCAACAGCGCCCCTACCCCTCTATCGTCTCTCCGCTTTATCTCCTCCCACCCCCTCTCCCCAACTCTATTCCTCATGTATCCCTCCAACTCGTCTCTCTCCTCATTATGCTCTACGTCCTCCACTATTGGGTCTCCTCCCATTTCACATTGGTTGCAGTGCGGTCCCATTCCATTCCATCTCCTTGTTCTCTCATTCGTCTCCAGCGATCCTGTCCTT
The DNA here is from genome assembly GCA_032716605.1 of Paralithodes platypus. Taxonomy (NCBI): domain Eukaryota; kingdom Metazoa; phylum Arthropoda; class Malacostraca; order Decapoda; family Lithodidae; genus Paralithodes; species Paralithodes platypus. Next base: position 27,359,390 of record CM064522.1, on the reverse strand, counting down.
GTTTTAAACAGTAGTTTCGATCCCCATCCTCCATCATAGAATAGCTCTCTAGCTGGTTTTTCCTTCTCTTTGTAATATGCCAGCGTGGCTTTATTTTCTACCCCCTCCCTCCACTTTCTTCTCCCCTCCTCCTTTATCCCTTTCTCTATCTCTCTGACACATCCCCTCCCATTTTCCAGTATGACCCACTCCTCTCTCCCATTTCGTTTTCTAAATTCCCCTCCCACACGGTCCTGTTTTATATTTATCCTCCCCCAATCTTCTTTTGCATTCTCTGTTCCATTTACTTTCCTTTGCTGCCCAGCTGTATACCTTCTTTGGCCACCTATCTTCCTCCATCCCCTCTAGCCTCACTTTGTACTTCCCTTTCGCTTTCCCTATCCTTTCTTCAAACGTACTCCACCCCATCTCCCCTCGGATTGCTTCTTGTGCTACGTATTTATTTGCCCCTAATCCTGTCCTCCCGATTTTATTTTGTACCGTTTCTAATTTCTTCGTTTCTGCCTCTGTTGTTTCTACCGCCTCTAAGCCGTACATTATTGCAGGTACTCCTAATCCTTTCCAAAGCCCTCGCACTATTTCGTAGCTATTCGCTCTTAACCTTGTCGCGCTCCATAGTCTCCCATTCCATTGTTGCATTTGTCCAATCTTTTCACTTTTCGCCTTTTCAAACCCTTTCTCCGTAATTGTTACCCCCAGATATTTATACTCCCTTGTCTTCTTCAGTCTGTTTCCTTCCAGTGTCCATTCCTCGTCCTCTTGAAGCTGTCCATTCATTTTCATCACTTGGCTCTTTTCTTTACTAAATCTTACTTCTAGTTCCTCTCCGAATCTCGTTGCTTCCTCTAGTAGTCTCTGCAACCCTCCTCCAGTTTCTGCCATCAGAACTACGTCGTCAGCAAACAGGAGTACCCCCAGTCTTTCCTTATTTATCTGGATCCCCTCCCCCACTCTTTTTATCCTCTTCATTTCTTCCATATACAACGCAAATAATAACGGCGATAATACGCACCCCTGCCTTACTCCCCTCTTGCTTTCTACCCATCCGGTTTCTATACTTCCTAGCGCGTACTTCGCCTTTGTTCCTTGGTACATCGATGTTATGATGTTTATATATTTTTCTGGTATTCCACTCCTTGCCATTATTTTCCACAGCAGTTCCCTGTTTACTCTATCATATGCTTTCTCTATATCCAGGAATGCACAGTAACTCGTTTTCTTCCCGCTTTTCATTTTCCCTATCACTTCGCTTAGTATATAGATATTATCTGTCCCCCTCCTGTCTCTTCTGAACCCATTTTGCTCGTCACTTATTATTCCATTTCCCTCTATGGCTCTATTCATCCTTTCCTTCAATATCCCGCAGAAGAGTTTCCCTATTGTGTTTGTCACTGTCACTGGCCTGTAGCTTTTCATTTCCTTCTTACTCTTGTACCCTCCCTTGTGCAACAGCGTTACTCTCGCTTCATTCCATCTTTCTGGTACTCTCATTTCCCATTACCTCATTAAACATTTTCTTCAGCCTTCTTGCCATTTCTCCCCCCCCCCCCCTTATGTACATTTCATTAGGTATCCCATCCGGGCCGGTCGCCTTTCCCTTTTTTAGTGCTTTGATCCCTCTCCTTACTTCTTCTATTGTGAGTTCCCTTTCCATTTCCCTCATATCTTGTTCTGGTAGTCTTCTCTCTCTCATTTCCAAGTTCCATTCACTCCCCTCCCCTTGTTCATTTACCCCCCTATTTCCTCCCAGTATCGCTTTATTTCAATCTTTATTTCTTCTTCTGTCTTTATTATTCTATCTCCCACTATTAGCTCCACGCTTTCTTCCTCTCTACCGATCTCACCTCTTAACATCCTATACCACTCCTTTTGTCCCTCTTTCCCCTTGTTTCTGATCTTTTCTACTTCTTCTTTCTCGTGTTTTATCATTGCCTCTTGTATTAGTATTTTTACCTTCTTCCTTTTCTCCTCGTATGCCCTTACCGCTTGTCTTTCTTCTCGTTCCCTCTCTCCGCCTTCCCTCCTATTTCTCTCTATCATCCTTCTCCTTTCTCTGTTCGCATCCCTTCTTTCACTTCTTGCTTGCTTTATTTCCCTATTCCACCATGGTGTTTGTTTTCTTTTTCCTGTCCATCTTCTTATTCTTCCTATGCTCCTTTCTGCCGCTCTATTTATGTCCATCATCAACTCTCCGTCCATTTCTTCTATGCTCCCCTCTCTTCTCTCTCCTATTTCTTCCAGGTATCCTCTGTATTCTACCCATCTTTCACTCTTTAGATTCCATCTATTAATCTTCCATCTCGTGTTTCCTTTGCTTTTCCATTCCTTTGTGTAGTTTATCACCATGAGTCTGTGGTCGCTTTGTATCCCTACTTCATTTTCTTCATCTATCCACATGTTTTGGATCTCTTCCCTTGCTCTTCCATTCGCTAGTATGAAGTCTATCGCCGATCTTTGGCCTTCTCCGTGTCTTACCCATGTCGCCTTCCCCTCTCCCATTGTTTGGTTCAGTATTTCCATGTCATTTTCTTCCGCAAATTGGATCAAGGTTTCTCCATTCCCATTTATCCTTTCCCCTAGTATCCCTATATGTGCATTCATGTCTCCCATTATAATTATCTCCTCTTCCTCCCTACCCCTTATCATTTCTTGTATTCCTTGGTACTTGATTCTGTTTTCTTCCCGTTCCCTTCTCCCCCCTTCCACCGTGAAGTACCCTACTATTGCTGTTATTTTCTCTTCCCTTCCATTATTCATCCTCGCTAGCGTCACTCCCATTATATCCTCCATTTCCTTTGATTCTCCACCCTTTAGTTTCTCTATTTTCCAGTTTGAGTTGTTCCTAATCATTATCCCTACCCCTCCCCCTTTCTTTTCTGATTTCTCCCTCCCTCTCCCAATGAGCGTATATTTATCCCCTTCCCATTTTGTCTCTCCCCTAAGGTGTGTTTCTGTTATTCCTATCATTTCCATTTCCCACTCACTCCATATCTCTTCAATGTCTTGTATTTTCCCTCTGTTCATCCCATTTATGTTTACACATCCTATTTTTATTCCTCGGTTCTCGTTCCCTCCCTCCCCCCGCTCTTTCCCTTTGTTCTTCTTCTCTTTTTTCCCCTTGTTCTTCCGCTTTCTCTTTCTTTCTCTTATTTCTCTTTCTTCCCCTCCTCCTCCTTCTTTCTCTCCCGCCGTTCTTTCTCCCATGTCTGCGTTTCCCTCTACTTCCTTTTCAATCTTCTTCTCATTTCCCTCTCGCTTTTCTTTCCTTCCCTTTTCTTTTTTCTCGTCCTCCCTTTCTCCTCCCGCTTCCTCTCTTCTCCCCTCCCTTCACCTTTCCGTGTTCCCTAGCCACTCTTTCCTCTGCTCCTCACTTTCTTCTATTGCTCTCCTAATCTTTCCCCCTACGGTCCATTTCCCCGCTTCTGAAAGGTGTATTCCATCCCTCTCAAAATCTCCAGGGCTCAGCTTGTAGTCTGGGTCGATGTATCCTACTCCTGCTTCATCCCTTGCCCATAGCCTTTTGTTAATTTCTCCAATATCCCTCTGCATTCTCTCATTTGTCATCTTTCTCGTATTGCCCCGTTTTCCCTTCCCTTGGCCTTTCTATAATTCCCACCACCCATACCATTACCATTGGGTTGGTTTCTTTGAAGTTATTTATTCCTTCCATTACTGCCCCTACCGTTCCTTCTGCTCCTTTCCCCTCTAGCCCATTTCCTCCCCCCTGGATCTTACAGTTCCACCTTCCCTCCTGTCCATTTCTGTGTTCCTCAAACCTCGCATTATTCTTTCTATATCCGCCCCTGGGAGGCTTATCACGCTTCTCCCTCTCTTTTCCTTGCCAAATAGTTCCTCCCCATCCATCTTATCATGCTGTCCCCTATCAGTAGTACCCGGTCCTCTCTAGCATCCCTTCTCCATCCCCTTTGTTCCATCATTCTGTCTGTTCCCCTTTCTCCTTTGTTCATACCGTCCTGGTACTGGTGATGCGTTCTCTCCTCCCTATCCCTTCTTTCTCTCCCTTCACTCTGCCTCCTCCTCTGTCTATCCCATTCTTCCCTTTCCTCTTCTTCCCCCCTGTATCTCTCTTCCCTTCTCTCATTTTTTCCGCTTCCACTCTGTTTCTTCTCATCCCCTCCATACCCATATCCCTTCTCCACTTGTCGGCCTCCTTCATCACTTCCACCCTTATATGTCTTCCCTTCCCTTCTATTCTCCTCTCCTCCCCCGTTTAAACCAAACATTTAAACCAAAACAAACCCTTAAGAAAACGGGAAATCAACCAACGTTCTCTATAATCGCATTGAGAAGGGAAACAAAAATAAACTCATATATCAACTTTTCACTATCTATCGATCTACCGTAAAACCGTGTAACTTCGGACATTTTATTATTGCTGCTTATTCCTGTCCGATGTCTTACTGGAAAATGCACAGTCAATACTTTTAGGCCTGTATAATTAGTATAGGAGGGGGTTATATATGACAAATATTCTTTTTGGATCTGTTCTCGTTATAATAATAATAATAATAATAGTTCTTAAAGCTAGCGCATGCTAAGCTAGCTAAGGATAGCTCAATAAGGCCGATTAGGCGTATTTCCATTGGGGTCCTGTACTACTACCCCATCCCTTTGCTCATGAGGGATGGTAACGACTCAGTGCTTGTGAAAAATCTTTGATGCGCCGAGCGTGGGCGCGAACCCGGGCCTTCTGGGTGGAAGTCCGAGACGCTAGTCACTACACCAAGCGAGCCGCTAGGCATTGAACTCACTCTTAGAAAATATTGAGCAGGAAAAATAACCAATGCTGTCAAATCAATAACTCGAAAATTAACTAGGCTTAGTGATAATATATAGGTATGTATACTCTATCTCTGCATATACATTTATATGAATTTGAGCATTTTTGTAGGTATAACGTATGTGTCGGTGTTTTTTTTTGGAAAACACAAAATGTGATTTTTTTTACAGCTAGAGCGTTATATAGGCCTAAGTGTAACAAATTTCCTTTGGTGGATGTTGTCTCTGGTAATTTTACTACAAAATTATATCAGTCACATCATCATTCATACAAACAAATTTCTTCAGGGTGATAGAAGTTTGGCAGGGTAGCGAAAAATGTACACATTTCCGTCATATATATAATATTTTGTTCGTGTACATATACTCATGTCAGTTCCCTAGGGCCAATCCCAAATTTTCCTCTTTGTTTTCTTTTCTTTTTCCCTATGTTCACGCCCTTTTCAAATCCTTTCAGAATCTTGATCGACGCATTTATACACTTCATTTTGGCTATCATGGATGATTTTATACAGATTAGGAAGGGTCTGTGAGAATTCAACGGATACAGAGTAGCACAATTAATTGTTATGATGTCCATATATCATTTCTAATCTAAATAACATAGTGTAAAATAACCAGAAAATAAAAGGGAAAGGTGTTTGTGTTTCTGGAAGGGTTAAGGATAGTACGGTAATGTATACAAATTTCAGAAAAGATTATACGTACCGGTAGGCTACATTTTCTTATAATTACATGAATAGACTTCCCTTTAAGTAAGATATGCCTATTATTTATTGATGTTTATATTTTCTTTGAGTTCTTCCATGATTTTGTAAATTGTAGGGAATTCCTTCCTCTCATAGAACTCCAAGATTGTTCTCCTTAACACACATTTGTCAAAATCATCAAAATTAGTTACTGTTGGAGCGCGATTTTTTGTTGGTGAGGAGAATGTTGCCTTCTCAGGTGCTTCCTCAGTATCACACACATGATTTAATTTGGAGCAAATTCGCTTCACTGTTGATACACTGACGTTGGTAGCTTGGGCGGTGCGAGCATAAGCTTTTGAGGGATCTAATAAAGGTCCTCTGTTTGCCTTTTCATGTAGGAAATAACTGTTAACATTATATAACATCTCCTTTGCCTGGCTATGAAGAACACTGGAGCGACTGGGAGTTTTACCTTCCATGGTTATAGCTGACCATACATACTGTTTGTATATTTATACTTGATATTGACAGATAACTTGAATTTAAAGGTGATAATAGGGTTGGGTGGTGGCTGATAACTACCGGTACTGTGTTTGATGGAGAGCAATAATGGTTTGGTGGTTCTCACAGGTAAGCCACGGTAGACTTGTCCGTTTCTTAGTCAGTAATGTGCGACTTTAACCTCATGACACAGGGACAAGTGGCTTATTTCTACACTTTTGGCAATGCACTATATTGACAATAATTAGGGGACGGTGTGAAAAAAGCTGTGCCAAAATATCATACTGATCCAACTGTTTGTTACCAAGTTATTCCCAAAAAACGATGCCACACGGCCTCTGAAACCCATAGTAGATGGGGATAAACGTCTTAAAACAGTAGGCTGAATGGGGCCGAATGGATACAAGCCAGAGAAAGAAAGGAAAGGAAAGAAAACAAGCAGGTGACCCCCCTTAACACTTAGATTTGCTGAACACTAGGGCAGATCTTCCTAAACAGGTAATTACATTACTTTACCTTCTAGTTCTGCTATTCGTACACATTCACATGACAATGATCACTCATTTAATGTAAATGATTTTCCCATTCTATGTCAAGCTAGAAACCCTAACGACTTAAAAATACTAGACTTGTTATATATGAAACACCTTTTTTCCAGGATTATATAACGATGCATCTTCTTGCCCTCTACACTCATTAAAGTGAAGCTTATCTCGACACCACAAACCTTTTTATGCTTCATACTCCATTTTCTGATTCTGCCCACTGTTAGTCCGCTACCAGTGTCCAGAGAAGTAACACCTACCGCAGGTCTGTAGTTTTTTTCTTTATTATAACAGAGATATGCAGTATAGTGGCTTGCTGCATTTTGTTTGGTTGATTAGCATATGTGTTTTAATGAGTTATTAGGAGTAGTTTGTATAAGAGATTTTAATGTTTATTATTTCTATTAACAGAATGTGCCTTTTACGACGCGTAAAGCCTGTCGGCTTCCCAGCCCTTCCCTGGGATTCCTTAATTAATAGGCATGTTCATTGATGTCATTGGATATGTAGATTATAGTTTAATTTTTGGTTTTCAATTTGCTAATTATGTTGAACTATTAAAACTATTAAACTATTATAATTTTACCATATTTCTATGCACAGATGTTTATGCGTGATTTTATGTAGGCTATGCCAGATGTATGGCGAAATGTCGCGATGAATTAAGAAACTCCAATAAAAATGTATCCTTACACTGCTAGCAAGCAAGCAAATAAGAACACTATTCTTGGTCGGGTGAGGGCTGGTCCTCTCCAGTGTGAGGTTTGGCATCCTCTACCCTACCTTAGCCGTTTCTGTCTCTCTTTTCCTGTATTACATTTCCTTCTAGGTGCTGGCGAGATCGCCCAATTTCACTTTCAATGAGATTTGGCACACAAGTAGAAGACTATAATATATTGTCACATTCTTTTTTTAGATTAGGACCAAATTAGTGTAACATTTGGGTGAAAAATAGGCTTTACTAGAAATCTATCTTTTTATACAAATTTGCCTGTATATTATTTGTATTGTGCTTCAACAATACAGAGGATGGTTTTATTGCAGTCTAATTATATTTGTCCAAATTTCGGTCTAATTTTAGAATTAGGCGATTATGAAATTAAGTGATATTTTTAGTTTTGCGAATTTGACGACATACGGTGTTCGATACAGTTGGAATATAGAAATAAGAAAATATCAGCCATATAGAGTATTTTTCCAATGATATATATATAATTTCTGTAAGACGAAAACTTGTAGAGCCAATTGCGTTTAAATCTCACTAAATTACATTTTTAGAAAAACGGGTGTAAAGTTCAAGTGTTTACTGCAGATGAATTCGACTTCTAAGATATATTACATAGTGAACGCAATGCATATTTCAATTCTAAGGCTTTCTGCATATATTATACTGTATGTAGATGTAATGCCCTGTACCCACAAAAATCCCGCAACCCCAATACTGTACTACCCGAGTTAACGTCTGGGATAGTGTAAAATAGTCATTGATAGCGAAGTCTAATAAACCCATCACGTGAATCACCAGGAGACTTATCACCTGGTTCTTTCAAGGAGAACTAAGGTTAATATCCTATTGTACGTCCGTGGTAGTACAGTTGGTTAGCGCGCAGGTCTGGTAAAAACATAAATGTCCCTAACCAGGGTTCGAACCCGCGCCAGGCATCTCAAAGCCTAGGGAGTTTTTGGGAGGGTTAAATTCCCTTCGCACCCAGCATTTCAGTAGATATACTGGATTTATACATAATGTATGCACACATACAGACCCCCCAGCCCCCTGTTGCGAGAGCGCCCAGACGGCTTGCGATAGTTTGAAAAGACATTGAAATACACCAATGTGAGTGGATTTCGTTAACAAGATTTTGCACACTTACAGAGGGATGTTGAGTGTACACGTTTAGGGTGATGACTGATTTTTTTTCAATTGAAGCCGAAAATTTACCCTATTTAGGGAGGATGATCCCCTTAACACTTTCATTGCGGTTGCCTTACAGGTACAGTCAACTCGTTTAATCCGCAGTCTCAGAGTTATGCAATTATAATTTTTCAGATTGTTGTAGGAAACAGTATTGCATATATATTTCTTGATCCATCCCTTTTCCATTTTATATATTGCACATTTATTATATTCATTCATTTATAAGCTTTCTAATAAGCCTAAACACTATTCTTAGACTGCGGATTATTAGAGTTGACTGTACGTCCTGGATATATCCTGGAATTAATAGACAATTAAAGCCTGGGGGTGTGAGTGATCAGGAGCGTGGTAGGCTCTCTGCTCTCTGGCAAGTCTGTCCAGCACTGAGGCTCTGTGGGGTGATCTCACAAGATCCACAGTGTTGCCAAAAGCAAATGTAGCGGAACATTGCTAATTATTTGCGAATATTGCCGATGTCTGTAGTAATGCTGTGGGTGAACTCCGCTAGCTAGAGAACTCGTTCTGGTGTCATATGAAAGCTCTTTTTCTTAGTTTGTTGCTGCAAACATTTAATTTAATTCATACACTTGCTTAAGCAACCAGGATTGCCTGTTTGAGCCCTATTATAGCAGAAAACTCCCCTCACTGATTGGATCAATAAGGTAATCGATCGTGGTAATTTACGGGATTTACTGTACTGTAATTTTACGAATATTTTTACAGTGCATAATTACTATTTCTAGTTTATTTTTCGCCTAATACTTATTAACTTAACTCTTAGTAGCGTAGCTCTAATTGGACTATTTTATATATTTCTTATCAAGTGCCGTAATTTTATAAAGTGTATATCGTCAGACCATTGTATATCAGTTTAAGGTCCTCTTGAAATCAATTTATTATAATATATAACTGATAGGTCCTTTTTAAGCTTAATTAAATCGTCTTAAGGTTGTTAGAATATATTAAAGTTGTCATATGAACGAAGGAGTTACTGTAGATTAAATAAGATGCCACCTTACTTTTGTTCTTAATTTTTGCCTGTAGTTTACTCTCATCAATGTATTTATTTCAATTCCTGCTCCCTCTCTCTCTCTCTCTCTCTCTCTCTCTCTCTCTCTCTCTCTCTCTCTCTCTCTCTCTCTCTCTCTCTCTCTCTCTCTCTCTGTAAGCATGTGTGCGTCTGTGTGTACCCGGCCATTTGTACTCATTTTTTAGTCTACATTTCACCCCTCTTCCTCTTTGTTAGCCCTCCTTATCCGTTTTCTTTCTCCGCCATCTGTTTCTTTCTCTCCTCCCCGAACCTGCTAATAAAGACAATCAGACGAGCCCTTTTCCCGGCAATTTTCGAGCGGTAACTGTATTCTGGCAATTTTACGTGGATCTTAGACATGAGTATCGAGGAGTAGGCTGACGGTAGACGATTCTGGTGGTTGAATAGATGTGTTTAAGGGGCCGGGTAGTTGCTTTTTCTGGACCCCCTTCTCTCATGATCAGCCCCATTAGTTTTTGAAATCTTAAGACGTTCGCCCCATTAGTTTAGGGATTTGAAGACCTTTCGCCCCATTTCGTTGTCAATTTTAAGACCTTTCGTGCCATTTAGGTGTCAATTATTTTCTTGCCGAGTGATAGCGAGCCTCTAGTTTCAAGAGGAACCGGCGTTCGGCCGGGACGTTTTTCTACCGAAAAATGTACAAATTGATCTTTAAGAGGGTTGTAGGGGGTGTTTTTTACAGTTTGATGGACGTCTAGTGAGGAAACTAAAGAATAAATAAATAAATAAATAAATAAATAGACCAAAAAAACAATCACTACCCCCTTAACCCGTACAGCCCCAGCGACGCGTCTGACGCGTCGGCGATGTATGTAACGCACAGCCCCAGAGACGCGTCTGGCGCGTCACCCTAATTGCGCCGACCGTAACCTCAGGTGTAGCCACTCATGAGGGCTCAGATTTGTATGGGAACTGTGTACGTATCCCACGCAACCGTGCCGATGGTTGAAAACTCTCAAAGTCCACGTGCGTGCGCGTGAGCGCGCAATAACCTGGTTTTTTGGGGTAATTGCCTTCAATTTTTTACTCTTGTAAAATACGTTTTCGGGGGCTCTGTAGGACCATTCTTTAAGCTTTTTGAGCGGTTTTTCGTGGTTTTTCCTTCATTCCTAACCCATTCGCTATTGTTTCTGGAATAAAACAATTTTTTGAAAACCGGCCGGGTTCTGGTGAACAAACATTACAAAACTAGCCGGGGCTCCACGGGTTAAAACAGCCATATGTCCGCTTCATTTGATTGATGGTTAGATATGGGCTAGAGTTACGATAAAGAATGTGGCCAGGGCCTAACCAGTGTAATTTAAGGGGGGATGGTTGCTTTTTCTGGAGAGAGAGAGTTGTAGTTGTGCGGGTGACTGCAGTGGTGGGCGTGGGTGGGGCGATAATTTTAGGGGGGATGGTTGCTTTTTCTGGAGAGAGAGAGAGTGAGAGAGAGAGAGAGAGCGAGAGAGAGAGAGAGAGTTGTAGTTGTAGTTGTGCGGGTGACTGCAGTGATGGGCGTGGGTGGGGCGATAAGGCAGGTGCAAGGGGTGGAAAGTATAGGTCCATATGGAAAAGGAGGGACGAAAATAAAACCGAAGAAACTTAATAATGGAGAGGATAAAGTATGGCTATTGCGAGGGGTTAGGGAGGGGTTATTATTTGGTCTATTTAATCCTTACTATACTGGCGACGTCATTTTGTATTAGACTTCAGCTACATTTAGACGATTCGATTAAGCTTGGGAAGGATATACAGTTGCTGAAAGAATGAATGGAGATAGTCTGTAACCTTTTGTTATTGGTAGACGTCCATCCTAAGCTTAAGGGGAGGTTTTTAGTTTGTTTCCTACTCCTCCAGCAATCTAAAAATGTCACCCCCTTGACCCCCTTTCAAGATAAATTTGTAAATTTTTCGGTAGAAAAATTTCCCCGCCGAAGGCCGGTTACTCTTAAATTACAGGCTCGCTATCGCTCGCCAGGATAAAATCGACACCTAAATGGCACGAAAGATCTTAAAATTGACAGAATGGGGCGTAAATTCTTAAAATCGACAAAATAATGGGGCGAACGTCTTAAAATCTCAAAAGCAAGGGGGCTAGACATGAGGGAGAAAGGAGTCAAGAAAAAAGTCCCTCAAGTGGAAATCTCCCCTTAATAATATCGCCTAATAGCTGGCAGAATAGAAGGAAAAGGACGCCACTGGTATTGTATGGGTTAACTATCTATTTATCCATTATATAGTTACCTCGCTAGATCTCCATGAAACATAAAACAAAAAAAATCTCCCTAGACCCCCTTCAAGATCGATTTATAAATGTTTCGGTATAAAAATGTCCCGGACGAAGGCCAATTCCTTCTAGCATTATAGGCTCGTTATCGCTCCCCAGGAAAACATAGACATCGAAATGGCACGAAAGGTCTTTATATTAAAAAAAAAATGGGGCGAAATGTCTTAAAAACGCCAAACTAGTGGAACTAACTTCTCAAAGCTAATGGGACTAAACATGAGGGAATATAATCAGCAACCTCCCCCTTAACCCGTTCAGTACCGGTGTCATCATTTAATTATATTCTGGCAATGATTAGACGAATTTATTGAGCTTAGAAAAGAGCACTGTCAATAATAAGGCTTCAGACTATCTCAACCAACCCATTTAACTACCACAGACCCTTCTTAAGCTGCATAAAATCTTATAAATATAGCTAGAATAAAATATAACATACGTCGCTGGTACTCAAAGGGTTAAGAGAGTAGGTAATATCTACACTTAAATGTCACAAAAGGTCTTAACATTGACAAATAAATTGGGTGAAAGGTCTTAAAATCGCCAAACTAATAGGCCGAACGTCTAAACAAAACTGAAAACTATTGGGGCTACACATGGGGGAGAAGGGGGACCAGCAAAACGAATCAACCCCCCTTAACCCATTCAGTACTGGTGACGTCATTTTCCATCATATTGTGGACACTATTAGAAGATTTTATTCAGCTTAGGAAGGATCTGTGGTAGCTCATGATTCATTGAGATAGTCTTCTGGAGCCTTTTAGTAAGCATTGTTTCCACATAGCGATTTTGATAAGTTAAGTTGACTTTATATTGTCTTTGTCCCAGTTTTGGTTTGTTTAGCTTGCAAGTTTTACATTTTAATTGTTATAGGTCCTTCCTATGCTGAATAAAATCTTGGAATAATTGAGTGAGAACGGGAAATGGATAGGCGACGAGCAGGGAGGTTTTAGGAAGGGAAGAGGATGTGTAGATCAGATTTTTACCCTGAATTGTGTTGTGGAGAAATATCTGGAGAAGAAACAAAAGGTGTATGTTGCCTTTATGGACTTGGCCTATGACAGAGTGGATAGAGAAGGTTTGTGGAAAGTACTTAGAATATACAGAGTAGAGGGCAAGTTGCTGAAAGCAGTGAAGAGCATGTATGAGGGTGCAAAGGCGGCAGTACGTGTGGAGAGTGAGCAGAGCGAGTTCTTTGACCTGAATGTTGGTTTGAAACAGGGGTGTGTGATGTCCCCGTGGTTGTTTACTGTATATATGGATGGAGTCATGAAAGAAATACTATCAAGAGCAGTGGATGTTGGTGTATCGCTGAAAAGGGAGGGAATTGAGTGGAAGCTACCTATACTGCTGTTTGCGGATGATACAGTTCTGATGAGTGATAATGAATGGGAGTTGCAGGGTCTGGTAAATGAGTTTGGAACAGTGTGCAAAAAACGGAATTTGAAGGTAAATGCGGGGAAGAGCAAGGTTTTGGTCTTCGAAAGGGGTGAAGTCACAGTGTGAGGTGAAGCTGAATGGTCAGGCTATGGAGATCGTCAACTCTTTTAAGTATCTGGGCAGTGTGTTGAGTAAAGATGGGACTATGGATGAAGAAGTGCGGGAGAGGGTACACCAGGGGAAGAGGGTTGTAGGAACGCTAAAAGCAGTAACAAGAAATAGGGTGGTCAGTATGGAAGTGAAGAAGTCCTTGCATGACAGTGTGGTAATCCCGACACTGACTTACGGAAGCGAAGCATGGACGTTGGTTGAGAGACTCAGACCAAGAGTGAGAGCAGTGGAAATTAATTACTTAAGGAGTGCGTGCGGAGTTACATGGAGGGATAGACTGACTAATGAGGAAGTAAGAAGGAGGTGTGGTGTGGAGGTAGATGTGCTGGAAAGTGTGAAAAGGAACAACTTGAGATGGTTCGGCCATAATTTATGGAATGTATGGAAAGCGAGAGAATGACTAAGAGGGTGTACGAGAGCGAGGTGGAGGGACAGAGAGGGAGAGGTAGACCGAATGAGAGGTGGAAGGATGGAGTGAGGAAGTACATGGACGAAGGCGGTGCTGGTTGGGGGGAGAGGCGTCGACTGACGGGACAGAGGTGCGTGGGGGCGGTTCGTTCGTGGCCACCCCTTCGGGGATCACGGCGTCAGGCAATAGATAGATAGATAGAATAATTGCCAGATTATAGAAAAGGTGTGTCATCGGTACTAAACGGGTTAGCCCTTTCCCGTGCTAGGCGGGTATTTTTGAATCTCCTTTTTTATACCATTATTTGGAAATGTTAAAACTTTTCACCTAATTAGTTTAGCTATTAGAAATTTTTATCCCATTCAAGTGTCGATTCTTTTCTGGGCAAGCGATAGCAGGACCTGTTTTTAGGGAGCCAGGGGAACATTTTGCTATAGAAAATACACATATTTAGCTTGAAAGGAGTCTGGGTTTTTTTTTTTTTTTTTTTTTCTGTTTTAGTTTGAAGATGGTTTGAAGAGGCGTTTTTCATTTTGATCTCGGGGTAAACTAAATATTCATTGTTCGAAAATGGCAACGACAAGCAAAATTTTCGCTGATATTTAAACCAAATATCATAATAACCTGCAAGACGTCGCACCAAATAGTGTTAATTCTCCTGATCCTATCATATTCCCTCTACAAAACGACCATTGCTGTATACCGGCGACGCCTTTTTAGTTATATTCTAGCTAAATTTCGAGAATTTTGTGCAGCTTAGCAAGGATGTTTGGTAATATAGGCTAAAGGTTCAAGTGAGATAGTTCGAAGCCTGTTAATTGCTGGAGCCCCCTTTGAAACTGTAATAAAATCGTCTAATAGTAGCATGAATAAAGTTAAAAGCACGGCTCACCGGTACTGAAGGGGTTAACTTCTGTCTCCAGAGGGCGACCCAGTTCGTTCCCGCCTCAAGGGGGGATGATTGCTTTTCTGGACCACTTTCTCCCTTATCTTTAGCCCCATTATTTTTGAGATTTTAAGACGTTCGAACCATTAGTTTGGTTATTTAAGACTTTTCGCCCCATTTCTCTTGTCAATATTTCGTGCCATTTAAGTGTCGCTTTTTCCTGGCGAGTGATAGCGAGCCTACAATTTAGGGGGAATTCGGCCTGGATATTTTCTATCGAAAAATGTAGAAATTTATCTAGAAGGAGGATATTGGGGATGTTTTTGTAAACTTGATAGAGGACTAGGGAGGACACTAGAATATCAATAAATACGTAAATAATCACACAAATAAATACCCCCTACCCCCTTAAGAGGTAGATGTGGCTAATATTAATGAGGTCGCAAGAAGCCTTATATATATATATATATATATATAGAGAGAGAGAGAGAAGCAGAGGGAGAGAAGCAGAGAGAGAGGGAGAGAAGCAGAGAGAGAGGGAGAGAAGCAGAGAGAGAGGGAGAGAAGCAGAGAGAGAGGGAGAGAAGCAGAGAGAGAGGGAGAGAGAGGGAGAGAAGGTTCAGTGAGAGGGAGAGAAGGAGAGTGAGAGGGAGAGAAGGAGAGTGAGAGGGAGAGAAGGAGAGTGAGAGGGAGAGAAGGAGAGTGAGAGAGAGAGAGGGAGAGAAGCAGAGAGAGAGAGAGAGGGAGAGAAGCAGAGAGAGAGAGAGAGAGGGAGAGAAGCAGAGAGAGAGAGGGCGAGAGAGAGAAGCAGAGAGAGAGGGTGAGAGGGGAAGTGAAGGGCGAGAGAGAGAGAAGGGAAGTGAAGGGCGGGGTGAGGAAAGACAGGAACGGAGGGAAAGGAAGGGAGGGAGGGTTACCAGCCAGCAAGTCACGATCTGAAGCCCCTCCCACCATCTGCCTTATCTGTTCATTTAGGCTGCTCAAGGTACGGTATGCTGCTTACACTTAGTCAATATCCAGTTACCTGTTTCTATGTATGTCTTGGCACACTAACACACACACCCACACAAATACACCCCCACACCCACAAATACACACACACCACACAAATGCACACACACACAGCCACTCTCAGCCTTTCAACTCTCATTCATTTGCTTTCATATCTTGCGTCTCTAAAGTTTTAAAATCTATTCTTAATTAAAAATGTCTTAAGCATTCTGACCATTCCATACTTGCAGTGGTTTACAATTGTGTTCCTCAGGGTCCTGTCTTATCATCAGTTTATTTCTAAAATTCTTTAATGTTCTCAACTGTACCTCTAGTCCAAGGGTTCCCAACCTGGGGTACATGTACCCCCAGGGGTACATTTGCACTTCTCAGGGGGTACATAGGGGTCTGAGAGAATAACCATAGTGTACAAAACATGGTGTTCTAATCTACAGGCAGATTGCACAAAGTTGTATTTTTATCAATTTCCTCGTTTCAGTAAGCGAAAGTTATATTAAAATTTGGCAAGAATGTAGTTACCGGGTGGACCGCCCGCCTTACACTATGCGGATGCTTGCAATCATGTTCCCGTCTATTTTGACTGCCGTGGGATACAATAATAGGTTGAAGGGGGGCTTTTGCCCCCCTCACCCCCCATGACTTATTGTCATCATCATACATATTCCCAGCAGGGGTCAAATAACAGAAAAAATATACGGGAACTTAACCACGAGCGATCGACCTATGTAAACATGACTACCGTTGGACCGTACACCCGGATACTACATCCTTCCCTTAAAATTATATCAGTGAGGTGACTATTCCATTGTTTTCACTATTATGTGACTTCCTGCGGAATAAATATTATTCTCCTGTTATCTATGTATGTTCATATTTTCTTCTCTTTGCACGTGATATTGTTTAACCCTTAACCAACGGCGCTCGACATATGTCGAGTTAAAGAAAACGTGCCCATATGCGGACCTCGACATATGTCGAGTGCAATTTTGAGCACGTAATGTGCTCTGAGAGAGAGCTGAGCGGCGCGAGGAGCATAGATTCCTTCCTGACCGCTCGCCACCACCGCCGTGGGTCGACTGAAATTTATTACACCCTCCTCCACCCTCTCACTCGCTACACAGGGAATTACGGTATCTAAGGAAATTACCTTATTTTAGGGTTTTTGCACTCGTGTTGCATGATCGTTGCAAGAGAACCAGTGGTCGTAGAAGGATGGTTCGGGTGTCATTGGAAAGCTCTGTTTACGCCCTTTCAGGGATAGATACTTGTATTACGCTCTGGGTCTTGTTTATGCATGAAAAAGAGCACGGAAACAACCCAATTTAGGGTAAAACCACCCGCTTGACGGGTAGTTGAAGTTACCGACCCACCCGCTCTTTGTGTGTTAAATAAATTAACAAAGAAATACAAATATCCCCATTTTTAAAGACCTGAAGATAATTTTTAACATTATTATTATTATTATTACTATTATTATTATTATTATTATTATTATTATTATCACTACTTTATTATTATTATTTGTACCTGTATTACTATTATTATTAATATTAATATTATCATTATTATTAACCATATTTTCTGTGTATTTCCAGATGGAATTAGCAAGAATGGAAAATCCAAAAAGACAAAGAAAAATACGGAAACAAATGAAGGAAACCAATGGTAAGTCTGGCCGGAGGAGCACAGGCCCTGCAAAACCCTCCCCTCGTATGAACTCGGTTTATGTGACTGCCGGATTGATAAAACGCACCTTATTATATTTGTGAGAGATCCTTCCTAAGCCGAATTTATGGAACTCTCCTTGATTTTATACCCTGTGGAGTTGATTATTGGTGAGAGATCTTTGCTAAGCCGAATTTATGGAAATGACCTTGTTTTTAGCTCTGGAGTTGATTATTTGTGATGAGAGATCTTTCCTAAGCCTAATAACTGATAGACAGTGTTCGCCAATATTTATTCTACTTTAAGCTTATATATGAGAGGATTTTACTAAGCGAGATTAATGTTTAAATGTTCGCCATGCTGCAGTAATAAGATTCAATAATAGTTAGATCCAGTATATGTGAGATATTACTTAAGTTACTCAAGAGAGAAGAATGACAAGAAGACCAGAACAAGAGAAGAAGTAGAAGAAGAAAAGACGAAGGAATAAATATATATATGAAGAGGAAGCAGTGAAAACCATAAATTAAAGAAGGTCAAAAGTAAGAATAAGAGGAGGACTAAAAGATCTAGACAAGGCGATTTGCAGAAGTTTCCGACATTTCTAATATGTATCCACATCTCTACAAATTGATATGAAGAAGCTTATAATCTTGCTATTTAGGATCTGCATCTTGACACAGTGAAAAGCTAAAGTTCCAATCTCTCCATCAAGTGTTAGAATCTGAAGCTTTGGACAATTAAGGTGTTCGTTTTGTGACAGACTAAAGTTCCAAATCTCTCCATCAAATATCCGAAAATCAAGCTTTGGGAAATTCGGGTGTTCGTTTTGTGACAGACTAAAGTTCCTAATCTCTCCATCAAGAGTTCGAATCTGAAGCTTTGGACAATTAAGATGTTCGTTTTGTGACAGGCTAAAATTACAATCTCTCAAGAATCCGAATGTTAAGCTTTGAGAAATTAAGGTGTTTGTTTTGTAAATGTGGCCCCTGTATCGAATAGTAGCCGGAGATTTTGTAGGGTCTGTGCTGCGATGGGAGTCTTCCAAACCCTTCCTTCATCGCGGAACATAAGAAAACGGGAGTCTGCAGAAAGCCGAATGATCTACACATGGCAGATCTCTTTCACATCCAACCCATCTCTTCATGTTCATGGTTCTGTCAATGCTAAGGTAGGTACAAAGTTTATCAATTAGTTGGTGATACTAATGTTGTCACCATATTAATAGTAGACCTATTATGTTGGTAACCCCTTCTCTACCGGCGACGTCTTTTGTATTTTATTTCAGCTACATTTAGGCGGTTTTATGAAGCTTAGGAAGGATATATGGTAGCTAAAAGGATAAATTGAGATGGTATGTAGCTTTTAATTGGTAGACGTCCTTCCAAAGCTGAATAAAGTCATCTCATGGTAGCCAAAATAAAGTGAAGAAGATGTAGTAGGTAAAGAAGGGGTTAATAGTCAAATTTACATACTATACTCAGTTTCTTTTCAACTGACGGTAAATTGCAAAGTTCCCATCAAGATTTCTCAGTTATTTTGAAGATTTTGTAGTGAAATGTAGTGCTAATTATATAAACTTGGTCTTATTATGATGCACAGACATAGTAGTTTCATATTTGTCCAACCTTAACTATCGATAAATTAGCTGCTCAGGGATTCACTTTATCGTCAGCTGAAAATAAACAGAGTATAGTTAATATGTTAATTATCCAAAACTAGCACATCATTGTAATCCCTTCTCATATAGTAATTTGATCTTGAATTTTTTTCATTGTTACTACCTAGTTGCTAAAAATTCTTTCTTAGGAAAATGAAGTTGTATATGTGTATACTCTGGCACCTTCCCCAATTATCCTTTTTTTATGGGGGTGGCTGACTCGAGACAGAGCCCGAATAGGGACATCACAACATATCAGAAAAACAAAACAAAACATAAAATCTCACATCTAGGTCGGTTACTTGTTGGACCGTACACCCGGATACTACATCCTTCCCTTAAAATTATATCAGTGAGGTGACTATTCCATTGTTTTCACTATTATGGGACTTCCTGCGGCCCACAATCTGTATTGGACGTGAAACAATCAGGTATGTATACCAACTCGAGACAGCTGCAGTACCGCCCGATAATGGCCGAGTATGTGACAGATCAAAATATTTTATAGTCCCTGAGTTCATTTTATTGATAATATCAATGCTAAGATCCCTATCAGTCTACACATACATATTTCATAATAAAATAATATAAAATTTACATAATTTTATCCATTTTTATCCTAAATTGTTAGGGGTACATGGGTACCTATCAGAATGCCCAAGTGGTACAGAGGAACTAAAAGGTTGGGAACCCCTGCTCTAGTCCTATCCACTCATATGCCAATGAATCTACCTTACATTTTTCAACTAACTTTTTGCAGCGACCCTCTATGAGTCTATGTCGTCACTTCAAAAATCAAGTGATGAGGCCATAGCACCTATCTTCTGATGTATCAACTATTTCCAATTGGGGTAGAGATAACCTTCTTGCTTTCAATTATTAGAAATCCCAATTACTCCCTCTATCTACCAGTCACAATCTTCCACACGAATACCACTTACTCTACAATAACACTAAAATCAACCCTTTATCCTTTCAATATTCCTGGTATCTCTTTTTCTTCTCGCATATCTTGGAACATTCAGGCTAAATCAGTTTCCCAGAAGTTAGGTGTGCTAAACTGTATCCATGGGTTCTTTACCACTGCATAGCTTCTTGCTCTATACAGGGTTACTGTGCGCCCATGTATCAAGTACTGTTCGCATATGTGGGGAGGTTCCACTTCTCGGAAGGGTAGTCAACATCATTTTGTCTCGTCGACTTGCCTCTTCTAACTAGTTCTCTACAATATTTCTCTATATGCTGCAATGTTGCATCTATCTCTCTCTTTTACTGCTAATACAACCGCTCATGGCAGAGTGGTTAAGGTGCCCAGCTCTCCCAAATATAGCTGGGGTAAGTGGGTTCGAATCCTTGTCAGGATACCTCTCTCCCTTATGGAGAGTAGGTGGTACCCACCTTTTAACACATTCCCACCTCTATTCTTTCAAACTCTCTAAAGAGGGTATCACACAAGACTAAATTTTCTCCATTCTTCAGCCTTCAGCAAAATCAGAGAAACTGCCAGTCTCCAGCACGAATTTCGCTGATTGACTGAGGCGGCTTTTAAGGGGGGTGACCTGCTATTTTTTCTCCTTTTCTCTCTTTCTCTGGCTTGTAACCATTCGGCCCCATTCAGCCAACTGTTTTAAGACTTTTATCCCCATCCAGGTGTCGACATTTTCCTGGAGAGCGATAGCATTGTATGGAGAACTCCGGCTTTGCCAGAGAAATTTCTCTCGAAAAATTTACAAATTTAGCGAAAAATTTACAAATTTAGCCTTCTGTCAAAAACATATTTAAAATTATGCTGGCTCGCTACTGCTAGCCAGGAAAAAATCGACACCTGGATGGGAATAACCGTCTTAAAACAGTAGGCTGAATGGGGCCAAATGGATACGAGCCAGAGAGAGAGGGAGAGAAAAATAAAAATAAAAATAAAACGAGGTGGGCCCCCTTAATGGAAGCAGGCAGGATTCGGTCTGAGCTGGTTGCTTTTATTTTGAATTATAACTACGCTATATGACGTCGAATTATATATGTTGGTACAAAATTATGCGTTTTACTTATTTATAGACATAAATTAGGTCGATGAATGCTACATTAGCCATATGACTTGCAGCCACAGTCATTGAAAGTTTGTATTTTTTAATTAAAAAACAAAACAAAAAATAGAAGGTCCCACCCCTTTCCCATTCTTAAGTAAGCCATTTTAGATTTACAGAAGAGCGACCATTACTTGCATTACTGCATGTCTACAAACATTTCAGTAACTTAAGCATGTTTCTATTTTTTTTCTTTCTTTTTGTTGAAAGTTAGTGTTAGTCCCACAGTGGCTCAGGTATCATGATCCACCTACAAGACGATGATCTTTATATGCAGTAAAATTGTAGATGGATGAAAATTGCATATATATACTAAGCTATCCAATTGTACAGGTAATTTGTGTACGTACATTATATTGCATAATTTAAAATACCTTCTGACATTTAGCACAACAAGTAACCTTTCAACTGCAAAATGTATATAAAATGATGTGGGTGTGTGTGTGTGTTAAATGCTAGCTTGACTGACAGCATATACTGCATGTGCGTGCATTTATGTGGGATCACTTACATCTGCATTACCATGACTGTTTTTGCGATCGCAACCACCATAGAATATTTATTAGTTCGAAATGGATCTCTACGTCAGAAGGTCGAAATACTGTAAGTTAACCCTTTCAGTCTGAGGACGATTTTTTGCATTTTCGATTAGGAATGACCTCTTGGACTAGTCTTTTAATCTAACATTTACAATCCTATTCTTAATCACGTGAAAACTGAGTGTAAAGAATAACTGTACATCCTACACTGATCTAACAGTATACTGTATTTATATTGTCTATTGTAAAGAATAACTGTACATCCTACACTGATCTAATACTATACTGTATTTATATTGTCTATTGTAAAGAATAACTGTACATCCTACACTGATCTAACAGTATACTGTATTTATATTGTCTATTGTAAAGAATAACTGTACATCCTACACTGATCTAATACTATACTGTATTTATATTGTCTATTGTAAAGAATACTGTACATCCTACACTGATCTAACAGTATACTGTATTTATATTGTCTATTGTAAAGAATAACTGTACATCCTACACTGATCTAACAGTATACTGTATTTATATTGTCTATTGTAAAGAATAACTGTACATCCTACACTGATCTAATACTATACTGTATTTATATTGTCTATTGTAAAGAATAACTGTACATCCTACACTGATCTAACAGTATACTGTATTTATATTGTCTATTGTAAAGAATAACTGTACATCCTACACTGATCTAACAGTATACTGTATTTATATTGTCTATTGTAAAGAATAACTGTACATCCTACACTGATCTAACAGTATACTGTATTTATATTGTCTATTCATTGGGACAAGTCTAGAAATCCCACTCCTTAACTCAAAGAACTTGGGCATTTCAGCGGATACTTCTACCATTTGGAAAACATTAACCAGTAAGTAGATGGAGATATTTACAGCTCGTTTGCTTCAGCCCACCCATTTATTCCAAGAGGCTAGAAGTCACAATGTCTAGACTTGTCATAATGAACAGAATTTCATCGTAGAAGGCCAAGGTTTCACTGTGCCAAGGTTTATGAATATGACATGGTAACATTAGTGGCCTTCCATTCTAACTATTTCCATCGCATGACGCTCATTAGGGTTTCATGCTGAATACTTCCACACGAATTTTATTATACTTAGGAAAGGCCTGTCAGCAGTAGAATATATTTGAAATATAGTTAAACCCATTCTTTCCGAGGGTGAGTAAAATCCTATAACTGTAGTATTAACAATTTAAAATATAATTAAGCCGTTTCTTTTCGAAGCTTTAAGGGGAGATATCCACTTGAGGGATTTTTTTCTTGACTCCTTTCTCCCTCATGTTTAGCCCCATTGTTTTTCTAATGTTAAGACGTTCGCCCCATTATTTTTACGATTTTAAGAACTTTCAACCCATTTCTGTCAATTTTAAGACCTTTCGTGCCATTTAGGTGTCGATTTTATCCTGGCGAGCGATAGCGAGCCTGTAATTTAAGAGGAACCGGCTTTCAGCCGGGACATTTTTCTACCGAAAAAATTACAAATTTATCTTGAAAGGGGCTCAAGGGGGTGTAATCTTAAGCTTGAAGGATATCTACGGACCAAATTAAAAACCTCCCCTTGAAAAATCCCCTGGCTGTAGTATTAATAGAGTATACAGTATAGTCGTATTCTGATTGAAGGGATTAAAAACCCATTGATATAATTCTTCGTCTCAGATAATTCTTTCAAGTAAATCGAATAAGTAATGTGTAATATAGTCCAATGCATCAAAAGGAGCCTTATAATATATGATCGCTACCTCAATAATTGTTTGCTAAATCAGTATTGGCAACTCGAAGGAAGCTCTCCACTGATGACTTTGGCCAAATAGTACAATGACCCAAAAAACAATATAGTTCTTTATTAATGACAAAAATAGCATCTTGGCTTTTAAAATCATGTAAGAGGTTAGTTTTCAAAATATTAATGTTGATTATATTGGTGCTCATATCAAGTTTGTACCCTCATATGGAATTCATAGATGATATCCTAATTGCGGTTGCCATATAATTGCGGTTGCCATATAATTGCGGTTGCCATATAATTGCGGTTGCCATATAATTGCGGTTGCCATATCATTTCATTCATGAGCTGTATGTCCCGTGGTCAGATATTGGATAGGTTGTATGTGTCTTGATGGTGTAATGGTTAGTGCTTAACTAAGATCTGTATGTGGTAACCCAGGTTCGAATCCCAACTAGTTTTGGGATTTTAAGACCTTTCGTGCCATTTATGTGTGTCGAGTTTTTCCTGGTGAGCGATAGCGAGCCTGTAATTTATGAGGAATGGGCCTTCGGCCGGGACATTTTTCTACCGAAAAATGTACATATTTATCTCGAAAGGAGGGAGGGGGGGATATTTTGTTAAAGCTTGATGGAGGTCTAGGAAGCAAACTAAAAACCTCTCCTTCACCTCTCTTTACACCCATATATGTTAATACTCATAATAATCCTCCTGCAATGCTGGTGCAGGATATACTGTATATACAGTAGTTTGGTCTCTGGATATATCTTCTACATACTAACAAATATGATATAGACTCCTTTGTTTGATAATTACGGCAACATTTAAAACAAATATTTATACTACATTAATAGCTACCACCTGATCTACACGTTTAACGGACACGTTAATTAATAATAATTGTGGAATCCAATGTTTTTCGATTATATTGAGTACCAGCGACGTGTTTTATCCTTTATTCTAGCTATATTTAGACGATATTATGCAGTTTAAGAAGGATTTGTGGCAGTGAAAAAGCGGAAGTGAGATAGTTCGAAGCTTACTAGTTGCTGGAGGCTCTTCTGAAACTGAATACAATCCTCTAATAGTACCCAGAAAAAAGTTA
The DNA here is from genome assembly GCA_032716605.1 of Paralithodes platypus. NCBI lineage: Eukaryota > Metazoa > Arthropoda > Malacostraca > Decapoda > Lithodidae > Paralithodes > Paralithodes platypus. The sequence continues at coordinate 27,334,955 of CM064522.1, read as the reverse complement.
AAAGGACATCACCGGTACTGAACGGGTTAATAACACCTTAGGTCTGCCAAATAACTGTTACTATATACGCTAGTTATAGATTACGAAATATCTCTCAAAGGTAGTCGAACACTTGATTTGATTAGCCTATACTATGTATCTATTGTCAGACAGTATGATCTCCGAAGGGTTGGACACCAATGAGTTGCCCCCATGCCCCTCTGTTCCCCGTCAGCGACGGCCCTCCTCCCTAGTACTCCTCCCAACCAACACCGTTTTCACTCATGTACAGTCGTCGGAACAAGTTCTTTACAAAGCTGTGATTTTCGTTATGCAAGTATTACATATTGCTGGGAATAGCTTAGAAATAATTACTAGAATATAATTAACTCAACAGTTTGTTAAAAAGTATGAGAAGGAAAGTTTATTCGAAATTTGAATATACTATTTTTTTTTTTTTTTTGCATTATGAAAAATGGTAGGGTGGAACAAAATTATTCCTAGAACTGTACCTCTTTACTCCATCCTTCCACCACACTCTCGGTCGGCCTCTCCCTCTCTGTCCCTCCACCTCACTCTTGTACACTCTATTTTATTAATGTTCTCGTTTCCCATACGTTCCACATGGCATCTTAAGGCGTTCCTTTTTCACACTTTCCAGCACATTTACATCCACACTATACTGCTCTCTTACTTCCTCATTCGTCTGTCTATCCCTCCATGTAACTCCACATGCACTTCTCAAGTAACTCATTTCCACCCATCTCACTCTTGGTTTGTGCCCCTTCAACAACGTCCAGGTTTCTCTCCCGTACGTCAATTTCGGGATAACTATACTATCATGTAATGACTTCTTTACTTCCATGCTGAAAACCCTATTCCTTGTCATTGCTTTCAGCGTTCCTACAACCCTCTTCCCCTGTTGTACTCGTCATTCTCCATACTACCATCTTTACTCATCACACTGCCCTAATCATTAAATTAGCTGACATTCTCTATAACCTGACCATTCAAACTCACCTCACACTGTGACTGCACCTCTTTCAAAGTCCATAACCTTACTCTTCCCTACATTTACCTTCAGGTTCCGTTTCTCACACACGGTTCCAAACATATTTACCAAACTTGTAACTCTCACTTATTATCACTCATCAGAACTTTGAATAGGCACTCCCCTTAAATACACAATTTTAATATATTAATGTATCGATTAAAATTATATCTATCTATCTCTATCTATATCCCCCCTCTATCTCTCTCTCTCTCTCTCTCTCTCTCTCTCTCTCTCTCTCTCTTAAACAAAGATAAGTGATTAACCTGCTTACTTACCTACAGTATAATTATACCAAACTATTTTTATTGACTAATATGCCTTCCAACTACATAATTATTTACCTGACTTACCGTAATACAAATTATCCTATCTATCAACCTTTTTACCTACATAATTATGGTCTAAACTGCCTGCTTCAACACTTACCATTTTATCTGTAAGCTCTCTTTGCAAACTTGCCTACTTCTCTAATTAGCAGTATAATTTCGAGGCGCTTTTCGACTAAGATTGTTTTTCTACCTACCGAACTACTTACTAAGCATTTTAAAGATAATGATGTTTTGATAATTTATTCTGGATATCATTAGACGAATTTTTACAATTTAGGAAGGATCTGTGGGAATTATATGGGTAAAGTCTATCTCAATTGACCCTCTGACTTCCTTATATCTTTCTTAATCTGAATAAAACCGTCTAATAAAAACCAGAAAATGGAAAATAAATGCGTCATCGTATCTTCTAAGGGTTAACCCCTTCTGTACCGCCGACGTCTTTTTAACTTTATTTTAGCTATATTTAGACGATTTTGTGCAGTTTAAGAAGGATCCGCGGTAGCAAAAATGGTTAATTGAGATAGTTCGAAGCCTGTTAATTGCTGGACGCCATTTTTAAACTGAATAAAATCGTCTAATAGTAGGCAGAATAAAGTTAAAAAGACGTCGCCGGTACAGAAGAGGTTAAAGGGATGCCATATTTTGATCACCTACCTACGTACTGATGTGTAAGAGAAAGTACCAACTATTATACTACGTCAACAACACATTATGACGTCACCAGGATAATATAAACAGCGATGTCTTACGATAGCCGTGTTTGAATCCATGTTTTTTTTTTTTTTTTTTTTTTTTTTTTTTTTTTTTAACAACCTCCCTCTTCATATTGACCAAGTAGAAAGTCCACATTCCAAGAGGCTGGTGATTATAAGGGGTTGACTGATTGGTGAAAAGGCAAACCCTTCCATTACCAGGGACGTCCTAATTATCCTATTCTGGCAACTATTAGACGATTTTATTCAGCTTGGGAAGGACCTGTAGCAATAATAAGGCTTCCATATATCTCAACCAACCCTTTTAACTGCCATAGATACTTCCTAATCTATATAATCTCGTCAAAATATAGCTAGAATATACTATAACACACGTCGCTGGTACTCAAAGGGTTAATTATGGGAATGGCAGTAGAGATAAACACGGTGGTTATTATAGCAATATATGTGTGTTCTCTTGTCACCTCTGTTTTTACTTTCTTGTGTCTCTTGCTGATCCTCCCTACCCCTTGTGGGAGTAAGGGCTGGCTACTGACTGACTGACTTATATTATCCGGTTATGATGATGCTGTTGTCAGGAGTTACCATAATGCGTATGATAGTAATGTTTACCTTTGAAATGTAGTCCGGGATCTGATTACTTATTTAACTTTTCTGTTTTCGAGCCATTATTAGACGATTTTAATATCCAGATTAAGAAGGGTATATGTGAGTAGTGTGAGTAACAGAACTGCTGATGTTATCTTAAAACTTTACTTGTCATTAGTGAGACCCCATATGGATTATGCTGTTCAATTTTGGTGTCCTTATTACAGAATGGACATAGATTCATTGGAGAGAGTACAACGTAGAATGACAAAAATGATCCATAATATTAGAAATTTTCCGTATGAAAAAAGGTTGAAGAAATTAGGCTTACATTCGTTAGAGAGACGCAGAGTTAGAGGGGATATGATAGAGGTATTCAAGTGGGTTAGTGGGATTAATAAAGGGGACATGAACAATTTACTAACGCTCAGTGATAGCGAAAGAACTCGTACAAATGGTTTCAAATTAGATAAATTTCATTTCAGAAAAGATATAGGCAAATATTGGTTTGGTAACAGAGTTGTAGATGGGTGGAATAGGCTACCAAGTGATATAGTGGGATCAAGAACGATAGGGAGCTTTAAGGCCGCGTCATACAGAACTCGAATCCACCAGAACCCACTGGAATCTAACTTTTCACCGGAATTGACGAGAATTACGCGGCCTTAATTGAGTGTGACTTCAGAGTAGAATGCGACCCGTCAATGACCGGAATGTAACTCTAACGTAACTCGATGGACTCGAATGTAACCAAAATATGAGTCGATGTTAACCAGTAAGTGACTCGAAGGAAACCGGATTTGGAAAGACTATTCGATCCCAAGTCGAATGCAACTCGAATGACCAAAATGAGACCGGAATGTCCGTATATCATGACCAGAATTACATGAAGTTAAGTCGAACGTAAGTGGAACTAAGTTGAACGTAACTCGAACGTAAGTGGAACGTGACTCGAATAGGCAGAAGGTGACTAGATGAGGAACCTTTGAGTATATAAAGGGAGGATTGGTTCACAGGCACACCAGTAGTAACAGGGCACTCACCACGGCAACATAAGCACTTTCAATCACATACACACATACACGAGGGGAGGGGGTGGGGGGTGTGTGGAGATAGGGTTTTTCTGGACCCCCTTCTCCCTCATGTTTAGCCCCATTAGTTTTTGAGATGTTATGACGTTCATTCCATTAGTTTGGCGGTTATAAAAAAAAAATCCCTATTTCTTTGTTAATATTATTAAGACCTTTCGTGCCATTTAGGCATGGGTTTATTTCCTAGCGAGCGATAGCGAGCCTGTAACTTTAGGAGGAACTGGCCATCGGCTGGGACACTTTTCTACCGAAAAATTTACAAATTAATCTTGAATTGAGTGTGTTTTTTAAGCTTTGATGGATGTCTAGCGAAGAAAGTAAAACAAAAAAATATATATAGGCTAAATAAAAAATAGACCAAAAAGTAACCCTACCCCCTTAACTCACACAGCTGGGGTGAAGGAAGAACACTTTTCATTGGTAGACACAACTGAGGGGAAGCCGGAGTTAAGGTGTGGAGAGTTAGATGAGTAATTCCAGGTACTACTTGAAATACAATGGCCTCGTATAGGGCCGATTTTATATTTTATTTTATTTTTTATTTATTTTTTCAATCCGTTATATATTTGGGGCCGCACCTAGTCGAGTTATATTCTGGTTGTATTCCAGTTACCTTCTAGTTGGATTCCACTTGTATTCTAGTACTTCTAGTCATGTTAGAGTCGACATCCAGTGTACACTCGATACATCAAGCAAGTATGCAGTCATCTACCAGTCATATTCTAGTCGGCATCCAGTTGTATTCTTCTTAATTCGAGTTCTATTCAACTCTCATTCCATTACATTCAATTTTAAAGTGGAATAATCAACTTGTCATCCAGTTGCCTTCCGGTCATTATCGAGTGGCATCGAGTTACATTCAAGTAATTCGAGTCGGCATCGACTATAAACATTACATCAGAACATGACCAGAATAGGTAGAATGCGACTCTAATGCGACCAGGATACGACTAGAATGTAACTCGATAATTTTTAACGTTTTTTCACTTGATAAATCGTAGAAAGTTAACGCATGCACTAACTTTTTGCTCACTCACTCGATCAATCGAGTGACGACTAGAACATCACTCGAAACACAAGAATAGACAAGAATCTAACTAGAACACGTACAAGAATAGACCAGAATGGGGAAGAAGTGGCTAAAATTGGAATTTTTGAATTCATTCCGGTGGGTTCTGGTGGATTCGAGTTCTGTATGACGCGGCTTTTAAGATAAAATTAGATAGGCATATGGACGAGATGGGTTGGGTGTGAGGGGGATCTACCAGGTGTGGGCCAATCGGCGCTCAGCAGACCCCCGTAATCTTGTGTTAATCCCTGACCATTTTGGTGGGGGCAGTACTCAAGGTATTAGTGAGTTGGGCCTTGTAATTGGGGTTGGGTGTGACAGGGATCAGCCTTGTATGGGCCGATCGGCTTTTTGCAGACTCTCATTTTCTTATGTTCTAATGGAAGCCAGTGTTAATTGAGTTTTTAACTATATAATTCCTACAGATCCTACCTAAATTGTATAAAATCATCCATTGATAGCCAGAATAAACTGTTAAAATGCTTCATAATCTTCTAATGGTTATTGAAGTGGAGTAGTCATCCCTTGTTTTAGAGGGTTAATTCATATTTATTCACCAACCCACCAATTAATTTACAAATAAACCTAATTAATGAAATCATTGAAACTAATGGATATATGAGGTACTCCAAGGACTCGAACCTATGATACTCACACCGAAATTCGACGCACTAAGCATTACGCTACCAAGACAGTTAAAGGTTTAAACACAAGCCTACGACATATTATTCATTCTCGAATACTGAATATTGATCTGAGCTTGTACATAATTATACCCAACTGCGCTATGGTAGCCTAATGATGATATGAATGGAAGGGGTAATTGATGGGACACTTAACCACAATGGAAGGACTCCCTAGGAATTACTCGTGAACCTGAATACATTCATAATTATTCACCAACCCACCAATTAATTTACAAATAATTCTAATTAATGAACTAATGAAACTAACGAATATATGTGGTACTCCAAGGACTTGAACCTAGGATACTTGCACCGAAATTCGGCGCCGTCCTTTTAACTTTATTCTGGCTACTATTACACGATTTTATTCAGTTTCAAAAGGGGCTCCAGGAAATTCACAGGCTTCGAACTATCCCACCCTTTTTACTGCCTTAGATCTTTCTTAAACTGCACAAAATCATCTAAATATAGCAAGAATAAAATGGAAAAAGACGTCGCCGGTACAGAAGGGGTTAATGACGGAGAAAGTTTGGTGATAGCGATAGTGGTGACAATGATATAGTTTATTCGCCGTAAGTAGGCGAAAAGTCATGACCTCTATTCTCTGTAACTCAAAAAGGGCTAGAGCAAATTGGCTGTCAATTTGCACATCTATTCCTTAATTGTCTGACTTTTCCCAAATGGTAGAAATATATAATATTATCTCGATTACACTAGGCGTTTTTTAGTTACAGAGGTTAGAGGTCATGATTTCTCGCCTACTTAGAGCGAATAGACTATGATGTACAGATATTAGTGGTGATTGCCATAGAAATAAAAATTAAAGGGTAATGCTGCTGTAAATGATTATGATAATAATTCTAATTAGTGTGGCCATAATACTGGTAAGGTATAATAATAATCTTAATAGGATCTGTGGGAATTATAAGGGTAATGACTATCTCGATTAACCCTATAACTTCCATATTCCGGTACCTTTCATAATCCAATTAAAAACTTCTAATAATAGCCAGAAAACAAAAAATAAATGCGTAATCAGATTTTGAAAGTGTTAAGATTATATTCATGGTGGTGGGAAGTAGAGGGTTGTTTTTAGTTATATGATATGCAAGGTTTACGGTCAAAAGTAGGAATTGGATACGGTTACAGTTTGCTTGACAACAGCTGGTGATACGATTGTTCTAAATTAATGATGTAAGTGACTATAATTGGTGATACATGATGGAGATAAGGTGGCTTATGTCAATAAGTTGATAAAGTTGATAGATATACGTAAATCTGTTAATGATGTTGATTTACGACATTAATTCGAAGGAAATGGCGATACGCATACGTTTCTGATAACTTGTTGGCAAATACTATAGCATATAGTATTATTAATACAGTATATAGCTAGAAAAGCTAACGGTGACGATAGTATAGTGAACCCGGGCTGATAATAGAGATAATGTGGATAATGATGGTGTATGATTATTGTAATGGACGTATACACGATGATCGCACTATAGATTAAGCCTTTAAGGGGAGATGGGTAGTTTTTTGTTGTGGTCTCCTTTCTTCCTCATGTTTAGTCCCATTATTTTTCAGATTTTAAGAAATTCGGCCCATTAGTTTGGCGATTTTAAGACCTTTCACCCCATATTTTTGTCAATATTAGGACCTTTCGTGCCATTTAGGTGTCGATTATCTCCTGGTGACCGATAGCGAGCCTGTAATTTTCGGCTGGGATATTTTTCTACCGAAAATTTACCAATTCATCTTGAAGAGGGGTGGGTCTATTTTTTTTTTTTTTTTTTTTTTTGTTAAGCTTGATGGAGGTTTAGCAAGGAAACTAATCTATCTATCTATCTATCTATATGCTCAGGCCCAATCCCCATTTTGGGGGTAGCCGACTCAAGACAGAGCAAGAACAGGGAAAACACAAAACAACATAAAACAAAAAATAAACACTGATAAAAAACACAAACTCACACACATCCAGGTCACCCAGGAGAAGACCCAGAGACCAGGGTTACCAAGGTCGCTCCAGCACTCCCCCGGCCCCTGACCACCCGGAGAGGTTCCGATCTCGGCAGGCAGACATGCAGCGGAGCCAAAGCCACAAGCCCTCTCACCACACTTCCAGGCACACCCTTCATATTAATCGTCTCCCCGGGCCAGGCGCCTGATGGACTATTATCTAGTCGAACTTGCGCCCGACCCCTTACTCCAAATGACCACGTGTTCACTCAACTATTCACAAGCATTCTCCATTCACTCCTGTCCACCACCACTTCCCCTGCCTGATCTATAGTCATTCCTCTATCATCCAAAGCCTTTCTTACACAGTCTCTCCATCTCAATGGGGGTCTTCCTGCCCTTCTATCTCCCCTTGTACCTGACTCACATATTATCTTTGTAAGCCTTTCATCTCCCATTCGTTCAACATGACCATACCAGCTCAGCACCCTTCTGTCCACTCTGGCTGACAAATGTTCCTGCTGCCTCACTCTCCTACGTATCTCTTCATTCCTCAATCTGTCTCTACGAGTAACTCCACACATACACCTCAAGCAGCTCATCTCCATCACATCCAGCCCTCTTTTCTCCTTTTTCTTCAGAGCCCATGTCTCAGCCCCATACATCACTGTTGGCACAACAATTCCTTGATACAGTGCACTTTTTACTTTCACTCCGAGATTTCTCGTCTTCCACATACTTCCCATTGCTCCGAAAACCTTCCTTCCTTCACACACTCTCTGTTTTACCTCCACTTCCATACCTCCACTCCTGCTTATCGTTCCTCCTAGATATTTAAAACACTCTACTTGTTCTAATTTATTAGGAAACTAATAAATAAATAAATAAGTACACAAATAAAATAAGCCCTACCGCGTAATGCCGGTGGTGATGATTATAATACAGTTAAATTATTATTGGATATATGCTAAAGATGATGCGGAACTGATGACTCATGTTGTTGCTGGTGTTGAGAGCTTGTCATAACACTGATTCAATTAACCCTCTTCTGTACCAGCGACGTAATTTTAATTTTATTCTAGCTACAGTATATTGAGACGATCTTGTGCAGTGTACAAAGGATCTGAGGTAGTATAAAGGGTTAAGTGAGGTAGTTCGAAGCCTGTTAATTGTTGTAGGCCCTATTTAAACTGAATACAAAATCGTCTAATAGTAACCAGAATAAACTTAAAAAGACGTCGCCGGTACAAAAAGGGTTAATACCGTTGCTGATGATAAATGGTTATAACGGATGATAATAATGATGGGAGCTCATATGAATACATTACAGACAATTATTCTGCTGGCGATGATAATTAGGGATGAATAATTGATACTGATGATCGTGGTGATGATTATGATGATTAAATGTTATTGCAGGGGCTTTAAATTGATGATGATGGTGGTGGTGGTGATGCTGCTGCTGCTGTTGATGATGATTATTTTACTTGTGATGATAATTGATGAAATATACAAAAGTTACTGATGAGTGTTGATGATGTTAACCACTACTGTAACGACGACGTCTTTATAAATTTATTCTAGCTATATTTAGAGGATTTTGTGCAGTTTAAGAGGGATATGTGGTAGTAAAAAGGGTTCAGTGAGATAGTCCGCAGCCTGTCAATTAATGGAGGCCCCATTTAAACTGAATAAAATCGTCTAATAGTAGCCAGCATAACATCAAAAGGACGTCACCGATATTGAAGAGGTTAATGGGGATGGTGATGGGGATGATTTTAATGATGATGGTGTTTGATGAAGCCGCATGTAGTTGGTAATATCGATGTAGATATTGATGGTGATGTTGACGGTGATGTTGACGGTGATGGTGATGATGGTGGTTATGTTGTTATTGATGTTGATGGTGATGCTGATGATGTTGATGGGTGTTGTTGATAGTGGATATGTTGATGGTATGGTGATAATGGTATTGTTGATTTGCATGGTGATAATGGTGATGTTGATAGGGGTTATGTTGTTGGTGTGTTGATGATAGTGTTTATGTTGATGATGTGATGATGTTGATGGTGTTGCTGATAGTGGTTATTTGAGGGTGCGGTGATGATGATTTGGTGATGCTGCTGATGGTGATAATGTTAAAGTTAATGGTGATTATGGTGTTGTTGTTGAGAGTGGTTATGTTAATGGTATGATGATGGTATTAGTAGTGATGCTGATGGTTGTAATGTTGATGTTGATGCTGTTGAGAGTGGTTATGTTAATGGTATTATGATGATAGTATTGGTGATGCTGATGTTGTTGATATTGATAATGATGTTGATAGTGGTTATGTTGATGATGTGGTGTTGATGGTAATGGTGGTGATGGTGATGAAGGCGGTGTTGATAGTGGTTATGCTGACTGTGTGGTGATGATGGTATTGGTGATGATGTTGATGTAAATGGTGATTATGTTGTTGATAGTGTGGTGATGATGGTGTTGAAGCTGATGGCGATGATATGTTGTTGATTGTGGTTATGTTGATGGTGTGGTGATGATGGTATTAGTGATGCTTCGATGGTGGTGATAATGGTGATGTTGATGGTGAGGAAGGTGGTGGTGGTTGTGGTGGCCAGGGGTTACACAAGCAGCAGTGGTGATGATGATGATGATGGAGGAAGGGGAAAGGCGATGACTGGGCACCTTTCATCACCACCACTCCTACTACTACGACTACTACTACTGAGAGAGAGAGAGAGAGAGAGAGAGAGAGAGAGAGAGAGAGGGAGAGAGAGGGAGAGAGAGGGAGGGAGAGGGAGGGAGAGGGAGAGGGAGAGGGAGAGGGAGAGGGAGAGGGAGATTTGATTTTGATTTTGATTTTGCCCCGAGGGGCGAGTTTATTGAGCAGCGCCCCCCATCCTGTGAGGGGACAACCACTAGTAAGGCGATACATACTGCTCAAAGAGCCATTATTCCACTGAAACAACAGCATCGTCGTCTGGTTACATTCATATTTGTGTTTATAAGTCAGGTTGGCATTATTCAGATGCGTTATTATAGTTTCCTCATTTAATTGTCACATGGTCTGTATATACGTATTTCATTAAAAAAAAAAAAAAAAAAAAAAAAAAAAAAAAAGCAAGCAAGCTAGCTTGTAGTGACTGAATTATTAATTGACAGGTTGTAAATAATAGCACTACAGAACTAGTGCAATCGTATGAGGAGACTATTCATATTTTCATTACATCAATGATTATTGAGATCATAGTTAGCTGAATACAATTATTACAAAAATAGGCAATGGTATAAATCAACATAATACATAATTTAATACAGGCGGACATAATCATGATCCGGTTCGTTGTGCACTGGGAGCTAAGGTGTCTTGAGATCGCCTCGTACCCATACACAACGAACGTATTATAGTCTGCATGGTTGGTATCTAATTGAATATACTTAGTGGGTATTTCAAGAATGTCAGGGGGTAAGGAAATGTGATTTGTATATTAGAAGACTGTGATTAACGAGACGTGTAACATGTGGAGGGAGGTGGTAGAAAGAGAGGGATCTCGTCGGGGGTGGAAGTTTCGCTCCCAGGAATTTTCGTTCCTGTGGTATTTAAAATAATAATAATAATAATAAGGGGACAACCACTGGTAAGGCAATACATACTGCTCAAAGAGCATTATTCTACTGTAACAACAGTATCGTCGTCTGGTGTTATTTTAGTTTCCTCATTTGATTGCCACATATGCTGTATATACGTGCTCATGGAAAAAAAAAAAAAAAAAAAAAAAAAAAAAAGTGACTGAATTATTAATTGACAGGTAAATAATAGCACTACAAAACTAGTGCAATCATATGAGGAGGCTATTCATGTTTTCTTACATCAATGGTTATTGAGATCATAGGTAGCTGAATACAATTATTACATACAAGATGTGACTAAGATTTCGAACTACATTAAGTATTATGCAATAATAGTTCGACAAATATATTACAATCAGGTATGAGGGACACTTCACATTCTTCATTACATCAACGGTTATTGAGGTCATAGTTAGCTGAATACAAGAGTCACATACATGATGACTATTATTACCAACTACCGTAGTGATAATGGAATTATAGTAATACAAAGTATTTTACAAAGAGTGAGTTACATGGTTCAAATTGTTATTACATTAATGGTTATTGAGGGGGTAGTTAGCGCAATATGACCAGTGGAGAAGTTTACATGCCGATAGTAATATAATATTTAGTAGGGTCAGTGATTATGCGTCAGCGGGACCGGCGTTGTAGTAGGAAGAGGAATGGGTGGGAGAGAGGGAGGAGTAAGGGGGGGGGGGGGGAGGAGGAGGGGGTATAAACGGTAACTCCAGTGAGGTAGGAAAGTGTTGTGAGGAGGGGAGGTGTGTGAAGTTGGTATGGTCCCTTCTTAAAAACATCCTAGAGGGACCCTACCCGTCGTGACCCCAGTCACCCAGAACCCCCCAGCACCAATGGCCTTCTCTATGACATAATTAATGTATAGAGAAGGCATTTGCCCCAGCACCCAAAACACACAGCCACACAGATTCCAGATTTCACTATTCAAATTATTTTATTTTCCATAAAATAATTATTTTCGGAGGGAAGGTGCAAGAGAGAGAGTATAGAGAGGTAAGAGAGAAGAGAGAGGTTAGAGAGAGAGAGAGAGAGAGATAAGAGAGAGAGAGAGAGGAATAGTTGTAGTAATATCAGAGCCCTTGCGGTCCATTCCGGGAGGAGATACTCGAAGTGAAAGGAGAGAGACTGTTTAGTGCACTACACTCTTTACAGGACAGTGTGCCAAAAATTACTATCTACTCTTCTTCTTGAACTGCTCTACTAACTAACTTACTGATAGAACGAGTTATTTACAAACTTCGTAAGGGGAAGTTTGTCTCCAGGTAGAACATCACCGGTATATTATATGTGAAAATGTTTTTTCCACAGATACTAGTGCTGAACCTTTTTCGATTCTAATTTCCAGCCATGGTTGCGTGGTTGTATTCATATTGAGTGCTAACACAGTTTGCTATAAGATCCCATCCACCTCCCCATAATCCAATAATAACTAATCGCACATTGTCAAAAACCCATTTAAGGTATTGTTAACAAAAAAAAAACTGTCAATGACTGCTGACCTCGTAGGCTTGCATGTCTCCAACGGGAAGATACAGATGCAACAAGAGCTCGCACAAACCGGTCAATCAATGGTTCATGATCTTCTGAGAATAAAATATCGATTGGAGATAAGCTTTGTTGGGAGACCTCTAGCTTGGAGAGAGAGAGATAGAGAGAGAGAGAGAGAGAGGAGAGAGAGAGAGAGAGAGAGATAGAGAGAGAGAGAGAGAGAGAGAGAGAGAGAGAGAGAGAGAGAGAGAGAGAGAGAGAGAGAGAGAGTAGAGAGAGAGAGAGAGAGAGTAGAGAGAGAGAGAGAGAGAGAGAGAGAGAAAAGTTAATGAAGAGAGAGAGAGAGAGAGAGAGAGAGAGAGAGAGAGAGAACATGCGTTCCCATTCTTAAGGAAGCCATTTTAGATTTAAGAAGAGTGACAATTACTTGCATTACTGCATGTCCACAAACATTTCAGTAAGTGAAGGCAATGTTTCATTCTATTTTTTTTATTTATTCGTAGTATTTTTTGTTATTTGTTTAGTAATGGTGACCAGTTACAAAGTGGTGTACAACTCTATCTTATTCGTAGTTACATTATAGTTTATCGTTATTATACGAGTACCTCCCTACAATCAACCTAGTTGTTCCCCAATTCGGCCCTCCGCCACGACCATTTCACCGGTCAAGTCTCTCAATCTTGTCCTCTGTAGCGGGGAGGACCTTGTACCCCTGAGACACAGGAGTGCAGACATGAGAAGAGAGAAAGAGAGCCGGCATCTCATATAAGTTATGACTTGGCTTCTATGCTGGCGCTTTTTCTCTGATATTTGTTCAGCTAATCTGGAATAGAAGACACTTGCAGAAGCGTCCCATTCCTCCCGACGATGAGAAGACCAGAGGAGTAAAGCTTCCTTGAGCCAGGTTCAAAATTCTTTTTTCATAAGCGCGGTTTCTTCTCACTTTCGGTTTTCAAGTATGCGCCCTTGCGTCCTCGCTCACGATATGTTTGTGCTCTTGGGTTGAAGATGTCTGATGTTGAAAAAAGCCCGTTGTCCCCTCGTCCAAAAACCTCAAGCACTTAAGTCCACTCTTGCTTCATTTGAAGTATTGACAGTATTGGTGTGCCAAAGCGCTGTCCGTCCATAGCGCAGAAGTTCCGGATACGATTCTGACATCATGGCAAACCTCGTCCAGCATTTGATGCAGTGGAGGGTCTCGTACTTCATCATGCCGGATACAGATGAATCCGTCCTTTCTTACAGGTCATACAGTGGTCTGAGTTGTTTATGTCACCACATGAACATTTCAGCGGCAGGTTCGAAAATAGGCCAGAAATAACTCAAGGGCGACGGCATCATTGAATTCTTGTTTATTTAAGCTGAAGCCTTTTTCCTTTATTGGTAATGAAGTGAGCCAATTTGAAGCCCCCGGGTCTTGTGCCATCTCAACTATCATTTTCAGTTCTTCCCTACATCTGGTCTTAATTTGTCTTTTGTATAGGCTATGTTTCTGTCTC
>CM064522.1:27236829-27320746 GCA_032716605.1 Paralithodes platypus | reverse complement strand
ACTTATGAATTAAAGTGTTTGCTTCGTAAATGCGTCAGGTCAGGGTAAGCTCAGCTCTGAGCCGAGATCTGACATTGGGGTTTTTATTTATAGATCTTGTTTTCTGTTTTTGGTTTAAGGGGAGTTTTTTTACGGGACGTTTCCTAGCACTTCCATTTCAAACTACCTTGGAAAAATTACACTCCCCACGACCCCCCCTTTCAAGGGATAAATTTGGTACAAGTTTTGGTGAATGACCGACAACGAGAAATTTCCCGGGCCGAAGGCCGGTTCCCTCTTAAATTACAGGCATCGCTATTCTTTTTTCGCTCGCCAGGAAAAATAACATTGACACCTAATTATGGTTGGGACGAAGGTCTTACTTTAAAAACGTGACATAAATGGGTTGTGGTGGAAAGTGAAAGTTCTTTACCAATTGCCAAACTAATGGGGCGAACCTCGTCTTAACATCTAAAAAGCAATGGGGCTAACCCTAAGGAGGAGGAAAGGTGGTAAATAAGGGGGGAGGAAAAAAAAATCCTCAAAGTGGAACTCTTCCCTTACTTCCGAAATGTAGTCATTATAGAGGAATGCGGGAAAGAAGGAAAAAGTCGTGTATACAAAGAAAAAGCACTAATTTATTTGCAATGTTCAATGCTTAATACCATAATAATACTCAAGGTCTGGATCGTATGGCAGACCGATTTTTGGATATAATAGTGACATATAAATGTTTTAGAATAAGTGATTACAATGAATTACACGTGCAGGTTGGTTAGGAGATCCCCAGTAACATGGCTGTCGCATGACAGTAAAGTAGACCAATAAAGTAGACATCTACTTCATTATAGCACAATTTCGGAGATCATTGCCAAATATTCTCCGATCATTCTACTAGACTAGCGCATGGACTATTCTTTAACATTAGATCACGATAAACGGTCATTGTACTATCTCCACGATTGATAGATCGCAGGACTAGCTTACAGTGCAAATGCCACTCTTAGTAATAAATCGGTAGCGGCTTCGATGTGGATTATAATGTCACAAAGTTGGTTTACCACAAGGATTAGTCCTCTAACTTGTTCCGGTTCCTGATTTATATTTAACGACATTCGATAATGGGCTCTCATGCAGGATCTCAAAAGTTGCAAGGGATACAAAAATTACAAGAAATTGTAAATTTGTAGCTGGACACACACCAGACACAAAAGAGCAATTAGGTCAAAAGACTGGGCGACCTGATTCCTGGCAAATATATTTTAAATGTAGATTTATGCAAAGTGCTTCATATACTAGGTAAGCAAAAATGATAAGGCCCAAAAGTACTTGATGAAATATATACTTTCAACTTAAGAGGTTATCAAAGAAAGTTGCAATGTATCAATATTGTTCCAGGTTGTTTCAATACAGTGTCCACGGGAAGGAAGTGATGAAAGGAAACTGTGCATTATAACTCTATGTACAACATTCATTTGAGGGAGAGCGTTAGTTTTGTGTACCCCAAACCGGAACCTATTTCTGGGATGGATTCTATGTTTATCCATTTTCAAATTATCTTTTACGTTTACATAAGCAAGAATTTAATTTATACCTCAAAATAACATGAACACTGAGCACTTTCTAATTATGCAGTCAACACCCATATAAATGATGTACAATAAGGAGCCTGGAGAAGGAGGGAAGAAAAAAAAAAAAAAAAAAACGAGCCGCAAAGAAACAGGGAAAACGGAATTTACAGAGCTAGAAAACATTACAGGATTTTTGGAAAAACGGAAAATAATTATGAATAAGAAGTACCTGCCACTGTCCAAAGAGAAATGTCCCTGTGAGTTCTCCTGTCGCCTGATGTTCCCCCCAAGCAGTGAACCTTTGAGAGTGAGACAATGGAGCCATAGGGAACACACGGGTGAACTCTCATTACGTGCACAACAATACTTCTGTGTACACATTGTCTGGCAACTCTCACTGGGTTGATTAGTCCACAGCGGGACATCAATAGCAGGACTGGCACAACTTATACCCCTGGCTTATAGAGTTGCAAGAATGAGTTTGTTTTTGTTTTCGTTAATTAGCGTTATCAGAATGGGGTGCAGTCCCTTACCCCCTGATATTTACTCCCCCCCCCCCCAACCCTCTCCCTTCCCTCTGAATTAATTCACTTATGACAAATCCCACTTGTTTTTTTGTTTTATGTTTTTTTTCATTATACAAAGCAGATCAGTGTCAGGTTAGGTGTACAATTGCCATCAGTATGCCCTAGACATTTGAATTGAGCTGTATCGAACACAAACAAGCCACAAGAATGTTATGTTAAAGTGTAAGCTGATCCGTACAGTGAACAGTACTTGTGTTTAAAACTTGACCATTGCTAACTGGGTATACAATTATGGCACTAAATTGATCTGTATAAAGTCTGAAAGCTAAATTTTCATCTCTAAGCAAATTCACTTCCCTCTGACTATTTACATTATCCTCGCATAGTTCGAACCACTTCACTGAGTTCGGCCATCTTCCCCTTACCTGAAGGAAGAGTTGGTTAAGGTCCGTTAATGCTCCGATTTCATAACCTGCAATGATAAATTATCCCAAGGTTAGCTAGAAAACAAGAACTAAACACACAATTATTCAACTAACAGTTTCTCACTAAGCTAAAGCATTTAAGAAACCCTTGCCACCACACTAAGGGATAACAAGGTCAATCACTATAGTCTATTTTGTCCAGCTGATGGTAAATTGAATCCCTTAGTAGCTGAATTCTCGATACTTAATGGAAATATATGAAGCTATGGCTGTGTCGTATTAATGGCAAGTTTTCATAATTAACACCATATTTCGCTACAATATCTACCTTATAGCCGAGTAACAAAGATAGAAACATTACAATTTACCCTCAGCTGGAACAATTTACTATAGGAGCAGGTAAGATCGCGACCTCACTCGAGCTGGGATACGCAACAGTTGGGGTACACTCTTTGGTCATCTGGTGTACTTAAGTTGATCAGTGGTGTACACAATTTGGTCAGCTAAGGTTCACATTATGGCTAGCTGGGGTGACAAATTGATCAGTGGTGTGAACAATTTGGTCAGGTGTGGTACTCTAGTTGGTCAGCTGGCCTGTACAATTTAGTCAGCTGGGGTGAACAATATGGTAAGCTGGGGTGAGTTATTACTTAGCGTATCTCAGAGTGAAAATATGTATATTAACCAGGACAGCAATAATGAGCCTCTGGATCTATGAGGCGAATATGAGTTGAGCTGGTCATAACAAAAACTTGTCTACAATTTGAGGTAATCGAAATGATCGAGTATTGTTTAAGCTGCGAAGGGAGGCACTCCTTGGTGTGTGTGAGCACGGTCAGGTTCATAGTGATAGTGAGCGTGAGTTGTGTACTCCTCCTTGCCTGGGTGTGTTTTATAAATTGTCAAAATGTCAGTATTTTCCTCAGAATTGCGTAGATACTAAATGTAGTAATGGGAAGACCTCAGTAGTAACATTTGTTGGCATGTTCCTATTGACTCAAGTATAAAGTTTTTATTTGACTAAGTAAATTCCTGGCAATAGTTCCTGAACACACTTGCGGGACATTCGTGTTTCATTTAATTTATCACCTCTCTCCTTTGTTACTAACCCATCTGTCCCCTACTAACTTCCTAATCCTGCCACGGACATTAGTTCCAGGGCAGTAATTCCCTTTCCAATGTTCC
Source organism: Paralithodes platypus (assembly GCA_032716605.1). NCBI lineage: Eukaryota > Metazoa > Arthropoda > Malacostraca > Decapoda > Lithodidae > Paralithodes > Paralithodes platypus. The sequence continues at coordinate 27,317,059 of CM064522.1, read as the reverse complement.
CTTACCCACTCTAAACCACTGTTTGGACACTTGATCCTCAGTGTTTTGGAGGACAAGCAACCTAGAAGGGTCACTAGATCTGTTGTTGCTCCAACTCCTACCACAGCATACCAAAGAATTGTGGAGGGAATGAAGTAAGTGGTTTGAGTCATATCCTGAGACTAACTCAATAAATACTTTCTATCAAGATCTAACAAGATATGCTGAACAGCAAATCTCTCATAAAAAGACAACAAACAAACAGCAATCAAACAAGAAAAAAAAAAAAAAATAATAGGGGAAACAAATACCGTTCATATGCCAAGGGTGGAATCTGGCAAAGGTGGTACAGGGATGATAAAGAGGTACAAGATACCACCAATTTGTTAAAACTGCTACACAAATTTGGAAGGGTAATAAAACTGGTGAAAACTTTGAAAATATAAAAATCAGTGGACAAAGGGAGCATCAGGCTAAAATTAAACCAAGGGAGAAATACTGGTTTAGACTTCTTAAATCACACAAATAAAGATACATCCATCAGTGTTGTGTGGAGGAAAATAAATATTGCAAGGGGGAAAACTAACCAAGCGGCAGCACATCCCCACCCTCAGGAATATGCTCAAACCCTTATGGATGAATGGGCCTCTGCCTCCACCTACAGTAATCTGACTCTCAGAGTTAGGAATAAGCTAGGACCCAGCCTGCCGGATGTTCGCGAACAAGAAGACGAATCAATAGCCATTAAGGATGACTCGTGTAAAGATATAAACACTTACGAGCTCCAAAGAGCCCTATCCAACAACAAAAGTAGTGCCCCAGGGGAGGATGGGATAACATATCCCATTCTAACGTGCAATGACAGAGGTTGCAGGCAATCCATTGCTGGATTCTTTAACCTTAGCTATCGCAACAGTGTCATCCCTCCTGACTGGAAAAGAGCTGTCATAATTCCTGTACCCAAGGCTGGTTCTGTTACAGCCATGAGACCTATATCACTTCTTTCTTGTTATTGCAAGACAATTGAAAGGATTGTCCTTAATAGGCTACTGCACAAAATAGAGTCACAATTGAGCCCGCATTTGAATGGCTACATCAAAGGCAGAAGTACAATTTCCTGTATCACATCATATCTCTCTAACCATAGGTGTAACTTTACTGTATTTTTAGATTTAAAGGGTGCATTTGATGTAGCAAACAGGGATGTAATACTTTGCGAGTTGGCGAAAATGGGTGTAAAAGGTAAACTATTGGGCTGGATCAAGGAATACCTCAGCAATAGAAGTGCATAATGTCTTTCAAGTAAAAAGTCTGAAGTACGTAAGCTTGAGCTGGTACACCACAGGGGGGATTATTAAGTCCAATACTATTCAACATATTAATGCACATTATTGTTAGACTCAAATTTCCCAGAGGAGTGATCTGTGAAAGCTATGCTGATGATATTTTGATCCAGGCCGCTAGTCACAGGGACATGCAACGTGCCCTAGACTTGGTAGGAGAAGCTTGTGACCAATTAGGCCTGGTAATATCAACAAACAAAACAAAAGCCATAACAAAAGGTTGGAATCGTAACAAGCCTCTACATCTTCATGGTAATGTACTGGAGAGGTTAGACTATTATAAATATCTTGAGTGTATGTTGGGGGACTACAGGGTAATAATGCTGAATTTAATCATTTAATGACCACCTGTAAAAGACGACTAAGGCCCCTTAAAGTAATGTCATGGAAAGGCTTGGGTGCCTCCATCACTATCCTCAGGACCATGTACATTGCCTATATTAGATCAGTAATTGACTACCATGCACCTGCTCTCTCCTGTCTACCTGCTAATCAGATCGAAAAACTTGACAAACTGCAAAATGAAGCCATGAGACTTATTTTGGATGTCCGAGAAATGTCAAGGTAAAAAATCTTAGATATGAGTTAAATCTATCGTCCATCACTGATAGAATAAAAGAAACAAATATGATAATAGGCATACGAACACTGAGAGACGACAGAGAAACACGACCTAAGACTGCACTAATGGAGCTACTTAGAATAGATGACTTAAAAGGCAGGGACTGGCCACATGTAACTGCTGCTGACATTCTTGACTACCAGCTTACAGACTACTATATCGGTGACTGGCAACTGACTGATCCCACCCCGCCCACCCAGCTTACAGACTACCATCCAGATGACCGGCAATTGAGTGTCCCCCTTTCGCCCTGGGAAGAGGCCACTATTGAGATTATAGTGACACAACTCGACACAAAAAAGTCTGAGATCCCGTCCTACGCTCTGAAGACAAACTTTATGTCACTAATAGAAGATATGACAGATGAGAACACTGATCAGGTATACTGTGACGGCTCACTTAACACCGTAACTGGGAGGGCAGGAGCTGCCATCACAATTATGAGTGGTGGCAACTTTGCTCAGGAAGACGATGAACTATCCAGGCTACAGGACTGGGCCTCCTCCACTCAAACTGAGCTGGTGGCAATAGCGATGGGAATTGGGAGTATCTTTCGAAGGGGAAAGAATATTCTTATCCTATCTGACAGCAGGGCGGCCTTGGAAGCTATCTCTAGCCCCCAACCCACCTATCCTTTCCTTGTACAAGATATCAGACGGGGGATAAAATGTGTAGGGGAGAAGGGGCTCCGTCAAATTTGCCTGGATTCCTTCACATGTAGGCATCCCGGGCAATGAAAGGGCAGATAAGCTTGCCAAGGAGGCCTCCAGAAAGAAGAACCTGATCATATTCTTGAACTGTCATTGAAACAATTGTGGACTATAATTAAAAAGACACAAGAAGAAAGAGTGGATGAAGTCAGAGCTAGACATCATAATACCAGCCGGTCTATTAACTACTACAATAAGTAGCATTTACGACCAAATACACCTATGGTAAACCTAAAACGAGTAGGTGGGTAGACTCAGCACATTCAAGAATTAGGCTTGGCTATTGTTATCCATGCAGCTGAATTGGCAGGTAGAAGAAGAGAGCACAGGCAATGTAGGGTTTGCAGAGCTCCCAACAAACACTCTCTCGAGCACTATATCCTGGAATGCCCATGATTAGGGAATACAGGAATAATCAGTTAACCACAATTGAGGATCAAGCAAGTATAAACATGCTAAAGAATAACGTAATCAATAACATACTAAAAAAACACAAGAACTTTGCCCCCCCACATAATATGTACTGTAAACATGAACATGAACCTTATAAGTATGCCCCCCTTGCCCTCCACACATCTCTTCTTTCTTACAAGGTCACACTTAAACCCTTTGTAACGCCCTCTACACGATTTCATATTTTCATTGATCATGTCACACTTATAATATCAGTCAGTATATCTTTACTTATCACGGCTATTCTCATTTAATAGATTGACAATGTACACTATATACATATCCCTCTGAGCTCCTAACACAGCTTTTTCTTAAATAATCTCCAAGTGCCAATGCATATCCTTTTTCAAGCCATATACATGACCCTTGCATATGTAAGCACATAATTGTCCACATTATTCTTTCCTAATGCTTTGTTCTACAATTAAGTACCTTCGGATATGCGGCATATCCATCCCGAGGACTACTAGTATCTTCCTTCTGAATATTGTTGTGCTTCTAAACTTAATTGAATCTTGATCTTTAAGCTCTTCATAAGACAGTGTAATCTTCTCTAGACTGCGTGACAACCATGCCTTGCTGCCCCACTTTAGACCCCTACCATCCAAAATTGCCAGACCATCATTAAAACATTCTCCATTACCAAATTTGATATTCAATTCACCCAGACTCATCTGATTCGTCCAGACTGGTAGAGGCGGTGGGGTGTATGCCGGCTCGTCCACAGCCCAGCCTCCATGCACTTTTGACCGATCAGAGCTTCTGAATCTCACTTCACCAAATTAACTTTTACCACCCAAAATTAATTATCTTTTGCCTTACCACCCATTTTTATCTCCAAGCCTTCTTGACGTGCCATACTGAGGCTCTCGGAAAATGTGTCTCATACCAACAGTGCCTCCCCTAAACCCCCACACTAAAATCAACAACTCACGCAAGTTGGGTCAAGCCCCGACACTCTTGTATGCTCCTACTTTTTCACTTTCTCTCTCACTACACCAATAAAAACTTCCCTTCTTTCACCATCACCCACCTTTTCTATATTCATTCATTTATTCATTCATGGCACGTATACAGTTTCCTTCCCTACTTATTGATATGTTGTGCCAGGTACGATGAAGGGATACTGCCGATATCTGGAGACTTGCGCTGCAATTCAAACTTTGCCTTTCAAGATTTTTTTTTTTTTTTTTTTTTTTTTTTTTTTTATACTACCATATTTATCTTCATTACTATCGCTGGCCTTTAACAGCTTATTTATATGTAGTATGTCCCACCCTCCCCAACACATACACCCCACACACACCTCCCCTCTCACACTTTCCTCCTCCCTGGAGTACCTTACCTCCTCCTCCCCCCCCCTCCCTACTCCTCCTCCTCTCCCTCCCATTCCTCTACCTCCTACAAAACCCCTAACCATACTGCTGTATTGTCCTCAATATTCTCGGCTAATGGCTTGATGTACAAGTACCTCCGGATATGCGGCACTGTCCCTCCCGGAGGACCACTTGCACCTTCCCTGGAAATAAAATAATTTGAATATGAATCTGAATCTGTGTGGCTGTGTGTTTTGGGTGCTGGGGCAATGCCTTCTCTATACATAATTATGTATAGAGAAGGCATTGGCTGGGGTCTGGTGACTGGGTCACGACGGGTAGGGTCCCTCTAGGATGTTTAAGAAGGGACATACACACACACACACCTCCCCTCTCACACTTTCCTCCTCCCTGGAGTACCTTACCTCCTCCCCTTCCCCCCCCCCCCTACTCCTCCTCCTCTCCCACCCATTCCTCTACCTCCTACAACCCCCCTCCCTCTCTCCCATAACCACACACCCTACTAAATATTATATTACTATCGGCATGTAAACTTCTCCACTGGTCATATTGCGCTAACTATCCCCTCAATAACCATTATTGTAATAAGAATTTGAACCATGTACTCATCTTTGTAAAATATTTGTATTACTATAATTCCATTATAACTTCGGTAGTTGGTAATATTAGTCACATTATGTATGTGACTCTTGTATTCAGCTAACTATGACCTCAATAACCGTTGATGTATGAAGAATGTGAAGTGTCCCTCATATGATTGTAATATATTTGTGGTACTATTATTGCATAATAATTAATGTAGTTCGAAATATTAGTCACATCTTGTATGTAATACTTGTATTCAGCTACCTATGATCTCAATAACCATTGATGTAAGAAAACATGAATAGCCTCCTCATATGATTGCACTAGTTTTGTAGTGCTATTATTTACCTGCCAATTAATAATTCAGTCACTTTTTTTTTTTTTTTTTTTTTTTTTTTTTTTTTTTTTTTTTTCCATGAGCACGTATATACAGCATATGTGGCAATCAAATTAGGAAACTATAATAACACCAGACGACGATACTGTTACAGTAGAATAATGGCTCTTTGAGCAGTATGTATTGCCTTACCAGTGGTTGTCCCCTTATTATTATTATTATTTTATTATTATTATTGAAATACCACAGGAACGAAAATTCCTGGGAGCGAAACTTCCACCCCCAACGAGATCCCTGTCTTTCTACCACCTCCCTCCACATGTTACACGTCTCGTTAATCACAGTCTTCTAATATACAAATCACATTTCCTTACCCCTGACATTCTTGAAATACCCACTAAGTATATTCAATTAGATACCAACCATGCAGACTATAATACGTTCGTTGTTTATGGGTACGAGGCGATCTCAAGACACCTTAGCTCCCAGTGCACAACGAACCGGATCATGATTATGTCCGCCTGTATTAAATTGTATTATGTTGATTTATCCATTGCCTATTTTGTAATAATTGTATTCAGCTAACTATGATCTCAATAGCATTGCTAAATGTATGAATAGTCTCCTCATAGTTTCACTAGTGCAATTATTTACAACCTGTCATTAAAATTCAATCACTACAAGCTGCTTGCTTTTTTTTGGTTTTATTTTTTATTCCCTTGCTTTTTTTTTTTTTTTTTTTTTTTTTTTTTTTTTTTTTAAAAAATACGTATATACAGACCATGTGACAATTAAATGAGGAAACTATAATAACGCATCTGAATAATGCCAACCTGACAATAACACACAATATGAATGTAACCAGACGACAATGCTGTTGTTTCAGTGGAATAGTGGCTCTTTGAGCAGATAGTAATCGCCTACTAGTGGTTGTCCCTCAGAGGGGGGGCGCTGCTCAATAAACTCGCCCCTCGGGGCAAAATCAAATATAATTTCTCTCTCTCTCTCTCTCTCTCTCCTCTCTCTCTTCTCTCCTATATTCTCTCCTCTCTCCACCTCTCCAGCCTCCACCTCGCTCTCTCTCTCTCTTCCACTCTCTCCTCTTCCTCATTCCTCTCTCATGTCTCCCTCCTCTTCCCTCTCTTCCTCACGTATCTCTCTCTCCTCTCTCTTCCCTCTCTCTCTCCTCTCATCCTCTCTCTCTCCTCTTTCTTTCCCTCTCTCCCTCCTCCTCTCCTCTCTCTCCTCCTAATCTCTCCTCTCCTCTTCTCTCTCTCCTCTCGCTATCCTCTCCTCATCTCTCTCTCTTCCCTCTCTCCTCTATCTCTCTCATCATCTCTCTCTCCTCTCTACTCTCATCTTCTCTCTCTCTCTTCCTCTCTCTCTCTCTCTCTCTCTCTCTCTCTCTCTCTCTCTCTCTCTCTCTCTCTCTCTCTCTCCATTGTGTAGGTTGGTAGTCATATGAGTAAGTGTGCCAGAAAGCTTTTCAGAAGAGACAGGTTTCCTGTCTACAGTATAAAGGGTAGGTTATTTACTATCATGAACGAGGGACTGGTTGGGACAGTTAGGTTAGTTGGGTTTGGTCAGAGAATAGAAACACACACATAAATACATACATAGAGAGAGAGAGAGAGTGAGTGAGTGTGTGTGTGAGAGAGGGTCCAAATGAGTGTGTTTGTGTGTGAAAAGGCACATAAAAGGAACAGAAAACGAGAGTCAGATACCAAGAATTCCCCTCCCTCGGCCCGACAAAGCCTCTAGTCTACGACCTACTAAGGCAACTGATATAAGGCCTTAACAAAGAGAACCAAGTGAACGCCCTGGTAGGGTGCCTTCGTGGGCTCTTCAATGGGACTGTCATACTAATAGCCGGTGTGACGTAACTTATTGGCAATGCTAAAATTTAATATGCTTTTTGTGTTGGTAATATTGTATGTAGTGTGTGTGTGTGTGTGTGTGCCTATTTTTTTATACTTGAACTATCTCTAGGCTTAAGACTAGCCTTTAGCCACAATCAATTATTACAGTATAATAATATAATATACTCTTATCACTACCACTATACCGCATATATAACTAAGTTTCTCTCTCTCTCTCTCTCTCTCTCTCTCTCTGAATATAATATAATATATATATACTATTATATAATCCTGTACTGTATATATACTGTATATATATTGTATATATATATAGCGAACCTTAAATAATTGCCCATAGGGATTTCCCATGTATTTATAGGGGTGTGGAAGAGCCAATACTACTATCACAATCATCACTCCAACCCATTATACCCCTATAAATAATACATTTTAAATCCCTATGGGCAATGATTTAAGGTTCGCTCTGTATATATATATATATATATAATATTAGTATATAGATATATATATAATTATATATATATATATAGATATATATATATATTATATATGGTTGGTAACTTTTTTTCCAGCCGGTACTCTTTCTTTAATATCGCGGTGAGAAATGGCAATTTCTGCGTTGAAGACACTTTTAAATTATCAAAGTTCAACAGGTCTCGATGATGAATTTCGCTGGGTGGCAGGAAGTAGATGAAGGAGATGAGCAAAGTTCATGGTGGTACAGGAAAACCCAACATAACAAAAGCCAAAGGATACAGATATAACCCACGCGTTTCACTGGACACGCCAGCACAACACATCAAGTAAGGAAGTAATGATAAAAAGGCCCACCTTACCTTTTAACATCATATTTAATCATTTCTAAAGGTATAAAGTTACCTTTATATCATTTCCGTACACCCACCATGGACCGCTCAGGCCACGAAGTAGACTAAGAAACCTAGCGTCGGACACTTATCTCATGTACTTAATGACCCTGTACCCCCATGACTACATTGGCTCATTCTCCTACTTCACGCTCCATGCCAACCACACCACCCGAGAAAACCACCTCAGAGACCTTAACTTTGAATAATCACACTTTCCCCCGCAGAAAATGCCATCTTTTCAACACGTAGTAAATCGAAAAAAAAATATATATATATATATATATATATAATATATACTGTATATACAGTATAACACCAATGTAGGTATGCAAAACATATTAATTATTTAAACTTGACAATTTCCTTATGTCATCATCAGACCTAAAATATTAGATTTTTAGATTAAATTTAATTCATTGCTAAGATATTTATTGTATGTAATGAAGCAAAACTTACAAATGTAATTTAGGCCAGACCATTTATAATATAAACTTAAAATATACTACATAGCCATTCCGAATAGCCAATCTTACATAATGCATAACTAACACACGGTTTTATATTGCATAGGTTACCAGTTAAAACCACAAGAGGTTGGTGGGTGGTGTTGTGTGTACTTAAGGGGGGATCTCCACTTGAGGGATTATTTTCTTGACCCCTTTCTCCCTCATGTTTAGCCCCATTGTTTTTGATATTATAAAAAGTTTGCCCCATTAGTTTAGCGATTTTAAGAACTTTCACCCCATATTAAGACCTTTCGTGCAATTCAGGTGTCGATTGTATCCTGGCGAGCGATAGCGAGCCTGTAATTTAAGAGGAACCGGCTTTCAGCCGGGACATTTCTCTACCGAAAAATGTACAAATTTATCTTGAAAGGGGGTGTAATTTTAAGATTGATGGAATTCTAGGGAACGAACTAAAAACCTCCCCTTAAAGACTACTAAACCCTTACATAAATAGCTCGTAATTACTTACAGTCACTCTTGTATTTGTCACTCGCAAGACTATCAAATTAATATGCTTATCTCTGAAATTTGCACAATTTCTTATCAAGATTATCGGCGAACTTTTCAGTCCTGCTGTACAGTTCGTGATGGTGGCGTGTACGGTCTGTCCGTAACATTACCTGCCCCGTACGTAACTGTGCCCGTCCGTAGGGAGAATTATACCATTATATGCACGGTAGCCGCCATGCTTAATCGATAATACGCGTTCTAAATTATCTATGCGATTACTTTAGATATACGGCATAAATCTAACCTGGCTAACGAAGCTAGTTTGTATATTTGTGCATACTGCTGTCTAGTGTCTACTACCCAATACCCATACCCATACCACTCACCCCCTACCCCCCCCCTCCCCCCCCCCCCCCCCCCCCCCCCCCCCCCCCTATTCACCGCCTCCCCCACCTGTCGTAACTGATACTTAAAGGGGAGGTTTTTAGTTTGTTTCCTACTCCTCCAGCAATCTTAAAATGTCACCCCCTTGACCCCCTTTCAAGAAAAATGTGTACATTTTTCGGTACAAAAATTTCCCGGCCGAAGGCCAGTTACTCTTAAATTACAGGCTCGCTATCGCTCGCCAGGATAAAATCAACACCTAAATGGCACGAAAGGTCTTAAAATTGACAGAATTTGGCGGAAATTCTTAAAATCACCAAACTAATGGGACAAACGTCTTAAAATATCAAAAGCAATGGGGCTAGACATGAGGGAGAAAGGGGTCAAGAAAAAAGTCCCTCAAGTGGAAATCTACCCTTAAGGTGTCCTAGGAGCTAGCGTCTGTTAGTGACCTGAAGAAGCTATCTGCGAAATGTTGTCAATAAAGTGCTCTTCCTCGATTGGTGTTTATATCCATTCTGTCAACTTTTCAAAGTTATTTCAACATAATCTATTCTAACTTGGGCTGCTCATGATTACAGGCATTTTGACCTACTTATGACAGGTAATGTAAAAATATATACGTTTTGTTATATATTGATTTGATATTGACAGATAACTTGAATGTAAAGGCGATAGTAGGGTTGGGTGGTGGGTGATAAATACCGTGTTTGATGGAGGAGCAATAATGGTTTGGTGGTTTCCACAGGTACGCCACGGTAGCCTTGTCCGTTTCTTAGTCATTCAGGTGTGACTTTAACCTCATGACACAGGGACAAGTGGCTTAATTCTCAACTTTTGGTAATGCACTATATTGACGAAAATTAGGGGACGGTGTGAAACAAGCTCTGGCAAAATATCATACTGATCCAACTGTGTTTTAATAAGTTATTCCCGAAAAAAGATGTAACACGGCCTCTGAAACCCATAGTAGATGACGAAACCTTATTTATACATGTAACTGAATATGTAGAGTGCAGCTATATGGTCGTTCACAGCATCTTCGATTATGGTCGGGGATCTTCTATGCTATACATTGGTGACGATATAGGGGGTGTTTTCTTGACGAGTCGGTGTAGCCAGGATAATTGTAAAACAGCAGGAACGATCAGATCACCTCGGATAAAACCCTGACGTTCGGCGTGGATTCGACCTGAGGTTGGTCTGCAGTCCACGACACTGTGCTATGTTGCTTCAAGGAAGACTTGGCCAGTTATATAACTTGATTGGTGGTGAGGTTAAGCGGGGTCACCGTCGTTTTTTTTATCTTTCTCTCATTTTCTCTCTTTCCCTCGCTTGTATCCATTCGGCCCCATTCAGCCCCATTCAGCCAACTATTTTAAGACGCTTATCGCCATCCAAGCGTCGATTTCTTCCTGGCGAGCGATAGCGAGCCAGCATTTTATGAAGAAATCCGGCTTCGCCGGAGAAATTTTTCTATCGAAAAATGTACAAATTTAGCTTGCTGTCAATACAAAAATATATAAATGCTGGCTCGCTACCGCTCGCCAGGAAAATATTGACACCTGGATGGGGGTAAACGTCATAAAACAGTAGGCTGAATGGGACCGAATGGATGCAAGCCAAAGAGAGAGGGAGAGAAAGAGAAAAAAAGGGAGGTGGGCTCCCTTAAGTTGACAATTAACCCAGCCATACTGAATAAAGACCTTGATATAATTCAGTTCCTTAGCGATGAAGTGTATTTCTAATGATTTCGTATTTCAAAGCACCGGAATTCACACTAGTAAGGTCAAGAATATGGGCGGCAGTAAAGCAGTTGGCAAGACTACAGTATATTCCACAAAAGGTTCCGGGGTTCGTGAGGGAGAACGCGGACTTTCCCTCGGCTTTCCTTACCCAGGGTGGAAATCCGGACGGTAATATTGTTATCCGATCATCAGCTCACACGGGACTAGTACAGGGGCTCTTGGTTCAGTGTGTGTGAGAGAGAGAGAGAGAGACACAGACAGACAGAGCCAGAGAGAGAGAGAGGGGGGGGGGGGAGAGAGAGAGAGGTGAACACACAGTAAGTGTTTCAGCGCTCTTTTGCTATGAGTGATATTTTCCCCAATTCGAATAATCACGTCAGTCAATAGCTCAATTAAGAAAAAGTGGGGCAACGGATTACGAGGAGTAATTGAGATACTTTTGTCATTCATTGGCTATAAAAATATGTCTTAAACTGAGAAAATATAGCGATTTAGTCTTAGTCAGAGCAAACAGGAATCCAGGTTACAAAAAAATACATAAAAAGATAAAATAAAGATAAGATTGAATCAAAATAAAGACAAACAGAAGGAAATAGCAAGGACGGAAAGGAGGAAGGCTAGGAAGGCAAAACAAGTTGAGGAAAGAGAAAGTCCAAATTGTAATGTGGAAATAGAGAGATAACAAAGACAGGTAAGTGAAAAGGTGATTGAATTAATATGGAGAGGAAAGAGACCAAGGAAATAATGTTACAGTATTTCCTAGTGGACTGGGAATATGGAGAGGAGAGGAGAGGAGAGGAGAGGAGAGGAGAGAGAGAGAGAGGAAAATTATAACATCGCAATATACCACGACACATTCTTTCATTTTATATTGGCTAAACTTAGAATATTTTAATATGTTTTTCATTTAACACGGAGAGAAAATCAGAGAGAGAAAACGAGAAGGAAAGAGTAAGAAAAGAAAGCTGTGTAAACGCCAGACCAAAGCGACTTATATGATAGGGAAACTGTATGTAAAAAGAGGGGAAACAGAAATAAATACGAGAATAACGATCAAAAGAAAACTGCAGAGTAAAAGCTGGACCAGAATGACAGGGGTGATATTATGGCAAATGTATGTGGAGTGGAAATTGATATGCAGGAGATAACTTTAAGGGGATATGGGTCGTTTTTATGGTCCACCTCCTCCCTCATGTTTAGTCCCATTAGTTTTCAGATTTTAAGAAGTTCGACCCAATAGTTTAGCGATTTAAAGGCCTTTCGCCCCATTTCTTTGTCAATATTAAGACTTTTCGTGTCATTTAGGTGTCTACTATTTCCTGGCGAGCGATAGCGAGCCTGTAATTTAAGAGAATCCGGCATTCGGCCGTGACATTCTTCTATCGAAAAATGTACAGGAGGGTCTTGGGTAGGTATTTTTGTTTGTTTTTTTCTATCGAAAAATGTACAAATTTATCTTGAAGGAGGGTCTTGGGCAAGTGTTTTTTTAAGCTTGATGGAGGTCTAGGGAGGAAACTAAAAAAAAAAAAGGCAATAAAAAGATACATAGACGAGCAAATAAATACGCCCATGCCCCCATATGAGAGTTGAGTAAATGAAATGAAAAGAGAGAATAAAAGAAAGCCAAAGAAAGCCAAAGAAAGCCAAAGAAAGCCGAGTACCAGCAAGATCAGGGCCACGGGAACGATATGGATAAATGTATGGTTAGTGGAAATTGATATGGAGGGTGAATCAGCCAGACAAAAGTGGAACGGAGACACTCTTAAGGGGAGGTTTTTAGTTTGTTTCCTACTCCTCCAGCAATCTAAAAAATTCACCCCCTTGACCCCCTTTCAAGATAAATTTGTACATTTTTCGGTAAAAAATGTCCCGGCCGAAGGCCGGTTACTCTTAAATTACAGGCTCGCTATCGCTCGCCAGGATAAAATCGACACCTAAATGGCACGAAAGATCTTAAAATTGACAGAATGGGGCGTAAATTCTTAAAATTGCCCCAAACGTCTTAACATCTCAAAAGCAAGGGGGCTAGACATGAGGGAGAAAGGAGTCAAGAAAAAAGTCCCTCAAGTGGAGATCTCCCCTTAAGGGGAGGTTTGTATTATATATTTATCGATTTATATATTTACTTACCCATTTTATTAATGATAATAATTTGTTTAATTTGTAGTGTCATCCCTAGACTTCCACCAAGCTTAAAAAATACCCCTAAGCCCCCTTCTTTAAGATAGATTGTACATTTGTCGGTAGAATATTGTCCCGGCCCAAGGCTGATTCCTTCTATATTACAGGTTCGCTATCGCTCGCCCGGAAACAAATCGAATTCTCAATGGCACGAAAGGTCTTAAAATGTACAAGAACGGGGCAAACGGTCTTAAAATCGCGAAAATAATGGGGCGAACGTCTTATAATCTTAAAACTGATGGGGTTAAACATGAGGGCGGAGGTCTGTAGTTTTATTTCAGCTGTATTTAGACAATTTGATGCAGCTTAGGAAGGATCTATGGTAGTAAAAATGGTTCACTGACTTGATTCGAAGCCTATTAACTGTTGGAGGCCCTTTTTAAACTGACTAAAATCGTCTAATAGTAGCAAGAATAAAATACAAAAGACGTCCCGGTACAGAAGGGGTTAAGGAGGCGTCACGAATGCATGTTTTCAGTTTGTAATTCGTAGATATTAAAAGTTAAGTCAGTTAATTCGCTCTATTTTGAAGTTATTAGCTGGAATTTATGACAATTATATATTAAGGGGAGGTTTTTAGTTGATTCCCTCGACTTCCATCAAGCTTAAAATTACTCCCCCTTGACTCCCTTTCAAGATAAATTTGTACATTTTTTCGGTAGAAAAATGTTCCGGCCGAAGGCCGGTTCCCCTTAAATTACAGGCTCGCTATCGCTCGCCAGGAAAAAATCGACACCTAAATGGCACGAATACCTTACCTTATGATACCTTATGATGTGTTCCCCACTCTTCTAGCGGCACCAAGGAGCGCGACGCCCCTCGTTTTGGGTGGTGATTTTGTGCAGTACACTGTTTGAAGCGACAGCTCGCTCCCTTGCGAGGATGGGTTCGTCTGGCACCTTTTGCAGTTCGACATCCAGGGCTCTCTTGAAGCTGTCTAACGAGACGTCCCTCATGTCTCTTACTCACCGTGGGAGTTTGTTGAAGAGACGTGGGCCTCTGTGTGATAACCAGCCCTCTCGCAGAGAGCCCATAGCACCCCTGTTATTCATCCGGGGGATTTCGCATTCCCAGCCTCTCCTATCACTGAATGTCATGACTATCGGAGTATGTAGGTTTGGTACTAAACCCTCTGCGATTTTCCACGTGTATATTATTAGGTAACGTTCTCTTCTACGTTCCAGTGAGTACAGATTCAGTGCTCTTAAACGCTCCCAATAGTGTAGCTGTTTTATCGAACTTATATGCGGAGTGAAATTTCTTTGTACACTCTCTACGTCATTTATTTCACCTGCTTTGTATGGGGATGTTAATACGCTACAATATTCATTAAAATTGACAGAAATGGGGCGAGGGTTCTTAAAATCGCCAAACTAATGGGGCAAGCGTCTTTAAATCTCACAAGCAATGGGGCTAAACATGAGGGAGAAAGAGGTTCCGAAAAAAATCCTCCAGGTGGAAATCTCCCCTTAATCCGGTTATTAAAGCCCCAATTAGCGAGTGATAGATATATTATGTAGCAGGTTAACCCTTTGAGTACCAGCGACGGGTGTTATATTTTATTACAGCTATATTTAGACGATTTTCTTCAGCTTAGGAAGGACCTCTAGCAATAATAAGGCTTCAAACTATCGCTACCAACCCATTTAACTACCACAGATCCTTCCTAAGCTGCATAATATTGTCTAAATCTAGCTAGAATACAATATAACACACGTCGCTGGTATTCAACGGGTTAAAAAGAAACGTTGTTAACCCTTTCACGCATATGACGCGATTTTGAGCCTATTGGGGATACTTTAAAGCCTTTGTTACCATCGGGGGTATTTAGAAACCTTTAGTTTAGTTACTTCAACCTCTGCAGTTGTCTTTGAGTTAGCTGTGGGCAGAAAACTAATTTTGGAGAGGTAATTACAAGAGGTAGAGAACTCTATTTCTTATTGCTAATCTGGCAACCTCTGCGTCATAAATGCGTGAAAGGGTTAACTCTTTCTGTCCCGGCGACGTCTTTTTATTTATATGCTAGCTGTATTTAGAGGATTTTGTGCAGATGAAGAAGGATCTGTGGTAGTATAAAAGGTTTAGTGAATGTCTCCAAGTCTGTTAGTTGCTGGAGGCCCTTTTTAAACTGAATGAAATCGTTTATTAGTAGCCAGAATAAAGTTAATAAGACGTCGCCGGTACAGAAGGGGTTAAGGGGAGATTTCCACCTGAGGGATTTTTTCTGGACCCCTTACTCCCTCATGCTTATCCCCATTGTTTGTTTTTTCAGACGTTCGCCCCATTAGTTTGGCGATTTTAAGGAACTTTCGCCCCACTTATGTAATTTTAAGACCTTTTGTGCCATTTAAGTGTCGATTTTTTTCCCTGGCGAGCGATAGCGACCGTCCTTCGGCCGGGACATTTTTCTACCAAAAAATGTACATATTTATCTTGAAATGGGGTCTAGGGGGTGTAATTTTAGACTTGATGGAGGTCTAGGGAACAAAATAAAAACCTCCCCTTAACCCCTTCTGTACCGGTGACGTCTTTTTAACTTTATTCTGGCTACTATTACACGAAATTAATCAGTTTAAAAAGGGCCTCCAGCAATAATTAACAGGCTTCGAAACATCTACCTTGACCCTTTTTACTACCACAGATCCTTCCTAAACTGCACAAAATCGTCTAAATATAGCAACAAGAAAAATAATAAAGACGTCCCGGTACAGAAGGGGTTAAGTGTCTTCAACCACTTTCTCCTGTCCCATACCCTATCTGCATTCACTTAATTCCTAACTTCTCCAATGTCTCCTGTATTATATATATATATATATATATATTTTTTTTTTGGGGGGAAGGGGGTGAGTGAGAAAGACAAAGGTGGAATGGAGTCACCCTTAGCCCCCCCTGATGCAGCTTCTCAAACCACTTTCTCCTTCTCTCCCATATCTTTCCTGCTTACGTTTAACCCTTTCTGTACCGGTGCCGTCATTTTAACTTCATTTTTTTCTGGCGAGCGATAGCGACCTTGTAATTTTAAAAAAACCGGCCTTTGGCCGGGAAATTTTTCTAGCGAAAAATGTACAAATTTATCTCGAAGGTGGATCTTGAGGATAATGTATTTAGCTTGATGGAGGTCTAGAGAGGAAATTGAAACAATAATAAATATATTTATACACTCCGCCGGACGCGAACCACCTACAATCAGGACGATTGTCCATGCTGTGGTAGAGTTAGTTAAAGCATGGACATTGGACAATCATGTCATAACAAATAATAACTACTGTATAGTCTATTCATTATACTTTGGCCAAACATATTAACTCCGAAAGTATTAAAGCAATCGAGCTGATATAGCTACCATTTGGGGAGGGTCAAACAGGAAATAAGAGTGGAAATTACAGCCCATTTGTTCCATCCCTTTTGAGTTTCAACAACATATTGGTCAAGATTATGACCGAATTATAGTGCTATTGCCCTATAGTACTACTGAGTTATCCTAAAACAAATGATCTTACGTGAAATTCAGTTACCCAGCCTATCCACCTGACGAGAAGTAACCGTGATTGTCTGAAGTGTCCGACATATTCTATACTGAGTCTGAAGGGCACCTGCTTGCTCACTCTCACTCTCTCTCTCTCTCTCTCTCTCTCTCTCTCTCTCTCTCTCTCTCTCTCTCTCTCTCTCTCTCTCATGAAGATTGAGTTTTTGTTTTGTTCTATGTACATGGAGGAGACAAAAAGCAAGTTGTCTGTAACGAGTGTCTCCCCCCCCCAAAGTTAAAAGAGTGACAGCCAAATTCAAGGGACGGTGGCGTCAAAATGCCTGGACACACGAAGTTTAAAGCAGTCTAAGTCATAGGATGAAGGCAAGACTGATTGAGGGAGAGAGTTCCAGAATTAACTTGTTGAATAGAAGAAAGACTGAGAAAATTTGCCAATTCTTGGGTTGGAAAGCTGGACAGAATAGGAGTGGGATTAATATGAATTAATCAGTAGTTATGTGTAATTTCCATTTCAAACTAATTTCCTTCTATACTCATAAAAAAAAAAAAAAAAAAAAAAAAAAAAAAAATCTTTGTGGGCATTTCCTGACCCATAAGGTTACACTTCATCCTATTTTCCGGTACTTCTTTTTAGCCGGAGGGTGGGGAGAGAGCCTTCTACTTTGCTGTCCTATTCTTCTACTATAAACTGTCGCTGTCTAGTAGAGGCCGGACCACCTAGTAGGGACCACAAGGTCTGTGTGGTCTGAGTATCTGTGTAACTCTGAGTCACTCTCTACTATACTGAAACTTGTTAGAGACAGGGAAAGCATTAGCTTAAGGGAGGTAACCTGCTTTTTTTTTTCTCCTTTTTTCTCTTTCTCTGGCTTGTATCCATTCGGCCCCATTCAGCCTACTATTTTAAGACGTTTATCCCGATCCAGGTGTAATTTTTTTACTGGTGAGCGATAGCGACCCAGCATATTTAAAAAAAAAAATTGACAGCAGGCTAAATTTGTACATTTTTCGATAGACAAATTTCTCCAGCGAAGCCGGATTTCTTCATATAAAGTTGGCTCGCTATCGCTCGCCAGGAAGAAATCGACACCTAGATGGGGATAAAAGATTTTAAAAAGTTGGCTAAATGTGGGCCAATGGGTACAAGCCAGAGAAAGAGAGAAAAGGAGAAAAATGCAAAAAAGCAGGTCACCCCCCCTTAACGCGGGTGTGTAGCCAGCACACTGTAGGATGCAACACATGGAAGTTACTTTTAAAAACTGCTTACTTGTTTTTCTTAAACATTATCTTTGGTCTCCTGATCCACAGTCGAGAATACTTCTAAGTGAACCACACCCTCTTTAACTGACTACGTAACGATGATAATCAGAATTTATAATGAAGCGCATTAGTACCTACTCTATTAATTTTACAGAATGACAATAGCATTGTAAGAATAAGAACAAGGCTAAGAGAGAGAGAGAGAGAGAGAGAGAGAGAGAGAGAGAGAGGGAGAGAGAGAGAGAGAGATAGAAGAGATAGAGAGGAGAGGAAGAGGAGAGGGAGAGAGAGAGGAGAGAGAGAGAGAGAGAGAGAGAGGGAGAAAGAGGAGCGAACGAGGAGAAGAGAGGATGAGAGAGAGAGAGAGACCTGTAATAATGATGGTATGGTATAACTGTTTCTACAATGTGTGTGCTTCGTCATTGCTTCTACGTTTTGTGTATATACTATATTATCACCCCACATTAAGATAATTATTATTATCAATTACGTAATATTTTTTTTTTTTTTTTTTAGCTTCATGCCATCTGTTACCTGTGTTACCAACCTATTTGTACCTTTCTGCCTCGTGTATTTTCTGATTTTTTAGTCCACGTTATGCAGATGCTGTAAAAAGGGAAAACAAATATAATTGAAGAATCCTCTACTTGTGATGACAGGGCATGAAGCGAAGTCGGTAGCCTCACCTATTCTGCCTCCATAAGATTAGGGCCCCGTCGACCTCGTGAACTAAGGACCTCCCTCGCTATAGTTAGGTAGGGATAATGCCCCCCATTATTTAGCAGGATTCCAGAAAACACAGCCGTTAAGCTAAATGTAAATAATATATACAAATAAGAGAGGAGAGAGAGAGAGAGAGAGAGAGAGAGAGAGAGAGAGAGAGAGAGAGAGAGAGAGAGAGAGAGAGAGAGAGAGAGAGAGAGAGAGAGAGAGAGAGAGAGAGAGAGAGAAGTAGGAGGAAGCACAAGAGCAAGCTAATTACTGTTAAGCACACACACAAAAAGTGAGTGGGAAGGCGAGAAGAAAGGGAAGGATTGATGTGAATAGACAAACAAAAATGAATGGAAAGGTGTTGTGGGATTGCATGATGGGTAGAACTGTTAATACGATTGAGGGAAGCAAGAGAGAATGGAAATTGTTGTGCTGTTTAGGCGCTATGATGTTTAAGTGTTGAGATGTGGCGTAAAGGTGATTAGATGTGGAGTCTAGGTATTAAGGTGCTTAAGTGGTGTAGTATTGAGATGGTGTAGTGTTTATGGGCTGTGGTGTTGAGGTGCTTTGGTAGTGTTGTGTTGAGATGTTGAGGTGCTTAGGTCTTGTGGTACCGAGATGCTTAGGTGTTGATATATTGTGGTACTTAATTATGACGTTGAGGTGTTTAGATATTGTGGTGCTAAGGTGTTGGGTTGTTGCATAATGGGTGGAACTGATAATACGACTTGTGGCAAAGGAGAGAGAATGTTAAATTAATGAATGTGTAGGCATGTGTGTGTGGATGGATGTGGGTGTGATTCTGTGTATGTTCAGGTCTGTGGGTGGATGTGCATATATAATAATTATATATACATACTGTACATATATATATATATATATATATATATATATATATATAGAGAGAGAGAGAGAGAGAGAGAGAGCAGATGCCCTTCAGACTCATTAACTACACAACAGAAGGGCGGGATTGACAGGAATGTACTGTTAACATAACGTTAAAGGGAACATCAACAACAACAAGAGTGGTCCGTAGAGCACATATCACGGTCACGCAGGCATTACTTGAAGGTAGAGAGCTGGGCTTCATGTAAATAGCACCAACATGTATGTGTACATCTTTGTAGTAATACGTAAGAAACAGCGTGAATTTCGGTAAAAAGGAACACACTTTGTCGTGGTCATATGTGAGGGAAAATATCATTGTAGTCACTAGTTCGATTACAAGCAGTTGTCAGTAGTGCAGTGTAAATAGTGTATATCACAATAACGTGATTAATTAATAAGTAAACCCGAAATTACAGATAAAAATGTATGTACTTATTCGTCTAACATTGTGGGTTTCCTCATGTAATGTCAATTATGCTAAATACAACTAAATATTGAAATGGTAAATTCCACATATTTTATATTTCATAGAATATTCGATTATATATATATATACTGTATATATATATATATATATATATATATATATATATATATATATATATAATGGAAAGTGAAAAACAAGCTTTTAAGCAATTCAGTGAAAACAATGAACATATACATCTGGATGAATAAAATCGATTATACAGATAACGTGATGATGAATTGTTTTATTACCTTTTCCGATTGTATTATACAGTAGTTTGCATTGTGGCTTCTTATGTTCTCTTTGAAGCTTTATTATTTGTTTGTATTGCATTGTTTGCTAATCTTGTTGATTTTGCAGCAATTTTGTGTACAAAAGGTACTACAAAACCCTCAAGATAAACAAAATCGAAAGGAAAATATATAATATATAATAACATCAGACAAAATGTAAAAACACCCCATGAAAACTATAAACATATCGGGAAAGGAAATACAATAGTTCTGGAATTGGTTGAGGTGGTATTAAGGGGAGGTATTTAGTTTGTTCCCTAGACCTCCATCAAGCTTAAAATTACACCCCCTTGAGTCCCTTTCAAGATAAACTTGTACATTTTTCGGTAAAAATTGTCCCGGCCGATGGCCGGTTCCTCTTAAATTACAGGCTCGCTATCGCTCGCCAGGATAAAATCGACACCTGACTTGCACGAAAGGTCTTAATATGGGGTGAAAGTTCTTAAAATCGCTAAACTAATGGGGCAAACGTTTTATAATATCAAAAGCAATGGGGCTAAACATGAGGGAGAAAGGGGTCAAGAAAAAAATCCCTCAAGTGGAGATCTCCCCTTAAGTGAGAGTATTTTCCAGACTCATTACCTACCGTCGTGACTTCCGCTCCGTCAGCCTGGGAGATGAAAGTGTGGTGTGGTGCGAGGGAGGGGGACCAGACCGGGAGTGAGCACAGCCTCCCACTATATAATCTGTAAAAAGTAAAGGAACTTATTATGTTTTTTCCACCACCCAACTTCACCTCTAAACTCAATTAATGAAATCAACAAATACATGTGGCACTCCAAGGACTCGAACCTAGGATACTCTCATCGAAATTCCGCGCACTTATGCATTACGCTATCAAGACAGGGGAGATGGGTCGTTTTGATTTTCTTATTGTTTTATCTTATTATTGTCTTTAGTTTCCTCCCTAGACCCCCATCAAACTATTAAAAAAACGTCAATTAGATCCCCCTTCTAGATTAATTTGTAAATTTTTCGGTAGAAAAATGTCCCGGCCGAAGGCCAGTTCTTCCAACATTACAGGCACACTATCGTTCGCCAGGGAAAAATTCGACACCTAAATAGCACGAAAGGTCTTAATATTGACTAAAATTCGACAAACTAATGGGGCAAACATCCTAAAATCTGAAAACTAATGGGGCTAAACATGAGGAAGAAGGGGGGCCAGAAAAAAGGGCCATCTCCCCTTAATAGAGTACAGCCTCCCACTATAATCTGTAAACAAGTAATGGCGAAGTTAGGGGAGACATGTTACACCCTGTTCCAAGTAAGTAGGCCAAAACTCTTGACTTACTGCCAATTAGACTAGTTCTGCTTGAGTATCGAACCCGGGTTTTCTGAGTTGGGAGCACACGCGCTATCGAATATGCAACAGGTTAGAAAATTTTCAATTCAGATTTTTAATAAGCCATATGATGACAAGGGTTCCATGTCATCTCAACCAGTAGACCATTTCAACCAGTAGCTCTCAACCAGTGCCAAATTAACCCAGACCAACCAAACCAGTGCCAAAATATAGTACTAACCTAACCTAAACTAACCTAACCTAACCGTATTGGTTGATTTGGTACTGGTTGAGAGCTACTGGTTGAAATGGTCTACTGGTTGAGTTGACTGGTCTCCGATGACAAGTAACAACGATAGTAAGCCGAGTCCATGATCTGAGAAGGATATTATTCGAGTAGTATAAAGACGCTGAAAACCATTTTCCATATCTAAATGAGGAAAGTCCACACCTCTCTGTGGTATTGCATAATTATATATTTCATACAGTTCCAAAATACAGTCAAAATATGATTATCAGCGACTGCACAGATGACTAAGTAAGTAATGTCACATAAACGAAGTATTTGCAATAATATTTGATTTACATAATTTAACCATTAATAGTCTACATAGTGGAGAAAACATGTGAATGAATTAATATAGATAATCTTGGTATAATTAAAAAGAAATGCTTCGATGGCCTACAATGAAGGTGTTGATGTTGGAAGAAATAGTTGAGGGACATGAAGTTAAAGAGCAAATGGTATATAAACAATAATATAGATATAATGTAATATTGTATATTATAGAACTGTACGGGAATTAAGAATACAACGAGAAAATGTTAGAGCACTACTTATGTAGAACATAAATGGTGTTCTAATATATAAAACAGCATAAAATAATGAAACTTGTACTATACACTCATAAGTTAAAGTCCTCTTCATATGACCACACTCAAACTGTTTAGCTCATTTAGGCTAAGTAAGGATAGGGAAACATTAGATGATCGAATAAAGTTAACCCTCTAAATATTAGGACGCCTATTTTTGCTTTATTCAGGCTGTCAGTAGACGATTATATCCAGCATTAGAAGGCCCTCTACGAATCAAAGAGGTAAAGTATTTTTTAAGTTACCCACTGATTTCCAAAATTCCTTCCTAAGCTAAATATAGTTGCTTACAGATAGCCAGAAAGAAATTAATAAATGCGTCCTCAACTACTGATGGAGATATTGTGGGCAAAGTACAGTTATTCAGAGAAATTCACGGACCTCTCACATTGTTCATTTCACAAGTTGATTTATGACAGTAATTTTGTATATAAGAATAATAAAACCATATTTACTATTTAATAAAAAAAACAAAAAATGAACAAAAATCAATCCAAATAGGCCTAACTACACAAATATATAATAAAAACTTAAGAGATTCACGAAATTTAACATTAACTGCATATCCCCGTTACCATTAAACCATTGAACTAATGCCAACAATCAGGTGTATTACCGATGGTGGCTAAGTAAATGATGTCACATAAACGCTCAAGTGACACTGTTTAGGTAAATGACATCCAATGTGGAGCGATGCAAACACATTATATATTTTCATGCACCTCATTCAACATCCGGCAAACAATACTAAAATCCGAGCCAGCCAAAACACATTGACAACTATGATACTATGATATGTCATACTTGGCTAGCTGTAAAATATATAGCGTATATATTGCATCAGATTCACTGGCATCCAAAGCACGGGATCATATATGGACAGGATCGAGAAAAGATATCTTCTTTCTGTAACTGTTATGGGCAGCTTGGGAGGAGGGCGGCGAGATCTGTATGGTGAAGACATGTGGAGTCATCAAGGGTGGAGTCGGAAGGTGAGAAAGAGAGAGAGAGTTGTAAAGTAAAGTGATGCTGACAGGGAGAGTGTACACGAAGAAAGAGAGAGGAAATATATAAAGGTAGGAGAGTTAGTAACATGAGCAAGAAGAAAAACAAATTATTAAGAAAAAAAAAGTTGAGCAATAAAACAGAAGTAAAACGAGAAACAGTTATATGTATGTGTGTGTGGGGGGGGGGGGGGTTATTTACAGGAATGAGTAACACGTAAGAAAATAGACAATGATATAAAAGCTTGAATAATAACTTGGTAGAATACAAATTTAATGGGTAAATAGGAACAAATATATGAGAGAAAGTAGGGCAGTAAGAAAAGATTCAGTGATATAGATGAGAGAGGGAGATAAAGAGAATGATGCTGACAGGGATAGAGACAGATATGAGAAGACAAAGACATTATACCAACATTTTATGATCTTGGAAGCAAACCGGTCTGCGCTCGTGTGCGTGTCTGAGTGTGTGTGTGGGTGGGTGTGTATTTGTGTATGTGTGTGTGTGTGTGCTACAAATAACTACAAATTGTAGTATCTCCATGATCGTGAGATCCAAGTCAAGGGGATACTTTAGACAAAAACAATTCCACAGTGCAGTACATAGTTTGGACATGCTGTCTACCAACTTTCTTAACTGTTCTACTGACGAATTATTTGCGACCTTAGAGAGAAGCTTGCTGGAGGTAGAGCATATAATTTTGGTAAACAAAAATAAATAAATAAAATAATATATAAATACTAGTAGGAAATACAAACATTTCGTTTGCTATTATGAAGTTTTCACTCGTTCTATGGTGACGGTAGTGTGATTTACTTGTTGATTCTGCCTATACTGCAGGTGTAAAACCTCTGTTGACCTAATTTCCAGCAATGGAAGGCTAACAGTTTAGTTTCTAACAAAAGAACACCTATAACCACCAAGTCGTAGCTCCAACTCCTACCCCAAATAGACTCCATAGCCTTATGTAGATTGAGCTTGGGTTCTTTCAAATCTGTTTATGTTTTTCCCGAGTGCTAAACATGAGAATAAGAAACAGAGCATCAGAAAGAGGATAACAAAACTTATGCTGTGGTAACACTTCCACATACACCCAACATGCGTGCAGTTTTGCCTGGGAAGGTACAGGGGTCGGGAGCATCATTCAATGTGAACAGCAAAAATTGACGAGATCTTTTTGGATGCCATAAGTAGACTCGTCGAAATTTATTCAATCATCCTAGAGATATTATACGAACACAAAGACACACACACACACTTGGAGGAGTAAACGCACTGCTTTGTGATTAACACTTACCCGACCCGCAGGATAATAGGTCTGCAAGTCAGAAGAAAATTATATGTGATCTGCAAGGATACGGATTTTTGGTACTTATGCTTCAAGCATAACTGCGTGGATTCTTACAAATTACATGATGTGCTACATTCAGAGAGTACCGGTACCAACATGAAATATATTTACTTTTAATGTTGATTTAATAAACTCAGTGGAGTTCTACCAAAACTGTCGTGTTACAAATTAATCTTAAATCTAATGATAGCCAAAATAAACTATGAAATTGCGTCATAATCCTCAAGGGGTTAAGGAGTGGAGGGTGGTGGAAGTGGTGAGTTTTGGACCCATTAGCTGCTACTGCTGCTGGTCCACTTTCTATACACCCTTCCTTCCCACCACGCCCACTTCTTCTTTACTTTTTACTCTCTCTCTCTCTCTCTCTCTCTCTCTCTCTCTCTCTCTCTCTCTCTCTCTCTCTCTCTCTCTCTTAATCGCTTCTCTCTCCTCTCTCTCTCTCCTTTCTCTCTCTATCTCTCTCCTCGCTTTCTCTATCCTCTCTCTCTCTCTCTCTCTCTATCTCTCTCTCTTTTTCTCTCTCTTCTTCTTTCTCTCTCTCTCTCTCTCTCTCTCTCTCTCTCCACCCTTCCTACCTTCCTTCCCGCCACTCCCCCCCCCCCCCCTTCTTTCTTTCTCTCTCTCTCATATATATATATATATATACAGTCGTGGTTAGGAATTTATGGACACTTTTTGGAAGCACTATTATGATAAACTGGCGACCTATTTTGATGAACTGCCTGAGCCCCAAACGTCCTACTACTGGGATTCACTATATACAGTATATGCCAATTGCAACTAAATAGAGACCGAAAGTACTTAATTTTCATTCCATAGTCTCATGTGAGGTTTACAATAAATATATATCATGTAAATGCAATCGTAACTTGTTGGTTAGAGGGTTGAGCTATACACGTTGTATGAGAGGAGTCGCCCAGGTTCGAAACCTCGGTAGGCGTCTTGTATATAATATAAGCGTATGTTAAAGAAATGCTGAATTACCTGGGTCTGACGCACTCATATAAAACTTGAGAATAAAAAGAGAGAAATTATCAAGCAAACTGAAATTATATTGAATCTGATCCATACAATAGATTATAGTATATGACCGATTGCGATAACCCATGTCTTCAATGAAATGTTAATATATGGATGACCCTCTGCGTTTTCTTTCTCTATTTATTTATTTTGTTTTATCATTTACTTTTAAGTCTCGTACAATCTCAATTGTCCCAATTCACTTGGACATTCTGAGTCATAATCTATGCATATCCTGTTAAATTTGTCCAACTGGTAAATAGTTATTTATATGTGTATAGAATAATGGTTAAGGGCATTTTATTCACACGAATAGGTGTATCTCAGATGTTGTGCTGTGATTTCTGTCAAACTATATTGCGTGTATATTTCTCCACGTGAGTCTAACGCATAATACAACACAAAATACGCACCTTGTTATCTGTAATTATGCTTTGGTGCCTTAATTGGATTATTCTGTGTTTTTATGTCGTGTTAAACTGTGATGCTGAAACCGAACCCTTTAACTCATGATGAAAGAATATATCTTAACTGAATTCTATCATCTACATTACTTAGCCAGGAGTATAGTAGAATTGAGGTGAATCTATAGAAGGGGGGAATTGCCTACCTCAGAACTGTCATTGGCTCTAATGCCGGGTATTTATTATCGCCACTTTCTTTTTCTACGGGGCAAGATAATTGGGATTGTGGAGCGTGACCCCTTGAGTATTAAACACTCAGGAGTCTGATGTTAAATCCCATATACATGCACACTCTCACTCCGACTCTCTCTCTCTCTCTCTCTCTCTCTCTCTCTCTCTCTCTCTCTCTCTCTCCATGTTTTTCTTTTATATGTGATATCTTCAGCTAAGGAAGGCTACTGTTATTTTTTTATGTCTATCTTTCTCTCTCATATAAAATTATTCATTAGTTTTAGATATATTCTTGCCTCATATCCTTCGTAATAAGCATAGTAATATATTTATATATGTACATATAGCATCGCATGGATAGGTAAACATACTAATGCAACTTTACAAAGAAATCGCTCCTTAAACTAGCGTCACCAGAGCTGTTTTATCGGCGAATTGATCGGGGCCTGGTAGCCACTACTAGTTATCACATTATTATGACGGATTTATGCAAGTCGTAATTGTACTTAACCTTTAAACTGTGAAGCTATGGTAGTTCAAACCCTCCACGCCAAGCAAAGGTATAATGGTTCATTCCCGACGAAATCGTCATTTTACCATAAATATCGTTGTTACTTATTCATATGCGCCTATTTTATGTTTAATATGAAGATATTAACATGTAACAGCAAATAAAACAAGTGGGAATAGTATTTGAGGGTGAAAAGGATGTATTATTACCAACCGATCGTATCAGGAGGGGAGAGGCGGCGCGACGTATACCCTCTCTCTCTCGATCGATAATGGTGTCTTTCAAGTGAAGTCTCTCTGTCGCTAGGATCTTTAACTGCCTCCCCTGTGACCCTGAGACCGCGGGCGGGAAATTTGCGCCAAAAAGTACCCGATAAAAGGGGGAATAAGAGGAAAAATAGGTGATAATTGAGGGACAGGGGAAAAGAGGGGGATGGGGGGGTTTGGTCACATGTGGAGGAGTGATAGGAGGTATGGAGGGGAATTATCTCACTTAATCACATATTGCTTTGTTTTGAGTGACAGTGGGGTGCTTTGAAAGGCATTTGTTATGCCTAACCTCTTAAGAGTCCCGACGCCTTTGCCCAGTAAAATCTCTTAAGAGTCCAGGTTAAAAGGGTTGATTGAGATAGTTCTAAGTCTTATAATCGCTAGAGATCCTTCCTAAGTGAAAAAAATCTATTAGTAATAGCCAGAATAGAATTATATAGACTTCGCCGGTACAGCAAGTAAAGAAATAGTCACATATTGTTTCAGCAAGTAAAGAAATAGTCACATATTGTTTCAGCAAGTAAAGAAATAGTCACATATTGTTTTACAAATATATTCAATCGATGCTAAAATAACAAGACATATAAGCTTATACACCCATCTTCATCCGATTGGTTTCCTCTTTCCCAACATCACTTCATCGCCTGCTCTTTCCTTAAGAGGCTGTCACACGATAGACATTATCCTCAATTTTAACGGGGAATTGTAGTCTGGCAGCTTCAAAAATTTACCTTTCAATTTTGTTTTAACTAACTAATATAACCTACCTTGTATCTTGTTTCCTATTCCAATTCGAAAAAGCCTCAATATAATACGAGAAAAAAAACTTACACATCGAAAAATGCCGGGAAAAGCGCTCGTGTGACACCGGCTTTACCTGCAAGTGTCTCCCCCCACCGCATACCCCGTTCGCCCAAGCCTGAACATTCCTGGGAGGGTCGTGTTTCGGTGCGCCACTTCCAATTGGGATTTATTTCGTGGTCTGATCTGACGTGCCAAAAGAGGAAAGGGAGATCACGATTTTTTTCAAGACGTTGTAAAAATCCCTGTGATTCAGTTTCTGCGTCACGGTGATGTGGTAAAACGTAGTTGAATCATTGTATCGTGCACTTTATTGCCTCCTCTGAACTGGCTCGGTAGATGCACATACAAATTGGAAGCTCACGCACTCACACTCACACTCACACACACTCCACAAACAATATGCCAATTCATCATTCAAGAACGCAAGATCATGCACGTAAAGTATACATGTATATATACTGTATACCGGTATATATATATATATATATATATATATATATATATATATAATATATATATATAATATATATATATATACAGTATATATATATATATACAGTATATATATATATATATATATATATATATATATATATATATGTATATATAATAATAATAATAATAATCTTCTGGTTACTTATATAGCGCCCGTATATCCTCCTTCGAGGATTCGCAAGCGCTTGGCTTTCTTTAGTCTACCAGAGACCATTACCCATCCCCCCTTGCTCATGGGGAGATGGTAACCGCCGACTGTATCCCAGAAAAACTTTTCAATCTGAGCGGGGATTGAACGCGAGACCTTCAAGGTGGGACTCAGGCACGCTATCAACTGAGCCAGCCGGAAGGCTATATATATACAGTTTCATATATACAGTATATATATATATATTATATATATTAATATATATATATATATATATATATATACAGAGGGAGAGATGAGAGAGAAGAGAGAAGAGAGAGGAGAGAGAGAGAGAGAGAGAGAGAGAGAGAGAGAGAGAGAGAGACACACACAGAGATATATTAAAAAATACACGCGATTAATACATTTTTTATATTCGCTAGGATAATGAAACACGGACCTGAAAGCTTTCGTCTGTATTCCATTCCGGCAGATAGAGAAGAAAGGGTGGGAGTCAATTTATCTCTCCAAACCAATTAGAAAGAAATAAACTATTTTTTCATAAGAATCACAAAGAAACACAAACTTAAGAAAATCAAACAGCAATGAACTAAAAATAACTAACACATAATACAATAATATAAGAAATATATTAACAATATACAACGAAAATAATAAGTTATATAAACAAGTTGACACACACTTAGTCTCTCTCTCTCTCTCTCTCTCTAGGACCAATTCTCTTTCTAATTTACATCAACGACATAGATGAGGGTCTCACCTGCACAATCTCAAAATTTGCTGACGATACAAAAATTGCAAATAGCGTACTCTCAAAAGAACAAGTTGACGATATGCAACACAATCTAGATAAATTGTCATGTTGGGCCCAAATTTGGCAAATGAGTTTCAATGCGGATAAATGTAAAGTACTACATGTCGGATACCTAAATGAGAAAGCAAACTATTCGATGAATGGCACTCAGCTTAAGAATGTAAACAGAGAAACTGATCTGGGAGTAACAATATCGAGTAACCTAAAACCGAGTCAACAATGTTCAGAAGTTGTTAAGAAGGCAAACAAAATAATTGGCTTTATAGGCAGGTCATTTGAGCATAAATCCAAAGAAGTTATCCACCCTTTACAATTCCTTAGTCCGCCCTCTTCTGGAATACTGCGTTCAATCCTGGTGCCCTTATTACCAAAAAGATATAAACAAGCTAGAACGAGTTCAACGTAGAGTTGCCAAAATGATACCTAGCCTAAAGAACAAACCATACGAAGAGCGTCTTAGAGAATTAAATCTATTTCCTTTAACCCAGCGCAGATTAAGAGGCGACTTAATTCAAGTGTTCAAAATCATCAAAGGCATCGACAATATGAACTGTAGTAAGTACTTCACTATCGACCAATCTAATTACACGCGGGGAACGGTTGCAAAATTATTGGTAAATCTTTTAACTCGCACGAATCTAAGAATTTCTTCTTCAATCGAGTTGTCAACTTGTGGAATGGGCTTCCCCGAGACGTTATAGACTGCAGCACCATTGATTCATTAAATTCCGCCTAGACAAATATCTCGCATCAAACCCGCGACTGACTGCGTTTGTAAATGAATAACTTTATCCTCCCCCTCAGTTACTAACCCATATGTCCCCTACTAACTTCCTAGTCCTGCCACGTTAGTGGCAGGGCAGTAGTTCCCTTTCCAATGTTCCCTTACCCACTCTAAACCACTGTTTGGACACTTGATCCTCAGTGTTTTGGAGGACAAGCAACCTAGAAGGGTCACTAGACCTGTTGTTGCTTGATTTCCTTTGTACTCCTTTGTACTCTTTGTACTCTCTCTCTCTCTCTCTCTCTCTCTCTCTCTCTCTCTCTCTCTCTCTCTCTCTCTCTCTCTTAATTCCGACGAAACAGTTTTACTAGGTGACTATAACCTCTCCCTAATTGACTGGAATACCCTGACCGGAAAAAATGCTGAGTCACGCCTAATGACAAGCTTCATCCAGGACAATTTTTTGACTCAACACGTAAAACAACCGACGCGAGACAGGAATATATTAGACCTCGTAATCACTACCCAAGAAAATCTATTATCAAACCTGGATGTAGGTGAACATCTGGCAACGTCCGATCATAAAATCTTAAGAATCAACGTTATAAGCAAATATTCCTCAGTAAAAACAACAGGAATGGTTTCGGACTTCAAAAACGCAAATTATGACGGACTTAAGGAATCGCTATCAAACATACACTCAAACCTCATAAATATAAACGAAGTAAATGAACTATGGGGACATTTTAAGTCTACAATTACAGAAGCGCATAAACAATTTGTACCCATGAAACCAAAACGTAATACGAAATCAAGTATGCCCCCTTGGTACAGTAGAGACATTGGCAAGGCAATAAGGAAAAGGAATCAACTCCACAAACTTGTAAAAAATAACACAAACCCTGCAGTAATTAAAAAACTTGTACAAAAATAGTAGAAGGGAAGTGAAAAAATAATTAGGGCGAACAAAAAAAATTACGAAATTACTATTGCCAGAGAAAGTGCCACAAACCCCCCAAAATTCTACAGTTACGTAAATAAAAACAAACAGATCAAAAGCGGAATCGGACCGCTAATAGAAGATGGCCAGACAATAACAGGTGACACAAACACGGCAAATCTGCTCAACAAATATTTTGGCTCAGTTTTCACAGAAGAAATTATCGATCATACCCTTGAAAATAACACCTCAACTCATGTGATAGGAGATTTCACCATCAGTGTTAGCGAAGTACAAAGCAAATTGAGTAATTTAAATGTAAATAAGACCCCGGGACCCGACATGCTCCACCCGAAAATAATTAAGAATGTTAAGGACGACGAAATAGCAAAACCCCTGACACAACTATTTAACTTATCATTACTACAGGGGATTGTACCGAGTGATTGGAAAGATGCGAACATTACGCCGATATACAAGAAGGGTAGCAAGGTCAAAGCGAGTAATTACAGACCAATTAGTCTAACTTCAATTGTAGGAAAAATCATGGAAAAAATCCTTAGAGATAAGATAGTAGATTACCTCGAATCAAACAACCTAATCAAAAATAGTCAACACGGCTTTAGATCAAATAAGTCACGCCTAACAAATTTGATTGAATTTTATAACAAACTATTCACATATAACGACATGACGAAATCACTAGATATAATCTTCTTGGACTTTCAAAAAGCTTTCGACAAGGTGCCTCACCGAAAACTATTGGCTAAACTGGAGAGGATAGGTATCAAAGGTGAAATTCATTCTTGGATAAAAAATTGGCTTACAGACAGAAGACAGAGAGTGGTGATAAATGGAGTGGAATCGGAGTGGGAGCCTGTCACTAGTGGAGTTCCACAGGGTTCAGTCCTTGGACCGGTCCTGTTTCTCATTTACATTAACGATATTGATGTACGGGTAAACAACACCATTTCCAAATTCGCCGACGATACAAAAATAGGAAATACAGTCCTGGACGAAGATGATAGAAATGCGTTGCAATCTGATTTAAACAAGATATCAGAGTGGTCGAAAAAATGGCAGATGCCCTTCAATGTCGATAAATGTCAGGTGCTGTAGGTTGGTAGCAGAAATATGAAATACAAATACGAAATGAATGGCAAACAAATAAAAACCGCAACGGTAGTAAAAGACCTAGGGGTACTAATATCTGAAAACCTAAAAACTTCCGACCAATGTATAGCAGCTGCAAATAAGGCAAACATAGCATTGGGCTTTATTAAACGAAAATTTACATATAAACATGAAAACGTAATAGTGCCACTGTTCAAAAGTATGGTGAGGCCCCACCTTGAATATGGTGTGCAGTTCTGGTCACCTTATCTGATCAAGGACATTGTAAGACTCGAGTCAGTACAGCGTAGAGCGACGAAGATGATACCCTCATTAAGAAATAAACCATATGAAGAAAGACTTAAACGATTGAAAACCAAAAAGGCAAACCTAGATGTCACAAAGAGTTTCTTCACCTACAGTGTGGCGACAGAGTGGAATAAACTACCAGCGAGAGTGGTGGAGAGCGACACAATAAATGCTTTCAAGGGAAGGCTTGACCTCTATCTGCAGAGGGCTGGGGTGATATGGAAAAAAAAAAAAAAAAATGTATGTATGTGTATGTGTGTGCACTGTACAGTATGTATATATATACTGTATATATATGTATGTATGTGTGTATGTATGTATGTGTATATGTGTGTGTGTGTGTATATGTATGTACCGGTGTACAGTATATATATATATATATATATATATATATATATATATATATATATATATATATATATATATATATATATATATATGCATATATACATATATAGTTTGTAAGGCCAGACTGCCTAGTAAGGACCTTGAGGTCTGTGTGGTCTGTGTATCTATGTAGCTCTATGTAGCTCTCTCTAACTGACGCAAATGAGTTTGTCGCCCAGAATGCGCAGGAGAGTAGATGTCATTACTCTCCCCATATACAGAAAATATAATTAGTCTTAATCAGCCTGGTAACTAACCTAGTACGAGTTTAAGCAAACCTATAGATTTTGCTTATAATTTACGAAAAACTAGAGGATTGACTTCACTTCGGGAAGTACCTCTACCGTTTAATGGGCTATTATGATCTCAATTAATCCCCTGATTCGCAATGGTTTCTCGTAATTTGAATATAATAGTAATATGATTGCCAGATTAAAATGAGGATTGGTGTCAGCGGGGGCTAACTAAGTGACTGGCCAAATGCTTCCACTGGTCTGGCCTTGGGAGGGTTACCGAGTCACCTCATCAACTATGCCCTTCAACAATCTAGTTTCTACACACACAACAAAAAACGTTCAGTTATTCAGCATCTTACCCTCGTCCAGGACTGACCAACAACAAATATGAACAGGATCCTGCCACATCTGAACCCTTTCTGTACCGGTGACATCCTTTACATTATATTCTGGCAACTATTTGATGATTTCGTTCAGCTTGGGAAGGATCTCTACCAGTTAAAAGGCTACACACTATCTCAATTAATCCATTTAGCTGCCATATATATTTTGTAAGCTTCATAAAATCGTATAAATATAGTTAGACAAAAATTGAAAAGACGTCACCGGTACAGAAGGGGTTAACATGACTCGTACGTATGATTAAGATATTTGTCGATGATTTTAAAATTATGAGTTCAATGTCATGTTGTGTTTTCAAAGTGTCGGTGAGAGAGCATAAATTAGGTATCATATGATATTTACTTAAATTCATAAAGATACACTGACCACACAGATCGTACGATTCAAGCGAGGTAATCAGGAATTAATTCTAATAGATATAGCAAAACCTCAAATATCAGAAAGTGGAAGGAAAGAATGGCAGTGCAAAAGGCTTTCTACTCCGGGAGATTGCCGTACAGTGTAAACAGTTTGAGAGAGAGAGAGAGAGAGAGAGAGAGAGAGAGAGAGAGAGAGAGAGAGAGAGAGAGAGAGAGAGAGAGAGAGATATTGAGACTTAGTGCGAGGATCATTGAAAAGAGCGAGAGAAAGGTAAGAATAGTAACGGCGAAACACAGCGCACGTGAAGATAGAAATCAGACAATAAACAAAGATGTATAAAGGAATGAGAAGCAAGGTGAAAGCAGAGGCAGGAAACAAAGTAGACAATGAGGAGAAAGGAAACATCGCGAGTAAAAGGGCTCTGCTAAAATAAAAATGAAAATGCAAAACCAGACAGTGAGATATGATGAGGAGGAAGTCCAAAAATGGGCTGCCCAAACCGGCCAGGTGATGAACAAAAGGTGTGGTGGACTTTAACAGGTAAGCCAAGATAGTCAGGCAGTTATTTTCTTTCCCGGCGAGATGGGGTTGTAAATAAATGTTGCACCACCGACAAAAGTCGACCTACTGTAGCATAACCTAACCTTCATAATCATGATGCATCACAATATGAATTATCTATAACCATTTTTTTATTAATTACAGCACAACACCAAACACCTCCAATGAAATTAATGAAAGCATATATGTGATCCACCAGGATTCGAACCCGGGTTATCACACACAGATTTTTAGACACCTTAACCACTACACCACCATTATTATGTATTACTGTGTGTGCATGTAGTCCATCAGATGAGAAGATGTGGAGCCACATGTGTACAGCCCTGGTCAGCAATTCGTGGTATACTGTCGAATAAATCTGATGCCGAGACGCTGCACCTATGAAAGTATTTGGTCGGCTTTATTATTAATCGCTCACTGTTCCATGTACTGTATATCTGTCGGGAGTGTACAGTTGCCCACACGAATTCGTATCCAATTAGTGATAGTATGTATGGAAGTAAACATAGAGCATAGTGTGACTGATTTACAAGATTTTTTTTTTTTTTTAAACTGATAATTGATCAAATGAATTAACTACTGCACAAAAACTACACTCCATCAAACCCGCGACTGACTGCGTTTGTAAATGAATAACTTTATTTTATCCTCCCCTCAGTTACTAACCCATCTGTTCCCTACTAACTTCCTAATCCTGCCACGGACAATAGTTCCCTTTCCAATGTTCCCTTACCCACTCTAAACCACTGTTTGGACACTTGATCCTCAGTGTTTTGGATGACAAGCAGCCTAGAAGGGTCACTAGACCTGTTGTTGCTTGATTTCCTTTGTATTCCTTTGTACTCTAAATTCAACCATACTAATATGCCATGCATGCACAAAATCACGAAGTGTATATATATGTAGGTGGGCCCTGCACCACGAACACCTGGCCGCAAGTGTACGACCTGTCCAACCTCAGAGGAAGGGGGACTTGGGCGAGCCGTGAGGGGGTCAGGAGTAGAGGTCTGGGCAGGGAAAGACGAGAATATACTAAAGGTGCATAAAGTAAAAGTGAACGGGGTCAGGCGGGAGGGCAGGACTGGCGGGAAGGGAACGGAAGAAAGGGAAAGGGGAGGGGGGGTTGAAAACGAGTAGAAATGTGAGTGGGAAAGTAAAGGACAGTGGAAGTGTAGTCGGAAAAGGGGATTCACTGACAAGTAAAAAGAGAGTGGGATGGAGGGGGAAGCTACGAGTTAAAATAGCTTGGGATAGGGAGACAAAAACTAAAAGACAGGAAAGTGGTAAAAGAAGGTGATACATAACAGACGAATTTATTTAATCCAAGCACTTTTGGTAACGACTGTCATCCTCTACATTGAATGGAGGGTACTTGGCAGAAAACAAAAACAATGTTGCGGATAGAAAACAAATACCAGAATCAAAGGAATCGTAGGAAAGGTAGGGATAGGAACAAGAGAATTAAGCCGGTATCACACGAGCGCTTTTTCCCTTAACATGTATCCTCAACACTGGTCTGGCAGCTTATGAGGTCAACATTTAAACAATTTCTGCCACCTAAATTCATCTATCATCAGTCTAGTTTCCGATACCAGTGCAAAATACTCCAGAAATGTTGATCATCGAATGTTGACTATAAAAGCTCTTGTGTGATACCGGCTTTAACGACATGGAAAGGTAGGAATATCTGAGGTAAATAAAGAAAGGGTAATGTAGAATATCAGGACTAAAAGGGAAAGGTAATATATTGAAGAGACGATGAGTAATGGGTGAGCAGAAAGAAATGGAAAGTGGGAGGAAAGGTAGGCTAAAATACTGAGGGGAATAAGTAAAAGCACAAATCATCTATCTATCTAGCCTATCTATGAAGGGGTGGCCACGAACGAACCGCCCCCATGCACCTCTGTCCCCAGTCAGTCAACGCCCCTCCCCCCATCCAGCACCGCCTTCGTTCATGTACTTCCTCACTCCATCCTTCCACCTCTCATTCGGTCTACCTCTCCCTCTCTGTCCCTCCACCTCGCTCTCGTACACCCTCTTAGTCATTCTCTCGCTATACAAAATAACAGTACAAAGATGTAAGTGGGTGGGATGGGAGGTCAAAAACAGAGGGTGCATAAAACTGAAAATAAACCGAGAGAATAACACAGGCACAGATACAAAAATATATTTGTTAAGAAATGTAAAAGGATAACCTTTTAGGTTGGTGGGAAGGGAGGTCAGACAGAGAGGGTTGGTAGAAACGATAAATATACTGCTGGACACCTAATGCACGCAAACATAATGACAAGTTGTTGAATTTAAGGGGGGTGACCTGTTTTTGTTCTGTCCTTTTCTATCTTTCTCTGGCTTGTATCCATTTGGCCCCATTCACCCTACTGTTTAAAGACATTTATCCCCATCCAGGTGTCAATTTTTTACTGGTGAGCGGTAGCGAGCCAGCATATTTTTTAAATGTTTTTGACAGCAGGCTAAATTTGTACATTTTTCGATAGAAAAATTTCTCCGGCGAAGCCGGATCTCTTCATATAATGCTGGCTCGCTATCGCTCGCCAGAAAGAAATCGACACCAAGATGGGGATATACGTCTTAAAATAGTTGGCTGAATGGGGCCGAATGGATACAAGCCAGAGAAAGAGAGAAAATTCGAAAAATAAAACAAATAGGTCACCCCCCCCCCCCCCCCTTAAGAGGGAAGGGTTTACTGTTTGGTCGATTATTTCATATATTTATTATTGTGTTAGGTTCCTCCCTAGTCCTCCATCAAACTTAAAAAAACATCCCCCTTCTAAATAAATCGTGTACATTTTTCGGTAGAAAAATGTCCCGGGGCCGGTTCTTCCCAAATTACAGGCTCCCTATCGTTCGCCAGGAAAAAAAATCGACAGCTAAATAGCACGAAAGGTCTTAATATTGACAAATAAATGGGGCGAAAGGTCTTAAAATCGCCAAACCAATGGCCCAATCGTCTTATAATCTCAAAAGTAATGGGGCTAAACACGAGGGAGAAAAGGGTCCCGAAAAACGATCCATCCGCCCTTAATATTGTAAACTTGCAGGATTAAGTTAATAAGACAAGGAAGAGAAGTGTAGTGAGAAGGTGATTATTAAGGAGAGTTTAAATAAGAGTACCAAGAGCAGGTAAGAGGGAGGTGGTTGGATTTTTGGACCCCCTTCTCCCTCGTGTTTAGCCCCATTAGTTTTGACATTGTATATCGTTTGGCCCATTAGTTTGCCAATCATCATACCTTTCGCCTCATTTCGTTGTAAAGCTTAAGACCTTTCGTGCCATTTAGATGTCAATGTTTTCCTGGTGAGCAATAGCGAGCCTGTAATTCTAAGAGGAACCGGCCTTCGGCCGATACATTTTTCTACCGATAAATTTAAAAAAATATCTTGTAGGGGTCTAGGGGGTGTTTTTTAAGTTTGATGGAGGTCTAGCGAGGAAACTAAAAAAAAAAAAAAATAATAATAATAATGATGAATGCTTAAATTAATTCTCCACGAAATAACCCCTACCCCCTTAATATAAACAATAGAAGTGGGAAAGCAACAGAAAGGGAATGGTTGAGGGAACATGAATAGTAGTCCACTGACCAGATACTGAAAGCAAACTAATCAGTACCATCCAAGGGGTCAAACTTTCAGCAGGATTTCCAATAAATGGCTACTAAGTGATATGGGAAGTCAATGTCCAATTTTAACTTTTTGAAATAACATCACTACAATCAAAAGAATATTGTGGCGCATATAATCGTACCTAAAAGCACTCTCTGGTGGTACTGATTCTCACTCTGGCTTGTGGACTATAGTGGAAAAACGTGAAGATTGAAGGAGAGTAGAATGATAGGGGAACAAATAATAACGAAGGAGTGATGAAAAAAGGAAATTTAGGAAGAACATAGATAGACGATATATAGATTGAGGAAAGCAACACAAACGGTTGCGTTAGGATAGAGGTCCAGAATGAGGGAGAAATTAAAAAATATATATACTGTATATATATGTGTATATCGTGTCTTTTGTAACTCTGAGACGATTGTAGCAAACGGGTTGTACCGTACTGTACATTGTCACACATATTTCCTATCTGATTCTTCCCAAATGGTAGAAATATCAGTTCAATTCTTCAAGTCTTTTATTAGTTATGATAGGTAGTCCGCAGTTTGTCATATTTCATCAATTACAGTAACCCCTAATAGTGGGGTAAAACAGAAAGTAATTTGATTAATTGGAGACAGAAACAGAAAGTAGTAACAGGAAGAATATTATAATAGTATTGCAAAAGAAATAAACAAACGGGGAAGGATAGAAACATTAGATTAATGTAAGAAAGTATAGAATAGGATAGTGGAAAGGTCAAAATATTACATAATTAAACAGGGAAAACCATATAAGCTAAAATCTAAGACTATTTGAAAAAGAAGAAATGGTATAATAATATCGATTATATATGATAATGACGAACGGAAAACGAAAATTAAGAAAACCATCCAATGCAGACAAATAAAAAAAGAAATTAGAGAGGTGATTGGTAAAATGATGTACAATAATGTAAATGAAAGTGGAAACTTAACCCTTTCAAGATAAGATTACACATTTCTTTTCTGTTTGTTGGCTATTATTGGACGATTTTATTCAGATTAGGAGAGGTATATGGAAATCAGAGGGTTGATTGAGATAGTCTTTACCCTTATAATTCCCACAGATCCTTCCTAACTTGTCAGAAATCGTGTTGTGATAGCCAGAATAAACTGTCCCAACGCATTATGATCTTCAAAGCTTGTGGGTATAATAATGGAAAGTGTGTTGGAATGGCAAGAAGCATGTGATAAACCTTTGTCCAAGACTCTTGGGAATGTAGTATACGAATGGGACTAAAAATCTTCAAATTTCTGGTTAATAGAGGACGACACTTATTAAATTCGTAGCATAAGGGGCCAAGCCTTTTTAAATCGCACTCTTAAATAAAAGCTAATCTAATCCCCTCTCGCTCGCCTGAAATATCTGCCATAATAATTTGAAGAAGAAAAAATATATACCGGTACTGTATATATTGTATATATATAATATATATATATATATATATATATATATATATATATATATATATATATATATATATATATATATATAATAATAATAAT
Source organism: Paralithodes platypus (assembly GCA_032716605.1). Taxonomy (NCBI): domain Eukaryota; kingdom Metazoa; phylum Arthropoda; class Malacostraca; order Decapoda; family Lithodidae; genus Paralithodes; species Paralithodes platypus. Next base: position 27,277,181 of record CM064522.1, on the reverse strand, counting down.
AATAATAATAATAATAATAATAATAATAATAAACAGTTGGGCATGTCATGTACAGAAGGTAAAGTAATATAATCCATGTAACCAAGACTCACTGCATATATTTCTTCACATCCATTGCAATATTATAGTTTCTAATATTTAACTTTATACTATATTATAATCCCTTATAGCAAAATCATTGTTTAATCTAATTTATCTATTTCACTCCCAACACCAAACACCTTCCAATGAAATTAACGAAAGCGTGTGTTCTTCCCGGGATTCGAACCTGGGTTACCACATACAGATCTTAAGGGCAGATTTCCACTTGAGGGATTTTTTTCTGGATCCCTTTCTCTCTTATGTTTAGCCCCATTGCTTTTTAGATTTTAAGACGCTCGCCCCCTTTAGTTTGGCGATTTTAAGAACTTTCGCCCCATTTCTGTCAATTTTAAGAACTTTCGTGCCATTTAGGTGTCGATTTTTTCCTGGCGAGCGATAACGAGCCTGTAATTTGAGAGGAACCGGCCTTTGGCCGGGACATTTTTCTACCGAAAAATTTACAAATTTATCTTGAAAGGGGGTCTAGGGGATGTAATTTTAAGCTTGATGGAGTTCTAGGGAAGAAACTAAATACCTCCCCTTAAACACTAACCATTACACAATCAAGACAGTTATTTCTATTTATGATATAATATTTATAATCCCTCATAGGATAATATTCCTTAAACACGTCCATATGATACCTCATACTGAATTAAATGTCTTAGCATGAAGTGACTGCTTTATATACAGCATAGTGCGAAATATTCATATAATTGTGCATATTTTTTTTAATGTACTTGCGTTGGCTGGCTTAGGGAATACCTGGCAACAGATCTATGAACTGAAATAATATTAACCCTTTCAGTATACTATGACGCATTCTTTAAGGGGAGATGGGTCGTTTTTCTCGTACCTCTTCTTCCTCATGTTTAGCCCCATTAGTGTTCAGATTTTAAGACGTTTGGCCCATTAGTTTGGTGATTTTAAGACCTTTCACCCCCATTTATTTGTCAGTATTAAGACTTTTCGTTTCATTTAGGTGTCGATTATTTCCGGGCGAGCGATAGCGAGCCTGTAATTTAAGAGGAACCGACCTTCGGCCGGGAAATTTTTCTATCGAAAAATGGACAAATATATCTTGAAGGAGGGTGTTGTTTTAAAGCTTGATGAAGATCTAGGGAGGAAACAAAAACTTAATATAAAGATACATATATGAGCAAATAAATACCACTATCCCCCCTTGATATGATGTTGGCTAGTATTATAATATTTTAATAACCTTAGAAATAGTCTGTGGAATTGAGTTTTCTCCTCTGAATGCTAGACGTTTTTCACAAGCAGCATAACATTGTCTAATAACAGCCACAATAAAATGAAAAGTAGAGTGGCTGAAATCTATACAATATTTACACATGTAACAACTTGGGTAACTTACACTTGCTTGCAGTCAGCTGGCCATTTATTTGTGATGAGTAAGTTAGTACAGTAATTAGCCATTGCAGTTTCGGGGTATAACGAAGCTATATATATTACAGAAATACAAATACCGGTATATGTTGATTTATGCTCAGTTTTAATTATGTTTACGTTAACTAAATGTTAGTATGTTAGTATGTGCGTATACAAATATGTTATATAGTATGTTAGTATGTGCGTATACAAATATGATTAAAGGTTAGCACACCCAGCATAGGCAAAACAAATGGCAAACAAACGGAGATTTTAATTTTGTATTATTATTATTATGTTCCCTCCACCAACCGACTTTACTCCTAAACTCAATTAATGAAATCAACAAACACATGTGGCAGTCCAGGGATTCGACCCTAGGATGCTCACACCGAAATTCAGTACATTTATCCATTGCGCTACGAAGACGGATAAAAGAATGGTGGACAAGCCTACGATTTATTATGCAGTTTCGAATCCTGCATATCAATCTAAGAATGTACACACTTTCCAACTGCGCTATCATAGGCTATGGGTAGATGAATGGAAGGAGTAATTATATTTAACTTTAACAAATTTGTACGTAACAGTCATATACAGTAGGTGCAATCGGAGACAAATTTAACGTTAGTACAGACACAATATTATACATGTATTGTGTGACCAGAACATATTATAAATGTATTGTGTGACCAGAACATATTATAAATGTATTGTGTGACCAGAACATATTATAAATGTATTGTGTGACCAGAACATATTATAAATGTATTGTGTGACCAGAACATATTATAAATGTATTGTGTGACCAGAACATATTATAAATGTATTGTGTGACCAGAACATATTATAAATGTATTGTGTGACCAGAACATATTATAAATGTATTGTGTGACCAGAACATATTATAAATGTATTGTGTGACCAGAACATATTATAAATGTATTGTGTGACCAGAACATATTATAAATGTATTGTGTGACCAGAACAGGATCAAGAGGAGAAAGGAAAAGACGTTAAGCAACTGAGAGAGAACACGAGCACGAAAGGTGGATATATTGTAACATTATATTTCTGAAGGGAGCCCACCTCGCTTTTTTTGTTATCTTTCTCTCCCTCTCTCTTTGGCTTGTATCCATTCGGCCCCATTCAGCCAACTGTTTTAAGAAGTTTATCCCCATCCAGGTGTCGATATTTTCCTGGCGAGCGGTAGCGAGCCTGCTTATATATATTTTTTTTTGACAGCAAGCTAAATGTGTACATTTTTCTATCGAAAAAATTCTCCGGCAAAGCCGGATTTTTCCATACAATGCTGGCTCGATATCGCTCGCCAGGAAGAAATCGACATCTGGATTGGGATAAACGTCTTAAAACAGTAGGCTGAATGTGGCCGAATGGATAAAAGCCAAAGGGAGAGGGAGATGAAGGAAAAAAAAGCGAGGTGGGCTCCCTTAATGTAATACCATGCAATAACGTAAGTACGTCAGTCAGTAGCCAACTATCTCTGACATCACTCACGAGAGAGAAGGAAGGCTGAAAGCACCCAGAGAGAGAGAGAAATGGTCATAATTATACTGTACATAGGAACACATAATGACATCGCCTAACAAGGATATTTAAGCATGTAAATGGATGGACGGGTAGATAGTGTGAAAATATTACAATAAATATAAAGAGAGAGAGACTTCACTTAACCCCTTCTGTACCGGCGACGTCTTTTTAATATAATTCTAGCTATATTTAGACGATGTCGTGCACTTTGAGAAGGATCTGTGGTAGTAGAAAGGGTTAAGGGGAGATTTCCACTTGAGGGATTTGTTTCTGGGCCCCTTTCTCCCTCATGTCTAGCCCCATTGCTTTTGAGATTTTAAGACGTTTGCCCCATTAGTTTGGTAATTTTTAAGAATTTCCGCCCCATTCTGTCAATTTTAAGACCTTTCGTTCCATTTAGGTGTCGATTTTATCCTGGCGAGCGATAGCGAGCCTGTAATTTAAGAGTAATCGGCCTTCGGACATTTTTCTACCGAAAAATTTACAAATTTATCTTGAAAGGGGGTCAAGGGGGTGAAATTTTAACATTGCTGGAGGAGTAGGAAACACACTAGAAACCTCCCCTTAAGTGAGATGGTTTGAAGCCTGTTACGTGCGTGAGGCCCTTTTTAAACTGAATATATTTGTCTAAACATAGCTAGAATATATTATATAAGAAGACGTCGCCGGTACAGAAGGGGTTAAGGACCTTTACATCAACATCAGCCACAGTGACGACTTGATGGGGCAGTGCTGTGGCGGGACTTTAAAGTACTACAGTACACTCAGGGGAGGTGTGGTGCAGTGGTCTTGCCACTGGCCTGGTAATCCAAAGGTCCCGGGTTCAAATCCCGATGTATCAATGGGAAGATATTATTGGGATGGAATTTGTGCTGTACCTAGTATCAGTGCATTACCACAAGCCCACCGAAACGTCAATAAAATACCCTCATTGTTCCCTGATTAAATAGCAGTGTATGAATATTCCCATATTCAAAATATGCTATAGGGGTGCAATGCCTGGTGAGTTATCTGTTCAACAGGTGGCGTTGTGTGTGTGTAAGTGTGAGAGTCCGAGTGTAGGGGGTGAGACAGTGAAGCACGGGAACGAGATGGCTTCAGAGATGGGGTCGTTTCGGGCCATGAGTGAGCACCGTGCCTCATGTGAAGGCAAGATGGCAGGTGCTTGTTGTACTCTACGTGCTTCACATGTCTCACTCCCTAGACTGGAACAAGACCTCACGGGCTTCACTGTTCATTGTAAAGCGGTGAATGTTAATGCTCTCAGCCTATGCCCGAGAGGAAGTAAGTTAAAAAAAAAAAAAAAAAAAAAAAAAAAAAAAAAAAAAAATACTGAAAGGCAACCCCGTCTGAGCCGTTACAATGCATGTACAGCAATGGAAAAATGCCGCTAAACCATTGCTCCACAGCTCGGATGCGGACAGACGATTCTACATTTCGGTGCAATTATTGTTTATGATACAATAATTCCGTTACGATGGGGCACAAAATATCAATGTTTTGGCCATGGTTAACATAAGCCTATTTTACAAGTCTCAACATCAATACGGTGATACAATAATGCAGTTCCAATTGAGCACAAAATGCCAATGGCTTGGTTATGTGCAACGTGGACCTACTTTACTAATCATAACAACAATAAAGCATTACAGTTTCTTGAGATAAGATTCCAAGATAAACCTGCATCATCAGTGTGTGCTAGCGAGAGAGAGAGAGAGAGAGAGAGAGAGAGAGAGTACAAAGGAGTACAAAGGAAATCAAGCAACAACAGATCTAGTGACCCTTCTAGGTTGCTTGTCCTCCAAAACACTGAGGATCAAGTGTCCAAACAGTGGTTTAGAGTGGGTAAGGGAACATTGGAAAGGAAACTACTGCCCTGCCACTAACGTGGCAGGACTAGGAAGTTAGTAGGGGACATATGGGTTAGTAACTGAGGGGAGGATAAAGTTATTCATTTACAAACGCAGTCAGTCGCGGGTTTGATGCGAGATATTTGTCTAGGCGGAATTTAAATGAATCAACGGTGCTGCAGTCTATAACGTCTCGGGGAAGCCCATTCCACAAGTTGACAACTCGATTGAAGAAGAAATTCTTAGATTCGTGCGAGTTAAAAGATTTACCAATAATTTTGCAACCGTTTCCCCGCGTGTAATTAGATTGGTCGATAGTGAAGTACTTACTACAGTTCATATTGTCGATGCCTTTGATGATTTTGAACACTTGAATTAAGTCGCCTCTTAATCTGCGCTGGGTTAAAGGAAATAGATTTAATTCTCTAAGACGCTCTTCGTATGGTTTGTTCTTTAGGCTAGGTATCATTTTGGTAACTCTACGTTGAACTCGTTCTAGCTTGTTTATATCTTTTTGGTAATAAGGGCACCAGGATTGAACGCAGTATTCCAGAAGAGGGCGGACTAAGGAATTGTAAAGGGTTAGGATAACTTCTTTGGATTTATGCTCAAATGACCTGCCTATAAAGCCAATTATTTTGTTTGCCTTCTTAACAACTTCTGAACATTGTTGACTCGGTTTTAGGTTACTCGATATTGTTACTCCCAGATCAGTTTCTCTGTTTACATTCTTAAGCTGAGTGCCATTCATCGAATAGTTTGCTTTCTCATTTAGGTATCCGACATGTAGTACTTTACATTTATCCGCATTGAAACTCATTTGCCAAATTTGGGCCCAACATGACAATTTATCTAGATTGTGAGAGAGAGAGAGAGAGAGAGAGAGAGAGAGAGAGAGAGAGAGAGAGAGAGAGAGAGAGAGAGAGAGAGAGAGAGAGAGAGAGAGAGAGAGAGAGAGAGAGAGAGAGAGGTGAAAGGGAGTGCGTGTGTGTCAGAGTAAGACAGAAAGAGATAAAATTCGTGAGTGAGAGAAAAAAGAAGATTAGCACAATTTACATGCCAGTATGCTCAGATTGAACTTTCCCACTCACGCCACTCCTTTCCGGGCGATACTTTCAATTATGCCACCCACTCGCTCAGGCTCGCTCACAAATTATACTCACCCCAACATATAAAAGAAAATCCCTCACACAAAGCCTCCTCAACTTACCGAACAGACAAGCACACACGCGAGGGAACGAACGTGCATATCTCACTCACTCACTCACTCTCTCACTCTCTCACTCTCACTCTCTCTCTCTCTCTCTCTCTCTCTCTCTTGCACACACGCACAGTCGGTCAATATTTTCATGGATTTTGTCAGGCATCTTAAATTAAAATTAGTCAATATATGAATCTACACTGAGCCCAACGTAGAAGGGTACAAATGGGCGGTTCCTCAGTGCTTAGCCTTATTAAATACTGCTTTGGTCTAATTGATAGTGGAAAGTAAGTTTACCTAACACAGGGAGAGAGGGCTAAGACACAAAAATATTACATTTTCCCTGCATAATTGTTATACTAATGACATTTTGTAATAACTATAATCTTAAAAATTAAAATATTCCAAATTATTTCATAGATTAAATTATTTGAAAATATAATTAAGTATTTTTCTAAAATGATATCATCAAATGTCGAAGGCCAGAAAAAGTTCAGTTTGCTAATTTGTATACCGGTAGATCTTATTATACTGATTTAGCAATTAAATCACTCCTAGTATTTAAGAGTTGCTTTATAGAAGCAATCTGGACATCACTTCCACTATATATTGCATTTCATGTAATTATATATTAATTAACTAGTAACGAGCTATTTAACAATCGGAAGTGTAAGCCACATACTATTATACTCGGTTTCAGCGCCTCTGAGAAAATATCGGCTCACCTACTGTAAATGTCAATAATTCCAGAAGATTGGCTCTTGTGACCGTGTCCAATGACTCGTTTTGCAGTAATATTTGTTTTAAATACTTTGTCGCACAAATCAATTAGCTGGTAATTTGCCGGAGGATAAAAGGTTTATCACAATACAATACGTAGGTCTTTAAAAAAATAAAAAATACAAAAAATAAAAATTGCTGCAGTTTTCTCAAGACTCGCTGACACCGTATAAACAAACACACACACACACACATGCTTGGCCCTGGTGATTTGTTAAGGGCATAGACATCCCTTGGTGACGCTGATGTATCACCGCCAGGTATCAGTCATCCACCGCTCATAGATGGCACGGGGGCAATGGGGACCAGGAGATGGACTGGCCATGGTAGACAGATCGGAAATATAATTACCGTCTGCTTTCATAAGGGAAAACTGATCAGGGGAGGGAGGGAGGGAGGGAGGGAGGGAGGGAGGGACGGACGGACGGACGGACGGACACACACACACACACACCTCCCCGTGGCGTAACGGATAGCGCGTCTGGCTCACAACCAGAAGGTCCCGAGTTCGAGACCCGGGCGGGGAAGAGACATTTGGGCAAGTCTCTTAACGGTGTAGCCTCTGTTCACCTAGCAGTATAAATAGGAACCTGGAATAAGTGGACGAAGTTGTGACGTCCCATCTGGGGTTGGTGATCGGTTACAAGGTGAGATGGGTATCGTACTGGTCAACCTAAGCTACTGGTCAACCTAAGCCTTCGGTACCGTAGTGAGAATGGTACCGTACAGATTAACCCTAATCCTTCGTTTCCAGATGTCGCAAATTGGCTAAAATACAGACTACACACACATCCACAGCCATTCCAACGATACATAAACACTTAACATGCATTTCACGCAATACATTCCCAGTTAAGGAGGCGCGATAATAATGAGCTTAGAGCTTAGCTCGCATTGCGTGGATTCCCCTTGACGAACAAGTGAGAGTGAATTACACACACACACACACACACACACACACACACACACACACACACACACACACACACACACACACACACACACACACACACACACACACACACACACACACACACACACACACACACACACACACACACACACACACACACACACACACACACCTCCATCAAGCATGAAAAATACCCCAGAAACACACACCTTAGACCAAACACCAAAAACTGATAGAAAATTGATAAAAGCACATCATTCTTCGAGGTGAGGAGGGAATCTTTGCATCCAGACTCCGAGTTGGGAGGAGAAAGAACAAGAAAAATAATAAGACAGAACAAATTAGACAGGAATTTGTTTTTGCTTAGTTAGTTTGTCAAGGTTAAAGGGTCCATGATGGGAGGGTTTAGATATGCGGTCAATTGGCCTTTCACTTGAGGGAGAAGGCGGGGTTACCTGTTATTTCGCTCACAAGGCATTCACTCACTCATCGCGGTAGATTATGTCAGGCTAGGTTAAGAAATAGATAAATTAAAGAAAGTTTTGGTTTGGTTAGACTAAAATAATGTTAGGTTAGATTAAGTTAGTTGAGGCTATGTTTGCTTAGATATTATAGAAGAGGCTAGATAGAGATAGATAGAGTTGGAATACGGAAAGATGAAGACATGTGTATTTAGTTTTAAATATAATAAGGGAAGGTTTGGCTATATGAAGGTGGGTAGACTCTGAATTCGGACAAAGTGATTCGTGGGCGAGGAGGGGCAGCAGAAGGTGAGACACAAATAAGAGGAAAATGTTTAAACGTTCGTGGTCCGGTTTGTTGTGTAAAGCAGAGGATTAAGGTGTAAATTCTTAAATCATCACCTTCCATTTTCACCTAGCAACACTGACCTAGAGACCCGGTTCGTGAAGAGAGAAATGACGCCAGTTCAGTACCAGAAGGCCACAGAAAATAATTATAATATTGTAGTTGATGAGTAATTATCAACTACATGTTTTTTCTGATGTGTTGTGATGTCCCTGTTCGGGCTCTGTCTCGAGTCGGCCACTCCCATAAAAAGAATTAAATAAAATAGGAAAACTGGGGAATGTGCCAGAGTATATACTGTACATACATACATATAATACATACATAGTTGATACGTCAGATCCCACACTCCCAAAAATGAGTGCCATCCAAGGGGGTCAGACTTTGAGCATTATCCTCACTGATATGTTATGCAATTATTATATGGAAACTCATTGATCAAGGTTAGCAGAGTGACGTAGAATATCAACAACAAAAAGAACATTGTGTTATTGATTATAAATGTAGCTAACAATCCTCTATCACCCTTGCCCATGGATGATTCATGGCATAATAATCATCTGCATGGTTTACCTTGTGGTTATCACAATATTGTGTAATTATTTCAATGAGTCGCTTATTATATACGAATAAGTCTGACTTCCATGATTCTGACTAACATTTGAGGAACTTATTCGGCTTAGGATTAATCATTTGATAATTGGGTTAATTTGTCTCCAGCACTTTGTTTGGATAATACCGGATATTATTGATGGATTCATTCATTGTTTTAATATATTAAAGAATATCATGCAGTCCTATAAGTGATAGAACTACAAACGGAGAATTGCATAATAGGTATTGTAAACTAGAACTGGGGTATTCCACTCTATAATAAACTCCCAGAGTCAAAATCACCAGTAATATAAAAGGGAATATTTGTTTATGAATTATACGGGGTCTAGCTACAGAAATAGAGGGACGATCAACCACCTTTAGAAGTACAAAAGGCATAATTGGAATATACCCATTCAAATTTGTATAAACTCCAAAGGCGATAATATTTTGCTATATAAAATCCCAAATGCTTCAGAGTAGGCTTCTAAAAGTTCCAATATTCAAATATGTGTATGTATATTATGGCTTATAACTATGTCTGATAGTGACCTATCTCTGCTGACCATAACATCTCTACACTGACCTCACCTTAAGGAGAGGTTTTTAGTTCGTTCCCTAGAATTCCATAAAGCTTAAAATTACACCCCCTAGACTCCCTTTCAAGATAAATTGTACATTTTTCGGTAGAAAAATTTCCCGGCCAAAGGCCGGTTCCTCTTAAATTACAGGCTCGCTATCGCTCGCCAGAATAAATTCGACACCTAAATGGCACGAAAGGTCTTAAAATTGACATAAATGGGGCAAAAGTTCTTAAAATCACCAAACTAATGGGGCGAACGTCTTAGAATATCAAAAGCAATGGGACTAAACATGAGATAGAAAAGGATCCAGAAAAAAATCCCTAGAGTGGAAATCTCCCCTTAACATGATTCGGGTCATCACCATTTGTACACAAATGAAGTACATTTTTAAGCGCAACATAAGATTAAGGGGAGGTATTTAGTTTGTTCCCTAGACCTCCATCAAGCTTAAAATTACACCCACTTGAGTCCCTTTCAAGATATATTTGTACATTTTTCGGTAGAAAAATTTCCCGGCCAAAGGCCGGTCCCTCTTAAATTACAGGCTCGCTATCGCTCGCCAGGATAAAATTGACACCTGAATGGCACGAAAGGTCTTAATATGGGGTGAAAGTTCTTAAAATCGCTAAACTAATGGGGCAAACGTTTTATAATATCAAAAGCAAAGGGGCTAAACATGAGGGAGAAAGGGGTCAAGAAAAAAATCCCTTAAGTGGAGATCTCCCCTTAAGGAATAGATAATGAAAACGCATAAAATAAATAACATAAATTTAAGTAATCAACGTTTCATTCAAATTACAGATTTAATAGATATTTTGCTCATAAGGAGCTCAGGCAATACATGATAAAAACAAATATTTATTGGAATATTGATATTAACAGCATGGAACGAAAGAAAAATGTGTTATCAGATTAACTTAAACTGGAGAGACATTTTGCTCAGACATTACCTGAGGAAACATAACCTGATTAATGGTGTGGTAAATAAGCATTACGGAATAAAAGGATTAATGTATTAAATAACCCAAGGAGCAATAATAAAAACACTTAAAACTGCCATGCGAAAAGGAGGGAATTTGTATGTTTGTCGTCAGCTTTATGAACACCGAAAACGCTAAATGCTGTAGGATGATGCATTGTATCAATATTCCATGAAATAACTAACACATCCTCTGTAGCAGTGTTCTTCTTTCCGTGATGATGAGTTTAATATTTGGTTGTGAGGGTTTCTTGTAATATTCAGCTCATTCCCAAGGGAATATGAAGAACGATATAGTGGAGTTTTTTGGAGTCAGTTTGAAGTACTATTTGTTATACTTCATCATACACTCCTTAGTTATTTTCCCTATCCCCATCATATGGGAGAAAAATGGAGTTAACAATTGCGAAAACAAACTTAAAAAACAACGACTTTAAAAGGCCATAACTGCAAAAAATGCCTTAAAAAGTATTTTATATATATATATATATATATATATATATATATATATATATATATATATATATATATATAACATGGCTTTACTCTTAATTACTTTACTTTTCATATCTGAAAGTATCTGACAAAACTCGCAGGAAAAACCCTGTTGCCTATATAATTATATATTTAATATAAATATGTTTTACATGTCTGGAAGTATCACACAAAGCTCGCAGGGGACCCTGTATATGGTTATATATTATTCAATATTCAGAAGCTATCATAAAGGCGGTGTCACACGAGCGATATTTCCGTCAATGTTTACGATCAATTGTTGTCTGGTAGCTTGAATATTTAAGTTCCATATAATAAGATTTAAAGTCCCCTAACATAATCTACTTTCGATCTAGTTTCCGATTCCAATGCGAAAAAGCCCCAATATGGTACGAGAAAAAACTTACTGATCGAAAATTGCCGGAAAAATCGCTCGTGTGACACAACCTTAAGGTTTGGTGGCACACGAGCGCATTTTCCGGCAATTTTCGATAAGCAAGTTTTTGTCTTCGATGTTTTGAGGCTTTTTCGCACTGGAATCGGAAACTAGATCGATGGTAGATCATGTAAGGTGGTTTAATTCTTATGGAACTTGAAATTTGAAACTGCCAGACCAAAATTGCCCGTAAGAATTGACGAAAAAATCGCTCGTGTGACACCACCTTAAGAGAGGTGTAGAATATATTGGCCGGAAAGTGATGTTGTGACTTCCCTTTTAGAGACCAACTAGACAAGAGATCCCGTCCCACACCCCTTTAAGGGGAGATGGGTCGTTTTTATGGTCCTCTTTCTCCCTCGAGTTAAGCCTCATTTGTTTTGAGATTATATGACGTTCAACCCATTAGTTTGGCGATTTTAACACCTTTCGCCCCATTTTGTTGTCAATCTTAAGACCGGCCTTTCGGGCGGGACATATTTCTACCGAAAAATTTACAAATTTATCTTGAAGGGGGATCCAGGGGATGCTTTTCTAAACTTGATGGCGGTATAGCGAGAAAACTAAAACATATATGAAGAAATAGATATATAGACTTATAAGTAACCACTACCCCCTTAAACCAAACCACTCCTGCCCTTTGACTTTCGCCCAGCCCTGTCTCTAGTCTGTCAGGGTGGACGGGTGCATTTATAGAGTTTGGAGGGATTCATACACTTGTTCCACTATTCTTTCCAGAGGACGATCACGGTAACTTGTCTTAACCTAACTTAATAACCTAACCTAACCTAACCTAACCTGACCTAACTTAACCTAACCTAACCTAACCTAACCTGACCTAACTTAACCTAACCTAACCTCACCTAACTTAACCTAACTTAACATAGCCTGACCCAACCTAATCTAAGCTAACTTAACCAAACCTGACCTAACTTGACCTAACTTAACCTGACATAACCTGACCTGAGCTAATCTAACTTCACCTCATCTAACCTATCCTTACTTAATGTTGAGGCTAGGTTAATATAAGTTGTTGTGATCGTCCTGGCAAAATAAAATAAACGCGATAGTATGAACCCGCCCAAACTTCGATAATATGTTGTCCGGTCATCCCCCAGCGTGTAAAGGTGGGCGTGTATAATGTGTTCGTGTGCCCGGGGTCAGCACTGGTCGGACCTTTCACCAGTTTGTAGGCAAGGGGGCAAAGAGGAGCAAGTTTGCTTGAAGACTTGGATTAATATGAGAAAGAATACAAGAAAATTAATATGAAATATAATTAGTTTGGCCATTTTATCCCTTCCAAAAACGTCAATTAAACTATAAACCACAATTTAATTTTTGCATATCTTCTATGTGATTGAGGGAGGCAAAAGGCATAACTGCCTATAGCGAGTGCCTCCCCCATAGTTGAAAGAGTGACAGGGCCAAAATCAAGGGACGTTCGAGCCAAAATGCCTGGACACACGGAGTTTGAAGCAATTTAAGTCATAGGAAGAGGGAAAGACTGATTCTGGGAGAGAGTTCCAGAGCTCAGATGTTGAGTAGAAGAAAGTTTGAGAGTACTATACTAAAGATTAAAATGAAAGGACTTGGGTTTTGTTTGACACCCTGCTTCAGGGGAGGTATGGTGGAGTGGTCACGCCACTGGACTGGTAATCCAATGGTCCCGGGTTCGAATCACGAAGTATCAATGGGAAGGTATTATTGGGATGGAATTTGTGCTACATCTAGTATCAGTGCATTACCACAAAGCCCACCGAAACGCCAAAAAAAAATACCTTTATTAAATAGCACTGTATGAATATTCCCATATTTAAAATGGGCTACAGGGGGGCAATGCCAAGTGAGTTAATTGCTCAATAAGTGGCATTCTGAGAGTGAGGGTCCGAGTCTGTGGGATGAGACAGTGAAGCGCATAAGGTGAAGCAGCTTCAGAGATGGGGCTGCTTCGAGCATCCGGGTGGATAACCGTGCCCCGTGCATCTTGCAAAGGCAAGATGGCAGGGGCTGGTTGCAGCTCAAAACACTTCACATGTCTCACTCCCTAGACTGGAACGAGACCTCACGGGCTTCACCGTTGAATGTACAGTTGAATGTACAGGCTCTCAGCCTATGCCCAGGAGGGAGTAGTTTGAATATAGAAGAAAAAAAAAGCACGCGCAGGAGAGCGGCAGGGTCCTTCTAACCTAAACCACGATAAGTTCATCATACTCGAGGGAAACACTTCTTACCCTAATGAACCAATATCTTGAAATTTACTTGCAAATATGAAATTCCTATATTTCTATTTCGCATGAATAGTTTGCTTTCATACCTGTCACTATATAATCTATTACTAACTTCAATAACAACTAAGTAACCAAATGATAGACATGGTCATATCTTACCCGGTCATTTCAAGATCAATTACGCATTTATTTCCTGTTTTCTGGTTATTATTAGACGATTTTATTCAGATTAGGAAGAGTATATGGAAGTCGGAGGGTTAATTGAGATCATCTTTACCCCTATAATTCCCACAAATCCTTCCTATGAAATTGCCTAATGATAACCAGAATAAACTACCAAAATTAATCATAATCTGATAAGGGTTATAATATATTACGTACAGCGGTTGGCGTATTACAGAGCTGAAGTAGTTAGTGTTCCCTACTCTTAATTGATTCAAATTAATTTTGAAAAGTTGACAATGAAAATATACCATAGGTACCCAAATGGAACAAAATATTTAAAATGTGCCAAACTAATGGAACGAAGGTCTTAAAATCTTAAAACATATTGTGATAAACATGGGGGAGAATAGGATCCAGAAAAAAAATCCCCTTGATCAGCATCGAGCAAGATTTACATTAATTGAATATATACACCATATGAGACAATGCTTCGTAGATAACTGCTTTGGGTCACTAAAGAAGGTATCTGCGAAACGTTGTCAATAAAGTGTTCCTCCTCATTTGGTGTATATATTCAATTAATTTAAGGGGATGTTTTTATTGCTTTCCCTATACTTCCATCAAACTTAAAATCACACCCCCTTGAGCCCCTTTCAAGATAAATTTGTACATTTTTCGGTAGAAAAATGTCCCGGCCAAAGGCCGATTGCTCTTAAAGTACAGGCTCGCTATCGCTCGCCAGGAAAAAATAGACACCTAAATGGCACGAAAGGTCTTAAAATTTACAGAAATGGGGCGAAAGTTATTAAAATCGCCAAACTAATGGGGCGAATATCTTGAAATGTCAAAAGCAATGGGGCCAAACATGAGGGAGAAAAGGGATCAAGAAAAAACTTCCTGAAGTGGAAATCTCCCCTTAAATCTTGCTCGATGCTGATCAAGGGGATTTTTTTTTCTGGATCCTATTCTCCCCCATGTTTATCACAATATGTTTTGAGATTTTAAGACGTTCGTTCCATTAGTTTGGCAAATTTAAAATCTTTTGTTCCATTTGGGTGTCCATTTTTTTTTATTGGCGAGCGAAAGCGAGCCTCCAATTTAGTAGGAACCAGCCTTCACCGGGACATTTTTCTATAGACAAATGTACAAGTTTATCTTGAATGAGGGTATTGCGGGTATTCTTTAAAGGTTGATGGAAGTCTTGGGAGGAAACTAGAAGACAAACTTCAATAAATAAATAAGTGAACAAAGAAATACAAATCTCCCCTTAAGTGTTTGTAGTGGTAACTCACTAATGACTATCCTTTACTGGAAACGAGTAACCTAACTTAAGGGGGGTCACCTGCTTTTTGTTATTTCTGTCCTTTTCAATCTTTCTCTGGCTTGTATCCATTCGGCCCCATTCAGCCAACTATTTTAAGACGTTTATCCCCATATAGGTGTCGATTTCTTCCTGGCGAGCGATAGCGAGCCAGCATTATATGAAGAAATCCGGCTTCGCCGGAGAAATTTTGCTATCGAAAAATGTACAAATTTAGCCTGCTGTCAAACAAAAATAAAAAATATGCTGGCTCGCTACCGCTCACCAGTAAAAAATTGACACCTGGATGTGGATAAACGTCTTAAAACAGTAGGCTGAGTGGGGCCAAATGAATACAAGCCAGAGAAAGATAGAAAAGGACAGAACAAAAACAGGTCACCCCCCCTTAAGTCACAGCACTAATTACACTGTCCACTGGTCTAATCAGAATGTGAGTTGCGGCTCCCCTGCTTCCCTAGCTTGATCTACTTCCACCATACTTCTCTCAGGCTCTCAGCTATTCTATCATCGCCACAGTTAGGACATGAAACTAAAACCGTGTACCTCTTGTGTTTGGCGATTTTAACACCTTTCGCCCCATTTTGTTGTCAATTTTAAGACCTTTCGTGCAATTGATATGTTGATTTTTCCCTGGCGAGCGATAGCAAGCCTGTA
Source organism: Paralithodes platypus (assembly GCA_032716605.1). Classification (NCBI taxonomy): domain Eukaryota; kingdom Metazoa; phylum Arthropoda; class Malacostraca; order Decapoda; family Lithodidae; genus Paralithodes; species Paralithodes platypus. The sequence goes on along the minus strand of CM064522.1, from coordinate 27,261,150 downwards.
AATATACCCAATATTCTAGATAATTTGATAATTATTCGGTTAAATAATATACCGGCCGAAGGCCAGTACCTCCTGAATTGCAGGCTCGCTTACGCTCGCCAGGAAAAATCGACACTTAAGTGGGCACAAACACAAATTTAAAATTACAATGAAATGGGGTGAAAGATCTTATAATCACCAAACTAATGGGGCAATCGTCATTCATAATCAAAACTAATGTGGCTAAACATGGGGGAGAAAGGGGGCCTAACCTAACTTTATGTAAATTATCTAACCTAATCTAACCCAACTTAACCTAACCCAATCTAACCAAATCTAAATTAACCTAACCTAACCAAATCTAACCTAACCTAACCTAATCAACCCTGACCTAGCATAGACCATTATGACTAACCATTATATAACCAGCCGGAATTAATTGATTAAGGGGAGGCAGACCGTTTTTCTGGACCTCCTTCTGCCTCATGTTTAGCCCCATTTTTGTTTAGATTAAAATTAAAATTAAAATTAAAATGTAAAACTTGCAAACTAAACAAACCAAAATTGGGACAAGGACAATATAAAGTCAAATTAAATTATCAAAATCGCTATGTGGAAACAACGCTTACTAAAATGAAAATTATTAAATAAAAGAACACAATCCACCACATAGGGTGTACATTACTACATGAGCAAGTTAATCTGTTTCTTATAAGACGTTCGGCCCACTAGTTTGGCGATTTTAACACCTTTCGCCCCATTTCGTTGTCAATTTTAAGACCTTTCGTGCCATTTAGGTGTCGATTTTTTCCTGGCGAGCGATAGCGAGCCTGCAATTTTAAGAGGAACCGGCCTTTGGCCGGGACATTTTTCTACCGAAAAATGTAAAATTTATCTTAAATGGGGTCTAGGGGGTGTTTTTCTAAGCTTGATGGAGGTCTAGGGAGGAAACTTTAAAAATATATATGAATAAATTAATTAATATACCAAACAAACGGTCTGCCTCCCTTTAAGACAAATATAACTGGTAAAATAATTAAATAAAATACATCTATAATTGATTAAGTAAAATATAACAGCATAACATGTGAAGTGGATAGAAGTATACGGGATATTTGTCAACCAAAATATTTATCCTACTCTTTAGTTTTGAACCCCTCAGACGCAGAACCAGATTGGATTATATGAATATATATTTTGTATGTACAGTCACGCTACTAAGTCATGTCTCGGCACCAAGTATGTTTTGATCAATAATTGGTATCAGAAATATCTAAGCTTCATTTCTTCATATCGAGTGAAATATACAAACATGTTCCTACACTTACCCATCCTATTCAACATCTGACAGACATTAATACAACACAGAGTGAGCCAAACGTGATGACAGCTGGGACATGACTTATTAGCGCGACTGTACAGTAAAGCATAATAAACTAAAGTTTCTATATTAAAATAAGTGCACAGTTCGCACATAATACTAGCATTGTGCATTTCGAATAAGTAATGTTCTTATCTAACCAAATTTGAATAGGTCATGTCCAGTAAGCTTTATCTACTTGGCTTATAAAGGTATCACTTCGGCAACAAAATTCAAACATTTTATCCCCCACTTTTACAAAGGTGAGTAAGCTATATCTATCTATCTATCTATCTATTGCCTGACGCCGTGATCCCCGAAGGGGTGGCCACGAACGAACCGCCCCCATGCACCTCTGTCCCCAGTCAGTCGACGCCCCTCCCCCCAACCAGCACCGCCTTCGTTCATGTACTTCCTCACTCCATCCTTCCACCTCATATTCGGTCTACCTCTCCCCCTCTGTCCCTCCACCTCGCTCTCGTACACCCTCTTAGTCATTCTCTCACTTTCCATACGTTCCATATGGCCGAACCATCTCAAGTTGTTCCTTTTCACACTTTCCAGCACATCTACCTCCACACCACACCTCCTTCTTACTTCCTCATTAGTCTGTCTATCCCTCCATGTAACTCCGCACGCACTCCTTAAGTAATTCATTTCCACTGCTCTCACTCTTGGTCTGAGTCTCTCAACCAACGTCCATGCTTCGCTTCCGTAAGTCAGTGTCGGGATTACCACACTGTCATGCAAGGACTTCTTCACTTCCATACTGACCACCCTATTTCTTGTTACTGCTTTTAGCGTTCCTACAAACCCTCTTCCCCTGTTGTACCCTCTCCCGCACCTCTTCATCCATAGTCCCATCTTTACTCAACACACTGCCCAGATACTTAAAAGAGTTGACGATCTCCATAGCCTGACCGTTCAGCTTCACCTCACATTCTGTGACTTCACCCCTTTCGAAGACCATAACCTTGCTCTTCCCCGTATTTACCTTCAAATTCCGTTTTTCGCACACTGTTCCAAACTCATTTACCAGACCCTGCAACTCCCATTCATTATCACTCATCAGAACTGTATCATCCGCAAACAGCAGTATAGGTAGCTTCCACTCAATTCCCTCCCTTTTCAGCGATACACCAACATCCACTGCTCTTGATAGTATTTCTTTCATAACTCCATCCATATATACAGTAAACAACCACGGGGACATCACACACCCCTGTTTCAAACCAACATTCAGGTCAAAGAACTCGCTCTGCTCACTCTCCACACGTACTGCCGCCTTTGCACCCTCATACATGCTCTTCACTGCTTTCAGCAACTTGCCCTCTACTCCGTATATTCTAAGTACTTTCCACAAACCTTCTCTATCCACTCTGTCATAGGCCTTCTCCAAGTCCATAAAGGCAACATACACCTTTTGTTTCTTCTCCAGATACTTCTCCACAACACAATTCAGGGTAAAAATCTGATCTACACATCCTCTTCCCTTCCTAAAACCTCCCTGCTCGTCGCCTATCCATTTCTCCGTTCTCACTCTCACTATCACTACCCTACTGTATACCTTCCCTACTATGCTTAGAAGACATATTCCTCGGTGGTTACCACACACTCCTCTTTCCCCTTTGCCCTTATATAGGGGACTATTATGCCAGTCTTCCAGTCATCGGGTGCACTCCCCTTCTCCCATGCTAGTTTGCACATTTTCCATACCCATTCTATCACTATCTCACCACCATACCTCAACATTTCCCCACACACTCCATCTGTTCCTGGTGCTTTCCCCAACTTCACTCTTTTCATGGCTTCCCACACTTCTGACCTCCTGATCCCCACCTCCTCCTCCACTACTTCTCTTCTTCTCCCTCCCATACCATATCCAGCTATGTTTGCTGGCTCTTCATTCCTTTCATTTAGCAACTCACTGAAGTACTCCCTCCATCTTTCGACTCTCTCTTGCTTCTCGGCTAGCATTCTCCCATTCTTATCTTTCACACCCTTACTGTTTCCCTTGCTACCTTCCCTAACTTTCTTGACTTCTTTCCAGAACAGTTTCTTACTCTCCCTCCATTTTACATTCAGATTCCTTCCAAATTCCTCATCTACTCTTCTCTTACTTTCCTTCACTACTCTCTTCACCACCCTCTTACTCTCCACGTACCTCGCTCGTTTCTGTCTCTCGGAATCTTCATTCCCTCTACTACCCAACCACTCTCTATATGCTTTCTTCTTTTCTTCCACAGCTATTCTTACCTCTTCTGTCCACCATGCTGTACCCTTCACTCCCCTCCCTCTTCTCCTCACTCCACACACCTCCTCACATGCTGCACAGATCTCATCCTTAAACACCTTGCTCATCTCTTCCACTTCCTCCATAACTTCCAGGTCGAACCCACCTAGTCGTCTTTCCACTGCTCTCCTGTACTCCTCCCTGACTTCCTCCTCCTGCAACCTCTCCACCCTCCTCACCATTCCACCCTCCTCTCGCCTCCCTCCCGCTCTCCTCACCCACTTCTTTTGTATCCTAACCTTAGCTACCACTACATAATGATCAGACAGACCCCCTCCAATACCCCTATACACCCTAGCATCCATCACAGATTTCTTCATTCGTTCATCCACACATACATAATCAATCAATGACTTTCGTTCCACCACTGTCTTATCCTTCATCGTCAACATCCGTTTCCACGTGTACCTGTGGATCATTCTGTGTCGGAAGAAGGTGTTGGCTATCCACAGCCTCCTCCCCACACATACGTCCACAAGTGCACTACCATTCCCATTCACCTCTGATGGTACCCCCCACCCTCCCACCACTCCCTCAACTTTCCTATCACCCACCTTACCATTCATATCCCCAATCAGAAATATTCTTTCGTTCTTGTCAAACTTCTCCAGGCACGCCTCCACATTCATCCAGAACTCCTCTTTCTTTCTTTCAAGTATATCCTCTGTCGGGGCATACACGCATACAATCACCCACGTTTGTATTCCTACTTTCATTCTCACCCACACAATCCTTGAACCCACAGACCCATACTCTCTTACACATTCCTTCCATTTGCTACTTACAAACAAACATGCACCTTCTCTCGCTGTTCCTTCACTCACTCCAGCACACACACCCATTCCACACTCCCACTCTCTCACATCTGAACCTTTCCATTTGGTCTCTGTCATTCCACATACATCCAGCCTGGCATTCACTAACACTTCCAGAACCTCTCTCTCTTTTGTGCCATCATTCATGCCACTAACATTCCACGTAGCCATTCTCAGAATGTCCGAAGGCATGTCCTTAGTCGGTCGTGGTTCGTCAACGTTGGTTCCGTCCGCATCCGAGGCTGTTAGTTCGTTTTAGTAAGTTTAGTTAGTAAGCTATACAGTTTTTATATATTTTTTTTTTTTTTTTTTGTATTATTATTTTTTTTTATTTATTTTTTTTTTTTAAGTCAAATGTGCATTAGACCTTCCCATGGGCAATGCATACCCGGTATATGGTTGCTAAATTTCAACTCCGTATCCTTAAGGGGAGGTTTTTAGTGTGTTTCCTAGACTTCCATCAAGCTTGAAAATACACTCCCTTGACCCCCATTCAAGATAAATTTGTACATTTTTCGGTAGAAAATTTTCCCGGCCAAAGGCCGGTTCCTCTTAAATTACAGGCATGCTATCGCTCGCCAGGAAAAAATCGACACCTAAATGGCACGAAAGGTCTTAAAAGTGACATAAATGGGGTGAAAGTTCTTAAAATCGCCAAACTAATGGGGCGAACGTCTTAAAATCTCAAAAGCAAAGGGGCTAAACATGAGGGAGAAAGGGGTAAAGAAAAATATCCCTCAAGTGGAAATCTTCCCTTTAGCAATAATGATATGGTGATAAATCAAATTATCTCTGACGATCCCCAAGAAGAAGAAAAACATCAACAACAACTATAAAGAAATAATTACAACAATTTCGATCACAACTTTGCGTCCATTTACAAATGAGCGTTAATTTTATACTAAACCAAAAAACGGGTTTTTGCAGTTTAACCAAATAAAAACTACCATAGCTGTTCACAAGCTAATTGTAGAAAACAGTTAACAAAATAATGGCATAAGCAAAATAGAACCAGAATGCTCCGTAGACCAATATTTCGGAAGCGCAGGGTTTCGAGTGTGTGAGTGTGTGTGTGTGTGTGTGTGTGTGTGTGTGTGTGTGTGTGTGTGTGTGTGTGTGTGTGTGTGTGTGTGTGTGTGTGTGTGTGTGTGTGTGTGTGTGTGTGTGTGTGTGTGTGTGTGTGTGTGTGTGTGTGTGTGTGTGTTTCATTTTTTGGTCGAGTATTTCATAAATATATTATTTTTCTAGTTCCCTCCCTAGACCTCCATCAAACTTAAAAAAACAGTCCCAGGATCCCCCTTCAAGATATATTTGTAAATTTTTCGGTAGAAAAATTTCCCGGCCGAAGGCCAGTTCCTCCTAAATTACAGGCTCGCTATCGCTCGCCAGGAAAAAATAGACATCTAAATGGCACGAAAAATCTCAATTTTGACAATAAAAAAGGGGGCGAAAGATCTTAAAATCGCCAAACTAATAGGCCAAACGTCTTAAAATTTGAAAACTAATGGGAATAAGCATGAGGGAGAAGGGGGTCCAGAAAACCCAACCATCGTCAAGATTAGGCACATGATTTTTTTTTTTTTTCGCTCTTTCTTGCTCTAGTCATTTTCTCTTAACCCCTACAGTACCAGTGACGTCCTTGTTGTTCTATTGTGGCAACTATTAGACGATTGTATTCAGATTAGTAATGATCTCTACCAAATTATAAGGCTTCAAACTATCTCAACCAACTCTTTTAACTACCACAGATCCTTCCTAAGCTGCATAATATCGTCTAAATATAGCTAGAACAAAATATAACACGTCGCTGGTACTCAAAGGGTTAAGGGGGGTGACCTGTTTTTGTTCTGTCCTTTTCTATCTTTCTCTGGCTTGTATCCATTTGGCCCCATTCAGCCTACTGTTTTAAGACGTTTATCCCCATCCAGGTGTCAATTTTTGACTGGTGAGCGGTAGCGAGCCAGCATATTTTTTTATTTTTGTTTGACAGCAGGCTAAATTTGTAAATTTTTCGATAGAAAAATTTCTCCGGCGAAGCCGGATTTATACATATAATGCTTGCTCGCTATCGCTCGCCAGGAAGAAATCGACACCTAGATGGGCATAAACGTCTTGAAATAGTTGGCTGAATGGGGCCGAATGGATACTAGCCAGAGAAAGAGAGAAAAGGACAGAAATAACAAAAAGCAGGTCACCCCCCTTAAACCATTCCGTAACGGGGACGTCCTTTGCATTATATTCTGGAAACTATTAAATGATTGTATTAAGCTTAGGAAGGACTCTTAACACATAAAAGGCTACAGGCTATCTTAATTCATCGTCTTAGCTACCACAGATCCTTCCTAAGCTGAAATATATCGTCTAATAGTTGCCAGAATATAATGAAAAGAACGTTACCGATAATGAAGGAGTTAAAAAAAAATCCGTTCAAATACAATGACCGACATAATTATTGATGATTATATATATTCTCCTTCAGAACTCCGTTAACCCCTTCTGTACCGGCAAAGTCTTATTTAGACGATTTTATTCAGTTTTAAAAGGGTGGCCAGCAATTAACAGACTTTGAACTACCTCATTTAACCCTTTTACTACTTCAGATCGTTCTTAACCCTTTCACGCATATGACGCAATGTTGAGCCTATTACGGATACTTTAAAGCCTTTGTTACCATCAGGGGTATTTAGAAACCTTTAGTTTAGTTACTTCAACCTCTGCAGTTGTCTTTGAGTTAGCTGTGGGCAGAAAACTAATTTTGGAGAGGTAATTATAAGAGTGAGAGAACTCGATTTATTATTGATAATCTGGCAACCTCTGCGTCATAAAAACGTGAAAGGGCTAAGCTGCACAAAAACGTCTAAATACGGCAAGAATAATTTTATAATGACGTCGCCGGTAAAGAAGGGGTTAACGGAGACGATAAGCAGGTCTCCCTACCAGATTTCAAGAGTGCAGCAATGTAAACGCGATTATAATGTGGCATATCTGCACGTCCATCGCTCGCACGAACTTATATCATGAGTTCAGGGGAGATGGGTCGGTTTTCTGGACCACTTTCTCCCTCGTGTTTAGACCAATTAGTTTTGAGATGAGAAGTTTGCCTCGTTAGTTTGTTGATTTATGAACTTTCGCCCCATTTCTTGTGAATATTAAGACCTTTCGTGCTATTTAGGTGTCCATTTTTGTCTCCTAGCGAGCCTGTAATTTTGGAAGAACGAAAAATGTACAAATTAATCTACAAGTTGCATCTAATGGATGTGTTTTTAAGCTTGAAGCCTAGGGAGGAAACTAGAAAAACAATAAATAAATGAAAAAATCGACCAAAATATGAACCATCTCCCCTTAATAGTACGTTCCTGAGTTCATCATCCGCTCCTAGAGAGAAAGGAACAGAGGGCAGGCAAAGGGCGCAGGACACCAGCTACAGTTGAAGCACAAGAATTATTTATCCCTAGTAAGTACAATTGGCCACATAAGTTCTGTTCCTAGTCGTGATCTCCGGTATGAAAATATATATTTATGAATTAATTACGACTGTAGTTTCTTTTAATTATCAGTTGACTAATCAGATGAGTTAACCACTGCATAAGAAACTATACTGGCAATTTAATTATATGCATTATATTTCCATGTATAAACTCACGGGAGAGGAACAGAACTTACGTGGCCAACTGTACATGACAATAGAGCCACAATGGAGTAACGGGAGTTTTGAGTCACGAAGTATCATTTGGTGGCTGGAGCTCTTATCAGTATCATTTACTGTGAACGGTCCTTTTGTTAACCCATACAGTGCCGGTGCCGTGCTATTAACTTTATTCTGGCTAATATTAGTCGATTTTATTAAGCTTAAAAAGGGCCTCCAGCTATTAACAGGCCTCGAACTATCTCACTTAACACTTTTTAAAACCATAGATCCTTCTTAAACTGCACAAAATCGTCTAAACATAGCTAGAACGAAATTAAAAAGACGTCGCCGGTAGAGATGGAGTTCAACACTAATTATTGGTGAATAATTGTACAGTTGACCAAAAAACGGCGCTGCCACATATATGAAAATTCTTGACACTTTCCTTACTTTAATAGCGTCTGGCCGTCATTTTATGGTTTATATACTTTACTTGAAAATACTGTTAGTATTCTTTTGTACCATATAAATATAGCCTGGTATTTGTTGATACAATTTGTAAGTACTTTCAATGCTTGTCACTATGACATCAACTTTATGTGGCCAACTTTCTCCCACATGTACAGAGCGTATAGAGGAGGCCACAGACTTAACACCTTCACTACACCTATGAGCTTAAGAAATGTGTTTCGTGTTAGCCAGAAGACAAGAGGACAAGGTAAAACACACACACACACACACACACACACACACACACACACACACACACACACACACACACACACACACACACACACACACACACACACACAGCCCGTAGCCTAGTAGGTAGAGCTCTCGTCGCACACACGAGGGGTCGGGGGTTCAATCCCCGGCCGGGCGGAGACAAATTGGGCTTGTCTCCTTTCATGTGTTAGCCTCAGTTCACCTAGCTGTAACTAGGTACCTGGAATAAGTGGACGACGTTGTGACGTCCCATCTGGGGTTGGCAAAAATGGTACAAGGCGAGATGGGTATCATATGGTTCACCTAAGCTAAGCTGATGGCTACCTAAGCCTTCGGGCGAGACGGTACCGTCTATAGTGAGAATGGTACCATACAGATCCACCCTAAGCCTTCGTTTCCGATGTCGCCAATTGGCTACAAATACAGACTACACACACATCCACAGCCATTCCAACGATACATATAACACCTACACATATAGGAGGCGGGAAATAACGAGCATGCTCACTCCCGCAATACAACTAGAGTAAGTACAACTAGAGTAAGTAAGTACACACACACACCACACCACATACACACACACACACACACACACACACACACACACACACACACACACACACACACTTACCATCTGCAGACGGCCTACTAGTTCAAATATTCATATTTGTTTTCACAAACTCACTAATTAATTTAAAAAATAAACCTAAATAGTGAAATAAATGAAAGTAATAAATACATGTGGTACTCCAAGGACTCGAACCTAGGATACTCACACCGAAATTCCGCACACTAAGCACTAGGCTATCAATTCATATTTTTTCACCAACCAACTTTACTTCTAAACTCAATTAATGAAATCAACAAATACATGTGGCACTCAAGACAGATCCCTAGCTAGTCTATAATCTGTGCGGAGTACATTGTGCCGGCAGGACAGGGATTCACATACAGCGTGACACTCGGGGAAACTTAAGACGTGGCACAAGGAGAGGGGGGGGGGGGTTGCTCGCCTTGAAGAGGAGAAGGAGGATGCTATACCTTGTTCACCTTTAGTAGGTCAACAGTTTGCTTTGTCCCAACCTGAATAATGAGTTGGGTTAAGAGTTAACGGCCCTCGGCCGGGACATTTTACTATCGAAAAATGTACAAATTTATCTAGAAGGGATGTTTTTCTAAGCTTGATAGAGGTCTAGCGAGGAAAATAAGCAATAAAAGAATAAATGAATCAATAGACCAAAAATAAAACGGCCTCTAGCCTCTTTATAAGTGACTGTGCTTCCTTGTCCCGCTTGTATATATCAACACACAGGCTGTGATGGGGGGAGGAGGATTTGTTGTGTTATTATTTATGATGACATATGCGCAGATAAGATGAATGGAACTGAACTACTTTACCATGTTGTTGTTGTTGTTGTTGTTACTGTTGCTGTTAGACGACTTTTCTTACATTAGGAAAGACCACTATTAGCCAAAGGGTAAGCAAATATATTTTTCACTCCTTCAAACCAATGAAAAATCCACCAGATGAGTTTATGAATGTTACGAGTTAAAATTGTATTATACAGCCTTAGATATGGCAGACGAATTATCTCTATGTCTCTACGAGATAAGAAGAACCTTTAAGGGGCTAACAGCTGTGTGTGTGGGGTTTTTTTCTTCTACTATTGAATTAATTCTATATTTCTTAGTTTCCTCGCTAGACCTCCATCAAGCCTAGAAAAACACCCCCTAGACCCCCCTTCAAGATAAATTTGTAAAATCACCAAACTAATGGGCCGAACGGATTATAATCTCGTATCAAACGGGGTTAAACACGAGGGAGCATGGGGACCAGAAAAACGACCAACTCCCCTTAACCCTTTCATGCACATATGACGCAGAGGTTGCCAGATTAGCAATAAGAAATAGAGTTCTCTCACTCTTATAATTACCTCTCCAAAATTAGTTTTCTGCCCACAGCTAACTCAAAGACAACTGCAGAGGTTGAAGTAACTAAGCTAAAGGTTTCTAAATACGCCTGATGGTAACAAAGGCTGAAATTGCCACTCGACCTATGTCGAGCGCCGCCACATAGTCCAGCTTTATTTAACTCGACTTATGTTGCTCGCCGCTAATTAAGGGTTAAAGTATCCCTAATAGGCTCATAATCGCGTCATATGTTGGAGAGGGTTAATATGTTCTCGAAAAAGTACTTATGTGAGTATTTAACCCTTAGAAGATACGATGACTCATTTATTTTATGTTTTCTGGTTATTATTAGACGATTTTCTTCAGATTAAGAAGAGTATATGGGAGTCAGAGGGGCAATTGAGATAGCCTGTTACCCATATAATAACCACAGATCCTTCCTAAAGTGTATCAAATCGTCTAATGATTGCCACAATAAACTGTCAAAATGCGTCATCATCTTCTAAGGGTTAAAGAAGAGAGAGAGAGAGAGAGAGAGAGAGAGAGAGAGAGAGAGAGAGAGAGAGAGAGAGAGAGAGAGAGAGAGAGACAACGAGAGAGAGAGAGAGACAACGAGAGAGAGAGAGAGACAACGAGAGAGAGAGAGAGAGAAACTAATTACTATAAGATTCAAAGAGATAGCATTATAGGAGAGGTGGAAAGGTGGGCTGCTTATCGGGTGAACTTTTGAGCTAAGATAGGAAAAGATGCACAGGATGAAATTTAAGGGGGCCCACCTCGCTTTTTTTATCTTTCTCTCCCTCTCTGTTTGGCTTGTATCCATTCAGCCCCATTCAGCCTATTGTTTTAAGACGTTTACCACCATCCAGGAGTCAATATTTTCCTGGCGAGCGGTAGCGAGCCAGCACATATATATTTTTGTTTTGACAGCAAGCTAAATTTGTACATTTTTCGATAGAAAACTTTCTCCGGCGAAGCCGGATTTCTCCATGCAATGCTCGCCATGCAATCGCTCGCCAGGAAGAAATCGACACCTGGATGGGGATAAACGTCTTAGCATTATAGGAGAGGTGGAAAGGTGGGCTGCTTATCGGGTGAACTTTTGAGCTAAGATAGGAAAAGATGCACAGGATGAAATTTAAGGGGGCCCACCTCGCTTTTGTTATCTATTTCTCCCTCTCTGTTTGGCTTGTATCCATTCAGCCCCATTCAGCCTATTGTTTTAAGACGTATACCACCATCCAGGAGTCAATATTTTCCTGGCGAGCGGTAGCGAGCCAGCACATATATATTTTTGTTTTGACAGCAAGCTAAATTTGTACATTTTTCGACAGAAAATTTTCTCCGGCGAAGCCGGATTTCTCCATGCAATGCTCGCCATGCAATCGCTCGCCAGGAAGAAATCGACACCTGGATGGGGATAAACGTCTTAATACAGTTGGCTGAATGGGGCCGAATGGATACAAGCCAGAGAAAGAGAAAAGGAGAGAAATATAAAAACAAACAGGTGACCCCCCTTAAACAATCCGTAAGGGGGGGGGGGGGGGGATGTACCGGTAAGGAGTTGTGAAAGGCGAGGGAAAGGGAGAATGGACTCACGGATCCGTTTAAGAGGAGAAATAATGTAAGAAAAGGTCTGGTGAAGTTAGAATGGAGTTGAATTCATGAACTCGTGGAAGAAAGGGATTACACACACCTGTGCTCATTTATATATATATATTAATCTAGCTATAAGTAGCATGTTTTTTATATTCTAGGTGTATAAGTAGCATGTTGTTTATATTCTAGGTGTATAAGCAGCATGTTGTTTATATTCTAGGTGTATAAGTAGCATGTTGTTTATATTCTATGTGTATAAGTAGCATGTTGTTTATATTCTAGGTGTATAAGTAGCATGTTGTTTATATTCTAGGTGTATAAGTAGCATGTTGTTTATATTCTATGTGTATAAGTAGCATGTTGTTTATATTCTAGGTGTATAAGTAGCATGTTGTTTATATTCTAGGTGTATAAGCAGCATGTTGTTTATATTCTAGGTGTATAAGTAGCATGTTGTTTATATTCTATGTGTATAAGTAGCATGTTGTTTATATTCTAGGTGTATAAGTAGCATGTTGTTTATATTCTAGGTGTATAAGTAGCATGTTGTTTATATTCTAGGTGTATAAGTAGCATGTTGTTTATATTCTAGGTGTATAAGTAGCATGTTGTTTATATTCTAGGTGTATGAAGGAGACAATAAAAAGGCAGACTGCTTGTAACGAGTGTCTCTCGCCCACTTCCAAAAGAGTAACAAAGACCCAAATTCAAGGAACGTTGGGAAAAATCCCAGGACACGCGAAGTTTAAAGCAGTGTTTAAGTCATAGGGTGAAGGAAAGATTGATTGAGGGAGAGAGTTCCAAAGGTCACTTGTTGAGTAGAGGAAAGACTGGGAAAGTTTGTTCATTCTTGGGTTGGAAAGCTGGACAGAATAGGTGCGGGACTGTGCTGAAAGGCGGGTGCCTCGCACTGGCCGCAAGGGAGGGAGTATGCACTGAAGGAGCTCTGAAGAACACGGATTTTTGTAATAGCGATAGAAGAGTGAAAGAGATGCAACAATGCAGATTGTAGAAAGATATTGTAGGGAAATAGTAAGAGGAAGCGAGTTGATTAGGCGTAATGCTTTGACTCGACTCTTTCGAGCAGTGCGGTATGGGTGGAACCTCCCTAAACCTGCGAACAATACTCAATACAAGGGCGGCGCACTGTGCCCCTATACAGAGCAAGAAGCTGAGCGGGGATGGAGAACCCACGGAGACGGTTGAGCACACCTAACTTCTGGGAAACTGTTTTAGCAAGAGTGGTAATATAATATTTCCAAGAAAAGTCGCATGAAAAAGATACACCATAAATATTGAGAGAAGATGAAAGGTTGATTTGTAAATTGTTGAAGAGTAATTGATAGTCTTGTGGAGGATTGCGACGGGTAAGTCAAGCGGGTACACACTAATGGATAATAACTAGTATTTATTATCCATGCTTACATTATTTCAACTTTTAAGTGTAATGTCGATATTATTATTGAGAATCAGTGGTTCATGGTGGCAAACTATGTGCACCCTAAGGTGTGTGCTGAGTTTGTGGCTAAAGCCCCATAAAATATCCTCAAATATCCTAACACTTTATTCTTCTACCTTTACTTCCACCGCCACCACATATATAGTCAATGCAAGCACTAGACCTCTCAAATAGAACATTGATATTCCATATTTTTTTTTATTTTTTATATATTCCAACTACTCCCTCTCGGGCATAGGCTGAGAGCCTGTACATTCAACCGTACATTGAACGGCGAAGCCCGTGAGGTCTCGTTCCAGTCTAGGGAGTGAGAAATGTGAAGCACTTTGGGATACAACCTGCAGCCCCCGATATCTTGCCTTCGCAAGATGCACGGTTGCCCCCACGGCTCGAAGCAGCCACATCACTGAAGCTGCTTCGCTCCAGTGCTTCACTGTCTCACCACCTATACTCTGACCCTCACACTCAGAACGCCACCTATTGAGCAATGAACTCGGTTTTCATCATACTAACCATATTTCCAAACGGGGCCAAGCTACTTTGAAATACAGAGGTTATAATCAGTACCACTGGCCAACCCAGCAGTTAGCCATTACTGACTGGTGATATGTAATATCATCATTCACTCGTCACTGTTTTCTGTACTACACTGTACCTAATTAAAAGTATCAGTAAACCAGCTAATGGAATCAAATGTCTTATGTTTTTGTACTAGGTGTTGTTGCACAATTTTAATCAATTATGAGCCTGTCAAAAATGTCCACAGTTAACGGGCTCAGCCTCGATATATTGTATAATGTTGTGCATTTTAAATGTGTTACTGTTAATGCTAAATAAACTCCTATTAATATAAACAAATAAAAATACATACTGTATACAGCCAGATAGAATGAATGAATAACAGAGATAGAAAGAGAGAGGGGAAATATGTAAATATTATACAACCAGGCTGATGTTAATCCTTTGATGATTATGACGTATTTTTGACAGTATATTCTGGCTATCATTAGACTATTTTATACAATTTACGAAGGATGTGTGGGAAATAGAAGGGTAATGGACCCTCTCAGTTAACCCTCTGACTTCCATATACCCTTCCGTATATGAATATATTCGTCTAATAATAGCTAAACAAAATAAATAACCGAAAACAAAATTAAAAGTCTTAAGGAATGGAGTGTGATAATGCTTACACTACCGATTGCAGTTTGTTTGTTTTCTTTACTATTTACAGGTTGCATCGTTATTTCAAGCTTTTGATAAATTAAACACAACTATTTTATAAAGTAATATTAATTTTGCAAACATCGGTTCTATATACAGTACAGTATATATGTTGATTTCGAGCAAACAAGAACATTTGGCGACGATATAGGAAAAACTAGTCAAGAATAGTAAAATGGAATCACGAAGAATAATAACGAAGATACGAGACAGTGCACAAACTCCACGAACAAAATTGATTTATGTTTTTGTGGGTTTTTTTCCTGTTTTTAGAAATACTTGTTCAATCATTATTGCACACATAAATTGGTAGAACGCTCAGCTAACAACCAAGAGGACCCTGGTTCGATTCACGTGCAAAACGAGACGGATTCTATGAAGATCCGGTACCCCTGTTCGCCTAACAGTATATAATAAAAGTAATATAAACCTTAAAGTAAAACCTCCCCTTAAGGGAACCCAACCTAGTTTTTTCTCTCTCTTTCTCCATCTCTCTCTCTGGGTTGTATCCATTTGGCCCCACTCAGCCTACTGTTTTAAGATGTTTATCCCCATCCAGGTGTCGGTTTTTCCTGGCGAGCAGTAGCGAGCCAGCATTAACTATTTTAAATGTTTTTTACAGCAGGCTAAATTTGTACATTTTTCGATAGAAAAATTTCTCCGGCGAAGCCGGATTTCTCCACACAATGCTGGCTCGCTATCGCTCGCCAGGTAAAAATCGACACCTGGATGGGGATAAACGTCTTAAAACAGTTGGCTGAATGGGGCCGAATGGATACAAGCCAGGGAAAAAGAGAAAAGGAGAGAAAGATTAAAAGAAAGCCGGTGACCCCTCTTAAGATAAAGGTATAGGTGGTGGAGGAGGAAGTACTGATGGTGGTGTAGTAGTATAGACAATGGACAGTAAACATAGCGGGAGGAGGAAGGAGGGAGAAGGAAGGAAGGAGGGTGGTGGTGGTGGTGGTGGGTTATTATTATGGTAGCCGGAAGGGAAGGACGGCATCTTATACTATACGCTATTATTTAAGGCAAGGACACTGACGGAGAGTAAAAAAAGGGAGCTCCTGACAATATCGCCACCTACAACACGAGAGATAGAGATAGAGAGAGAGATACATGGGTGCCTACATATAGACATTGATAGGTAAATACTTATAGAATTATATACATTTACATTACTTCAGTAACTTATAGGTAATGATGCAAGCATTCGGCCATGTTCTATCAAGCCTTTCAGTACGACAACAAATATTATTTAATGTTAACTAAATTTAGACGATTGTATGCAGCCTAATGGATGTCATATGGGTACATTTTATCTAAATTAGACCTTTAACTTTTTCAGGTTCTTAATTTAACAAAAACGCTTACTAATAACAAGAATTAAAGTAAGATTGGAGTCATCGCATTGAAAGGTTGACGAATTAACAGCAACATTGTAGCCTGTATTACTTGGAGAAAAATTATCAACTGATCAATACTAATTATTTCCTTAATCAGACACATACACACAATATTTAAAAAGAAAAATAACTTCCTAAAATTATTCTCTCACATCTTTACAAAGCTGCAGTATATATGTCTCTCTGTTCATCATATCACGTGTTTCAAGGTATTAGTAACGTTCCCATGGCCTCAGTCACATTTATGGCTAAGGAAATCAACTGACCTAGGGCTACAGAAATTATTTCTGTTGAATGTACAGTCTCCATTATTGACAAATCCTGCCATTCGCATAAGGCAAAACATATTATTTTCTACCCGTGTGGTGAACTGCTGCAACAAATTGCCAAACGATGCCAAGCCAAGTGGTCACAAAACTATGTAAATATCTCGCCCGAATTTCACGACTGGTGGCTTTTGCTCTGAAGTAATATTTTGTCCACAGGTGTTTCAAGAATATACTGTGTGTGACTGAACAGATAACAACACTATTCCTACCCCTGTCAGTCTAGCATACCCGGAATCTACCCTCCACGAAGTTAAAGATCTACAACAACAACAACAACAACAACAAAATATGCGTACAGCCTCTCCCATGATGACAGTAACCCAACAAGTAACCAGGGCTACCTCTATAAGTAAGTGGACCCTCCCGGGTTATAGTGGTAGGCTTTGGGAGGAGGTCACAGCAGAATCAATCTAATTACATCTTTACATTTAACCCCTATCCCCTATCACTCTAAATCGACGTTGTTTTGCCCAAAGTACCTAAAAATAGTGAAAAACATGTTTTGGGAGCATTGTAGCCCAAATGGAAGAGATACCTAAAAAAAAACACGTATTTAAGCAGTTCTCGGGCAAAACCAGCCCCCTTGAAAATTGAAGCCTCCCAGTTGTGTTATGAGAGTCCTTCTCCGACCTCCTCCAACAAAGAAACCTATAGTTATATTTGCACTTGATCGTTTTGGGCTAGATAACTCACTTTCGAGCTGATTGGGTGATGGCAGTATGTGATATATATATATATATATATATATATATATATATATATATATATATTTTTTTTTTTTTTTTTTTTTTTTTTTTTTTTTTTTGCAACTGAAACAATCTATTCTGACACAGTACCATCACACAATCAGTTCAATGTAGATTTGTCAAGTCTAAACCCATCAGATACACATTTGCCAGCTTAAATAAAAAAACTATAGTGAGGATCAGTTAATATTATGTAGATAGTTTTCTTTTGTAGTCTGCTATACAAAAATATGTCCGATTTACCAGTTGGCGAGTGACTAATGTGTTTCGTGCTCTTTTGATCTCTTGTACTTTCGTCTGGCCTTCCACTTATTTATCTAGGCTCACAATTTCTCCATTCTTCTCTCACAATTTGTTGTCTTACAGATTTTCTTTTTAGTATTGAATGTCAGTCATACCAAGTATCTCGTATTACAGAACAATGTGCCTGCTGCATTTATCTTTGTACTGTATATCTTACCTACCAGTTCAGTTACTTACTTTTGTATTATATTTGTATTTATATTCATTCCCATATGTAGTTATCTTTGTACACTTGTCTTTGTATACCTGTCTTTGTATACCTGTCTGTGTACACCTGTCTGTGTACACCTGTCTGTGTACACCTGTCTGTGTACACCTGTCTGTGTATACCTGTCTTTGTACACCTGTCTTTGTACACCTGTCTTTGTACACCTGTCTTTGTACACCTGTCTTTGTGCACCTGTCTTTGTGCACCTGTCTTTGTACACCTGTCTTTGAATACCTGTCTTTGAATACCTGTCTTTGTATGCCTGTCTTTGTACACCTGCCTTTGTATGCCTGTCTTTGTACACGTGTCTTTGTACACCTGTCTTTGTACACCTGTCTATGTATACCTGTCTTTGTATACCTGTCTTTGTACACCTGTCTTTGTATACCTGTCTTTGTACACCTGTCGTTGTGCACCTGTCGTTGTGCACCTGTCTATATATACCTGTCTGTGTTCACGTTTTTATACATCTCTCTGTTTACACCTGTCTTTGTACATCTGTCTTTGTACACATGTCTGCTACTATTCTATTCTATATACTCAGGCCCAATCCCCACTTTTACTTTTTTTTTTTCTGTTACACTGTCTAATGTTGTATACCTGTATTGTTAATCTTTTCCTGATGTTGCAAATGTATCCATCTAAATTGATGTTCGGATCAAATCAGCTATATATTTGTAAATACATATTATTCAACTATTAATATATAGTTGAGTTGATCTGAACATCAATCTGAATGGATATATTTGCATAAAGAAAATAGCAAGCGCTCACGAATATTTCTTCTTTTTGAGTGATATTTACAACCATGTTCCTACACTTACCCACCCTATATGACAGACATTAATACAGCACAAAGCGAGTCAAACGTAATGACAGCTGAGATATGACTAATTAGCGCCACTGTACACTAGCTTTCCACCCAGCCAACCTCACCCGGCCCGTCACTCTCCTCATAAATCTACGCCCTAACTAAGCATGGGGCTCCTTTGGTATCCTGGGGCAGCGGGAAAGTATAACCTGCTTGTACAGTCACTTAGAAAAAACCGTGTTGGTGGTGTAAATGGTTTAGGTGTTTATGTTCTGGGTGTGGTGTCCCAAGTTCGAATCCCGGGAAGACCATATGCTTCCATTAGTTTATTCAAGTACATTGGGGTTTGTAATTGATGATTAATGTTAAGAGGAGGCAGACCGTTTTTCTGGAACCCCTTCTCCCTAATGTTTAGCCCCACTAGTGTTGAGATTATAAGACGTTCGGCCCATTAGTATGGCGATTTTGACACCTTTCGTCCCATTTCTTTGTAAATGTTAAGATCTTGCGTGCCATTTAGGTGTCTATTATTTCCTGGCGAGCGATAGCGAGCCTGCAATTTTAAAAGGAATCGGCCTTCGGCCGGGACATTTTTCTATCGAAAAAGGTACAAATTTATCTTGAAAGGGGGGTCTAGGGGGTGTTTTTCTAAGTTTGATGGAGGTCTAGGGAGAAAACTTAATATATGAATAACTGAATTAATAGACCAAACAAACGGTCAGTCTCCCCTTAAGAACGGGGTGTTACTTATAAACCACACGACAAAAATAAACTGTCCACCTATAAGCTTATTCTAATCCAAACAGGAGAAACTAAAGCCCCTCGCCAAAATTCAGCCAAGCGTCTGTCCTTAAGCCGCTGTCATACGAGCGCTTTTTCCGTCAATTTTCCATGAGCAAGTTTTTTCTCATACTTTTGGGAGACTTTTTCGCACTGGTATCGGTAACTAAACTGCAAGTAGATTATGTTAAGCGGCTGAATTCTGATAAAGTGTAATTTTTTAAGCTTCCAGACCATAATTGCTCGTAAAAATTGCTCTTAAAAGGGCTCGTGTGACACCGGCTTTATCCACCCAATTTTTACTTTCTAAAATAAATGCAAGAACAATTTCTCTCCTTGGAAATATTGCCACTTGAAAGATCGTGGTCATCGTTTCTGCGAATGTTCTCAACCAATTACAGCGGAGCCTCCACTGCCTTACTTAGCTAAATTTGCATACTCTTACATCTGCATTTTAATGAGAAGACTTAATGCACATGGGTTGCATATTAAACCCTTTCAGCACGATGACGTCTTTATATCTTTTATTCTGGCTAACATTAGACGTGCTTATGCAGTTTAAGAAGGACCATAGACTACAGTAGATCTGGACTGGACACGAAAATGGAACTTTGCAGTAAGGGACCCAAAATCGGAGAAAGAATCCCCAAGTTCGAACCTTGAAACCGCGAAAAATATCACATTTTCGCGGTTTCGAGGTTCGAACTTGGGTGTTCGTTCTCCGATTTTGGGTCCCTTACTGCAAAGTTCCATTTTCGTGTCCAGTCCAGATCTACTGTAGTCTATTGAAGGACCTATGTTATTCAGACGGTTTATCGAGATCGTATTTGCCCCTTTGAGTCCTAGACTCTAGAGGTAGGTTATATAAGAATCGTAATGATAACCAGACTATGATGACATTTACGTCATCATGCTGAAGGGGTTAACTGCCATTTTACTCGCGTTGTTTTTGCTGTTTATGTTTCTTGTAATCATCCCATCATTCATGTCCTACATTCTCACCAAACTTCCTACGTCTCTGACAGAAAAAATACGGGAGCAAAATGAAAATGATGAGGTGGACGAAGATGAACAACGAAATGCAAGACAGGAAATTACAAAGAGCAGAGAAGAGAGACAGAAACATAGCCTAGAACAAATTAAGACCGAATGTAGTGAAGAACTGAAAATGAGAGTTGAGATGGCACAAGACACGGGGCTTCAAATTGGCTCACTTCATTACCAATAAAGGAAAAGGCTTCAGCTTAAATAAACAAGAATTCAATGATGCCGTAGCCTTGAGGTATGGGTGGCCAGTTTCGAACCTGCCGCTGAAATGTGCATGTGGTGAAATAAACAACTCAGACCACTGTATGACCTGTAAGAAAGAAGGATTCATCTGTATCCGGCATGATGAAGTACGAGACATCACTGCACAAATGCTGGACGAGGTGTGCCATGATGTCAGAATCGTACCGGAACTTCTGCCTATGGACGGACAGCGCTTGGCCCACAATACTGCAAATACTTCAAATGAAGCAAGAGTGGACGTAAGTGCTTGAGGTTTTTGGACGAGGGGACAACGGGTTTTTTTCAACATCAGAATCTTCAACCCAAGAGCACAAACATATCGTGAGCGAGGACTCAAGGCGGCATACTTGAGAAACGAAAGTGAGAAGAAACGCGCTTATGAAGAAAGAATTTTGAACAGGGATCAAGGAAGCTTTACTCCTCTGGTCTTCTCATCGTCGGGAGGAATGGGACCTTCTGCAAGTGTCTTCTATGCCAGATTAGCTGAACAAATATCAGAGAAAAAGCGCCAGCATAGAAGCCAAGTCATAACTTGGATGAGATGCCGGCTCTCTTTCTCTTCTCAGGTCTGCACTCCTATGTATCAGGGGTACAAGGTCCTCCCCGCTGCAGAGGACAAGAGTGAGAGACTTGGACTTTGAAATGGTCGTGGCGGAGGGCCGAATTGGGGAACAACTAGGTTGATTGTAGGGAGGTACTCGTATAATAAGATAAACTATAATGTAACTAGAATAAGATAGATTGTACACCACTTTGTAACTGTCACCTTACTAAACAAATAAAAAAAAAAAAATACTAAAATAAATAAAAAAAAATAGAAGGAAACATGCTTACATTACTGAAATGTTTGTCACTCTTCTGTAAATCTAAAATGGCTTACTTAAGAATGGGAAAGCATGTTCTCTCTCTCTCTCTCTCTCTCTCTCTCTCTCTCTCTCTCTCTCTCTCTCTCTCTCTCTCTCTCTCTCTCTCTCTCTCTCTCTCTCTCGCTCTCTCTCTCTCTCTCTCTCTCGCTCTCTCTCTCTCTCTCTCTCTCTCTCGCTCTCTCTCTCTCTCTCTCTCTCTCTCTCTCTCTCTCTCTCTCTCTCTCTCTCTCTAAGTATCTAGTCTAGATCTACAAAGCTTATTCCATCGATTAGAAGAATGAACCATGATGACCGGTTGCGAGCTCTTGATATCTTCCCGTTGGAGACATGCAGACTACGAGGTCAGCTCATTGAAGTTTTTAAAATACTTAATGGGTTTGACAATGTGGATTATAGCAAAATTGTTAGCCTCAATATGAATACAACACGCAACCATGGCTGGAAATTAGAATCGAAAAGGTTCAGCACTAGTATCTGTGGAAAAAATTTCACATATAAGATACCGGTATGTTCTACCTGGAACAAACTTCCCTTCGAAGTTGTAAATAGTTCTTCAGTAGAGCAGTTCAAGAAGAGAGTAGATAGTATTTTGCACACTCTGTAAAGAGTGTAGTGCACTAAACAGTCTCTCTCCTTTCACTTCGAGTATCTCCTCGGAATGGACCGCAAGGTCTCTGATATACTAACTATTCTCTCTCTCTCTCTCTCTCTCTCTCTCTCTCTCTCTCTCTCTCTCTCTCTCTCTTGCACCTTCCCTCCGAATATTATTTTATGGAAATAAAATAATTTGAATATGAATCTGAATCTGTGTGGCTGTGTGTTTTGGGTGCTGGGGCAATGCCTTCTCTATACATAATTATGTATAGAGAAGGCATTGGCTGGGGTCTGGTGACTGGGTCACGACGGGTAGGGTCCCTCTAGGATGTTTAAGAAGGGACATACACACTCACACACCTCCCCTCTCACACTTTCCTCCTCCCTGGAGTACCTTACCTCCTCCTCCTCCCCCCCCCCCCCCTACTCCTCCTCCTCTCCCACCCATTCCTCTACCTCCTACAACACCCCTCCCGCTCTCCCATAACCACACACCCTACTAATATTATATTACTATCGGCATGTAAACTTCTCCACTGGTCATATTGCGCTAACTATCCCCTCAATAACCATTATTGTAATAAGAATTTGAACCATGTAACTCATCTTTGTAAAATATTTGTATTACTATAATTCCATTATAACTTCGGTAGTTGGTAATATTAGTCACATCATGTATGTGACTCTTGTATTCAGCTAACTATGACCTCAATAACCGTTGATGTAATGAAGAATGTGAAGTGTCCCTCATATGATTGTAATATATTTGTCGAACTATTATTGCATAATAATTAATGTAGTTCGAAATATTAGTCACATCTTGTATGTAATAATTGTATTCAGCTACCTATGATCTCAATAACCATTGATGTAAGAAAACATGAATAGCCTCCTCATATGATTGCACTAGTTTTGTAGTGCTATTATTTACCTGTCAATTAATAATTCAGTCACTTTTTTTTTTTTTTTTTTTTTTTTTTTTTTTCATGAGCACGTATATACAGCATATGTGGCAATCAAATGAGGAAACTATAATAACACCAGACGACGATACTGTTGTTACAGTAGAATAATGCTCTTTGAGCAGTATGTATTGCCTTACCAGTGGTTGTCCCCTTATTATTATTATTATTTTATTATTATTATTGAAATACCACAGGAACGAAAATTCCTGGGAGCGAAACTTCCACCCCCGACGAGATCCCTCTCTTTCTACCACCTCCCTCCACATGTTACACGTCTCGTTAATCACAGTCTTCTAATATACAAATCACATTTCCTTACATTCTTGAAATACCCACTAAGTATATTCAATTAGATACCAACCATGCAGACTATAATACGTTCGTTGTGTATGGGTACGAGGCGATCTCAAGACACCTTAGCTCCCAGTGCACAACGAACCGGATCATGATTATGTCCGCCTGTATTAAATTATGTATTATGTTGATTTATACCATTGCCTATTTTTGTAATAATTGTATTCAGCTAACTATGATCTCAATAATCATTGATGTAATGAAAATATGAATAGTCTCCTCATACGATTGCACTAGTTCTGTAGTGCTATTATTTACAACCTGTCAATTAATAATTCAGTCACTACAAGAGCTAGCTTGCTTTTTTTTTTTTTTTTTTTTTTTTTTTTTTTTTTTTTAATGAAATACGTATATACAGACCATGTGACAATTAAATGAGGAAACTATAATAACGCATCTTGAATAATGCCAACCTGACTTATAAACACAAATATGAATGTAACCAGACGACGATGCTGTTGTTTCAGTGGAATAATGGCTCTTTGAGCAGTATGTATCGCCTTACTAGTGGTTGTCCCCACTCACAGGATGGGGGGCGCTGCTCATATAAACTCGCCCCTCGGGGCAAATCAAAATCAAAATCAAACTCTCCCCCTCCCTCTCCCTCTCCCTCTCCTCCACTCTCTCCTCTCTCTCCTCTATCGCTCTCACCTCTCTCTCTTATCGCTCTCTCTCTCT
>CM064522.1:27222957-27236729 GCA_032716605.1 Paralithodes platypus | reverse complement strand
CAATCTAGATAAATAGTCATGTTGGGCCCAAATTTGGCAAATGAGTTTCAATGCGGATAAATGTAAAGTACTACATATCGGATACCTAAATGAGAAAGCAAACTATTCGATGAATGGCACTCAGCTTAAGAATGTAAACAGAGAATCCGATCTGGAGTAACAATATCGAGTAACCTAAAACCGAGTCAACAATGTTCAGAAGTTTTAAGAAGGCAAAAAAATCATTGGCTTTATAGGCAGGTCATTTGAGCATAAATCCAAAGAAGTTATCCTAACCCTTTACAATTCCTTAGTCCGCCCTCTTCTGGAATACTGCGTTCAATCCTGGTGCCCTTATTACCAAAAGATATAAACAAGCTAGAACGAGTTCAACGTAGAGTTACCAAAATGATACCTAGCCTAAAGAACAAAACCATACGAAGAGCGTCTTAGAGAATTAAATCTATTTCCTTTAACCCAGCGCAGATTAAGAGGTGACTTAATTCAAGTGTTCAAAATCATCAAAGGCATCGACAATATGAACTGTAGTAAGTACTTCACTATCGACCAATCTAATTACATGCGGGAAACGGTTGCAAAAATTATTGGTAAATCTTTTAACTCGCACGAATCTAAGAATGTCTTCTTCAATCGAGTTGTCAACTTGTGGAATGGGCTTCCCCGAAACGTTATAGACTGCAGCACCGTTGATTCATTTAAACTCCGCATAGAACAAATATCTCGCATCAAACCGCGACTGACTGCGTTTGTAAATGAATAACTTTATCCTCCCCTCAGTTACTAACCCTGCTAACTTCCTAATCCTGCCACGGACATTAGTTCCAGGGCAGTAATTCCCTTTCCAATGTTCCCTTACCCACTCTAAACCACTGTTTGGACACTTGATCCTCAGTGTTTTGGAGGACAAGCAACCTAGAAGGGTCACTAGATCTGTTGCTTTTCTTTCCTTTGTACTCCTTTGTACTCCTTTGTATCTCTCTCTCTCTCTCTCTCTCTCTCTCTCTCTCTCTCTCTCTCTGCCTTGCGTGTAGAGATTCACACACAAAAACTGGCTCACATTATAACAGGGGACAATTTCAAGGTGACGCGCTAGTTGCAGACACCCGAGGGCAGATGGCTGTATTAAGGAGAGGCAGACCGTTTGTTTGGTCTATTAATTAATTTATTCATATATTTGTTTTAGTTTCCTCCCTAGACCTCCATCAAGCTTAGAAAAACACTCCCTAGACCCCCTTCAAGATAATTTTGTACATTTTTCGGTAGAAAAATGTCTCGGCCGAAGGCCGGTTCCTCTTAAAATTTCAGGCTCGCTATTGCTCGTCAGGGGAAAAAAAGACACCTAAATGGCACGAAAGGTCTTAAAATTGACAACGAAATGGGGCGAAAGGTGTTTAAATCGCCAAACTAATAGGCCGAACGTCTTATAATCTCAAAACTAGTGGGGCTAAACATTAGGGAGAAGGGGGTCCAGAAAAACGGTCTGCCTCCCCTTACGCTGCTCCAAGTGACGTCACAGCTACAGTAATACATTGATTTTGGGTTGCAAGTGGGAGGCATTATCGTCAGAGAGTGTAGTACAATACAATGACATGAACCTGGGACAATTGGAGTGGAGTTTTTTTATTTGTTTATTCTTCTTCTTTTTAATACCACAACTGACAGGCTGTCTGTAAGGAATTTCCCCCCCCCCCCACACACAAAGAGTGACAGAGCCACATTCAAGGTATCGAGATGTGCGGTACGGAAGGAACCTCCCCACATATGCGAACAATACTCGATACATGGACGCACTGTGCCCCTGTACAGAATAAGAAGCTGTGCGCGGGTATTTACCTACCATAAAGGGTTAATGTGTAGCATTAAGGGGGATGGTTCACTTTTTGGTAGATTTTGTCATTTATTTATTATTTTTTAGTTTCCTCCCTAGATCTCCATCAAACTTTAAAAAACACCCATCAGATCCCCCTTCTAGATTAATTTGTAAATTTTTCGGTAGAAAAATTTCCCGGCCAAAGGCCGGTTACTCTTAGGATTAAAGGCTCGCTATCGTTCGCCAGGAAAAATCGACACCTAAATGGAAGGTCTTTAAATTGACAACGAAATAGGGCAAAAGGTATTAAAATCGCCAATTAATGGGCCGAACGTCATAAAATCTGAAAACTATTGGGGGCAAGCATGAGGAAGAAGGGGGACCAGAAAAACAGCCCATGTCCCCTTAATGAAAATATATGGTTTTATCTACTGCAAGTAAAATTATGATGTTTGGGTAAACTCAAAAACCAAACATCAGACTATTTATACTGTTAGTACATTACATTGTGTCACTTGCTCACAGTACTTGTCCCAGATATACTGTATATCTGTGCAACTTATTTTTTTCCAGGCGAGCGATAGCGAGCCTGTAATCCTAAGAGTAACCGGCCTTTGGCCGGGATATTTTTCTACCGAAAAAAGTGCAAATTAATCTAGAAGGGGTATCTGATGGATGTTTTTTTAAGTTTGATGGAGATCTAGGGAGGCAACTAAAAAAAAAAAAAAAAAAATTACAAAATCTACCAAAAAGTGAAAACAAAAATATATATGTACAGTATTATATATATATCTGTGCAACTGTACGATGGCGCTAATAAGTTATGCCTCAGCTGTCTTCACGTTTGGCTCGTTCTGGGCTGTATTAATGTCTGTCAGATGTTGAATAGGGTAGGTAGGCCTAAGTGTGGGATAGGAACATGTTTGTATATCTCTCTCGAAGCAAATTAATAAACTTTTAGATATTACTGATACCAATTATTGATCAAAACATAATTGGTGCAGAGTCATCACTTATTAGGCCGACTGAACATTCTTGAACACGACCATATTAGGAGAAACAAAATTAATTTTACACTAACAAAGTATTTTGGCAAACTGATGTCATATACATATGTTTTTTTGTTTTGTTTTTTCTATATTCCAACTTACTTCCTCTCGGGCATAGGCTGAGAGCCTTAACATTCACCGCTTTACAATGAACAGTGAAGCCCGTGAGGTCTTGTTCCAGTCTAGGGAGTGAGACATGTGAAGCACGTAGAGTACAACGAGCACCTGCCATCTTGCCTTCACATGAGGCACGGTGCTCACTCATGGCCCGAAACGACCCCATCTCTGAAGCCACCTCGTTCCCGTGCTTCACTGTCTCACCCCCTACACTCGGACTTTCACACTTACACACACACAACGCCACCTGTTGAGCAGATAACTCACCAGGCATTGCACCCCTATAGCATATTTTGAATATGGGAATATTCATACAGTGCTACTTAATCAGGGAACAATGAGGGTATTTTATTGACGTTTCGGTGGGCTTGTGGTAATGCACTGATACTAGGTACAGCACAAATTCCATCCCAATAATATCTTCCCATTGATACATCGGGATTTGAACCCGGGACCTTTGGATTACCAGGCCAGTGGCAAGACCACTCCACCACACCTCCCCTAATATGTATATACGAAATTGCATGTTTTGAATTGTATTTATATTATATTATTCTATGTTATTATTGAATTATATTATACTCTAGGCTAGCTTTACAGTATTAGGCAAGATATAAGTTCACCGCAGTCGACCGATGAGTCTTGGGTTGTCTACAACATAAGTTCACTTTTTGGGCGATTTTTCGGTAGAAAAATTACCCGGCGGCGGTTCCTCCCAAATTACAGGCTCGCTATCGCTCGCCAGGAAAAGCCTCTAAATGGCACGAAAGGTCTAAATATGGAGAAAGAAATCGGGTGAAAGGTCTTAAACTCGCCAAACTAATGGGCCGAACGTCTTAAAATCTAAAAACTAATGGGGCTAAAGATAAGGGAGAAGGGGGATCAGAAATGAGCCCTGCCATACATGACTATACATCATTGTTGCTCTATGTTGACGATATTGCTAATTGTGTTCATCATACATGTTCATGATGCACATGGTTCAGGGCAGGAAGACCGTTTTTCTGGACCTCCTTCTCCCTAATGTTTAGCCCCACTAGTTTTGAAATTATAAGACGTTCGGCCCAATAGTTTGGCGATTTTAACACCTTTCCCCCCATTTCGTTGTCAATTGTAAGACCTTTCGTGCCATTTAGGTATCGGTTATTTCCTGGCGAGTGGTAGCGAGCCTTCAATTTTAAGAGGAACCGGCCTTCGGCCGGGAAATTTTTCTACCGAAAAATTTACAAATTTATCTTTTTCTAAGCTTGATGGAAGTCTAGGGAGGAAACTAAAAACAATATGTGAATAAATGAATTAATAGACCAAACAAACGGTTTGCCTCCCCTTAACCCGTACAGCCCCAGCGACGCGTCTGACGCGTCGGCGATGTATGTAACGCACAGCCCCAGAGACGCGCCTGACGCGTCACCCTAATTGCGCCGACCGTAACCTCAGGTGTAGCCACTCAAGAGGGCTCAGATTTGTATGGGAACTGTGTACGTATCCCACGCAACCGTGCCGATGGTTGAAAACTCTCAAAGTCCACGTGCGTGCGCGCGAGCGCGCAATAACCTGTTTTTTGGGGATAATTGCCTTCAATTTTTTACTCTTGTAAAATCCGTTTTCGGGGGCTCTGTAGGACCATTTTTAAAGCTTTTTGAGCGGTTTTTCGTGGTTTTTCCTTCATTCCTAACCCATTCGCTATTGTTTCTGGAATAAAACCATTTTTTGAAAACCGGCCGGGTTCTGGTGCGCAAACATTACAAAACTAGCCGGGGCTCCATGGGTAAAGTCACCAAATTTCGTGTTTTTTTCATGAATACGTTTTTGAGATATTGTCATATATATGTACAAAAGGGTAAATCCCCACCTACCCCCACTATCACTATGGGGCGTTGGGGCGTTGTTGGGATGGATTAGGTCATGGCTAATTGGTAGGAAACAGAGAGTCAGCATAAATGGTACCAAGTCAGAGTGGCGAGCAGTCAAAAGTGGTGTCCCCCAGGGATCGGTATTAGGTCCCCTGTTGTTTCTTATATACATAAATGACCTAGATTTAGGTATAACTAGTAGGATAAGTAAATTCGCAGACGATACTAAAATGGGGAGATCAATTGATTCAGATAGCGATATAGAGTGCCTCCAAAGGGATCTAGATACCTTACATGAATGGTCAGTAAATTGGCAGATGAAGTTTAACATTGACAAATGCAAGGTATTAAAGATAGGGAAGATGCAAACAAATGTTAAATATAAATTAGCTAATTTAGAATTAGAAAATTCAGACTGCGAGAAAGATCTAGGTGTGTTTGTTAGCAATGATTTGAAGCCTAGAAAACAGTGTATAGGCGTTCGTAATAAGGCAAACAGGATTCTCGGGTTCATCTCTAGGAGTGTGAGTAACAGAACTGCTGATGTTATCTTAAAACTTTACTTGTCATTAGTGAGACCCCATATGGATTATGCTGTCCAATTTTGGTGTCCTTATTACAGAATGGACATAGATTCATTGGAGAGAGTACAGCGTAGAATGACAAAAATGATCCATAATATTAGAAATCTTCCGTATGAAGAAAGGTTGAAGAAATTAGGTTTACATTCGTTAGAGAGACGCAGAGTTAGAGGGGATATGATAGAAGTGTTCAAGAGGGTTAGTGGGATTAACAAAGGGGACATGACAAATGTACTAAAGCTCAGTGATAGCGAAAGAACTCGTACCAATGGTTTCAAATTAGATAAATTTCGTTTCAGAAAAGATATAGGCAAATATTGGTTTGGTAACAGAGTTGTAGATGGGTGGAATGGACTACCAAGTGCTATAGTGGGATCTAAAACTGTAGGGAGCTTTAAGATAAAATTGGATAAGCATATGGACGAGAAGGGTTGGGTGTGAAGGGGGATCAGCCGGGTTGGGCCAATCAGCGCTCTGCAGACCCCCATAATCCTGTGTTAATCTCTAACCGTTTTGGTAAGATGATCCTCAGGGTATTAGAGTGTTGAGCCTATAATTGGGCTTTGTAATTGATTTGGGGTTGTGTGGGACAGGGATCTGCCTTGCTTAGGCCAATCGGCTTTCTGCAGACTCCCATTTTCTTATGTTCTTATGTTATCACTTCATTTATAATACAATTTCCAAAATGTGGATGCAAAACCTGTGAGTAACCATGGTCTTTCACATCTAAAATTGTGAACATTTAATTGGAACTAAATCGTGTTATCATATGCCATAATTATATGCCATACTATTGGTTATAGGCAACCCAGAAACTTAAATGATAAAATATAGAATTCCAAACATGCCTTTTTTTGTCATTCCCAATGGAATATGTTGGTGTATATTAACATCGAATATTCGCTTCTTTAGACCCCCCCCCCCCCCTCTTCAAGCTTGAAAAAATAAAAAATAGGAAACCTTAAACAAAAATAGTAAGAATACATGAGCAAAAAAAAACACCCTACCTTGACCCACTTCAAGCTAAATTTGTACATATTATTCCCGGTCGAAAAGACGGTTTCTCCTAAAGTCCAGTCTAGCTATCGTTCACCAGAAACAATGTCGACACTTGAATGGGACGATGCATTTTGAAATCGCAAAACAAATGGGGCGAAATATATAGCAACTTGTTACATCACTGAATTATTTCACCCCAACACCAAACACCTCCAGTTAAATTAATGAAAACATATGTGATCCACCGGGATTCGAACCTATAAAGCTGATTCTACGACTCTCGCCCATTGACCTGACTTGTATTATAGTCCAGCCAGGTTACCAGTGCCCGGCCAGAGTCAGGGTGAGCTGCACAAGAGGTCAGAGAGATGCTACGGTCATTATAGGTATTGGGGAGATGGGAGGTCATGGAGATGCTACGGTCATTATAGGTATGGGGGAGGTGGGCGGAAACTGGACCATGTTGACCCCGTAGACCAACACAAACTTATCTAGGCCACAGACGTATACAAGGTGGTTTAACGCACCTTTTATATATATATATTCTCTCAGACTTTCTTCTATTCAACTGCTGAGCTCTGGAACTCTCTCCCAGAATCAGTCTTTCCCTCTTCCTATGACTTAAATCGCTTCAAACTCAGTGTGTCCAGGCATTTTGGCTCGAACGTCCCTTGGGTTTGGCACTGTCACTCTTTCAACTCTGGGGGAGGCACTCGATACAGGCAGTTCTGCCTTTTGTCTTCCTCACTCACATAGACAAAAAAAAAAAAAAAAAAAAAAATATATATATATATATATATATATATATATATATATATATATATATACTGTATATATATATATATATATATATATATATATATATATATATATATATATATACTTAATTTGTATTTTGTTTTACTTGTTTTACTTGTTTTATTATTATATAGTAACCTCACTAGACCTCCACCAGGCTTAAAAAAGAAACACCCCATAGACCTGACCTCCCCCCCCCCCCCACCCCTTCATGATAAATGTGTAAAATTGAACAGGCCAAAGGCCGGTTCCTCCTATAATTACAGGCTCACTATTGCCAGCCAGGAAATAATGGACACCTAAATGACACGAAAGATCATGATTTTGACACAATATATGGGGCGAAAGGTCTTAAAATAGCCAAATTAATGGACCGAACGTCTTAACTCTCTCCGACATATGACGTGATTTTGAGCCTATAGGGGATACTTTAAAGCCTTTGTTACCATCAGGGGTATTTAGAAACATTTAGTTTAGTTACTTCAACCTCTGCAGTTGTCTTTGAGTTAGCTGTGGGCAGAAAACTAATTTTGGAGAGGTAATTATAAGAGTGAGAGAACTCTATTTCTTATAGCTAATCTGGCAACCTCTGCGACATAAATGTGTGAAAGGGTTAATATCTCAAAGCTAATGGGACTAAACACGAGGGAGAAAAAGTAACTGCCTCCCCCATGCAGGTTGCGGTCGAACTTTGGAATCCTGCTGTACACTCTGATGCCATAGTCTCTAGCCCACCCATAAGAATAATTTATGCAGCTTGATGGGAGGGAACTTGAACATTAATATATAAATGCATTAATACATAAATAAATATACTAACAAATATACCCTACCCCCTTTTAAAAGATAAATTGTCTGAAGCCCTTGGTTAACTATTATGTACACTCGGAAGCCATAGTCTCTAGCCCACTCATAACAATTCATGATTCCCTTATGGTTTTCTATATGCAATTATAACTATCTGGATTGATTTTTTAACCCATGCAGTACTGATGACGTTCATTTCATCCTATTCTTGTACCTATCTGATGATTCTACTCGGTTCAGGAAGGACGTCTACCCATCAAAAGACTACATACTATCTCAATTAATCCTTTTAGCAACCATATATTGTTCGTGAACTTCATAAAATTGTCTAATTATAGCTGAAATCAAATTAAAAAGACGTCGCCGGTACAAAAGGGATTCATGAAACTTGTTTTTCAATAAGTAGTATATAAAGTTTTGTAATGATGAATAGACAATTATATTCATAAATTAGTTTCCAGAGATATACTTCCATAACTAGAAACAGGTGAAGTCCACGAATATCTATGAGTGGGCCAGAGACACTCCGGACATGACTTGTATACGAACTTGCAAGAGAGTTCGCTTTATCAATTTGTTCGAACACCGACCCGTGGTAATAACGTTCTTGACATTGTACTTGCAACAAAAGAAGAATTAATAGAGAATTTGAATGTTGGTGATGAATTCAGTAACAGCGACCATCGTACGATAACTTTCACTTTAAACTTTACTAGTAACGAACCAAATAGTAGCATCGAAAAAGTCCCTAATTTCAAGAAACCAAACTTTCATAAACTTAGAGCTATGTTTAAAGAAACTGACTGGAGCTTTTTAATTAACAATAACGACATAAATACATCTTGGAAGTTATTCGAAACCTCTTACCTAAAAGCAGTGCAAGACTGCATACCATCGAAAATACGGCGTCCAGGCCATAATAATAAGCCCAAATGGTGGAATAAAGATATTTCAAACTGCCTGCTTGCTAAAAAATTTGCTAATGATAGATTAAAATCCTCACAAAATGACGAAGAACGGGTGAAATTTGTAGAGCTACGACGCAAAGCCAAAAAGTTAATTAAGCAAAGTAAAAAGACCCTAGAGTTACATATTGCGAATCAAAGTAAACAAACCCGAAAGAATTCTATAGTTATATTAGAAAGAAAAAAGTAGTTACTTCAACTGTTGGACCGTTAGTCGATGAAAATGGAGAATACACCAAAGACGAAGTACAAATGAGTAATGCCCTCAATACCTTCTTTGCATCAGTTTTTACAACAGAAGACCTCAGTGATATCCCTACACCATCGCCGATTCAGATTGATAATTCAGATGTTCTAAGCAATATCACCGTTACAGAGAGAGAAGTATTGAATTGTTTAGATAAACTCAAGGTAAAAAAAACGCCTGGACCTGATACAATCTCGCCTAGAGTTCTAAAGGAAGCTAAGGATGAGCTCTCCAAACCACTGACATTACTATTCAATAAATCCTTGCAGTCTGGAACTATGCCTGATCAGTGGAAGATAGCCAACGTAACACCGATATTCAACAAAGGCAGCAAATCCCTACCAAGTAACTATCGTCCAATTAGCTTAACCTCAGTTGTATGTAAAATGCTAGAAACGGTCATAAGAGACAGACTCGTAAATCACTTAGAGGAAAATAACATACTTAAAGATACTCAACACGGTTTTCGTAAAAAACGTTCCTGTTTAACAAACCTCTTAGACTTCTTCCACGATATCCTCAACCTCTACGATGAGAGTAAAGCTGTAGATATTATATACCTTGATTTTCAAAAGGCCTTTGACAAAGTTCCCCACAAACGTTTACTGCTAAAACTAAAAGCGTATGGAATACAAGACGGTGTGTTGAAATAGATAGAAAATTGGCTCAGCGACAGAAAGCAAAGAGTAGTCATAAACGGTAAGGCATCTAAATGGACCAATGTAAGTAGCGGGGTACCCCAGGGATCGGTACTAGGACCAATTATCTTTCTAATTTACATCAACGACATAGATGAGGGTCTCACCTGTACAATCTCAAAATTTGCTGACGATACAAAAATTGCAAATAGCGTACTCTCAAAAGATCAAGTTGACGATATGCAACACAATCTAGAAAAATTGTCACATTGGGCCCAAATTTGGCAAATGAGTTTCAATGCGGATAAATGTAAAGTACTACATATCGGATACCTAAATGAGAAAGCAAACTATTCGATGAATGGCACTCAGCTTAAGAATGTAAACAGAGAAACCGATCTGGGAGTAACAATATCGAGTAACCTAAAACCGAGTCAACAATGTTCAGAAGTTGTTAAGAAGGCAAACAAAATAATTGGCTTTATAGGCAGATCATTTGAGCATAAATCCAAAGACGTAATCCTAACCCTTTACAATTCCTTAGTCCGCCCTCTTCTGGAATACTGCGTTCAATGCTGGTGCCCTTATTACCAAAAAGACATAAACAAGCTAGAACGAGTTCAACGTAGAGTTACCAAAATGATACCTAGCCTAAAGAACAAACCATACGAAGAGCGTCTTAGAGAATTAAATCTATTTCCTTTAACCCAGCGTAGATTAAGAGGTGACTTAATTCAAGTGTTCAAAATCATCAAAGGCATCGACAATATGAACTGTAGTAAGTGTAGTAAGTACTTCACTATCGACCAATCTAATTACACGCGGGGAAACGGTTGCAAAATTATTGGTAAATCTTTTAACTCACACGAATCTAAGAATTTCTTCTTCAATCGAGTTGTCAACTTGTGGAATGGGCTTCCCCGAGACGTTATAGACTGCAGCACCGTCGATTCATTTAAATTCCGCCTAGACAAATATCTCGCATCAAACCCGCGACTGACTCCGTTTGTAAATGAATAACTTTATTTTATCCTCCCCTCAGTTACTAACCCATATGTCCCCTACTAACTTCCTAGTCCTGCCACGTTAGTGGCAGGGCAGTAGTTCCCTTTCCAATGTTCCCTTACCCACTCTAAACCACTGTTTGGACACTTGATCCTCAGTGTTTTGGAGGACAAGCAGCCTAGAAGGGTCACTAGATCTGTTGTTGCTTGATTTCCTTTGTACTCCTTTGTACTCCTTTGAGACTATGGCATCCGAGTGTACCTGAAAACATACACCAAGAATCTAAACCACAAATTTCAAGACCCTAGAGAGATTCCCCCACCCTCTAGCCTGGTCGGGAAATTATAGGTGTCTAGTATGCAATATGTGTTTTCAAGGTTCCACGGTCGATCTCCATTTCTCACTCTCACTCTGCCTCACGCTTCACCTCAACTATTATATGGCTGGACTTTTATTTATTACTAATATTATTTGTTTTATTATATATTTGTTTTACTGCTGCCGTACGTGCGCCATGGTCTCATTGACATGTATATTTTCATCATCACTGTCAACATCATCAGCGACAAGTACGTACAGTCGGCTTTGTAAGTGATGTCTCGGCACCAAGTATGTTTTGATGAATAATTGGTATCAGCAATATCTAAAACTTGATTTATTTGTTTTCAGCGAGATATACTGTACAACCATGCTCCTAAACTTATCCAACCTATTCAATATCTGACAGACATTAATACAGCACAGAGCGAGTTAAACGCAATGACACCCGAGACATGACTTATTAGCGCCACCGTACAGCCTTAAAAACCTCATCTTCATACTCACCATTATCTTTCAACATGATTATCATTATAATTGTGTCCTTCAGCAAGATGACGTGTTTTTCATCATATCTTGGTTACGTTTAGATGATTTTCTTTAACTTATTATCTAGCTCTAGGACTCAAAGGGGTGAAGGTGATCTCAATAAACCATCTGAATAATATAGATCCTTCCTATATTTCGCAAAATCGTCTAATTTAAGTCAGAATCAAATTTGTATCTTCACCATCATCTTAATCAATTTAATTATTATTCTCATATCCTCTGAAATTTGTTATATTATTCAAGCATATTTAGTGCGTTTGATTTTCCAAATATCTTCCTGTCTACAACTATCAAAAGATGGGAGGTTCATCCTTAGCTTAATCTTGAGAATTATGCAATGGCATTTGTCAACATGGAGTCACATTTAATTTCAGTCATTATACTCCGTCCATTGCAGCATCATAATGTAACTTCAATGTATGCAGTACGATAGCTAGCAGTGAGTGAATGTATAATTATGTATTATAAAAATACAGATGGAAGCAGCGTTGAAGGATAAATATATATATTGTATAGTGTCATCCAACCATAATTATTCGATATAGATGTACACACACACTTCCATTGGGATTATATGGATTATATGAAACAATAATCGATACTAGCACAATGGAAATTGAAAAGTGAGTTATCGTTCTAACATTTGACACATAATAAATAATACCTGGGAAACAATGCCTCCCCAGATAATATACTGTATAACCGGTAGTGCTCTCTGGTCTGCCAAGCGAGTGAACCCAATAAGTCAGTCAGGAAAAGACATTTTATCTTCAACTATATACCGGTACTACATACAAAAGCTGTCCGTCACCGTAAAATATGAGTTCATGACAAAATGATATATATATACCGGTATATATATAAAATTATATATATATATATATATATATATATATATATACAGTATACAGTATATATATGTATACTGTATATATATATACATACATACATATACATATATATATATATATATATATATACAGTATATATATATATATACGGCATACAGAGAGAGAGAGAGAATACAATATAATTATAATGTAAAACTTGCAAAATAAACAAACCAAAACGTATACGAACACAGTAAAAAGACAAAATAACTAATCAAAATTGCTATGTGGAAACAACGCCTAAGTAAAATAATTATTTATAAATTAAAGAACACAATCCACCACATAGGGTGTACATTACTACATGTGCAAGTTAATCTAGTTCCCAAGCAAACTAATCCCACACATAACAACGCACTGTCGTCACGTTCAAGGAATTAGTCAATTTGGGAAGTCGGGGACGTTCTGGTAAATTTGACTAAACTCTGCATGAATAAAGAAACTACATTAAGTGTCAACATTTTCTATTCAAATCAAATTCGCAACTTGACAAGATAATAACAATAGTACAAAATACAAATATCACTCACTAACGATAGCATGCTTCAAAAAAATTATGGCTTATGCACAATACATTGAGTACAAGCATATTACTGTTAAAATATAAAACAAGCTTGGCAGAACTACATGAGTAACACAACAAAATATTAATATTGTATTGAAAAGAGGAATAACGGCTGCTAAATAGATGATTTAAATAGATGTAATGGATCACGATATCCCTAGTCCAAACAAAACGGAGAATGATAATAACAAAATGACAAATCGGGACTTCTAGCTAAATCAATAAGACCATCAGCGAGAGACCAGAAATCCAGACCTCAACCTCAAATAACTAAATAAGGACTAAAGTAATCGACCTAATATTTCTACCATTTGGGAAGAGTCGGCCAGGGATTGGATGTGGAAATCTACAGCCATTTTCTCTAGACCTTTTTTGAGATGCAGTGGATAGAGTTCACGAAATCTACCCTACCTATAACGAATGGATTATAGCAGCATACATAAACACAAATATAAGTTTTGTTACTATAGAGAGAATAATGGTCTAACGTTACATACACACGAAATATTCAAACAAAAGAGGAAAGAAAAACTAATATAGAAAAGTTTACCCCGGTGTTCCTATATATAACTGTGTGCCCA
>CM064522.1:27107957-27217957 GCA_032716605.1 Paralithodes platypus | reverse complement strand
CAATCTCGTGACAGCTTATTAAAATAAATAATATTAAACTAATAAATAAATAAATAAATAAATAAATAAGAACATTTACGATGCGGTCGAATAATAAATGTTTAGCTTGATCGGACTTCACTCATTGCCCAACACTTAAATTCATAATTTTGATTTCGCTTATCTGGTAATGAGATAATTAGCAATGATGGATCAGGCCACGATATTATTAGCATAGCTTTAGTACAGCTTAGGAAGGATCTGCGTGAATTTCAAGAGTAAAGATTATCTCCATTAACCCTCTAACTCCCAAATGCCCTTCATAATCTCAATAAAATCGTCTAATAATAGCCAGAATAAACTGTCAAAACACGTCATGATCCTCAAGGGGTTAAAGCATGAGCACAGATCCGCATGCCTTCCCAATCTATCCCAATAATCCCTTCCCAATCTATCCCAATAATCCCTCCCCTTTCCCTTCCATAACTAGATTCGCGTCCCTTCCCAATCTATCCCACTAATCCTTCCCCTTTACCTTCCATCACTAAATGCGTGTGCCTTTCCATTCTATCCCAATAATCCCTTCCCCAATAATCCCTCCTTTTCCTTCCATCACTAGATTCAAGTGCCTTCCCCAATCTATCCCAATAATCCCTCCCCTTTCCCTTCCATAACTATACTCTGTTTCTTTTCAGCTGACGATAAATTTAATCCCTTACCATATACTTTTTCGATATATAATGGAAATATATGAAACTACTATATATATATCTGCAGTATATTAGGACCAAGTATATAATAATTAGCACCATATTTCACTACAAAATCTTCAAAATAACTGGAAAATCTTGATGGGAACTTTGCAATTTACCGTCAGTTGAAAAGAAACGGAGTATAGATTTGCATGCCTTCCCAATCTACTCACCTTTCCCTAACCATTACGCCACCACCTTCACTATATAATAATTTCCGTGACGAAATTCTAGTGACGGCTCTTCTCCTTTCATCCCCCGCCATATATGTGTGTACCCCGGCCCACTTCTTAAGGGGGGTCACCGACTTTTTTTTATCTTTCTCTGCTTTTCTCTCTCTCTCTGGCATGTATCCATTCGGCCCCATTCAGCCAACTGTTTTAAGACGTTTATCCTCACTCAGGTGTCGATTTCTTCCTGGCGAGCGAAAGCGAGCCAGCATTGTATGGAGAAATCCGGCTTTGCCGGAGAAATTTTTCTATGGAAAAATGTACAAATTTTGTTTGCTGTCAAAACAAAAATATACATATGCTGGCTCGCTACCACTCGCCAGGAAAATATTGACACCTGGATGGGGGTAAACGTCTTAAAACAGTAGGCTGAATGGGGCCGAATAGATACAAACCAAAGAGAGAGGGAGAGAAAGAGAAAACAAGCGAGGTGGCCCACCTCGCTTGTTTTCTCTTTCTCTTCTTCACTTCTTTCGGCCCCCTCCCCTCTCTGTCTGTCTGTTTGTCTTGCACCATATCTTCCCTTATCTTAATTATTTGCTGTCTGCGATCTCTCCCACTTTCATTCGGCCTTTGTTTGTGCGCGGGGATAATGACTGATAGCGTGTAGCAAGTATCGGTGAATTTGGCGAAGGGTGAGCACGGAGGGAGGGAGGGGGGGGCTATTGTCTGCTTCAAGTTTTAAAAGTGAGATAAATTATATACAGTAGCATACACCGGTGTAGGATGTTGGAGGATGTACCTGGTATTCATAGAAGTTTGAGTATTATGTTTATGTAAACAAAATAAAA
Organism: Paralithodes platypus; assembly: GCA_032716605.1. Classification (NCBI taxonomy): domain Eukaryota; kingdom Metazoa; phylum Arthropoda; class Malacostraca; order Decapoda; family Lithodidae; genus Paralithodes; species Paralithodes platypus. The sequence continues at coordinate 27,216,205 of CM064522.1, read as the reverse complement.
GGGGTAAGTACTAGATATTTATAAGGGAAGCGTTAAACTACAGATTGCAATGAAAAGTTTTAATGATATTCGTGAAAAATATGTTGATAATTTCGAATACATATTGCTGCGAGTATTGGCAGTGTGGTATATACTGCAATCATGTCTATATACTATTTTTTAGTTTTAGGTAATATTGATAGAATGGATTTGACCATAACTTGGGTATTAACTTAAGCTATGTGATAACGAGTACATTTATTTTATATCTGGAGTGAAGGGCAAAATACAAGTATGCTCTTCATTATTGTATCAGTCAGAAAAAACTAGAAAATGGCTTGCAACAACAAGGAGAAGAATGATAAAATGGTGAATGGTTGCAATATAATAATAGCATTAAATCATACGCATACTGCTGGTGCGGTGTTTGCCAGAGGTTCGACAGATGTAAGGACCAGTTGTGTTCGAACACATGTAGGTAGAATCCCTAAACAATGAAAGATCGCGTGGTGGTTTAGGATTAACATGTAGTCATATTTATGACTTCGGCACAAATCAGGCAGCCCAGAATATTCATTTCCGGTCTGCTAAATGTATTAAGATTATTAGTGATGCCCAAGGTGAATATATCCCTATAAAGAGCTTCAGATCCCAAAAAATAGCGACCCTAAATGGATGAATATCAACAATAAACATAAGATAGGTTTAAAAAAAGAGAGCATAGGATAATAAGGAGAGGTGAAGAACATTTAAGACATTATTATGAAAATCTTAGCACAAACGATTAAGCTGTTATTGGGCAAGCTAAGCGTAATTACGAAATCAAAATTACTAGGGAATCTAAAGTAAACCCGTATGAGTCATTTCAGTTATATGAAATATATGACAAAGACAAAATAGGCCTTCTTAAAACCGAGACAGGAATTCTCATAGATAACAAGGTCGATATAATGTAAAACTTTAAACAATTACTCTCTCGCTCTTCACACATGGAGACTTCGCGCCTATACCTGAAGTTCGTCCGTTAATGGAAGTATAGATAATATGTTAAGTAATGTATATATGCATGTATGTATGTATGCATGTATATACTCATGCATATATCCTATAGCTGGGGGTGGCCTACTCGAGACAGAGCCCGAACGGAAACAACAATTCAATTTCCATTTCTTAAGGTCCGGGACAACTTTCGCGTTCCCCTGCCCTGTTAAGGGTTGTGTTAGTGGGCGCACCTTCCGCTGTGTTTACATAGTAGCATGGTCGCAGTTACATCCGTGTCTAATTTGACTGTTTTTTCATTACAAAATTATCCCACGACCAGCTGTTATTTGCCCCTGCTGGCAATATGATTAGATTGGTAATGATTACACTGATATCCAAAATTCGAAAATGGATATTAAGTGTGATCTTGTACTCAACCTTTAACTGTGTTGGTGGTGTATAGGTTTAGATGCTTATGTTCTGGGTGTAGTGTCCCGAGTTCGAATCCCGGGAGGACCATATGCTTTCATAGTTTATTAAAGTACATTGTGTGACGCATGTCCAGTGTGAGCATGCTGTACAGAACGCCTAGTCATGCCCCACTCTCGCTAGGATCGTCAGGGCAGGAACTTTGGCTGTAGTCTATGTAGAGTTTCCTAACTTAGTTCATGTGAGCCGTTGTACTATAAGTATTATGAATATGTATTTTGTTTTCATCTGAGTCAACGAGTTCTATTTTATATCATTAGTTATAAGTATTGTGTGTAAAACTTATTTGTAATGATGGGAAGAGAAACAGCCACAGTTGGGGGTCAGTGGGTGCGCCAGGCGGGAAGTGGGCCTAACTCACTAGCACTCCCCCCCCCCCCCCCCTCAGTGCTAGGGGAGCCTTTGTCTATCCCAGAGGAGAGAGAGAAATTACGTAATAGTTGTCAGTGGGCGGTCCTTAGTAATTCACGTTGGGCTCACTAGAGGGCCGGGTATAAAAAGGGAAGTCTAGCCATTTTTTCATCAGAACTCATTAGGCAGAGCGACTTCTCATTTCCCTTGCTAACTATATATTCTTCTGACTGATAGGAACTTTCTCTACTACCTTACATTCTTATCTCCTCTTTTCCCTGCCTTTTTTAACTTCCATGGTCCCGTTGGTGCAGAGCTAGTCAGCCAACGTATTATCGGTTGAGTTCTCACGAGATACTTGCCTATTAGATAGCCTATTTTGGAAGGGTTGACTTAGAATAGGATTGATTTATGTTTGTTGCACTTGTATATGCATTTCCCTGTGTGTTATTATTATTATTCCTGTTTTCTGCTAGTCTAGGTAATGCTAGACTGGGGTAAGGCTTTTCTGTGTTACGAGTTGTTGTTTGATGCAGTGGTTAAGCGATAAACCTGCATACTCGTTTCGGTTCAGTGAAGCCTAGGTTGTCTTCGCGGCTGACTGTGTTGAGTTAATAATTTACAGTGCGTGAGGGCAAGAGCCTAACCACCCTGTATTTTATTAACAGTTTGTTTTTACTTTGTCAAGGAGCCGGGAGAAAACCAGATACAAGGGATCTGGATTTCTCAAAGTGCACTTGTTAGTTTTAACGTAATACTTTAAACAGTTGTGAGGACTTCGCTAGGCTACGAGCCGTTTTTGCTCAGTCACTGCTACCTTTTGCCCACAGTACTCCAGCTAGACTTTACTCGATTAGTAGATACAGAATAGTATTGAAGCTTTCCTTATGTATGATATTGTTTATGCACTATTGATTTCATGTGTTGCAAGCTTGGCTACTTTAGTGATTAGTGGCCCACGAGCACAATCCGAGTAGGCTATTGACGTTGCATTTGCGGAGTACTTCTTTTAATGTTTGCCATTTACTATTGCATATTCTTTTAATTATTCTTATGCCAATTTAAACCTTTAATAGTATTTAATTGCCAGTGTTTTTGCTTATTGAATTACTGTTCAAAATCCGATACGCACTTCTTACGAGCATCCGAGAAGCATCTAACTTTTTTCAGAAGATTCCTTGCTCGATGCTTAAGGACTATTAATTAACGTAACGTAATAGTGCCGATCCGAAGTAGAGGGTGGAGGACTTCTTAAGTTCATAGTTAAGGGTGGATTACTTCGGCTTCGGCCAACACTATTCTTTGGTGTTGTTGTTTCTTACTTCTTTGTTTGATTGTTGACCAGACTAGATAATTCCTGTCTCTTTATTAGTCTGTTGTTGAACACTAGTACCGAGTTCTTGTATACCCCGTTATAGCAGATTGAACTCTGGAGGGTATTGGTGTTTTTTGTTCGGCTGGCAGTACTCAGGGGTTGGGATCGTGTGTTTCCGTTGTGGCAGCGAGCCGTATTCGAGTCCTGATTGAGAGCCCTTGTGTACCCGAGTGCCAGTTCGTAACAATTGGGGTTTGTAATGGAGGATTAATGTTAAGAACGGGGTGTTCCTTAATATATATGATGATGACAATAAGTCATGGGGAGTGAGGGGGGCAAAGCCCCCCTCAACCCATTATTGTATCCCACGCCCAAGTGTTGGGTAAATTGCTTTGTTACCGTAACATTTAGGTGTCGATTTGTTCGTGGCGAACGATAGCGAGCCTGTAATATAGTAGTGGCCGGGCCATTTTTCTACCGGAAAAAAAATATATACAAATGTATCGCGAAGAGGGTCTTGAAGGTGTTTTTTAAATCTTCATGGTGGTCTAGGGAGCAAACTATAAATATATATAACAGTTAAAAAGGGCATGATTCGTGTCCTTAAAAAAAAAGACTACCAAGCGGCATGAATCAAGCCACAATAAAGATCTCCTGATACACGAGCCAAGTGATATATAGAAGATGAAGCAAAGATTCTGTTAAAAGTTTGAGAAGTTGGGCAAGGCACACACGTAAGGAAGGCAGGCATTTAAATAACAATGTGGATGAGTCGGATCGTGAGAGGCAAGAGAGAGAGAGAGAGAGAGTGTGTGTGTTAAGAGAGTAGTGTTTTTTTATTTGTCTTTGTTTACTCTTTTCCTCACTAGATCTCCAAACAAACCCCCAATACCCCCCTTCTAGATAAATTTGTACAATTTTCGGTAGAAAAATATCCCGGCCGAATGCCGATAACTACTAAAATTACTGGCTCGCTATGGCTCGTCAGGAAAAAATCGACACCTAAGTAGCACGAAAGGTCTTAATATTGACAAAGAAATGAAGCGAAAGGTGTTCAAATCACCAAACTAATAGGTCAAACGTCTTAAAATCTTAAAACTAGTGGGGCTAAACATGAGGGAGAAGGGGGGGCTATAAAAAGTAAACCCCCCCTCCTCCCTATAAGACAAGTGGAAAATACAAAGAGGACGAAATTGGCCTGATCTGATTAAAATAGTCGACAGAGAGGAGGGAGGGAAGGAGAGAGGATAGTGTTTTGATGAGAAGATATAGCAGACAAAGGAAGAACAGTAAAGAACAAAGACAACGGGAGGGGAGAAGGTAAAGTATTAGACAATAACATATACGGAATAAAGGAAGAACAATAAAGAACTAGGCATATAGAAGGTAAAGTATTAGACAATAACATATACGGAATAAAGGAAGAACAATAAAGAACTAGGCATATAGAAGGTAAAGTATTAGACAATAACATATACGGAATAAAGGAAGAACAATAAAGAACTAGGCATATAGAAGGTAAAGTATAGACAATAACATATACGGAATAAAGGGAGAACAATAAAGAACTAGGCATATAGAAGGTAAAGTATAGACAATAACATATACGGAATAAAGGTAGAACAATAAAGAACTAGGCATATAGAAGGTAAAGTATAGACAATAACATAAACGGAATAAAGGGAGAACAATAAAGAACTAGGAATATAGAAGATAAAGTATAGGCAATAGAGGCAACACAACCAAATATAAGGAATAGAGAAAGAGAACAGGTGGCTCAATAGATCCTCTTAAGGGGAGGTTTTCAGTTTGTTCCCAAGACCTCCATCAAGCTTAAAATTACACCCCCTAGAGCCCCTTTCAAGACAAATTTGTACATTTTTCGGTAGAAAAATTTCCAGGCCGAAGGCCGGTTCCTCTTAGATTACAGGCTCGCTATCGCTCGCCATGAAAATATCGACACCTAAATGGAACGAAAGATTTTAAAATTGACAGAAATGGGGCGAAAGTTCTTAAAATCGCCTAACTAATGGGGCGAATGTCTTAAAATGTCAAAAGTAATGGGGCTAAACATGAGGGAGAAAGGCGTCCAGAAAAAAGTCCTCAAGTGGAAATCTCCCCCTAAGGATACATTTGTATTTATCTATTTATTTATCATCTTTTCATTTTCTCTCTAGACCTCCATCAAAAGAACAGTACCTCCCTTCGAGATAAATATTTGCATTTTTCGGCAGATAGTTGCCCTGGCCGAAGGTTGGTTCCTCCAAAAGTATACTCGTTCCTTATTGCTCGCCAGGAAAGTATACTCGTTCCTTATTGCTCGCCAGGAAAGTATATTCGTTCCTTATTGCTCGCCAGGAAAGTATACTCGTTCCTTATTGCTCGCCAGGAAAGTATACTCGTTCCTTATTGCTCGCCAGGAAAGTATACTCGTTCCTTATTGCTCGCCAGGGAAGTATGCTCATTCCTTATTGCTCGCCAGGGAAGTATACTCGTTCCTTATTGCTCGCCAGGAAAGTATACTCGTTCCTTATTGCTCGCCAGGAAAGTATACTCGTTCCTTATTGCTCGCCAGGAAAGTATACTCGTTCCTTATTGCTCACCAGGAAAGTATACTCGTTCCTTATTGCTCGCCAGGAAAGTATACTCGTTCCTTATTGCTCGCCAGGAAAGTATACTCGTTCCTTATTGCTCGCCAGGAAAGTATACTCGTTCCTTATTGCTCGCCAGGAAAGTATACTCGTTCCTTATTGCTCGCCAGGAAAGTATACTCGTTCCTTATTGCTCGCCAGGAAAGTATACTCGTTCCTTATTGCTCGCCAGGAAAGTATACTCGTTCCTTATTGCTCGCCAGGAAAGTATACTCGTTCCTTATTGCTTGCCAGGAAAAATAAACATCTAAATGGCACGAAAGGCGTTAAAATAAACATCTAAATGGCACGAAAGGCGTTAAAATAAACATCTAAATGGCACGAAAGGCGTTAAAATAAACATCTAAATGGCACGAAAGGCGTTAAAATAAACATCTAAATGGCACGAAAGGCGTTAAAATAAACATCTAAATGGCACGAAAGGCGTTAAAATAAACATCTAAATGGCACAAAAGGCGTTAAAATAAACATCTAAATGGCACGAAAGGCGTTAAAATAAACATCTAAATGGCACGAAAGGCGTTAAAATAAACATCTAAATGGCACGAAAGGCGTTAAAATCGCCAAACAAATAAGGCAAATGTCTGAATAGGCCTAACTCATAACTAGTGGACCTAAACATGAGGGAAAAAGGGGTCCAGAAAACTCTCCTTAACTTTACATTATATACAAAATGATCACTAGTTAATGTGTGTAAGTGGGAGACTGTTGGAGGTTTGTCTTGGTATTTGCGTGTCTTCGGTCTATATTATGTGTGTATGATAATATGATATACAGGGTGATTCAGTAACCCTTTTCATAAATTTAATGGCAAATTCGGGAGACAAAAATAAGACTAATTTACTCTATGACCCTTAGGGTGAGTCTTTGATATGATGGAGATATTACACCTTTTAAAGTAATCGATAGATAAAAAAGAAAAAAATCTAAGGAGTGAGAATGAAAATGTCGTTGCTAACTGGCAGGATAGCGTAACCAAGACTTGGTATCAAAATGGCTGCATACGGTAGCTGGATGCAGTTCGTTTGGCAATTTACAAAGGTACATTACTACTGTATTTGTATTATCATCATCATTATTATTAATAATTATTGTATTAGTAGTAGTAGTAGCAAGGGGAGAAGCAGGCGGCGGAGGATAAGTAAGAGGAAGAGGAGGAGGAGTAAGTGGTGGAAGAGGGGTAAGTGGAGGAGGAGGGATCTTCCTGCCGACTTTGAGCTTTGATACTCCGCTCGTCTTAATGAATCTTGAATCAATCTGTACATGAATCTAAAGATTGTTTCTTTGCTTACACGTGGTATGTAAATGGTTGCATATGGTAGCAGTTGTCTCAATGCTCAAAAGAAACCCTCCTCCTCAACTTACCCCTCCTCCTCCACTTATCCCTCCTCCTCTACTTATCCCTTCTAATCCACCTATCCGTCCTCCTCCACTTACCCCTATTCCTCCACTTATCCATTCTCCACTTATCCCTCCTCCGCCCGCTTCTCCCCTTACAACAACAACAACTACTACTATTGCTACTGCTACTGCTACTACTACTATGAATAATATACGTATAATAATGATGATGATGATAGTACAAATAGTAATGTACCTTTGTAAATTGGGAAACCAACTGCATCCAGCTACCGTATGCAGCCATTTTGATACCAAGTCTTGGTTACGCTACCCTGCCAGTTAGCAACGACATTTTCATTCCCATTCCTTAGATTTTTTTCTTTTCTATCTATCGATAACTTTAAAGGTGTACTATCTCCATCATATCAAAGACTCACCCTAAGGGTCATAGAGTAAATTAGTCTTATTTTTGTCTTCCGAATTTGCCATTAAATTTATGAAAAGGGTTACTGAATCACCCTGATATAATATCTATTAACACAAATTTGCCTGAAAAGTCACGTAAAAACAATATCTTCAACCATATATGTAATTATAAATAACTTGATAGCACACCTAACTTAATATAAATAAAAGATATTTGGTAATGTTTTCTGAAACAATTGTATTATACAATGCCGCTAAAAACAACAACTCCGGCATAGTTAGAGGGTTGACAAGGCATTTGCTTAGGACTGTAATTGTTAATTTAGTATGAAAAGCATAGAGCGTGTAAAATTAGAATACTAATAAGTAGTGCGCTATAGAATTAGATATTGAATAAGCTATAGTAATTCAAAATACAAAATATATGACAGACTATGAAGGAAACGAACACCGTGAAATCTGAAGGGAAACTCGTAACAAAACCTAACGAATTTGCTGGCGGATTAGATCAACCATCCAAATAAGATTCGATCATAAACGAAAAGAACATGAGAAGTTAAACCAATATGGTGAGATAAGGCCTATTTACACGTGTGTAATTGGTTCATAATTAAGGGAGAGGTAGTTGCTTTTTCCGGACCCCCTTCTCCCTCATGTTTAGCCGAGTTACTTGACTGACTACCTACTAGATTAACTGACCACTTGACTGATTAGCTACTTGACTGACTAGCTACTTGGCTGACTAGCTACTTTATTAACCGACTACTTGATTAATTGACCACTTGATTAATTGACTACTTGATTAACTAACAACTCATCTTACTGACTTCTTAACTCACTGGACAAATTGGATACTGCATATACTGACAAATGGACTGACTGATTACTGGACTGACTGATTACTGTACTGACTGATTACTGGACTGACTGATTACTGTACTAACTGATTACTGGACTGACTGATTACTGGACTGACTGATTACTGGACTGACTGATTACTGGACTGACTGATTACTGTACTGACTGATTACTGGACTGACTGATTACTGTACTAACTGATTACTGGACTGACTGATTACATGACAAACTACTTGACTAATTAAATTCTTGACTGACTGACATAATTAGTAAGTAACATAAATAACAAACGGACTGGCTGACAAAACAATATATTTCACACACGGGGGATGTAAAATGAATGAAAACTGCAGGGGGTGGGGTGAATAAAAGGAATATTTGGGACAAGTTGAAAGTGAAAGGATAACATGGTCCAGAGAGGTGGGCAGAACAGGTGAAGTATGAGAGAGAGGGTTTGTGTGTGGGTTTGTGTGTGTGTGTGTGTGTGTGTGTGTGTGTGTGTGTGTGTGTGTGTGTGTGTGTGTGTGTGAGAGAGAGAGGGAGAAGGAAAAGGAGAGAGTGAGAGGAGAGAGAGAGCTAGATAGGGGGGGAAGGGGGTGTGAGGAAGAGGAAATAAGTGTACTATTATAGGTACACTCGGATACCAAAGTCTCTAGCCTGCTTATAAATATTCGTGGACTTCACCTATTTCCAGTTATGGAAGTATATCTCTGGAAATGAATTCGTGAATATAATTTTACATACATCAACTAGAAAACTATATACACTATTTATTGAGAAGCAAAATAATTAATCAAGATAGTTGTAATAGCATAAAGAAAAACGTAGGAATCTAAACATTCTTATGAGTGGGCTAGAGAGGATAGCATCCAGATAAAGAGAGAACGTGTGTGTGTGTGTGTGTGACATAATGAGAGACAATAAGTGTACTGTATATGTTCCAGAAGGAGAGTCAGTGAGTATGTGTATGACAATGTGTACGGGTATGATATAATGAGTGTGTGTGTGTGAGAGAGAGAGAGAGAGATATTCGGATGTGGCAATAGAAGATGAGAGTGAGGAAAAGGTTAAAGGTAGGATGCAAATGAAAACAGGTGGCCAAATATTTAGGAGTTACAAGGAATAGCTAAAACGCGAGATGAAGAAAAAAATTGCGTAGTGCACCATATTAGTTACTAAATGTGAACACACTTAAATTGCTTCAAACTCCGTGTGTCCAGGCATTTTGGCTCGATCGTCCCTTGATTTTGGCCCTGTCACTCTTTCAACTATGGGAGAGGCACTCGCTATAGGCAATTCTGCCTTTTGCCTTCCTCAATCACATAGAAAAAAGAAAAAAATTATCCTATCCTAAAACTGCTGTAACGATCGAAGAACATTTACAATAACTACACTGGGAGGCTTATTCCTGGTAAAGCAGATCTTGTATGTGCAACAAATTACGGTAAACCTGACTTTTTGGACCGACAGCGATTTCAGTAAGTTTTAGTTTGTATTTTTTCATTTTTCCTTCAGATATAGTGTTGTTTTATACTGAAGAGGAGCTGAATTGAGTATTTACCCATTATCCAACAATCTAAAAACACGCCCCCCACTAGTGGGGAGGGCTATGAAGTTCAGGGAAAATGAGGGGTTAAAAGCGTAAAAAATACAATAATATAACGTTTTGTATCAAAACTTGGCTCGGGTTTTCCCAAATTGCAAACCCATAAAATTTTGTGAACACCCGAGCCAACTTTTGACGGAAGCTGGCTCGGATTTCACGAGGTGGAGTGGGTAGCCTAATATCTTATTTTATAAAAATAGTCAACTTTGGGAAGACATTAGCCTAACCTAACAACCTTACCTAACCTAACCTAGTATATGGGTGGGGGCTGCCGCCCCCACACCCCCGCTGGTTGGGTACTGGCTGAAAAACATATCGTTTTACAGTATACTGTATTTTAGCGGGAGTTTTTTTTGTTTCTCCCTTATAACACATTTCAGCTCTTAATGACCTATATAGCAATGATGTATATGCTCTACCGAACCTATTAGGCTTAAAAAGATCGATGGGCTAACTGTCGGTCTAAAACATCAGTATAACCCAAATGACAAATGTACTACTAGAATATAGTCTCCTCTGATAAACTTCAAGCCATTTATGTTGTATCTAACAGTTGAAGATACAAAAAATACTGTAATACACATTCACAAACCGACTCCATATCTTAAATACCAAAATGCAGAAGCAGTATATTAAATTCATTATAATCATACTGTCTTATTTGTATGATAGATTACAGAATTGGACATAATTTTCCAAAAGTGGCCGTATTAGAGCAATTTGTATTTGTTGCTCTATCCAAACTGTATCTAAATATTACCCAATAATAAAATCCAAGTTAAGTGACATATGCCATATTTTGATATCAATTACATAGATAACTTGGGTTCATGAACCATTGTTTAACCCATTTAAAACTTGCTATGTTTACTAAGAGTTTAATATATTCCGAAAATGTATAGTTCTGACTCAACAGGCCAACATCCACGTAAACATATCATTTGCATAAATACTATTGGACCAATAACACATACCTGGGGAATTGCAGAATTAATTCATGAACGTCTACAGTATATAGAAGAAACCCTGTTGCTGTTGTTGAGAAACTACACACATGCGCACAGTTACAAGGAGTTACAAGGAATATTTAGTATCTAGGAGCCCATGCGGTCCATCCCGGGGAGATACTTGAAGTGAAAGGAGAGAGAGAGATAGAAAAAAAAAAGCGAGAAAGAAATGAGAGAGAACGAGAGAGAGGTGAGTGAAACAGGTGCAGGAAGAAGGAAGAATATTGAGAGTGAGAAGGAAGTAACAGGGAAAGTGGAAGGGGAGGATCGGGGAAGAAAGGGGGGAGACGGAGGGAGGGAGGGGGGGGAAATACGGGGAAGGAACGGTCGAGACAGGGAGAGAGGGGAAGACGGGGAAGGAACGGTGGAGATGAGGAGTAAGGGAGGATGGGAAAAAAATGGAGGCAAGGAGTGGAGGAGGATGGAAATGACGTGGAAGGGAGGGTAGGAGGAGGAGGAGGGAGGGAGATAAAGGTCACTTGCCTGATCATGCAGTGTAGCAGGCAATAACCCACTTGGTGCACCAACCCTCCTTGATCCCCTCGTCTGCCAGCTCATCCGCTCAACCATCTCAACTTAACTATTCTCATTTCAACTTCACTTTTCTCATTGCATATATTAACTTCACTTTTCTCATTGCATATATCGACTTCACTTTCCTCATTGCACGCTCACATATACAGTATATTCTAGTTGCATCTTCACAAATATTGTTAACCCTTTGATATTTCGCTGATTTACGCAAAATATTTACACTTTTTACACGACTGACACTGTGGTTAGAATTTTCAACAAAGATCCATAAGAAATGTCCATGTCCATATGGAGATGATTTCTTAATATCAGACTAACTGGTTACACTTTTAGTTATTATAGGACTTCAGAGACTATCAACCCTTCTGGATTATTAAGCCAGCACACTGTAAGTCAAGAATAGTCTCAGAACTAGAGTTTAGTCAAAATATGACTTCAGAGGCTATCAAGCCTCCTGGATTATTAAATCAGCACACTGCAAGTCAAGAATAGCGTCAGGACTGGAGCCCCTTTTCGAGAAGTCTAGTCCTTTGTGTTGGTTACACCTACTCTGGTTGATGTCCACGCTGATACCACCAACTATCAAACAACACAGTACTTTGCTGCTATCTAGCGGAGCGTAAGCCTAACATCTCCATGCTTCACTGTCTCGTGAACATCGAAGCAGGCAATATTGCATTTATCCACGAATAGTCACATTATATGATAGTTCATGTTATAAACAATGTCGATTTAAGTTTTACTACAAACATTAAAAGTACCGTAGATTTATTATGGTGTACAGTCACAAACCAATATCATTATACAACCATATACTGTAAATATATTAAACCCAAACGAGGTAAGACAGTACTGTTTAATGCTCCAAATGCTTCATAGTTTGGGTTTGAAGGTTCGAAGATTTAACTGGGTGTATACTTATTATGACTTGCAACTGTACTTAAGTCTCGCCCAGCAACCAACCACAGTGTGCGTCCGAATCACCTGAAACTATTTATCGAAGCGGCTAAATCACATGTCTTAATGATTTTATGGCTCGAAAACCACAAATAGAAAAATTGAAACTATAGCGTATAGAGTACTTACAAGGGACTGGAGTTCTTACAGAGAGGCTCCAGTCCTGACTTTCCTGTTGACTTAGTGTGCTGGCTTAATAATCCAATAGGGTTGATAGCCTCTGAAGTCCTATTTTAACTAACTAGTTAAGAGTACTTACAGTATATTATTTGGTTCGCTAATTAGTGGTGCAAACGGTACAGGGAAAGCGTTAACCCTTTGTGGGGCGTTGTGTTTTTGGAGATAGTGCAAATTCGCGCGCTCATTAGGTCCAAATTTGCTGGATCCCTCGCATGATCAAATTTGGTCACTTGCCCTATAAAGGGTTAATAGTCAAATGCTACCTAAGACACTGCATATGCTAACTCTTATCTTAAATTACACAAATATAATTGAATATGCATTTTACGTGGTGCCATCTGCTTTTGGAAAGTCATGGGAGTATATTAACCCCTTGTGTACCGGCGGTCTTTTGTATTTGATTATAGTTATATTTAGACGATTGTGTGCAGTTTAAGAAGGATCTGTGGATGTAAAAAGTGTTAAGGGGAGATCTCCACTTGAGGGATTTTTTTCTTGACCCTTTTCTCCCTCATGTTTAGCCCCATTGCTTTTGATATTATAAAACGTTTGCCCCATTAGTTTAGCGATTTTAAGAACTTTCACCCCATATTAAGACCTTTCGTGCAATTCAGGTGTCGATTTTATCCTGGCGAGCGATAGCGAGCCTGTAATTTAAGAGGAACCGGCCTTTGGCCGGGACATTTTTCTACCGAAAAATGTACAAATTTATCTTGAAAGGGACTCAAGGGGGTGTAATTTTAAGATTGATGGAGGTCTAGGGAACAAACTAAATACCTCCCCTTAAGTGAGATAGTTCGAAGCCTGTTAATTGCTGGAGGCCCTTTTCAAACTGACTAATATCGTCTTATAGTAGCCTGAATAAAGTTAAAAGAACGGCGCCGGTACAGAAGGGGTTACAATGTACACAAGTACCAATGTTATATATTAACCCCTTCTGTACCGGCGACGTCTTATTAATTTTATTCTAGCTACATTGAGACGCTTTTGTGCAGTTTAAGAAGGATCTGTGGTAGTAAGAAGGGTTAAGTGAGATATTTCGAAGCCTATAAATTATTGGAGGCCCATTTTTGACTGAATAAAATCGTCTAATAGTAGCAAGAATAAAATTAAAAAGACGTCGCTGGTACGGAAAGGGGTTAAGGGTACAACTATTATAGTTGTTGTTGTTGTTTTTCCCCAAACTGCCTGGCCGAACAGCCCCAAGGCCCCGAGCAAGGCCAAGGCCATAACCGAGCGCCCCCACAGAACCCTCCCTGCCGACCACAATAAAGCCTGGGTGACCGAAGCCACTCCATGGCGGGGAGCTGAGAAGGGTGCGGAAACGCCCGGGAAACCAAAGCCCCACCCAGGGCCCTGTGCCCCTCAGCAATTATGAAGAGAAAGTTGAGGGGCAAAGGAAAGATGTGACGCTTTGGCTTCCAATCTTGGTAGATTAGGAGGTCAATCCCCGCAAGAGACGCCGTCACTTGAGATCTAGAAAATATATAAGTAAAAGGAACAGTCAGAGTAAGCTATGGGTATGGCAGAGATCGCTCAGTTCTCACTCTGATAGACCAGCCCATCACCACATAACTAGAACCCAATCCTCTCAGCATCAGCTAGGAAAGGCCCTAGAAAGCCGCCTTTGGCGGGGGGATAGCTCCCCTATTTCAACCCTTTTCGGGGTTGGGCACCCGCCCACTATTATAGTTAGATAAAGGCCCTTAGCTAATTTAGTGCATCTGGGCAATGACATGTAAGGGGAGATAGTTTTTTTTTTCTGGCCCTCCTTCACCCTCATTTTTTAGTCCCATTCATTATGAGATTTTAAGATGTTCACCCCATTAGTTTGTCGATTTTAAGGCCTCAATTAAACTCATAATATTGACAACGAAATGGGGCGAAAGGTGTTAAAATCGCGAAACTAACGGACCGAACGTCATATAATCTCAAAACAAATAGGGTTTAACACGAGGGAGAACTGGGACCATAAAAACGACCCATCTCCCCTTAACTTCACATCAATTAGACTGTCTCAATCCGGCTTGGACAATCTTTTTCCGGTTTGACCACTCAACAAAATTCGACTGACTGGACTTGAAGGGAGATGGGCCGATTTTCTGCTCCCCTTTCTTCCTCATGCTTATCCCAATTAGCTTTGAGATATCAAGACATTTGTCCCATTAGTTTGTCGATTTTAAGAACTTTTGCCCCATTTCTTTGTCAATATTTAGACCTTTCGTGCCCTTTAGGTGTCGATTTTTTTCCTAGCGAGCGATAGCCCAATTTCCCTGGACTGTTGGCTCAAATCAACCACTCGCTCTAATTCGACTTGTTTGACCAATCACCCCTTTCGACTTCACGACCAATTTTGTCTATACATTCCACTTCAGCCACTCGATCCAATTGATCAACTAACTCAAGTCGACTACTCAATGCTCTGTGACCACTTTTTTTTTTCTATGTAATTGAGGGAGGCAAAAGGCATAACTGCCTATAGCGAGCGCCTCCCCCATAGTTGAAAGAGTGACAGGGCCAAAATCAAGGGACGATCAAGCCAAAATGCCTGGACACACGGAGTTTGAAGAAATTTAAGTCATAGGAACAGGGAAAGACTGATTCTGGGAGAGAGTTCCAGAGCTCAGCTGTTGAGTAGAAGAAAGTTTGAGAGTAACGTTTCACTCTTGGGTTAGAGAGTTGCACAGAGTAGGGGTGGGATGGAGTTGCAAGACTTGGCCTAATTTGGTCCAATTCCATCACTTGACCCAATATATATAATGACTCTAAACAGTTTGCACGAATTCAGATGAAACTTGCTCAGGCTTGCATGCATGAGAAAAATACGTGTTTTACTGTTCACTCTCTTTTGAACTGAGCTCGAATTACCGATAAATCATTATAATAATCTTAAATATATGACCACTTTCATTGTCCTGCCTCAGCTACCACCAGGAGATTGTAATCACCGTAGGAAAAAAGCTGTCGTACATCCGAATTAATGTATTCAGCTTTGGAAGATGATGACATTTGTTGTTGTGTTTTTACTACCGCCAAATAACTTTGCTTATCTTAAATTGGAGGATTAACCCTTTGAATACGAATGGTTCATCCTAAATTACATAAAATAATCTAGCATTAAATAATTTTGCTCATGAAAGTGCAGCAGTAATAACAGTTACGTTTTACCCTTTCAATTGTTGATTATAGAATTGCGATGTAGAGTATATACTTGACAAAGCAAATATTTAATGTACATATTCGTATTGACATCTAACGATTTTATGTATTTCATCATGACTTCTTGGAATCGAGCACCCAACCTCTGTAGCTCTAATAGCTCCTAAGATTATTTTTTAATTTGTAAGAGTCGTTTGCAAGTACTGACACCGGTAATGACAATAAATACTAGTAATGTAGCTTGCTGATTAAAAGAGCCAAATTACCAAGCTGTAAGCACATTAGAGCAGCTTAATTGCAAGTCATACATTGGGAACAAGAGATTCTTTCTTAATTGGATAAAACTAATGAGAAAACTGATATAACAAAAACACATCGCCATCAGTGTGAATGTGGTCATTGCCGTAGTACCGTGAGTATATTTTACACCTACCAGAGGCCCTTCAGAAGCTAAATATAATCGTTTGTCTGTATCTGGAACAACATACACACGTACTTCCCGGTGTGAAAGAAATAATTTGACATGGACATAAATAAAATTAGCTGACGAAAGCTAAAGTAATAAAATAAGTCGCATCGATGAGCCAATTTTCAGTTATCGGTACTACTAAATATTAAATTAATCGTCACTGTCTAGCTCAATGTACAAATTTCGTCACAAATATAGAAAACTTAAGATCTTTATAGGTTCTAAAAGTATTATATAAATTTATTTGCTATTTTGTATACCTAGAATTTTGAGAAGTTTACGTTTGCTAAGCAGATTCCCTGTTCAAGGGATTCTTGTTATCAGATCCGCGGCATGACACAATCTAACCCATCGGCATTCCATGCCAATGATATAGATACACAATGGGAACTGATAATGTGTTTCGTACGGAAAATAATATTATGTTTACAGAACAGTTTTAGCAACTTCTACAGTTGATTTACTAGTGCTATGTCGACTAGAAATAATATTAAAACGCTTATGGCATTATAATACAATGGTTATCATGTGTGTATTCGTTATTCACTGCATGTGCGAAGTAATTCTATAGACTGGTTGGAGTAATTTGTTACCTCCTTCTATGGCCCCCCTCCCACCTCGTCCATCTACAATGCTCCTCCGCCTCCCCCACCCACTCTCCACCTTCGCCCGTGACGCCTTTCATCGCCTCGTCTTCATTACGCAAGTCAAACACAGCTGTGCCTGCACCGACACACGTCAACCTGACACGCACACACAGGTAGGTCAGGTAGGTACACATGCACATACATACACACAGGCAGTCACGCACACATACATACTAGCAGTTTTGCACACACACACACACAAAGAGCAGTTACGCAAACACACACACACAGTTGTGTTCATATAATATATACCGGTACGCTCACACAAGCAGTTATGCATATGCGGTTACACACACACACACACACACACACACACACACACACACACACACACACACACACACACACACACACACACACAGCCCGTAGCCTAGTAGGTAGAGCTCTCGTCTCACACACGAGGGGTCGGGGGTTCAATCCCCGGCCGGGCGGAGACAAATTGGGCTTGTCTCCTTTCATGTGTTAGCCTCAGTTCACCTAGCTGTAAATAGGTACCTGGAATAAGTGGACGACGTTGTGACGTCCCCATCTGGGGTTGGCAAAAATGGTACAAGGCGAGATGGGTATCATATGGTTCACCTAAGCTGATGGCTACCTAAGCCTTCGGGCGAGACGGTACCGTCTATAGTGAGAATGGTACCATACAGATCCACCCTAAGCCTTCGTTTCCGATGTCGCCAATTGGCTAAATACAGACTACACACACATCCACAGCCATTCCAACAGTACATAAAACACTTAACATGCATTTCACGCAATATATTCCCAGTTAAGGAGGCGCGATAATAATGAGCTTAGCTCGCATTGCGTGGATTCCCCTTGACGAACAAGTAACTGAGTAACACACACACACACACAATCTTACGCAGTGTGCCTCTTCTTTTAACTGCCCAGGTGCTGCTTTGGGGTTTCTATTTCTATGCTTAAATTACCTCTTAATATAGCCCAATAATTTCTGAGCTTTCTTCTCTACTTCCATGCACTGCTTGGAAAACTTTATGTCACTGCTAATCAGAACACCCAAATCTTTTTGCAAGTCAGTCACTTCCAGAGGTATTTCCAATAGCGAATAGCCTGACTTAGGTTTTGCTTGGCCGATATGCATCACCTTGCACTTTTCCTATTTGAGAGGCATCTGCCATGTCTCCGACCATTCACCCAGTCTGTTGAGGTCCAGTTTGAGCTGTTCAACTCCTTTGGGGTCTTTCACATTAATTCCAAACTTTATGTCATCTGCAAACTTGGAGATCACACTCAACAGACCAATATCGATGTCATTGACATATGATGCACAGAAGTGGGCTAAGGACAGATTCCTGTGGAACTCCGGAAGTGACTGCAGTCCACTCAGAAGAAGCACCATTGATTACCACTTGTTGTGTACCTGTTAACTAACTTTCTATCCAATTTGTGACCTATGTATTGAGAGAGAGTGAGTGAGAGAGAGAGAGAGAGAGAGAGAGAGAGAGAGAGAGAGAGAGAGAGAGAGAGAGAGAGAGAGAGAGAGAGAGAGAATAATAAGGGTGTGTGATAGAGAGAGACACACCAATTACGTTAGACATACAACACATACACACCATGTACACCAACCACAAAACACATACACAATGAATGACAAGCACGCAAGCCTCGTAGTTACGCACATAACTAAAGGCTGTCAGTCACAAACACCCACGTGTACTTATATCACAGTACACACGCACGCTTACCAACAGATTACATACACACGCGCACACGCAAGTAGACACATATCCTCACACGTAGATACTCATATATTATAACACAAGCACACATTCTCTCTCTCTCTCTCTCTCTCTCTCACACACACACACACACACACACCAACACGCATAAGCACACACACACACACACACACACACACACACACACACACACACACACACACACACACACAAACCCTCTGATACAAATGGACCAATTGGTTATCAAGCCTTGCAATTACTTTCAGAGCTAGATGTATACTAAACAAATATACTCCGAGCCTCATCACAATGCGGCAGTATTAAAATATATACACAATGCACCACACAGCTTTAGTTATATATTAAGTTTGTTTTGCCTTTTATTGTTCTGTTAATTTACGTTTATCGATTATGTATGCGTTTTCTTAAGTATATAAAGTTTATTTTCTGCTAGAATTACATTATGTTAGTATTCGTGTTACATTTTCAAATTGTCCAACTTTTGTATCACATTAAACCAACAGAGCTGCCGAGATTTGTTTGGCTAAACACAATTAGGCACGCTCACAGTAGTTACATATCCGACAGTTTTTGTTCAATTAATTTGATCTATATTATAGCTACGAGCCTCAGTGACCACCCAAAGTCTTACCAGGGCCCTATACAAATGCCTATCGATGTATTTAAAAATACCACTAGTTTTGTCAATGTTTTCTTTTAATCACTACACCAAAATTACAGACGCTCTTGGATACTCATGCTCACCAGATCCGAAGAGTTGATGGAGAAATATCGCAAGATGATCCAGCACTACAAAAACAAGTCAAGGAATATCATCATCTCAGGCATTCTCCCCAAGATCGACGCACCTGACAAATTCTACGACAAGGCCTTCAGCACAAATAGCCGACTAAAATATTTGTGTCTGAGGGAAGAAGTTGAATTCATTAACCTCTGGGACAACTTCTACAACCAGCCTACTCTGTTCCACAAGGATGGCACTCATCTAAACCCTGTGGGTTCAGCACGCATGGGTCGTCTCCTACACGAAGCAGTCCGCAGCCATGGATCAAAAAACGCCATCCGAGAAGAAGCAGCAGTGACATAAATCATCCAACGCCAAGAAAAAAACAGAGGCAACCGAGGACTACCAGCGATAAGGACCGAAGACAGCGAGGACCGAGGACAGCCATGAACATAAATGTAGATCCGACAAGAACCAAAAATATTATTAAAGAGTGTTCCGTGAGTTCTAAAATAACAAATTTAAAGGTTTTCTATGCAAACGCTCGTAGCATACGCAATAAATTTTCAGATTTAGAGGAGCTAGTGTTTACAGAAAATTATGATGTGATTGGCATAACAGAATCTTGGCTCAATACAGAAGATAGAGACTTTTTAGCAGAGTATTCACTTCCCGGTTATGTAATGTTTGAGAAAAGCCGAATAAATCGAAATGGAGGTGGCGTTTTACTTTATATCAAAGAAAGTCTTAACCCTACCCTCTTGTCAAAACCTCAAATTGTGAACGTCGACGCATCTTTTGTGCTAATAAAGAATAATAAAGGTACAAAAATAATACTTGCATTAATATACAGACCTCCAGCTCAATCAGTGCAAACTGACCGAGAAATTTACGAACAAATTGCAGATGTAAGTAACTCACAAGATACCGTAATTTTTGGCGACTTTAATTTACCTGTGACCAAGTGGGGCGATACTCTTACTTCACACTCCGGACATGACTTGTATACGAACTTGCAAGAGAGTTCGCTTTATCAATTTGTTCGAACGCCAACCCGTGGTAATAACGTTCTTGACATTGTACTTGCAACAAAAGAAGAATTAATAGAGAATTTGAATGTTGGTGATGAATTTAGTAACAGCGACCATCGTACGATAACTTTCACTTTAAAGTTTACTAGTAACGAACCAAATAGTAGCATCGAAAAAGTCCCTAATTTCAAGAAAGCAAACTTACATAAACTTAGAGCTATGTTTAAAGAAACTGACTGGAGCTTTTTAATTCACAATAACGACATAAATACATCTTGGAAGTTATTCGAAACCACTTACCTAAAAGCAGTGCAAGACTGCATACCATCGAAAATACGGCGTCCAGGCCATAATAATAAGCCCAAATGGTGGAATAAAGATATTTCAAACTGCCTGCTTGCTAAAAAATTTGCTAATGATAGATTAAAATCCTCACAAAATGACGAAGAACGGCTGAAATTTGTAGAGCTACGACGCAAAGCCAAAAAGTTAATTAAGCAAAGTAAAAAGACCTTAGAGTTACATATTGCGAATCAAAGTAAAACAAACCCGAAAGAATTCTATAGTTATATCAGAAAGAAAAAAGTAGTTACTTCAACTGTTGGACCGTTAGTCGATGAAAATGGAGAATACACCAAAGACGAAGTACAAATGAGTAATGCCCTCAATACCTTCTTTGCATCAGTTTTTACAACAGAAGACCTCAGTGATATCCCTACACCATCGCCGATTCAGATTGATAATTCAGATGTTCTAAGCAATATCACCGTTACAGAGAGAGAAGTATTGAATTGTTTAGATAAACTCAAGGTAAATAAAACGCCTGGACCTGATACAATCTCGCCTAGAGTTCTAAAGGAAGCTAAGGATGAGCTCTCCAAACCACTGACATTACTATTCAATAAATCCTTGCAGTCTGGAACTATGCCCGATCAGTGGAAGCTAGCCAACGTAACACCGATATTCAAAAAAGGCAGCAAATCCCTACCCAGTAACTATCGTCCAATTAGCTTAACCTCAGTTGTATGTAAAATGCTAGAAACGGTCATACGAGACAGACTCGTAAATCACTTAGAGGAAAATAACATACTTAAAGATACTCAACACGGCTTTCGTAAAAAACGTTCCTGTTTAACAAACCTCTTAGACTTCTTCCACGATATCCTCAACCTCTACGATGAGAGTAAAGCTGTAGATATTATATACCTTGATTTTCAAAAGGCCTTTGACAAAGTTCCCCACAAACGTTTACTGCTAAAACTAAAAGCGCATGGAATACAAGACGGTGTGTTGAAATGGATAGAAAATTGGCTCAGCGACAGAAAGCAAAGAGTAGTCATAAACGGTAAGGCATCTAAATGGACCAATGTAAGTAGCGGGGTACCCCAGGGATCGGTACTAGGACCAATTCTCTTTCTAATTTACATCAACGACATAGATGAGGGTCTCACCTGTACAATCTCAAAATTTGCTGACGATACAAAAATTGCAAATAGCGTACTCTCAAAAGAACAAGTTGACGATATGCAACACAATCTAGATAAATTGTCATGTTGGGCCCAAATTTGGCAAATGAGTTTCAATGCGGATAAATGTAAAGTACTACATATCGGATACCTAAATGAGAAAGCAAACTATTCGATGAATGGCACTCAGCTTAAGAATGTAAACAGAGAAACCGATCTGGGAGTAACAATATCGAGTAACCTAAAACCGAGTCAACAATGTTCAGAAGTTGTTAAGAAGGCAAACAAAATAATTGGCTTTATAGGCAGTCATTTGAGCATAAATCCAAAGAAGTTATCCTAACCCTTTACAATTCCTTAGTCCGCCCTCTTCTGGAATACTGCGTTCAATCCTGGTGCCCTTATTACCAAAAAGATATAAACAAGCTAGAACGAGTTCAACGTAGAGTTACCAAAATGATACCTAGCCTAAAGAACAAACCATACGAAGAGCGTCTTAGAGAATTAAATCTATTTCCTTTAACCCAGCGCAGATTAAGAGGTGACTTAATTCAAGTGTTCAAAATCATCAAAGGCATCGACAATATGAACTCTAGTAAGTACTTCACTATCGACCAATCTAATTACACGCGCGGAAACGGTTGCAAAATTATTGGTAAATCTTTTAACTCACACGAATCTAAGAATTTCTTCTTCAATCGAGTTGTCAACTTGTGGAATGGGCTTCCCCGAAACGTTATAGACTGCATCACCGTTGATTCATTTAAACTCCGCCTAGACAAATATCTCGCATCAAACCCGCGACTGACTGAGTTTGTAAATGAATAACTTTATTTTATCCCCCCCTCAGTTACTAATCCATCTGTCCCCTACTAA
Organism: Paralithodes platypus; assembly: GCA_032716605.1. Taxonomy (NCBI): domain Eukaryota; kingdom Metazoa; phylum Arthropoda; class Malacostraca; order Decapoda; family Lithodidae; genus Paralithodes; species Paralithodes platypus. The sequence goes on along the minus strand of CM064522.1, from coordinate 27,193,434 downwards.
CTTCCTAATCCTGCCACGGACATTAGTTCCAGGGCAGTAATTCCCTTTCCAATGTTCCCTTACCCACTCTAAACCACTGTTTGGACACTTGATCCTCAGTGTTTTGGAGGACAAGCAACCTAGAAGGGTCACTAGATCTGTTGTTGCTTGATTTCCTTTGTACTCCTTTGTACTATCTGTGTCAGTACTGTGTTGGCAAGGTAATTCGTAAAACAAGGGGACTTTTTTGTATAAAGATCCACCTGTAAAGTTTTTTGCACCTATCATCGTGTGAAGAAATCCGAGAGGTAGTGACTCAGTTGAGAGAAGGTAGCGCCCTGAGTGGTAGTCTATGTGCACCCCTAACTCGATACACTCCTACTGCTTACCGGGTACTTCTATATAACAATCAATATATCTTTTACAGTAGTAACGTAGTGCATCAAACCGACAGGGGATAATATATATTAGTCTTTTATATATTTTAACACATCAATATCTTACACAGTTTACTTACTAATAACAAATAATAGAGATGTTATTGATCAACACCGCTTATATAATTATATTATATCAGTTTCGAGTAAAATATACATCTAGTTTACAGTAGACTTGCCAATGTATGTATATATATAAATTATAATATTTGATCAATCTAAAAAATAATCATCATACAGTATATAAGCTAAACTGTATAAAGAGTCTACCGAGTCTAAGGAGTATACTGAGACTGTGACACCGGGTCGAATCGTGCCACACCTGAGACTACTTACCAGGCCGCTCAGCAAATTGGATGGTATTAAGGGGAAGGTAGTCGTTTTTTCTGGACCTCCTTCTCCCTCATCTTTAGCCACATTAGTTTTCAGATTTTTGCCCCATTAGTTTGTCGATTTTAAGACCTTTCCCCCCCATTTCCTTGTCAATATTAAGACCTTCCGTGCTATTTAGGTGTCGATTTATTTTCCTGCCGAATGATAGTGAGCCTGTAATTTTGAAAGAACCGGCCTTTGGCCGGGAAATTTTTCTACCGAAAAATGTACAAATTAATCTAGAAGGGGGATCTAATGGATGTTGTTATTTTTATTTTTTAAGTTTGATGGAGGTCTAGGGAGAAAACTGGAAAAATATTTAATAAATGAAAAAATCGACCAAAAGGTGAAGCATCCCCCCTTAAACTGTTCTGCTAATGTTCCGATGATTGTTAATTTCGCAAGGTCTCACAAGTTCATGGAGGTGTCGGAGCAGAATGTCAAACTTGGGAAAATATATAAATACAAGAAGAACATCCTGGTATAGTCACATAAGCAGACTCAGAAACAAATGCGTACAGGAGTCAGGTTTCCGTTTCGAGACAGCCAGACGCCCTAATTAAGGAACACCCCGTCCTTAACATTAATCCTCCATCACAAACCCCAATGCACTAGAATAAATTAATGAAAGCATATGATCCTCCCGAGATTCGAACTCGGGACACCACACCCAGAACATAAGCATCTAAACCATTACTCCACCAACACCAAACCTCTTCCAGGCCGACCTATCCCCCGACAACACTCGTCCTTTCTCCCAGCACATCCCCTGCTCCCCCATACATCACTCCACCTCATTCCCTCACCCTTATACACCCTCTTTGCTATTTGCAAGTTCTCCAATCACTCCATGTGTCCATACCATCTTAATGCATTTCTCCTTAAATTCTCTGCAACATCCACCTCAACACCACACCTCTCTCGTACTTCCTGGTTTGATAGTCTGTCCAATTGCATTTCACAGCCTTATAAAAACTTAAAGATGTGTTACTAAGAGCTATCAGAATCAAATAATGTTATGGGAAAAGGTTATCTACCCTACTCTGTGGTGGAGTGCAAATAAAGTATCCCTCCGTATCCCAATGCTGTCGTATAAGGTGACAACAAATGGAGTGGGTGAATGGGACTCGTAGACTTGGTAAGCAACTCATCTGAAGGAAGGAACACCCTGAACAATAAACCTTCCCCTATGGCTTCCAAGTACAGTCTGAGACTAAAGTCGTGGTATGGATCTTCAGCCATCCAGTTGTGCCCTCTGACGGCCGTATTCGAAATAATTCGAGATATGATATTTATTGCTACCCATAGATGGCTTTGATCGACACGTCCAGGTAGCGCCAAAAGTAAGCTAGAAACTTCCTGTTTATTTGTGGATTACGACCATGCCAACTAGAAAATAAACACATACACACACACACACACTACTGCCTTGTCAGAATGCAAAGAATATTAGTATGCTCTACAATTATAATTAATGTATAATCGAGTGATGCCAGTTTTACTCTTGCATAGGAATATAATCAAAAGAAATGAGAATACTGTATTAAGACGCTGTTCCGGATATTAATGATTAAATGTAAACTAATGGTCAAACATAGCAATGTAGATAAGGCACACCGAGTATTCTAGCTTACTAGGGAAATGGTATATAGTGGATACAGTATACAAAACTTTATAAGTGAATGCAACATAAGTATATAGCCTATTATAATGTGGTCATATTTCATGTAAGATTTATATATAGTTAGTTTACACACATTTTTTGGAATATATTATACCCAGTGGATATTGGCAATACTATGCCTTTTTGCGTAACAAATCTACTCAACTTGATCATGCCGTGACCTATTCTTGTATCTGAATATTTCTCAAACGATACCCAACTCCTCCGTCAGTGGTGTTAAGCAGATTGGACGTCCATGACAAATAACAATCTACACTTCACTAAACCTACCATAGTTCCCTGGCAGGGTTCTTTCCATCATAATAGAAGGCAAGGGACTGCCTTGATTCACCTGAGACTCGGTCACACTACGATCATACATGGCTTTTAGATATCGGGGGATGTCCCCATGCTTTGCCCTTGTTACCAGGTTCCAGTCACAGTCCAACATCTTTTGATAAACTGCTCCTAGTTATTATTTACAAGGACACGCCAAGTTTCGACTCAATTTGGAGATCTATTCAGTTGTGAAGAGCGGTTGTGAGAGTCAAAACTTGTCACGTCCATGTAAATATTAAAAAATCGTTTTCCACCAGGTGAGTATAATTCTCCAATCAAACATTTACTGCATTGTGAGTATCTCTCATCAAACTCGTATTTATCGGGGTAGTAGGAGGTAGAGGGAGGGATAGTGGGAGGTGGAGGGATAGTGGGAGGTGGAGGGAGGGAGGGGTAGTGGGAGGTGAAGGGAGGGAGTGGGTAGTGGGAGGTGGAGGGAGGGAAGGGGTAGTGGGAGGTGGAGGGAGGGAGGGGATAGTGGGAGGTGGAGGGAGGGAGGGAGGGATAGTGGGAGGTGGAAGGAGCGAGGGGGTAGTGGGAGGTGGAGGGAGGGAGGGATAGTGGGAGGGGTAGTGAGATGTGGAGGGAGGGAGGGGGTAGTGGGAGGTGAAGGGAGGGAGGGATAGTGGGAGAGAGGCTTTATTTATTTCATTGGAGGTGTTTGGTGTTGGAGTGAAATTAATAATAAATAGATTGTAGGGTTTGGCGGGTCAATATGGGCAGCTTATATTACCCATAGAGTGAAATGAAATAAAATGTAGTCTATACATCTTGATTTTAAGAAGATTCCTCTTGTGTAACAAGATGTGCATTATTAGGCAATATGCTAAACCATGATTAAAAGAATAGGGACACATTTTGTAATGGGTAATGCACTGGGTAAGTTGCCCTTTATAGTGGAAAAATATTCTTGAGTTTATATATGCAGAAAGTTAAAAACAGTATTTTATAAATATGTTTTATTTTGTAAGCCAATAATCTTAACATGGTACAAAATACAGCCTACTATCATTCAGAATAATTAAATGGTAAAGAAAGGATGCTTGACCTGCTAAGCAAAGACAAATAGAACAACTAACACAAATAATTGTGCTAAGGAGTTCTCGAGGGCACTGGATTTAATGTGAAGGAGATGGCTTATGAATCCTTGCATTAAATAGTTACTATGAAAAGTTATTCAATATTATCAAATATTGACGAGGCCCGATTGACGATCAAACCTCTAAACAATTAGAGGTATGCTGTATAATATAAACAATTGACACAACTAGGTTTTTTATTCTACGTATACAAATAGCTTAATTACCTTATTACAGTCTAGGAAGCTGTTTAAACTTTTCGGTAATCCCTAAATCAATCGCATGCCTTATTTTAGCTATTATCTGTTATAATACATCATTATAAAGTGAGATGACGGGGTGTGAACAAAATGAGCGGAAACACCACCAGAACCTGCTCCCGTATATGGAAAAGCAACAAACATCACCATGCCGCATTGCTCCAATCCAATGCAAGGAGAAAATGAATAAGTTCCCACACCAAAAGCATCAAGGTAAACAGAGCCCCACTACCTGTGTGGGCCAACAATGGCCGCTCCCTAATCACCACCAACCGTTGTGTCAAGAATGGCCGCCCCCTGCCCGAGGTGAAAATTCCCTGCCCGGACCAGATATTAGCTACGATGAGATATTTATGCAACTACGACACCAACCTCCTCCATTCCCGTATATTCAACCAAACTATAATACCTACAACTACAACTACTAGGGGGATAAACAAGTGTAATCCTAATATTCCCCCTCATAATAAATCCATTCCATATCACCTACAAAATACATATACTGACATCCAAAGCTGTAATTCAATTATCACCCATACATCAAAGCTTCTTCATCTATCCATATAATTTTAATCAATAAAGAATGTGTTGGCTTTTACGACAAACGTAATGAAGCCATAGAACTCTTAAATTCTGATCTAAATACTATTTCCAATTGGGGCAGAGAAAACCTTGTTAACTTTAATGCTTCCAAAACCCAATTTCTCCATCTATCTACCCGTCAGGATCTCCCAGCGGACTATCCCTTATTCTTCAACAATACAAAAATCAACCCTTCATCTTCTCTCAATATTCTTGGTGTCTCTTTTTCTTCTGCTCTCATTTGGAAGGACCATATTACCAGTCTTGCTAAGGCAGCCTCCCAGAAGCTGGGTGTGCTCAACCGCCTTAGGGGGTTCTTTTCCCCTGCACAGCTTTTTGCTCTGTACAGGGGCATAGTGCGCCCTTGTATTGAGTATTGTTCACATGTGTGGGGAGGTTCCTCTCACACCGCTCTCCTAGACAAAGTTGAAAGGAAGGCCTTTCGTATCATTAACTCCCGTCCACTCACCAACTCTCTGCAATCTCTCTCTCTCCGCCGCAATGTTGCATCTCTCTCGCTATTCTATCGCTACTATAATAATCAGTGTTCCTCAGAGCTATCCCAGTGCATACCACCTCCTTTACGTAGGGCACGTGGTACCCGTCTTGCAACTCAATCCCACCCCTACTCTGTGCAACTCTCCAACCCAAGAGTGAAACGTTACTCTCAAACTTTCTTCTACTCAACATCTGAGCTCTGGAACTCTCTCCCAGAATCAGTCTTTCCCTCTTCCTATGACTTAAATTGCTTCAAACTCTGTGTGTCCAGGCATTTTGGCTCGAACGTCCCTTGATTTTGGCCCTGTCACTCTTTCAACTATGGGGGAGGCACTCGCTATAGGCAGTTATGCCTTTTGCCTCCCTCAATCACATAGAAAAAAAAAAAATAACCATAAATGTATCATATTTTTAAGAACCTTAATATCCATAGCATTAATCAAATACTGTAATCCTCATGCCCTTTCATACTTCGAAATGCCACACCTCTGCCTCCAAATTAAAACGAAATATTACTTGCCTGAACCAAGAATTTGGTAGGCAAAATCGAAACTACTTTCGGGTACCTCTCCTCTCGGGGCGAACGTGTTTAATAGCTAGTTAATTCGATTATCAAAACTACTTTCAGGTACCTCTCCTCTCGGGGCGAACGTGCTTAATAGCTAGTTAATTCAATTCGGAATTAATTCTGTAGGGGTTAGCCAAAATCCGCTTAAAAAGTATCTACAAGTGGCTGTGTTAGTGAACCCGAAGAAGTGGTGGAGGCGAGCTAGAAGTGCATATTCTAGTAAGAGTGTGTGAAAAGGACGTTCCCCCTGGTGTCAACAGGAGTGGACAACGGACTCAGTTGCCACGTGTGACTAGATCTCTCATGGGCTCCTACTTCTCTACCTAAATCAAATTAAGTGCCTCTCGTTGTATACAGTGTTTTGATGATTATTTGCGAAGGGTTATATAAGATATGTTAGTGTTCAATTTAACGTCATCTTAGAGATTATTAATTCTCTCCTTCTTGTCATCGCCACTAGTGTTGAGAGAACAGAACATACTCTATTCGTGGGATTGATACATATATATAATTATTGGGATATATTTCTTATATTCCGTATAAGAGCTTTATATATATTCGTTCGGGATAAATACATGCACATTATACGTAACTTCCAGTGAACACTCATTCAGAACTTATTTTATGTGTTATCATTAGCTGGGTACACGATTGCATGTATAAGTGTTCACAAAGAGTGTTTATTTGTCAGTCTCCTAGTTAGACTATGTTAAAGATTACGCTTCCTGCCTTCAAACTCAGTTTAAGCATTGATTGAGTTAAAGATAAACTCCTGTCAATTTCACTTCGCATATACTTCTCCTCGACGAGAATTTCAGCCCCGCATACAAGTTATTATAATTATTTATGACTTCATTGAATTTATATTCACTATTGTGACTCTTTGAGTTTATTAAGATTTATATCTTCTGTTCGCTGAATTAATGTAAAGTTATTCGCACATCATTAATATCCTTATTTGCATTTAACCTTATCACTGTGTGTATGCCTATTCAGTAAACTTGATTTACCCTGCTGCGCTAGCTACCTCGCAGTTGCCAATTACCTTCAGGATATTATTTATTTTCCTGAGACTAACCTCTCTGTGTTTATTTATATTGTGATTTATCTAGTGACATTGTATATCTTACATGCATTTTTTCATGATTTTATGTTACTTATTCATGTATGAATATTAATCAGGATTATTCTTATGTATTGTCTTTTTACCATATGATTTCTTTCAAGCTAATTTTTATATAGATGAGACTTGATCAATTTGTCCATGCTTGTACCCTAGCTAATTAAGAAATAAAGTGTGTACCGAAACTGTGTGTTCTGTGACAATTGATAGTGATTGATATAAGATTTATAATATTAAAGTCAGTTGTGTCCCCGTTGAGTGTTTACAGTTCTGAGCTTTCCTATGGTGGAAATAACAAACTATTATAAAGAGTGTTAAATTGTAGCGTCGCATAACATAAAGTATCCATGGAAGAATAGGGTTTAATAAGACCTAGTTTGACCTAGGAATCATTGGATGTTTACGTTATCTCCCTACGCCCTGAAGTACTAAAAAAGACATAGTTCTTTTCTCCAAGCTTCGGAGCGTTTCATAAACTTTCACTCTCCTCCATAAAGATATGAGATATAGACGGTATGGGAATACCATATGGATTATATTTATTACACTATGATCAAACTCTGTTGAAGGAGGTATGAAATAGTGAAACATATTAACGTGCGTAGTGGTATTTTTTTAATAATAAAAAAGTTGTCGTGTGGGGATCGGTTTATACACCATACCCGAAAGAGGATTTATGGAGCTCCGATCTTACTCTCAACCATCTGAACAATTTAACCAGCACACCTAAACTTCGTTAAATGCGGAAATAGCCTCACGAAAATATCATGCCCTGGTGGGGGCACGAACTCTCGACCCTTGGGTGTGAGGCAGGCACCTTACCAGTTAGACCAATAGAGATATCCCACTTGGCCTGTTCGGCTCAGGGTATTTCCGCATCCGAGGTCTGTTTAGGATAGCCTATTTTCACTGACTTTACACTACTTCACCTTCCGGGAAGCGAAAGCTCCGAACAGAGAGGAACGAACAGAGAGGAACAAGCTTGAGCCGAATCGACCGAGAGTCCGTCAGAGAGATGAACGGGAATGGTGAGTCAACTTCACTGAGCGATGCTACACGCACCTACAAACTGCCCAGTTGGCAACTCGCTTGGGCGGCTGGCAACTCCACAACCCAACCCAATCGAGTCTCACAACACTCCCTGCTCTCTCCTATCCTCTTCCTTGTCCTGTGGGGATCGGTTTTTACACCATACCCGAAAGAGGATTTATGGAGCTCCGATCTTACTCTCAACCATCTGAACAATTTAACCAGCACACCTAAACTTCGTTAAATGCGGAAATAGCCTCACGAAAATATCATGCCCTGGTGGGGGCACGAACTCTCGACCCTTGGGTGTGAGGCAGGCACCTTACCAGTTAGACCAATAGAGATATCCCACTTGGCCTGTTCGGCTCAGGGTATTTCCGCATCCGAGGTCTGTTTAGGATAGCCTATTTTCACTGACTTTACACTCGGGATGATCGAAGGGTGGTGGGATACAGGCCAAGGTTGGGCAGAGGGATCTCCAACACAATTTACTGTATGGTATAATGGAATTATATATATCGCAATATTGCATTAATACAGTATATGCTGTATATTAATATTCTGATAGGTAATCCTTCAATTGTTACCTTTTATTGTTCCTCGACATTATATTAATATCATACATTTTGTGTTTTAATTAATGTTATGTTACACCACGTTGTCATTCCTATGAACCATACCATATTCAGTTACATTATTTGTGTTGTATTGTTAGTAACCTAATCTCAATTATATTAACATACTATTGGCGCTAACAATACCGTCATTTGACGATCTATACTATAAACACCCATTATCGGTTATGTTATTCCCATGAATAAACTACTGTGTATAGGGATATACAGTATACAGTATACCTATATATTACTTATAAAAGAGAATGACACACACCACTTCAAACTCTGAAATGTGTGCCTGTTACATCTGTCATGGATACCCAGTACATTTTTGCTTCCTTTTAGCATTTATTTTCCATACATTTAAATAATGAAGTAGTATGTGTGTTTGTGTTGGTTTTCTAGTTGGCATGGCCGTAATCCACCAAGAAACAGGAAGTTTCTCGCTTACGTTTGGCGCTACCTGGACGTGTTGAACAGAGCCATCTATGGAGAGCCAAACACATCATATATAGGATTGCTTCAAATACCGCCGTCAGAGGGCACTAAAGGATGACTAAAGTTCCATACCACGACTTTAGTCCCAGACTGTACCTATGAGTAAAGCCAGATGCCTAGGTAGGGTATTCTTCCTTGCCCTCATAAAAACATCAGTTACCATTAATACCAAAATATGTGAGGGGATCAGGAGTCACGAAAATTACCCCAGCAAAAATTTGGTAGGGAGTCTGTGTCCCAGCCGCCTGGCCCACCAACCTGCTTCACTTGGCCCAACCCATCGAACCAAATCAAACCCCATGATAAGTATAGGAAAAAGCCCATAGAATCCTTGCACTCAGAAGTGTATTGAGTTCCTCAAACTTTCAATTTTTGTGGTAGTTGCAACCTTGGAGATCTACTCCAAAATGTTATCTCCTAGGGGGTCTTTGGGTCGGGTCTTAGAATATCCTTATACTTTTGGATGATTACTAGCTCCCCGTAGAACTACAGAGATTTGGATTGACACAGTGGCTCTCTCTGAGGTAAGGTGACATGGCAGCAGTGAGATCAGTAGTGCAGATTTTACATGCTACTGGTCTGTCTGTAGCAATGGTGCTGGCCTTAGGGTTGTGGCAATCTCATTCTTCCTAGTTCCCTCAGTGGTGGGGGTAACTCCAATAATTGATTGTATCCTGCTAGTGAGACTGAAACACACATTAGGCTTTATATATCTCATTGCAGGGCATACTCAATTTGACAAAAGTAATTTAGAAGTAGATAACTGTTCAATGTCAATATTGATTCGATTGTGGCCACTCATTATCCAGAAAGACTTCAACACAGTTACTGGCACTGACAGGACTGGCTATGAGAGCTGTGTAGGTCTTCATATCTTTGTGGTAACAGTCATGTCTTCCTAAATATTGCAAGTTCCAGGAAGTATAGGTTTGCTGCATCCTGGTTCCAGAAACTAGATGTACATTATTGGACTTAGTATTCCAATGCTGATAATGCTTTGAAAGAGATTGACCATATTATCATAGACACTCACTGGAAAATCCTTCAGCCATCAGCCATCTGTTCCTGATTCTCCAATCAGTGAGGAACCACCCTCCTTTACTGAGTTAGAAAAGGCTGTTGCTTAGCTAAAGTGTGGGAATACTGATGGTTTCTATAGCTTATTTGGAAAACCTATGAAAGTGGGGGTTAGTCCATGATCCATGAATTGCATGCTGTTTGGCGAATGGTACCATTCTCCTTGACTAGAGAAGAGGCTTGGTCATCCCTACCTGGAAACAGAATGGGTACTAACAGGATGGCAACAATTACAGTGATGTTACACTGTTGAAGTGAATTCAGGGTTACATGCTAAAAAGCCAGAGTCCTGAGCCAGTTGGTTACACAATCAAGAGGTGATGATCAATAAAAGGCGCTTGACTCGGTGAATTGCGAGACACGAGGAGCTTCTCCAATCTGGTGTCTTGACTTACACAGCAACCGAGAGTGCTGTCAAGTTTGTCGGGCAGGGCTTCCCCCTCTCAGAAGTGAGATAGAGGTGTGGGCTAGCACCCTTACTATCAAATGCTTGTATGGATTGGTTACTAGGTCTGGCAGTCAGGGCGGAGCATCGGTCAGCAATTTCAAGATTATTGACTTCGATTGTTGATGATGACGCAACAATCCTAACGGAGTTGCTGATAATTATCATGCTTGCTCTTAAGGCATTACAAGAGGAGTTGCCACACCTAAATCTAAAGGTTTCTTGGAATAAGACTAAACTTCAAGCATTTGGTGGCTTGTGAAGCAGTGAAGTTTGCACATGCATGTGACAAGAACATAGAGGTCTTGGATATATTCACATATTTTGGTAGTAAGATCTATAACAGCTCTGGGTAAGGCCACGAGGTTGTTCATCACCTGGTTCTATTAAATGGGGTTCGGATTCTCTCAACAAGAGTATATGGTGATGGCGATACCTATGCAGAAGGACCAAGTTACGGATGTTGAAAACTTTGGTGCTCCTACTTTTGCTATATTTGTTGCAAGACATGGACACTCAACAGTAATTGGAGACACCATAATAGGGTACTGCTGGTATGGCCACATATTAATCAGCGTTTACCCTCTGAAACTAATTCAAGAGATGATGGTTGCTTAGTTCGTCAGCATCAGCTTCGCTTATAAGGGCACATGGCCAACCTCCCCAAAGTTGACCTTTCTCATTTGGTGGTTTCGGTGGGTGACAACCATGAGTTTCACAGACCTCTGGAAAGTACAAGTGTCTCATGGCTGAAGAAAGCAAACTAATCATGTCGAGAAATGCTTGATATGGATTTAGTCGTAGCCTGTAACCTCGCATGAGAGACCCCAGGGAGTGAAGTTGGAGCGGAAGTACATCTACGCACCAAAGGATGTAGACCACAATTGTTTGATAGATTGACAGCAAATATGACTCTATTTCACAGATTTTAATACTGTTCGCCGTTAAGGTTGCTCGTACTCTTGGTGCCAGTAGGCCTCTCAATCTTTCGACAAAAAAGTAGAAAATAAGAATGATTGAAGATACTGTATCATAGACTACAGTAGATCTGGACTGGACACGAAAATGGAACTTTGCAGTAAGGGACCCAAAATCGGAGAATGAACCCCCAAGTTCGAACCTCGAAACAGCGAAAATTTGATATTTTCGCGGTTTTGAGGTTCGAACTTGGGGGTTCGTTCTCCGATTTTGGGTCCCTTACTGCAAAGTTCCATTTTCGTGTCCAGTCCAGATCTACTGTAGTCTATGACTGTATATATATAACTAATAATAATATTTATAAAAATAATAATAAAAATATAAATATGAATAATAATAAATAATAATAATAATAATAATGATAACAATGAGAAATAATAATATAAACATAAATTAATAATAATAATAATAATAATGATTAGTGCGAGCACGAACATATATAATTGCCCTGTTCATTTGTGGATCTATTAAACCACACTACTTAAAGGGGTGAAGGACAGATACACAAAGGTGAAAGTCATGTAACCTTTCATACGCAGATGTTCTGGTAAAATTAAATCTTTAGCCTGATTTGATATGATTAATATATATAGGAAAAGGAAAAAGGTAGGATCACGCCGTATATAATAATTGATATTGGTTCAGGAGTAATTTATCGAGAGGCCTTCCCTAGTGGTTAAGGCCCCATTAATTGCTCTTTCCATTCACATATGCATAGCCTATGTGAGTTGCAGTTGGGATGTGTGTACATGCTTAGATTGATATGCAGGATTCGAAGTTGCATAATAAATCGTAGGCAGTGTCCACCATTCTTTAACTGCCTTCGTGGTGTAATGCATAAGGTGTTGATATTCGGTGTGAGCGTCCTGGGTTCGAATCCACGGACTGCCACATGTGTTTGTAATATTTCATTAATCGATTTTAGGAGTAAAGTTGGTTGTTGGATAGAACATAATAATATATATATATATATATATATATATATATATATATATATATATATATATATATATATATATATATATATATATATATAGAGAGAGAGGGGGGGGGGGGGTAGAGTAAAGAGAAGGTACGCTCTGCATGACGTTAAGTAAATATAATTAACTTACATGATTTACATCGGTCCAAAGTACCAGGTGAGTCTACATTCCGGCCCACTCCTATCGCATACTTCAAGTCTCTTCTACTTATGGTATTAATTTTGTTCTATTCTATATTTGTTAAGGATTGTTCTATTACTTTTATTGTCAATGAATTAATAGTGTGCTTTGTCTATGTATATATTTTCACATCATTTGTTTTTTAATTTATTAATCTATCTATAAATACGCCTATCGACCTGTTTATCCATCTGTCCATTCAAATCGTTCTTTTTTTAATTAAAGACATTATAATATGGAAATTGTCTTAATATACTGTATACTAGTCTTTATTTAGAAACTGTCAACTTAGTCTTTATTGGTTAACTAGAATAATTCTTTCCTGCCATATATTTATTTATCCTGTAAACCCCTTCTGTTATAAGTAAGATAAAACTCTCCTGGTCTAATAGCTGGTACTCCTTAACCAATTCGTTACCGGTGACGTCTTTTGTGTTTGGTTTCAACTACATTTAGACGATTTTTTGAAGCTTAGGAAGGATATCTGTTTGCTAAAAGGATTAATTGAGATAATATGTAGCCTTTCAACTGGTAGGCGTCCTTCCTGAGTTGAATAAAATCGTTTAATATTGGCCAGCATATAAGGAAAAGGATATCAGCGGTACTGAACAGGTTAACTATTTCAAGATCCGAGTACGCATTTCTCTTCTGTTTTCTTGCTATTATTATACGATTTTATTCAGATTTGGAATCCCACACATCCTTCCTAAACTATAGAAAATCGTCTAGTGATAGACAGAATAAACTGTCAAAATGCGTTATAATCTTTCAAGGGTTAATTACTGTGTTTAAATATTTATCATGGCATACCACATTGTCTATTACAATGTGCCCTGTGGTGTAGTCGGTAGCACGCTTCCCACACAACCAACATTATCCGAGCCCGAGAAAGAGGAGATATTTGGGCAGTCACACCCGATGCCTCTGTCCACCTATACCATTTTATCTAGGGTAATTCCCTAGTTAACCCGTGTAGTACCAGGGACGTCCTTTTCATCATATTGTGGCAACTATTAGACGATGTTATTCAGCTTAGGAAGGACCTCTAGCAATAATAAGGCTTCAGTATATCTTAACCAACCCTTTTCACCCCCACAGATCCATCCTAAGCTGCATAATATCGTCTAAATATAGCTAGAATAAAATATAGCACACGTCGCTGGTACTCAAAGGGTTAATTCCCAGCAGGAGGAAGAGCCGCCGCTTAATAAAATACGTATCATATGATTACTTATTGTGTAACACCTTCCGAATAGGTTAACCCCTTGAAGCTCTGACGCGTTTTAGCAGTTTATTTTGGCTGTCATTAGACGATTTTATGCAGCTTAATAAGGATCTGTGGGTATTATAAGGGTAAAGACTATCTCAATCAACCCTCTGACTTCCATATACCCTTCCTAATCTGAATAAAATCGTCTAATAACTACCAGAAAACATAAAAGAAATACGTCTTGTGTTCTTGAAAGGGTTAATTTTAAGTTTCAATTATTGATTATCAGTTACCGAAGTATCGACGTCCTTCACCACTTTCTGTTTGGGACAACCTCTCAATATTCCCGGTTGTGTCCCTTAATAGGTGCGTTAACTTAAAGCGAACACACCCCATGTCACTACCAGAGCTTCGTTCCATTATGGGGAGATGGGTCGTTTTCTAGATCTCCTTCTCCCTCATGTTTAGCCCCATTAGTCTTCAGATTGTATGACGTTTGGCCCGTTAGTTTGGCGATTATATAACCTTTCAACCCATTTATTTGTCAATATTAACACTTTTCGTGTCATTTAGGTGTCGATTTTTTACTGGCGAGCGATAGCAAGCCTGTAATTTGTGATAAACCGGCCCTATCGAAAAATTTAAAAATTGATCTTGAAGGAGTGTCTTGGGCGTTTTTTTGTGTTTTAGCTTGATGGAAGTCTAGGGAGGAAACTAATACAATAATAAAAAGATACATAAATGAGTAAATATTAACGACCCATCTCCCCTTAATGGGCGTGTTAACTTAAAGCGCACACACCCCATGTCACTACTAGAGCTTCGTTCTTGTAAACAGTTTCTTGCTCCACGTCTCTGTTTACGATCCAAGCCAAGTTAGGAGCTGTAGAAGGATTAACTCCCCCTCTGACCCCCTTCCTACCCCCCCCCCCCCCCCTCTGTACCTCCTCCCTCCCTTTCTTTCATTTCCTTTATTTTGTATACCTTTATGTCTTTGTTTCCTTGCTAGACCTCCATCAAGCTTAGAAAAACACTCCCTAGACCCCCCTTCAAAATAAAGTTGTACATTTTTCGGTAGAGCGTGTTCCTCTTAAAATTGCAGGCTCGCTTTCGCTCGCCAGGAAAAAAATCAACACCTAAATGGCACGAAAGGTATTAATATTGACGAAATGTGCTTCCTCCCTCCCCTCTCTACCTCCCCTTTCCCATGCTCTCTACCTCGTCTCCACCTTCCTACTCCTCACTGGCTCCCATCCCCCTTCTCTCTGCCATCCCCTCCCTTCCCCCTCTGTGCCTCCTCCCTCCCATCTCTGCCTTTCCCCCCTCTCTACCTCCCTCTTTGCCTCCTCCCTCCCCTCTCTGCCTTCCCCCCCCCCTCTGTACCTCCTCCCTCCCCTCTCTGCCTTTCCCCCCTCTGTACCTCCTCCCTCCCCTCTCTGCCTTTCCCCCCCTCTGTACCTCCTCCCTCCCCCCTCTCTGCCTTTTCCCCCCTCTGTACCTCCTCCCTCCCCTCTCTGCCTTTTGCCCCCTCTGTACCTCCTCCCTCCTCTGTCTGCCTCCCCCCCCCTGTCTGCCTCCCCCCCTCTGTACCTCCTCCCTCCTCTGTCTGCCTCCCCCCTCTGTACCTCCTGCCTCCCCTCTCTGCCTTTTCCCTCCCCTCTCTGCCTTTCCCCCCCTCTGTACCTCCTCCCTCCTCTGTCTTCCTCCCCCCCCCCCTCTGTAGCTCCTCCCTCCGCTGTCTGCCTCCCCCCTCTGTACCTCCTCCCTCCCCTCTCTGCCTTTTCCCCCCTCTGTACCTCCTCCCTCCCCTCTCCGCCTTTCCCCCCCTCTGTACCTCCTCCCTCCTCTGTCTGCCTCCCCCCCCCTCTGTACCTCCTCCCTCCTCTGTCTGCCTCCCCCCTCTGTACCTCCTCCCTCCCCTCTCTGCCTTTTCCGACGTCTGTACCTCCTCCCTCCCCTCTCTGCCTTTTCCCCCCTCTGTACCTCCTCCCTCCCCTCTCTGCCTTTCCCCCCCTCTGTACCTCCTCCCTCCTCTGTCTGCCTCCCCCCTCCTCTGTACCCCCCCCCTCCTCTGTCTGCCCCCCCCCTCTGTACCTCCTCCCTCCCCTCTCTGCCTTATCCCCCTCTGTACCTCCCCCCTCCCCTCTGACCTCCCCCCCCCCCTCTTCCTCCTCTCCCCCCTCTGTACCTCCTCCCTCCCCTCTCTACCTCCTCTCCCCCTCTCTACACCGCCTCCCCTCCCCTCTCCTCCCCCCTGCAGCAACATTCCGTGGGTAGGAAAGCAATTTAACGAGGCTCGGGTTATTTGCATATGTAAAACTATCTATTCTGATTACTTACCGCCCCAGACTACTATCCATAACATACACAATGGTCAGCAATTTTCTGATAATACCAGGCCAATAATGAAAATACTAAGAATGAGAACCATGTTGAAATTAAAGGGGGGGGGAGGGATGGTTACCTTTTTGTTCAATTTTTTTGTTCTTTTGTTTTCATTTATTCATTATTTTTCTAGTTTCCTCCCTAGACCTCCATCAAATTTAAATCCCCCTTGTAGATTAACTTGTACATTTCTTGGTAGGAAATGTCCTGGCCGAAGGCCGGTTCCTCCACAATAACAAGGCACGCTATCGCTCGCCAGGGAAAAATCGTCAGCTAAATTGCACGAAAGGTCTTAATATTGACAAAGAAATGAGGCGAAAGGTCATCAAATCGACAAACTAATGGGGCAAACATCTTAAAATCTGAAAACTAAAAATGGGGCTATACATGAGGGAGAAGGGGGTTTAGAAAAACGGCCCATCTCCCCTTAACTTAGATGTAGTGATACGGAACACAGAGGAGGAAAGCATGCTAATAATCTTTTGTCAACATTTTAAGCCCAATTGTGCTGTTGAATTTCCACTCGAGGGATTTTTTTCTGGACCCCTTTCTCTCTCATGTTTAGCCCCATTGCTTTTTAGATTTTAAGACGCTCGCCCCCTTTAATTTGGCGATTTTAAGAACTTTCGCCCCATTTCTGTCAATTTTAAGAACTTTCGTGCCATTTAGGTGTCGATTTTTTCCTGGCGAGCGATAGCGAGCCTGTAATTTGAGAGGAATCGGCCTTCGGCCGGGAAATTTTTCGACCGAAAAATGTAGAAATTTATCTTGAAAGGGGTTCTAGGGGGTGTAATTTTAAGCTTGATGGAGTTTTAGGGAAGAAACTAAATACCTCCCCTTAAGCAACTTTAACCCATGCAGTATCAGTGACGTCCACTTCATCATATTCTGATAAATGTTAGCCAATTTTATTCAGCTTAGGAAGGATCTGCGGTTGCTAAAAGGATTAATTTAGATAGTATGTGGTATATTCAAACTCCGTGTGTCCAGGCATTTTGGCTCGAACATCCCTTGATTTTGGCCCTGTCACTCTTTCAACTATGGGGGAGGCACTCGCTATAGGCAGTTCTGCCTTTTGCCTCCCTCAATCACATAGGAAAAAAAAAAAAAAAATAATAATAATTGTTAGTGGTCCTTCCCAAGCTGAATACAATCATCTAATAGTTGCCAGAATATAATGAAAAGAACGTGACTGGTACTGAATGGCTTAATGATCGATTAAGGGGAGATGGATCGTTTTTCTAGATCCCCTTCTCCCTCTTGTTTAGCCCCATTAGTTTTCAGATGTGTAGATGTTTGCCTCATTAGTCGATTGTAAGACCTTCCGCCCCATTTCCTTGTCAATATTAAGACCTTTCGTGCTATTTAGGTGTCGATATTTTTTCCTAGCGAACGATAGTGAGCCTGTAATTTTTGAAGAACCGGTCTTTGGCCGGGCATTTTTCTACCAAAAAATTTACAAATTAATCTAGAAGGGGGATCTAATTGAAGTTTTTCAAGTTTGACGAAAATCTCGGGAGGAAACTATAAAACAATAGTAAATATATGATAAAATCGACCATTCCCCTTAACAAAGACCAGACGGAGTGATATATTAGGCAATATTGAATTACCGGTACCTAATTTAGCTAATGGTAGTGAATCGCTGAGATCAGACCAGCATTTTACAACAACAAAATGTTCAATTAAATATTTCACGGAAACTGTGTAAAGTAAAGACAAGTACTTGGTAATCAAATGTGTGCAAATATTGTGTAAAAGGTGCATATATATTAACATTGAGAGGAGGTACACTCATTCTCTAAGATATATACAATGGATTAAAGGGAGTTAAAACCTTCCTATGACCCAAAATATTTATCAACAATCTTATTTATTTATTTAACTCGCAACACAAAATACCTCCCAATGAAATTAGTGAAAGCATGCGATACTACCGGGATTCAAACCTGGGTTACCACAAACATATCTTAGACACTCTAACCATTTATCGAATACTGTATATCAATCTAATCATCACAGATACCATATTATACAACAGGACCTTCTTGCCCGCTGCTGGTGGTAGTGTAAAGACCGGTGCACCAGAGTTCAGCAGCTTTGGTCATCCGTTTGACAAGTGGAAGGTCAGAGAAGGCATCCTGGTATAGTAGTATTGCACAAGTCACAGTCCCGTCTATTGAACCCTCTACAACGCCGGAGAAACTTAATGTAATCAAAGTAAAACAAGATCCCGCTTTACTTTAGATTGAAACTTTAAAAAAGCTTATTATGCCATGGTCGATGTATATTAGTATAATTTTATATCAAAAGTATCCAGATACAAAATATTGGACAGGATATTTTGCTAGCTTTATATAAAATGAGTTTGCCATATTGTCTTATAAATGTCAGGCAAACATAAATATATATACAGTATGCACTCTACCTTGTATAGTAATAAATAGATATACAGTATGCACTCTACCTTGTATAGTAATAAATAGATATACAGTATGCACTCTACCTTGTATAGTAATAAATATATATACAGTATGCACTCTACCTTGTATAGTAATAAATAGATATACAGTATGCACTCTACCTTGTATAGTAATAAATAGATATACAGTATGCACTCTACCTTGTATAGTAATAAATAGATATACAGTATGCACTCTACCTTGTATAGTAATAAATAGATATACAGTATGCACTCTACCTTGTATAGTAATAAATAGATATACAGTATGCACTCTACCTTGTATAGTAACATTTAGTTGGAGAGGTGTATAAAAGCAATAATACATAAATCAAATATCTTATTTAATTATGAAAAAATAGTTATGACTTTGACACAGAGTAGAAAAGGACACTTCAGAATTAATAGAAAACCACAGAATATAGGAGAGTAAGATGCAAAGTAAAATAAGAGCATATAAATTAAAGAAAATTATGATGATAATGAAGAGAGAGAGAGAGAGAGAGAGAGAGAGAGAGAGAGAGAGAGAGAGAGAGAGAGAGAGAGAAAATAACGCTATGGGGGGAGGGGGTGTCGTAAGCCATCCACACCGGCCATCCTTGACACCATTCCTTCCTCCCTCCCTCCACCTCTCCCTCCCTCCCTCCGTGTCTTCTTCCCTCCCCTCCCTCCACCTCTTCTTCTCCTCCACTCCCTCCCTCCCTCCGTGTCTTCTTCCCTCCCCTCCCTCCACCTCTTCTCCTCCACTCCCTCCCTCCACCTCTTCTCCTCCACTCCCTCCCTCCACCTCTCCTTCCCTTCGTGTCTTCTTCCCTCCCCTCACTCCACCTCTTCTCCACTCCCTCCCTCCACCTCTCCCTCCCTTCGTGTTTTCTTCCCTCCCCTCCCTCCACCTCCTCTTCTCCTCCACTCCCTCCCTCCACCTCCTCTCCCTCCCTTCCTTCGTGTCTTCTTCCCTCACCTCCCTCCACCTCTTCTTCTCCTCCAATCCCTCCCTCCACCTCTCCCTCCACCTTCGTGTCTTATTCCCTCCCCTCACTCCACCTCTTCTCCTCCACTCCCTATCTCCACCTCTCCCTTCCTTCGTGTCTTCTTCCGCCTCTTCTTCTCCTCCAATCCCTCCCTCCACCTCTCCCTCTACCTTCGTGTTTTCTTCCCTACCCTCACTCCACCTCTTCTCCACTCCCTGTCTCCACCTCTCCCTACCTTCGTGTCTTCTTCCCTCCCTTCCTCCCACCTCTTATTCTCCTTCATTCCCTCCCTTCCTCCATACCATCTTCTCTCCTTCCTTCCACCCTCTTTTTCTCCCCGTCTCTTCATGTCTCCTTTCCTCTTACCCTCCACCTCTTCTTCTTCCCCTCCCTCCATCCACCTGTTCGTCTCTACCCTCTATTCCTCCCTCCTTCGCTCCTTTCTTCTCCCCCACTCCCTCCATTCGTTCGTGCCTTCTCCCCTCACCCTCTCACCACCCCACTAACTCTTCTCCCTCCGACCCTATTTCCGTATCCCCTTTCCTCCACCTTCTCTACTCTCCCAATACCTCCTTCCCTTCGTGTGTTCTTTTCCCTCTTCTTAATTATAATCAAAATATTGTGTATATACACTATTATATATACAATATATATATATATATATATATATATATATATATATATATATATATGATACTCGTGCATTGTCTAATATTGTTTAATCTGCTGTACCTTATACCTCGTAGGATGCAGTATACTGTAAATCGCCTCATCATTCCTATCCTTTTTATAGCTTTCCCTAAAAATTAAAGGACCAGAATTTGGGAAAACATTCTCTACCTAACCTATCCTCCCCCTCTCCCTCTCCCCTCCCTACCCATCCACCCCCTCTCCCTTCCCTACCCATCCACCCCACTTTCACCCCCTACCCATCCTCTCCCCTCCCTACCCATCCTCTCCTCTCTCCCCTCCTTACCCTTCCTCCCCCCTCTCCCCTCCCTACCATGTATCATGTGTAATCATCATCCTCTCTTCTTAATATAAAAAAAATTCAAGTTACAATATTATTAAAATTACAATTTGCCTTTCGTGTGACCATTGGTATTTAGGTGAGAAAGACTGTATATTCTAATACTGCAAGGACAATCAATTTTGCACGCGGTTGCAACATTAAATAATGGAATATTAAAGGATTGAAGAAAAACTGAACATAAAACTATAAACAATGTCTCAACATTTTATATTTTAATATTATGATGGTCTTTGTGTGACTGAGTAGTTTTTCTAAAATGACTGTATTATAATGGTCAACCTTACATTTTATATAAACTATATATCATGCAACCAATACGTTCTTTATTATCATATAATATACTTAACATTACAATTATATCATTCTCTCTCTCTCTCTCTCTCTCTCTCTCTCTCTCTCTCTCTCTCTCTCTCTCTCTCTCTCTCTCTCTCTCTCTCTCTCTCTCTCTCTCTCTCTCTCTCTCTCTCTCTCTCTCTCTCCCCCTCTCTCCCTCTCTCTCTCTCTCTCTCTCTCTCTCTCTCTCTCTCTCTTTCTTTCTTTCTTTCTTTCTTAGGCTTGTGTCACTTCATATATATAAGAATTTTTCTCTCATTTGGTAAACATAGGATATACTGTTTCTTATGCTCTTAATTTTCAAGGGGATATTTGACCTCATTGACGGCAAAAATATTGTTTTGACTCTCCCTGCAGGTATTCCAAGGAGAGTCAAAACTGTCGTGTCTTTACCATAAACCTTTCTTCCGTCCTGTGGGTATATTCATTCAAAAAAATCTTATTTATAGGGGAGGGCCATTTTTAGTTATCAACGTACTGTATGTATGGAGGTATTATGTTATAATTTGTCAAACATAGCAATATGGCCAAGAGTCAAGTCAAAAGTCAGAAAAGTGTTCCCAACTTAGATTCCTCTGAATTCTCAACTCGCTGGCACAAACTTGCCTATCACTCTCAAACTTCAATACATCAACCTACATCTTTTATACCCGCCTAGGAATTGAATAAAATCGCCTAATTGTTGTCAGAATGTTATAAAAAGGACGTCACCGGTACTGAATCTACTTAAATCCCCCCATAGAAAGGCCACTCCCAGCCCCTTGGTACCATATAGCCGAGTGTCACTTGAGCACTTACCTCTTTGTCCATCCATTCACCCACCTCTATTAAGGGGGGTGACTTGCTTTTTTTTTCTCCGTTCTATCTTTCTTTGGGTTGTATCCATTCGGCCCCATTCAGCTTACTGTTCTAAGACGTTGTTTTTTGTTTTTGTTTTTTTCTATGTGAGTGAGGGAGTCAAAATGCAGAACTGCCTGTAGCGAGTGCCTCCCCCAGAGTTGAAAGAGTGACAGGGCCAAAATCAAGGGACGTTCGAGCCAAAATGCCTGGACACACAGAGATGAAAGCAATTTAAGTCATAGGAAGAGGGAAAGACTGATTCTGGGAAAGAGTTCCAAAGCTCAGCTTTTGAATAGAAGAAAGTTTGGGAATAACGTTTCACTCTTGGGTTGGAGAGTTGCACAGAGTAGGGTGGGATTGTGTTGCAAGACGGGTACCACGTGCCCTACGTAGAGGAGGTGGTATACACTGGGAAAGCTCTGATGAACATTGACTATTATAATAGCGATAAAATAGCGAGAGAGATGCAACATTGCGGCGGAGAGAGAGAGAGAGATTGCATAGAGTTGGTGAGTGGACGGGAGTTAATGATACGAAAGGCCTTCCTATCAACTTTGTCTAGGAGAGCGACCCACCTCCCCTTAACACGCCCTCATTAACCCTCTTAGGACCAGTGATGTCTTTTCTTATTGGATTTTAGCTATATTTAGACGATTTGGTGAACCTACGGAAGGATATGTGTGGTAGCTAAAAGGATTACATGAGATAGTCTGTTATCTTTGTATGGGTAGACGTCCTTCCTAAGCTGAATATAATCGCCTAATAGTTGTCAGAATATAATAAAAAGTACGTCACCGTTACTGAATCTACTTAAGGGGAGATTTTCACTTGAGGGATTTTTTTCTTTACCCCTTTCTCCCTTTTGAGATTTTAAGACGTTCGCCCCATTAGTTTGGCGATTTTAAGAACTTTCACCCCATTTATGTCACTTTTAAGACCTTTCATCCCATTTAGGTGTCGATTTTTTCTTGGCGAGCGATAGCGAGCCTGTAATTTAAGAGGAACCGGCCATCGGCCGGGAAATTTTTCTACCGAAAAATGTACAAATTTATCTTGAAAGGGGGTCAAGGGAGTGTAATTTCAAGCTTGATGGCAGTCTAGGAAACACACTAAAAACCTCCCCTTAAATACTCCCGAATCCAGTCCGCTAGATAGTAAATTCACTAGCTAATAACGGCCCCATCTCTACAATGTCTCTCTAAAATGGCTAGAATAACGGCCCCATCTCTACAATGTCTCTCTGAAATGGCTAGAATAACGGCCCCATCTCTACAATGTCTCTCTCAAATGGCTAGAATAACGGCCCCATCTCTACAATGTCTCTCTAAAATGGCTAGAATAACAGCCCCATCTCTACAATGTCTCTCTAAAATGGCTAGAATAACGGCCCCATCTCTACAATGTCTCTCTCAAATGGCTAGAATAACGGCCCCATCTCTACAATGTCTCTCTAAAATGGCTAGAATAACGGCCCCATATCTACAATGTCTCTCTAAAATGGCTCAAAGATTTCATTAATTGAGCTTAGGAGTAAAGTCGGTTGGTGGAGGTAACATAATAATCTACACAATTCATGGCGTTAGATGTAAAATATAGCCTCTAGATCGAAGGAAATATCTTTAGACCTAGCGGGAAAGATGCTAAATTTGCTCCAGTCCACCCCTTCACCTAACTCTTTTAATACTAACCCTCTCAGTAAATGGAGGTTTGCATTTTATACTGGCTACCACTAGACGATTTTATACAGGTTAGGAAGGACTTCGAGCCATCTAAGGGGTAAACTCGACCCGAATTAACCCTCTGGATATTATGACGCATTTTGACGGTTTATTCTGACTAGCATTACATGAGTTTATGCAGCTTAGGCAGAATCTGTGGGAAATATATGGGTAAAGACTATCTCAATAAACCCTCTGACTTCCATATGCCCGTCCTAATCTGAATAAAATCATCTAATAATAGCCACAGAAAAGAAACGCGTAATCGGAGTTTGAAAGGGTTAAATTTTGAACTATTACAAATTCCTCCTCACCCCCCCCCCCTTGATCCATATACCCCAGTGAGCACTTAACCCTGCCAGTACCGGTGACTTCTTTTTTCTATTTGATTTCAGCCACATTTAGATGATTTAATGCCGTTTAAGAAGGCTCTGTGGTAGTAAAATGAGACTGAATAAAATCGTCTAAAATGAACTAGAATATTGTTAAAAGGAAGGCACCGGTACTGAAAGGGTCAAAAGGAAATTTGTATTTATTTGTTCATTTATTTAGTATTTAGCTATGTATTTAGTTAGTTAATTTAGTTTCCTCCCAAGACCTCCATCAAGCTTAAAAAATACTTCAGAGACCCCTCTTCGAGATACATTTGTACATTTTTAGGTAGAAAAATGTTCCGGCCTCCTCCTAAATTATAAAATTACTGGGACAAACATCTTAAAATGTCAAAACTAATGGGGCTAAACATGAGGGAGAAGCGGGTACAGAAAAAAACAACCCTTACTTAATGCTTTGTCTCCTGGTCCCGCCCTTCCCCACCACTCATAACACGCCTCCATTAGTCCACTGTCTGCTCATACTTTCACTTTCATGTTATATGTCATTTCTTCTTTTGCCTACTTATTCTAACTTTCCTATTGAGGCAATCGAAATATCTTCGACTAAGCTTATATACTTTATTTTATATTATATTATCCTAATTTTCTAAATAACTGTTACATCTATGTTTTCATTTAATTACTTAAAATGTTTCTCAGTTTATCCAACACAAAATAATGACGTACAGGATGTAAGGACGACTTAAATAAAAATACATTGATGTGCGTATGTGTAAATGGTTCGAAGATCAGGATCCACGCGAGTCTGGAGTCGCATTGTGATACATTATAGCAACCTACAGGCGAATGTCTACAGGAGAGTAAATGGACTTAATTTTGAGTGTTGTTTTCCGTATGATGGTTAATAATTGCCTGATAGTATCAACAACCCCAATCCACTCAACTAATTTAGTCGCATTTTACGACACGAAGAATATTTATAGTGAGTACCAGTAGCATTTTCCGAAGTCCCTATTCTCCATGGGGAATTTGATAATTATGCCGTATCCAAATATATCAATAATATTATTGTCCTATCATCTTTGAAAAGGGTAGATTTGTTCTTGAATATATACAGTATACTTGTATATGGTAATCTTTTGGTGGATTTTAATCCTCTGACTACAAGAAAGACTTTTTAATCGGAGCGAAATAATCTAGTGTTACTGAGAATGAAACAAGAGAAAATCATTGTACTGAATTATCTGCGACTGCTTTTACCATTTGGCCATGAAATATTTCACACTGAATATTTTCGTGTACTGTTAAATATCATAGGATAAATATAAAGTCATCATACTGGAATAACTAAGTAATACCGTCATACAGGAATATATTAAAATCACAATTTCGGATTTCCAACTGTGACATAACTTTGACTAACCATATTTTCACACAAACACCAGATTCCTTAAGAAGACTAACTTGATTAACATATTTCTAACTGCAATTAAATAAATATACAATTCAGAGGGTTAATAGAAAATTACTTTTTGGATTGCATCAGTGCAAATTTGTCTATATATCAGCTAGCCTAATTTATATGCATGAGTATTCGACATGTTATTTGGAGATCAGAGTAGATTTCCCGGAGAGGTTTAATATTCTCGAATCATATATTAAAATATTAATCACTTAGTTGCAGGTTTCTATTAAAGTATTAATGGTATGCTGAGGGTAACTAAGACTCAATATTGATTTAATACATAATATAATGCATGTATTTCTTAAGTTTATAATGGCATAGTCCTTACATATTGTCCAGTATTTATTTTGTATGCCATGTGTTGTATATGTGTTTTTTTAACATCAACGTAATCATATTGTAATTAATTACACGTTGGATTTCTCTCCAAATATGTGCATAATTTATATCCTAATGAATAAACTAGATAGTATTATTATCATTATTATTGTTATTTTTAGTAGTACTAGTGGTAGTAGTAGTAGTAGTAGTAGTAGTAGTAGTAGTAGTAGTAGTATTGTTGTTGTATATTACTGTACTATTGTTATGTATATTATTGGTGTATTTGCTATGATCGTAATAACTTGTATTCGTGCTTCTTTAGACAATAGGTAAAATGTCCAGACATTTGCCACACCCCTTTAAATTATTAGTGACATTCCCACGTCATTCATCTTCCTCCTCAACACACCCACTTGATCATAATTTTAGGTTGTGTTGCCAATGTATCTACTTTCCCGCTAGATCTAGAGGTATTTACTTCGATCTTGAGGCCTAATTTTACATCTAGCGACATGAATTCTAGCGATAT
This sequence comes from Paralithodes platypus, assembly GCA_032716605.1. Classification (NCBI taxonomy): domain Eukaryota; kingdom Metazoa; phylum Arthropoda; class Malacostraca; order Decapoda; family Lithodidae; genus Paralithodes; species Paralithodes platypus. The sequence goes on along the minus strand of CM064522.1, from coordinate 27,167,126 downwards.
TTTCTAGATCTGAAGCATTTTAGAGGATAGTGTAGAGATTGTGCCATTATTCTAGCGATTTCCGGCATATATTTACTATCTAGCATACTTGATTTGGTAACCCTGATTGTTTGGTTAGCGTGTGTGTGATGGACAGAGTATTAATTTGTTCTTCTTCTCACTCACAGCTTTCTCTCCTTGCGATATCATTCCATCAACATTATCCATAAACTAGTATTTAACGAAACTCCATTTTGTATTATTCATAAATGTGTGTTTCATGTACTCGGCCATATCCATAGTATCATAATAATGCCCCCCCCCCCGCCCCCCCACACCACCACCACCCCTCCCTCTATAACCATTTGTATTCAGGTGTCATCATTCAATTCCATTATTTTCTGTCTATCCTTCCTCAATTGCCTCCATTAAATCATGGATTGTATTCAATTTAGTGCTTCATGCATATCTTAATGTAATTCAACATAAAACTATATTGACATCCGTAATTCTTATGATTTGTCTTTTTTTTCGTGCATATATTACTTAACCCATTCAGTACCAGGTACGTCCCTTTTATCATATTCTGGCAACTATCAGACGATTTTATTCTGCTTAGGAAGGACCTCTAGTAATAATATGGCTTCAAACTGTCTCAACCAAACTTTTTAACTACCACAGATACATCCTAATCTGCACAATATCGTCTAAATGTAGCTAGAATACAATATATCAGACGACGCCGGTACTCAAAGGGTTAATGAAATAGCGTTCGTACTTGCCTTCAGCTTCTATTGTTTCATTACATAGCAGTTTACTTTCATTCCGTCTCCCTCTTTTGTTTTCTCTATTTACCTGTCAACGTTTTTCAATAGTTAATATTATAACTCGTTTCACTACAATTCAATGTAACTTTTTCAATTGTCTTTATAATTCACTTCACAAACTTAATTTTGTTTTTGCTAGCTCATACTTTCCTTTTTCATTCATTTGCACGTTTCTGTACTATATTTCATAATTGTGTCCTATCTGTCTCACTTTATTACCTGTGTTTATTTATCTTTATCTTTATTTTGAACTCCAAATGATGTTTGAATTAATGTTCAGTATTATAGTTATTCATGTACGTACTCTCTCTCTCTCTCTCTCTCTCTCTCTCTCTCTCTCTCTCTCTCTCTCTCTCTCTCTCTCTCTCTCTCTCTCTCTCTCTCTCTCTCTCTTTCTCCTCTCTCTCTCTCTCTCTCTCTCTCTCTCTCTCTCTCTCTCTCTCTCTCTCTCTCTCTCTCTCTCTCTCTCCTGCTTCATCCCCATCTCTCTTCTCGTAAATTTCTTTGGTCCGATCAGCTTACCACTTGTCCGTCAGTCTTTATACGTACCCTCTATCTGTGACGTTACTTCAGTCACCCTTACGTAACCCCCCTGTTTCTTTTTCCTCAACCTTTATCGTTAGCACTGATCTGGCAACTTAAAAGATAAACATTACAAATATTTGTGTCACCTAATTAACCCCTTCCGTACGGGCGACGTATTTTTAATTTGATTCTAGCTATATTTTAACGATTTGTGTGCAGTTTAAGAAGGATCTGTGGTAGTACAAATGGTTAACTGAGATAGTTCGAAGCCTGTTAGTTGTTGTAACCCTTTTCAAACTGAATAAAAACGTCTAACAGTAGCCAAAATAAAGATAAAAAGACGTCACCTGCATAGAAGGGTTAAATCTAACTTCATTCTAGTTTCCAATGCCAGTGCAAAAGATCACGGAAATGTTGTCAGGAAGATATCAACCATCGGAAATTTACGTAAAAATATCTCATATTGATACCCTCTTTACGTAACCCTCCTTGCTTCTATTTCCTTGTTCCCTCTCCCCCTCACTAATACCCCTATCACTCTTGTCTTCTATATACAGTATATATATATATATATATATATATATATATATATATATATATATATATATATATATATATATATATATATATATATATATATATATATATATATATATTATATATATATATATATATATATATATATATATATATATATATATATATATATATATATATATATATATATCTTATATATCTTAAACGTTTCCTCTAACTCCCCATTTTTCCATGCCTCCCATATCCTTAAGGCTCTCCGGAAATCTATCATCTCTCTGCTAACCACATCCTAGTTCACTCTCGTACCTCGTCTATTTTGTCCCTTCTGTTGCATTCGATATCTCCCCCAATCTCCCTCTGATATCCTCCTTCAGTCCCTCTATATTTCTTCCTCTAACCCCTCTCTCATATTTCCCTTCAATCCTCAGTTTGTCTACTCACTTTAGCTCCTCTATACTTTAAATCAACTTTCCATCTTCCTTTACCTCTTTTACAATTATGTTCAATTGTCTCCTATCCACCTCTCCTTGTTCTTCTTGTTATTATGTACTTCACTGTTTGTCCCACTCATCCCCATTCATTCATACTCTACGAATCATCCTCTTCCACTTATTACCATCCCACTTATTCCATCCCACTCGTCTTCTCCCACTCGTACTTTCCCACTCGTCCTCTTCCACTCATCCTCTCCCACTCGTCTTCTCCCACTCATACTTTCCCACTCGTCCTCTTCCACTCATCCTCTCCCACTCATCCTCCCCCACTTATCCTCCCTCAACCATCCTCAGTCACTCATATTCTCCCACTCATTCTCTCCCACTCATCCTCTCCCACTCACACTTTCCCACGCATCCCCTCCCACTCATCCTCTCCCACTCACACTTTCCCACTCACTCTCCCACTCATCCTCTCATCCCCTCCCACTCATCCTCTCCCACTCATCCCCTCCCACTCATCCTCTCCCACTCATCCTCTCCCACTCATTCTCTACAACTTGTACCTGAAATCACGTAACCCATAATATGTAACCCAAATGTTTAGCTTCCATCATTCAATATCCTTTCTAGCGTACCAGCTAATCACCCAGGGTTACCAGATCACGTCCACTAGATAGTAAATATATGCCGAAAATCCCTAGAATAATGCCACAATCTCTAGAATATCGCTCTAAAATGGCTCACATCTCCGGAATATCGCTAGATTTCAAGTCACTCGATGTAAATATTTGCCTCTAGATCGACGTAAATACCTCTAGATCTAGCGGGAAAGTAGACAAATTGGCATCACTGCAATCACCCCTTCTCCCTTATGGGGGGGATGGGCCGGTTTTTGTGGCCCCCTTCTCCCTCATGCTTAGCCTCATTGTTTGTTTTAGATTTTAAGACGTTCGGCCTATTAGTTAGGCGATTTTAAAACCTTTTGCCCCATTTCGTTGTCAATTTTAAGACCTTTCGTGCCACTTTGGTGTCATTTGTATCCTGACGAGCGATAGCGAGCCTAAAAAATTTAAGAGGACCCGGCCTTCGGCCGGATATTTGTTCCACCGAAAAATATACAAATTTATCTTGAAGGTAGGAGTGGGGGGTGTTTGTCTAAGCTTGATGGAGGTCTAGCGAGGAAACTAAGAAATAAAAAATAAATAAATTACTAAACAAAAAACGTCCCATCTCCTCTTAACTAACTCCCATCACCTTAGCCTTCCTAACTCATCCCTTCCTTTCCTGTTCTACTCACTCACTCACTACCTTTCCACTGAATCATCCTACTTCCCTTCCATTCACCCTCTGTCCCTCCCACTCACCTCTCCCGTACCTTCCCACTCACCTTCCCACTCAAGCGGCTCGCTTGGTGTAGTGACTAGCGTCTCGGACTTCCAACCACCGGGAAATGTTCGCGCCCACGCTCGGCGCATTAAAGATTTTTCACAAGCACTGAGTCGTTACCATCCCTCATGAGCAAAGGGATGGGGTAGTAGTACAGGACCCCAATGGAAATACGCCTAATCGGCCTTATTGAGCTATCCTTAGCTAGCTTAGCATGCGCTAGCTTTAAGAACTATTATTATTATTATTATTATTATTACCCATACATTCCATTGACTCATCCAGCTCTCCTCCCACTACCCTTTCACCTACTGCCCTCCCACCCATCATGAATCATATCTCTCTCTCTTTCTCTCTCTCTCTCTCTCTCTCTCTCTCTCTCTCTCTTGAATATTTTAGGAAATATATACTATGATAACTTTACTTTATCAAATTATTGTATTAAAATCTGATTATAGTTCACATTACGAACAGATATAAACGACTTTAGAATAAATCTATTAACTTCAACATTTTGTTAGATCATGATTATGAAAAGTTTTGCTCATGTATACCAAAAATCGCAGTGATCACGCACACATGATTCCTGTAGGCTACATTTTGATGATAGTTACATGAAACTCGGCTGTTACACTTCAGGGAATGATTACGAAAAGATACTTTGGCTTACACTTAGTTACACTTAGTTGTATTCCGTCCGTTAGTGACACAGTTGAGCTGGGGCTCCACTGCGACCAGGCAGCTCCCTTTATGGCTTGTATTCTTAAAAACAATTATTTCTCTTCGCAGCGCTGTTAATGTACGAAATAACTTTAAAAATTACGTTACTTATAGAATAATGCATGTTAATCCGTGTACTCTCTGTAAGTAACACTCCTTCTCACAATATTCGGTCGATATCGTTTTTGCGAAGGGATTTTTTTTTTAAGAATACAAGTCTTTGTACCGTACTTTACAGACCCATATTGTTGTTGATGATCTCTTAATGGGGCGGTTTTCTGGACCACTTTCTCCCTCATGTTTAGCCCCATTAGTTTTCAGATGTTAAGATGTTTGCCCCATTAGTTAGTCGATTTTAAGACTTTCGCCCCATTTCTTCGTCAATATTTAGACCTTTCGTGCTATTTAGGTGTCGATTTTTTCCCTGGCGAACAATAGTGAGAATGTAATGTTGGAAGAACCGGCCTTTGGCCGGAACATTTTTCTACCGAAAAATTTACAAATTAATCTATAAGGGGGATCTAATGGATGTTTTTTTAATTTGATGGAGGTCTAGGGAGGAAACTAGAAAAACAATGAATACATGCAAAAATCGCCCAAAACGTGAACCATTAAGAATACAAGCCCTTGTACTTTACAGACCCATATTGTTGTTGGTGTTCCCCTTACCGTTAGTCTAACAGTACGTTCCTGTCAACCCCGCCTTTCTGTTGTGTAGTTAATGAATCTGAAGGTCAAGGTCTCTCTCTCTCTCTCTCTCTCTCTCTCTCTCTCTCTCTCTCTCTCTCTCTCTCTCTCTCTCTCTCTCTCTCTCTCTCTCTCTCTCTCTCTCCTCTCTCTCTATCTCTCTCCTCTCTCTCTATCTCTCTCCTCTCTCCTCTCTCTCTCTCTCTCTCTCTCTCTCTCTCTCTCTCTCTCTCTCTCTCTCTCTCTCTCTCTCTCTCTCTCTCTCTCTCTCTCTCTCTCTCTCTCTCTCTCTCTCCTCTCTCTCTCTCTCTCTTTCTCTCTCTCTCTCTCTCTCTCTCTCTCTCTCTCCTCTCTCTCTCTCTCTCTCTCTCTCTCTCTCTCTCTCTCTCTCTCTCCAGAGTATATTTGATCACTCATTTAGCCTCTTCCATTTGACTCTTCTAGCGCCTTTCACATCTGATCATTTTGCCACAAACTGTTCTAATCTCTTATAATTAACCCTCCCAGCATCCTTACTTACTTTATATAACCCTTTCCCTTACATCACTACCTCTCACTCATATTTCTAGCCCCTTTGTGTGTTTTCCTTCTTAAGATTTTTGATTCCCTTCATGAAATCCTCGTTCTTCACCCTTCCAAGATCCGTATTTCTTTCCTGTGTTCTGTCTATCATTAGAGGCTATTATTCAGGTTCGGATAGGTATGTGGAAGTCAAGAGGGCTATTTTAGATAGTATGTACACTTATAATTCCCAGATATCCTTCCTAAACTGTCTATAATAGTCAAATGATAGCCAAAATCAATCATCAAAATCCGTCATAATCTTCAAAGGGTTAATCACCTTCCAACAACCAATCCCATAACGCTATCGCCACATCTCAATTACTCTTCCATCCGCTCCAATCATCTATCAAGTTCCGTCCATTTTGCCTTCCATCAATAGTGCCTCTCTAGCTCAACACACACTGTATCAGTTCTTAACCCTTTCAAGCTCCAATACGCGTTTCTGTTGTTTTCTGGCTACCATTAGACGATTATATTCAGATTAGTAACGGTATACGGAAGTGAAAGGGTTGATTGAGATAGTATTTACCCTTTTCATACCCACAGATCCTTCCTAAGCTACATAAAAGCGTCTAATGATAGCCAAAATAAACTGCTAAAACGCGTCAGAGCTTCAAGGGGTTAATTGAGGGGATTACTTTTTGTTTTACTATGACATAACTACAATAAATTAGCTACAATTAGTCTCATGAACACTTTCAAGATGTAAGGACGCGTTTCTTCCTATTATTCTGTCTATTAGTTGACGGTTTTATTCAGCGTAGGAATTATTTGTGGGAATCAGAGGGTAAATGTAGATATATTTAACCTTTTGATTCTTAGAGAGCCTTCCAAACCTTAGTAAAATTATCTTATTTCATCCAATATTACGTGAAAAAGCGTCCTGGAAGACGGAAGGGGTTAAGATCCATAGAAGTTGTGTTTACGTTTATGTGCGTGTATGTGTGTTCTACATAATCTCTACCCACATCTACCTTTCTTTTCTTTTTTCTTTTTTTTTCATTTTCCTCTTCCACTAGCCCATTAGAGTTTGCATTCCCTTCCTACTTACTTCCTCGTGTTAAACTACTATCACTAATCATCACCCCATCACATTATTGCTTTTAATAGACTGGAGAGAAGGGAATGAACTCGAAGATAAAGGAGGCAAATGAACCAGACGGCATTCCCCAAAAAAATATGGATGGCTTCGGCTTTTTGGTGTGTCGGAAGGGTCATAATTTGTATTCGTTGGTTGTGTCACTTGTGTATGTGTAACCTTTGGCATGGTGAACTTCAGGTGGTGTCAGGTCGTCCCACCCTTCCTCCCTTTCACCTCGTGGTCAGTTAACCGTGTCCGCTTTCCTTTTCATTTGTTCACTCATTTGTTTATCTGAAGGGTACGTCACACAGTCAGGAGTGCGAGCTAGCGTCACTAGGAGTAGGGGACAATTCGGACTATTCGCGGTGAAAATCGATGACTCCTAGTGACTTTAGCGACTTATGTTAGACTCCCACTCGCTTGCGGTGAAAATCGATGACTCCTAGTGATTCTAGCGACTCCTAGTGACTCCTGTTAGACTCCCACTAGCTCGCACTCCTGACTGTGTGATGTACCCTTGACTCTGGTGGTTAGGAGAGAAGGGTGAGGATAGTCAGGTCCAACTATCCTCCAATTGCTCTCATCTCTTGTATCTCTAAAGTTTTTAAAACTATTCTTACTTCCAAATTACTTAAGCATTTCTCTTCTCATAATCTACTCTCAGATCGCCAGCATGGTTTCCTTAAGGTTCGCTCTACTGGTGATCTTCTTTCATATCTTACTAACTCTTGGTCATCCTCCTTTCGGGACTTCGGACTTTCCTATTGTACTATATATATCGAAGGCCTTCGATAGTCTGGCACAAATTTATAATTTCTAAACTACCCTCCTTCGGTTTCTATCCCTCCAACTGTGCCTTTGTCTCTAATTTCCTTTCCGGCCGTTCCATAGCTGCAGTTGTGGACGGTCATCGTTCACTTCCTCATCCTATTACCTCAGGGTTCTGTCCTATCTCCAATTATCTTTCTAATTTTCATAAATAATCTTCTCAACTGTGCTTCCAGTCTTTTCCATTCATATGCAGACGACTCTACCTTACACTATCAATTCGTTTTCCAGAACGCCCAAGCAAACAATCCCTCAAAAACAAACAATGAAGCCATACAACACTTATCTTCTGATCTAACTACCATTTCCAATTGGGGCAGAGAAAACCTTGTTGCCTTTAATGCTTCCAAAACCCAATTTCTCCATCTATATACCCATCGTGAACTCCCAGAGGCCTATCCCTTATTCTTCAACAATACAAAAATCAACCATTCATCTTCTATCAGTATTTTCGGTGTCTCTTTCTCTTCTGTTCTCTCTTGGAAGGACCATATTACCAGTCTTGCTAAGGCAGCCTCCCAGAAGCTTGGAGTGCTAAACTGCCTCAAGGGGTTCTTTACCCCTGCACAGCTTCTTGTTCTGTACAGGGTCACAGTGCGTCCTTGTATTGAGTATTGTTCACATGTGTGGGGAGGATCCTCTCACACAGCACTTCTAGACAAAGTAGAAAGGAAAGCATTTCGTATCATTAACTCCCGTCCACTCACCAACTCTCTGCAATCTCTCTCTATTCGCCGCAGTGTTGCATCTCTCTCGCTATTCTATCGCTACTACAATAATCAGTGTTCCTCAGAGCTCTCCCAGTGTATGCCGCCTTTTCTACGTAGGGTACATAGTACCTGTCTTGCAACACAATCCCACCCCTACTCTGTGCAACTCTCCAACTCTAGAGTGAAACGATACTCCCAATCTTTCTTCTATTCAACAGCTGAGCTCTGGAACTCTCTCCCTGAATCCATCTTTCCCTCATCCTATTACTTAAATTGCTTCAAACTCCGTGTGTCCAGGCATTTTGGCTCGACGGTTCCTTGATTTTGGCCCTGTCACTCTTTCAAATCAGTGGGAGGCACTCGTCACAGGCAGTTTTGCCTTTTGCATCCCTCATCCACATAGAAAACAAAATGTGCAGTACAGGCAATGGAAGAGTAAATGTGAACGGCTTACTTTCTCGATTGAATCTAATTTAACTCTACTGTATCTGACATTAATACCTAGGCAACCTTACACACGTAAACATTGAGTGCCTGTGGTCGACTAACAATAGGTTCCACTATATACAGTGTAGGCAATGCAGCTTAAACTAGTTAGCTTCTTTTTTTTTTTTTTTTTTTTTTTTTTTTTGCATATGTTTACATATAGCAATAAGGGCACTAAATACTTATTCAGTAATCTAATTATTAATTTCACTCCCAACACCAAACACCTCCCAGTTAAATTGATGAAAGCATATGATCCACCAGGACTCGAACCTGGGTTGCCACACACATATCTTAAACACTCTAACCATTACACCATCAAGACAGTTATAAGTACAGCACATGACAACGATAAATATCCATTTATCGAATACTGGATATTAATATAATTATGTACTGCACCCAACTGCACTATGATTAAGTGCGAGGAAAGAATATTCATCCTGCAGTAACATTAAGATAATAATTCACGAGAGATCTTCAACATTTAGTTTGTGTTGTGCGAAATGTGATGCTATCAACGCTCACAAACTCCCCAGTAGCACAACTACTCACAATATCCGAACCACACTCTCAGAACACACCAATACATGCACAAAATGCAATATGTTTACAAAGACGATAATCAAAGGTACGGTAATGTAAGATTGGGAGCACAGTCGTGGAGTTTCTAAATCATATGAGCAATCTTGCATCAGTTGAGTTTGACTTATGTACACAAATCTCCAAACACAATGCAACTGTGTGCTTTAAATAATAGTTTGCTACAGTAGTCCAGTTTTTAGACTACTGCTCTAACAAAAGATATTATATAGAGGCTTTCTCCCGACATCTTAAGGGGGGATGGGCCGGTTTTCTGGACCACTTTCTCCCTCATGTTTAGCCCCATTAGTTTTTAGATGTTAAGATGTTTGCCCCATTAGTTAGTTGATTTTAAGACCTTTCGACCCATTTCTTCGTCAATATTTAGACCTTTTGCGATATTTAGGTGTCGATTTCTTCCCTGGCGAACGATAGTGAGCCTGTAATGTTGGAAGAATCGGCCTTCGGCCGGGACATTTTTCTACCGAAAAATGTACAAATTAATCTAGACGGGGGATCTAATGGATGTTTTTTTTTAAATGTGATGGAAGTCTAGGGAGGAAACTAGAAAAATAATGAATACATGCAAAAATCGCCCAATAAGTGAACCATCACCCCTTAAAGACAATATCTTTCATAAATGAGAATTACTGTATATATTGGAGTTTAGTCAGAATTAAGCAGTATTCATTGTAATACTTCATTTCTTACAACACCCCCTCCCCCCTCTCTCCTCCCCTCACCCCTTCCATCCCTACCCCTAGGTCTTCACCCCTCCTCTCCTCCCCCTTCACCACTTCTCCCCTCAACCCCACCCCTTCTCCCCTTACCCCTACTCCCTTCCCCGTTCACCCCTTCTCCCCCTCAACCCCTCCCTCCCCCCATACTCCCTTCCTCGTCCACCCCTTCTCCCCCTCAACCCCCCCCCTTCTCCTCTTACCACTACTCCCTTCCCCGTTCACCCCTTCTCCCCAACCCCACCCTTCTCCCTACTACCCTACTCCTTCCCCCTCAACCCCACCCTTTCTCCCCTATACCCACTCCCCACCCTTTCCAACCTTACCCCTACTCCCTTCCCCGTTCACCCTTCCCATTCTCCCTACCCCTACTCCCCTCCCCATTCACCCCTTCTCCCCCTCAACTCACCCCTCTTCCCCTCACCCCAACAGTCCTCCCTTCACCCTTCATTCCGACTCCCTTCACTCCTCCTCCTGCCATCTTTCACCCCTTCACCCATCTTCCCCTCACCCCCACCTCACCTCTCCTCACCCTTCATCCCTCCTCCCCACATCCTTCACCCCTTCTCCTCTCACCCTCTTCCCTTCCTCCCCTCAACCTTCCACCCCTCACCCCTACCCCCATCCACCCCCACCCCTACCCCACCGTGACCCTATAACTCATCCCGTGGACAAAGCTGGGCACTTGTACTATCCGGATCCATCTACGCCCATAACTTACCCTGGCCGGACACAAGGGCACCCCCATCACTCTAGCCTAATTCCCATAGCTTAAGGGGAGGTTTCTAGTTTGTTTCCTACTCCTCCAGCAATCTTAAAATGTCACCCCCTTGACCCCCTTTCAAGATAAATTTGTAAATTTTTCGGTAGAAAAATTTCCCGGCCGAAGGCCGGTTACTCTTAAATTACAGGCTCGCTATCGCTCGCCAGGATAAAATCGACACCTAAATTGCACGAAAGGTCTTAAAATTGACAGAATGGGGCGGAAATTCTTAAAATCACCAAACTAATGGGGCAAACGTCTTAAAATTTCAAAAACAATGGGGCTAACCATGAGGGAGAAAGGGGTCAAGAAAAAATTCCCTCAAGTGGAGACCTCCCCTTAAGGGCACGTTATTCTATTATTTTATTTATATTTTATTATTACCGGTATACTGTATATGTTTGTTCTAGTTTGTTCCCTATAAGAAACACGTCCATCCCAAAGATCCTCCCTTCCAGATAAATTTGTACGAAAAATTTCCCGGCCAAAGGCCAATTCTTCCTAAAATACAGGCTCGCTAAAAAATCGACACCTAAACGGCACCAAAGGTTTTAATATTGACAAAGTAATGGACGAAAGTATTAAACATTGAAAACTAATGGGGCTAAACATGAAGGAGAAAGGGAAAAAAAAAACGAATACTTCCCCTTAAAATTAAATATACCATATAATATTATGATGTACGGATAGCTATGTACACAAATAACCATACATTTTGGGGGAAAAAATACTATTTGTAAAGGATTTGTATGAGCGTCTTATACAGTATACTGTACATATAACATTAAGGTATTATATTTGAAACCAAAGTTGTAATGAATGTGTGGACTGTAATCCGAAACTATTGATCCAGGGATTCACACATTCCGTGACCTGGGGTTATCTGGGGAGTTGAGGGAATCACAGACACTCTTTTATAATGATCACTATCGCTGCCTGCACCTACAGTAAGTCACCACTCACTACCTATAGTTTATCTGCGGAATAGTTTGTTAATTATTTATATCATTATACTGCAAGACTGTTATATATACTGTATATACAGTATAGTTTATATATATATATATATATATATATATATATATATATATATATATATATATATATATATATATATATATATATATATATATATATATATATATATATATATATATATATACAGTACATATATATACTGCATATGGGGATATTTCTCATTCGTACTTTAATCCAACATTTATATAACAAAAAAACTTGCTCTGTTCATCCCGTAATGCATTGATGCCCAGGCACTTTCGAACATGCTCTTTAATGCTTCCAGCAACTTGTCATCTACTACATATATTTTCAGTACTTTCCATAAACCTTTACTGTCAATTCTGTTGTAGGCTTTTTCCCGGTCCATATAACTTCCTTCCCTTCTCCAGATATACGCCTCAAGGAGAAAATCTGATCCACACAACGTCTTCCCTTCCTTACCTCACCCTGCTCCTCACCAACCCATTGCTCTGTTATCTCTCTCACTTTCTCTATCATTATCCTACAACATATTTTCCCTACTATCTTAAGTGGGCCCCCCCTCGTTTTTTTTCCTCTCTCTCTCTCTCTCTCTCTTTCCCCCTCTCTCTCTGGGTTGTATCCATTCGGCCCCATTCAGCCTACTATTTGAAGACTTTTATCCCCATGCAGGTGTCTAGTTTTTTCCTGGCGAGCGGAAGAGAGCCAGCATATTTTTTTAAATTTTTTGACAGCAGGCTAAAATTGTAAATTTTTCGATAGAAAAATTTCCCCGGCGAAGCCGGATTTCTCCATAGAATGATGGCTCGCTATCGCTCGCCAGGAAGAAATCGACACCTGGATGGGGATACACATCTTAATACATTATGCTGAATGGTGCCGAATGGGTACAAACCAGAGAAAGAGAGAAAAGGAGAGAAACAAGGCAGGTCACCCCTCTTAAGAAACATATCCGCCTTTGCTTACCACACACTCCTCTCTCTCCTTTCCCCTTATATAGGGGACCATTATACCTAACGTACAGTCTTCTGGCACTCGTCCCTTCTCCATGCTAATCTACGCATTTTCCAGATCATTCAATCACTACCTACCTCCATACAGCAGCATCTCACCACTCACTTCATCTATCTCTGATGCTATATACCCATCTACTCCCTATATAAAGCTTCACATACTTCTGACCTCCTTATCTCCTCCTCCTTCTCTACAGAATCTCTTCTTTCCATTCCAATTCTTCTCCTTCTCATTCCCCATCCAATAATGTTTGCATCTCTTTCATCCTTTACGTTCAACAATTTATCGAAGTGTTTTCTACATCTTGCGACTTTCTCTTGCTTCTCCACTAGCACTCGCCCATTGTTATCTTCCACACTCTTACTACTTCTTATATCATCCTACTTCCAAAACAGTTCCTTACATTCCCTCCACTTATCTCTTACTTTATCCCATCATTCTCTTCACCACTCTCTTTTATCAACATAACTGAACTGATATAATTGAATTATCCTCCTGGCAAGCATGGGGATTATACTATTATGTAGTATACCTCACAATTACATGCGAGTTGCTTTAATATAATAAATGGTGAAGCCCTGGCCTGGAATCGAACCATGGTCATTCACTGTGTATTACCATACTACTACAATATATATATATATATATATATATATATATTGAAGCAATTCTATTTTATGAGCCATTATGTTTTTTGTTTTACTTTGGTGACACTGAACCAAACAATAGTGTTCAGTATACATTTTATTAAACTGAAGTTAAAGAGATCAAATTTCGACAAATCTTAACAGAAGGGGATTTATTTTTTTGCTAGTATCCCCTTAAGGTCACCCTAGTTTTTGCCCTTCAATGTTTATTGTTACAATGATCGATAAATGTAATTCAATTCAATTATTAGATTAGCTATCACTTCCTTACCAGGGGTTTAATATGTGCTTTCATATTTCCAAGAAAATCTTAAGATGTTCACATTATATCTAAAGTACATTCATGAGAGAGGTAGGCTATCATAATTTATAATGCTCAACAATAATCAACATGTAGCCTACTCGAACCATTTTACGGAGTAATTTTCCTTCTGTATATTTGCATAACAAGTAGTCGGGAGGAGAGCAACTTGTCTCGCAACTGTGCCATATATGAAAGATAATTAAATAATGCATGTCACATTTGTTGTTATTTATGTATGTACAGTATATTGTTTATTTCTCTATCTATTCATATTCTTCCCTACTCCGTTGTCTCCTTTGTCAACCGCCCCTATAGCCTGCAATTTATTGAAAACATCATTGATTACACACCCATGATCTTTTCATCCAAAAACTGCTTACATCAATATAATAGCTACTTGCAATTGTCATAATTACTATAGTATGTTTTTAAACATACTATACTGGGGGCAGGAGGCTAGGAATCCTCCTCCCCTTGTAAAATTCTCCTACTCAACGAGACAGAGGAAGGGGCAAGGGAACGCGAAAGTGGTCCAGGACCCTGAGAATAGGAACTTTAAATATTGTTTCTGTTCGGGCTCTGTCTCGTGTCGGCCACCCCCAGCAATGGGGTATGTGCCTGAGTATATACATACATACATGTTTTTAAAGCTGGCGAGAAACTGACTTTAGGGTAGATGGGTCGTTTTTCTGGTCCCCCTTCTCCCCAATGCTTAGCCCCATTAGTTTTGCGATCTGAAGACGTTCAGCCCATTAGTTTGACGATTTTAAGACCCGTCGGCCTATATCTTTGGCAATATTAAGATTTGTTGTGTCATTTAGGTGTCGATTTTTTCCTGGCGAGCGATAGCGAGCCTTTACTTTAGGAGGAACTGGCCTTTGGCCGGGACATTTTTTCTACCGGAAAAACGCACAAAAATATCTAGAAGGGGGATTTAGGGGATGTTCTTTAAAGTGTGATGGAGGTCTAGGGAGGAAACTATAAAATAATGAATAAATGAAAACATCGACCAAAAAATAACCCCATCTCCCCTTAACCCCATCTTAGTTACTCAGCTATTACAAAGTTTTTATAGCCGCCAAATATGGTGTTAATTGTGAAAACCTGTCTATAATATGATGCAGAGAATTAGTAGCTTCATATCTTATCAACAAGTATCGAAAAAGTAACTGCAAGGGGATTATACTTTCAGCCAGGTTAAACAAAATCGAGACAAAATTTCCTCACCCAATTAAATATACCTATTACATTATATATATATATATATATATATATATATATATATATATATATATATATATATATATATATATATATATATATATATATGCAGTTGTACTCCTGTCACCGTTAATATTCACTTTATTCATGTCTGATTTGATAGTGTAATGATTATGTATCCTAAATAACAGGCTGCCACATGAGAAAGTATCCAGAGCAAGTTTGCATATAAATAAAGTCCTTTTTAGCTCTTATCTTCATATAGTTTAAAGTTTAAATCGTGCCTTTCAGTTCTTATTATGTCTTTGAAAGTGCTAAATATGTCAAACCATATCAATTCCAAGTTAGTCTTTTAGCATACTTTCTCACAATCATTCCTTGCTTAAATCTAAACTCTCATGTTTTGTCAGCCTGCTATTTCAATATCCTTGACTATAGTATGACTCATACGTAGAGGTACTTTTGTAATTAACTGAATACCTGTTTGTCAAACATATTAGTTTATGGAAATCAATGTTATTGCATAAGTAATTTTGTTTACTCACCCTTCTGCAGAGAGAGAGAGAGAGCTAGAGTACAAAGAAGTACAAAGGAAATCAAGCAACAACATATATAGTGACCCCTCTAGGCTGCTTGTCCTCCAAAACACTGAGGATCAAGTGTCCAAACAGTAGTTTAGAGTGGGTAAGGGAAAATTGGAAAGGGAACTACTGCCCTGGAACTAATGTCCGTGGCAGGATTAGGAAGTTAGTAGGGGACAGATGGGTTAGTAACATAACACAGTTATAAGTGATCTTTCGTATATCATAGAAAAAGAGAGTAACGTCTTAGTAATATATACAGTATACGCAATAATCCTTGATGAATCTGAGGGGGGAATAAAATAAAGTTATTAATTTACAAACGCAGTCAGTCGCGGGTTTGATGCAAGATATTTGTCTTGGCGAAGTTTAAAAGAATCAACGGTGCTGCAGTCTATAACGTCTCGGGGAAGCCCATTCTACAAGTTGACAACGCGATTGAAGAAAATATTCCTAAATTCGTGCGAGTTAAAAGATTTATCAATAATTGTGCAACCGTTTCCCCGCATGTAATTAAATTGGTCGATGGTGAAGAGAGAGAGAGAGAGAAAAAGTAGCGAGAACTCCTGATGTTGAAGGTAGGCGTCTTGCTGACTAAGGCTAACTTCTTGACGCAGTGAGTTAACGAGCCAACAACGTACTAGTTCTTGTGTTTACTACCGAAGAAACAAATGTTACCATCTTATCTGTTGGGGAATTATTTTGGAGGTAGTGGCAGCATTCTGGTTAGGGGGTAGTAGTTATTTTGGAGGTAGTGGCAGCATTCTGGTTAGGGGGTAGTAGTTATTTTGGAGGTAGTGGCAGCATTCTAGTTAGGGGGGGTAGTAGTTATTTTGGAGGTAGTGGCAGCATTCTGGTTAGGGGTAGTAGTTATTTGGAGGTGGTGGCAGCATTCTGGTTAGGGGGTAGTAGTTATTTTGGAGGTAGTGGCAGCATTCTAGTTAGGGGGTAGTAGTTATTTTGGAGGTAGTGGCAGCATTCTGGTTAGGGGGTAGTAGTTATTTTGGAGGTAGTGGCAGCATTCTAGTTAGGGGGTAGTAGTTATTTTTGGAGGTAGTGACAGCATTCTGGTTAGGGGGTAGTAGTTATTTTGGAGGTAGTGGCAGCATTCTGGTTAGGGGGTAGTAGTTATTTTGGAGGTAGTGGCAGCATTCTAAATAGAGAGTAGTAGTTATTTTGGAGGTAGTGGCAGCATTCTGGTTAGGGGTAGTAGTATTTTGGAGGTAGTGGCAGCATTCTGGTTAGGGGGTAGTAGTTATTTTGGAGGTAGTGGCAGCATTCTGGTTAGGGGGTAGTAGTTATTTTGGAGGTAGTGGCAGCATTCTAGTTAGGGGTAGTAGTTATTTTGGAGGTAGTGGCAGCATTCTGGTTAGGGGGTAGTAGTTATTTTGGAGGTAGTGGCAGCATTCTGGTTAGGGGGTAGTAGTTATTTTGGAGGTAGTGGCAGCATTCTGGTTAGGGGGTAGTAGTTATTTTGGAGGTAGTGGCAGCATTCTAGTTAGGGGGTAGTAGTTATTTTGGAGGTAGTGGCAGCATTCTGGTTAGGGGGTAGTAGTTTTGGAGGTAGTGGCAGCATTCTAGTTAGGGGGTAGTAGTTATTTTGGAGGTAGTGGCAGCATTCTGGTTAGGGGGTAGTAGTTATTTTGGAGGTAGTGGCAGCATTCTAGTTAGGGGGTAGTAGTTATTTTGGAGGTAGTGGCAGCATTCTGGTTAGGGGGTAGTAGTTATTTTGGAGGTAGTGGCAGCATTCTGGTTAGGGGGTAGTAGTTATTTTGGAGGTAGTGGCAGCATTCTAGTTAGGGGTAGTAGTTATTTTGGAGGTAGTGGCAGCATTCTGGTTAGGGGGTAGTAGTTATTTTGGAGGTAGTGGCAGCATTCTAGTTAGGGGGTAGTAGTTATTTTGGAGGTAGTGGCAGCATTCTGGTTAGGGGTAGTAGTTATTTTGGAGGTAGGGCAGCATTCTAGTTAGGGGGTAGTAGTTATTTTGGAGGTAGTGGCAGCATTCTAGTTAGGGGGTAGTAGTTATTTTGGAGGTAGTGGCAGCATTCTGGTTAGGGGGTAGTAGTTATTTTGGAGGTAGTGGCAGCATTCTGGTTAGGGGGTAGTAGTTATTTTGGAGGTAGTGGCAGCATTCTAGTTAGGGGGTAGTAGTTATTTTTGGAGGTAGTGGCAGCATTCTAGTTAGGGAGTAGTAGTTATTTTTTGGTATGTGTATTTATATATTTATTTATGTATGTTATAGTGACCTCGCTAGACCTCCATCAAGCTTATAAGAACACCCCCTATAGATAAATGTGTAGATTTCTCGGTAGAAAAATTTCCTGGCCGAAGGCCGATTCCTCCTAAAATTACAGGCTCGCTATCGCTCGCCAGGAACAAATCGACACCTAAATGGTACGAAAGGTCTTTATAATTGACAAATAAATGGGGCGAAAGGTCATAAAATCGCCAATCTAATGGAACAAACGATTTAAAATCTCAGAGCTAATGAGAACAAGCATGAGGGAGAAACAGCAACTATCTCCCCCTTAAAGTCGTCTCATGATACACACCCACGATTTCTTCGAGTAGGAAACATTTTCGTAGGTCTTAGGGTAAGCTTACTCCAGATAAAAATTGAGAGTGAGGATGCAATTGTCATATGGTTTCTAGAACGATAACCTGCATTCGCTCCTAAAGTTACCAAATCGTACTCACCTTATCTAAAATTGTTCACTAGTGAAACAGCTTCAAATCAGTAAATTTGCAGATGACACTAAAATAGGAAGAGTTATTAATTCTGATAATAATATTCAGGCTCTCCAAAGAGATCTAGATACACTACACGAATGGGTAGTAAATTGGCAAATGAAGTTCAATGTAGATAAATGCAGTATAGTAAAATTTGAGATATAAAATGTAGGATATACATTAGATAACTTGGAAATAAGTAACTGATAATGAAAAATATTTGGGAGTCATCGTCAACTGTGATCTGAAACCAAGACATCAATGCATCAGCGTTCGAAATAAAGCAAATAGATTTATCGGATTTATATCTAGTGTGAGTAAACAGAACAGATGCTGCAGATGTAATATTAACACTTAAGCTAGCGTTAGTGAGACCACATATGGATTATGCTGTTAGACGCAGAGTTAGAGAGGATATAATATAAGCGTTCAAGTGGGATTAATAAAGGGGACATGAAAGATGTACTGAAGCTAGTGATAGCGAAAGAACTCGAACAAATGGTTTCAGTTTAGATAAATTTCGTTTCAGAAAAGATATAGGCAAATATTGGTTTGGTAACAGAGTTGTAGATATGTGGAATAGGCTACCGAGTACTATAGTAGGATCAAGAACGATAGAGATCATCAAGGTAAAATTATATAGGCATATGGACAAGGGTGTGAAAGGGATCAGCCTTGTGTGGGCCAATCGGCTCTCTGCAGACTCACGTTTTCTTATGTTCTTATGTTCAATCAGAGAGAAAAAGACTTCATGCATAAAGGCCAAATCAGTCAGGACCAATTATATCGAGACTCCTTCGAAAATATATGTAGGAAAGTGAAATGTCTTATAAAGGAAGCAAAGCGGAATGAAGAACTAAGGGTTTCAGCCCTTTGCAGAGAGAGAGTCCTAAAGAGTTCTGTAGATATGTGGACAATAAGAAACCATTCAAAAGTAGCATTCGAACTCTAAAACTTCCAACAAGCCAACTACAAATCCCTGACGCTGAAATAAATAAGTCTTTAAATAACTATGTTGCTTCAGTATTTACTAGGGAAGATACCAGTGGGATGCAAAGTCCAGGATTAATACATGGGGTGAATTTATCAATTGAATTGGATATAGCAAAATTAATATATGGTTGAATATGCTTAAGTTATCTGGTCTAGATGGCTTTCTTCCCTGAGGTGTGTGATAAGTGCGAGATAATGTGGCACGGCACCTCTCTAGGCTAAATTCTAGAATAGATCATTGGAAAATATATATATATATATATATATATATATATATATATATATATATTCCCGTTGGAAACATTCCAAGGTTATAAAAAATTAAACTCTGGTATTACAAATTAATTTTATCGTTTCCGCACCACTTGCCATGTTCCGGAGTCCCTGTGGTGATGTACGGTGTGTAGCGCTACGGGATGCTACACGTGATCAAATCTTAAAATTCCCACGGTGCAGAAGGTCACGTGTTACCCTGAAAAACAAAGGTCATTCCGGCACTAACTTCTCCCTTTGTGCCGTTTTTGAGGCTCCTTGGTCCCAGGACCATATTCTTAAATCTTACCGTAGAAAAACCCAATATTGTAATGTACGAAACAGGAGAAATAAACTTGAATGTTTCAAATATGCTTTGATATATAGTTCTTTTGCGCAGATCATCACTCACTTATTCCTTAATCTTCGTTAGATAAAGATAATGTAATACCCTCCCTTCACATCTAAAAATGTGCACTTACTTTATTTATTTGTTATATTACCTCTCAGTACAAGCTTGGACCTTCAGAGGAACAGTGTGGCTGAAAGCCAAGCAGATACAGAAACAAATTACAGAGTAAATACAAAAGCTATGTGGACTTTACTAAGGACATGGAGTGTGGATTTAAAAGTTAATAAAATCAAACGAAAAGGATTGTTTAAAAACTTAATAACATATTCTACTGTTCATGTCCTCACTTATTTATCTTACAGAAGAAGCCCCAATATTCTGCGAATAATACAACTGCCATTGCTGTAATTGCACTCCGTAACAATTAAGGGGAGACAGGTCGTTTTTCTGGTCCCCCTTCTTCATCGTGTTTAGCCCCATTTGTTTTCAGATTGTATGACGTTCGGCCCTTTACTTTGGCGATTTTAATACCTTTCACCCCATTTCATTGTCAATTTTAAGGCCTTTCGTGCCATTTAGGTGTCGATTTTTACCTGGCGAGTGAAAGCGAGCCTGAAATTTTAAGAGGAAGCGGCCTTCGTCCGGGAAATTTTTCTACCGAAAAATGTACAAATTATCTTGAAGGGGGGTCTAGGGAGTGTTTCTAAGCTTGATGGAGGTCTAGCAAGGAAACTAAGAAATATAGGAATAAATGAATTAATAGACCTAAACAAAAAAAGGCCAGTCTCCCCTTAACTTTGCATTAGAAAACGGCGTGAATCCTCCCAGGCTAAACCCGTTCTATTTCGGATGATCCTAACTGAGAACTAGTTTTTTTCCTTGGCACCTGACCCACGTGACCTCTGCGTGGCGGTACTGTGGCCCCGCGTGGGAATGGCGCCCCGGGTCTGAAACTTGGAACGAAGAACCAAGTAATATGATGGAACGGATCGAACTTCATCCATTAACAAAAGCCATGATTAGCAAGTACTAGCAATACCCATTCATCTTAAGAAGTGTCATTTATTTGCTAGTTTTAGATGAGTTGATGAAGGGGAATCGTGTACCAATGAATGTGATATAAATAACTTCAATAAAATAAAATCAGTTATGCTAGCTACAATAACAAAACCATGCATATCATGAAGAGGTTAGCGTTTGGTGGCACTTAATGAACTCCTAGAATAACATTAACCTGAAAGAATATATCTCCCTATACTGTATACTGTCCAAGAATATGATAGGAACCTGAGACCTTACAACTTAATGAGATGAGGACGGACCTTTGTTTTAGTGGAAACGTTTAGCTTTCACAAGGTTTTTCAAGCCACTGACACACAATTGTATAAAAGCTGACCATTGTTTTACCCTATCACAAAAGGGGGAGAGGAAGAGGAGGCGAAGCTACTTTGATCTCTGACCGCTACATAAACCTCTTCTGTACGTCTTATTTATTTGATTCTACCTATAATTAGACGATTTTATGCAGCTTGGGAAGGATATAAGCTAGTTAAAAGGATTAATTGAGATAGCCTGCAGCCTTTAAATTGGTAGGTGTCCTTCCTAAGCTGAATAATATCACATAATAGTTGCCAGAATACAATACAAAATAGACGCCATCGGTACTGAATGGATCAAAGGCCCATCTTTATTATGGTCTCATATTCTCATAGATAGGTAGGTAAACAGACAAATAGATAGCGTGATAGATAAACTCCAACACCTCTCAGACGTCATGGACCATCAGCAACAATATTGGTACTTTCACAAGACATATAAGGCGTGTGGGATATATATATTATACACCCATCGATCCAAGTCATAATCAATATCCCGGGAAAATGCATGAGAGTCACGCGATATGAAGGCGATCAGGAACTCTGGGTATTCTCGGTACACACGCCACTTTCACTTACCTCAGGTATACACACTCGTAAACAAACAGATTACTCCCCCGACAACAATCATCTTCCACCGGTCAAAATAGCTTACCGGGGAAGGATCAACTATGCTTAAGGGGAGATGGGATGTTTTTTTCTGGTACCCCTTCTCCCTCGTATTTAGCCCCATTGGTTTTTAGATTGTAAGACGTTCGGCCCATTAGTTTGGCGATTTAAGACTTTACGCCCCATTTCTTTGTCAATATTAAGGTCTTTCGTGCCATTTAGGTGTCGACTTCTTCCTGGCGAGCGATAGCGCGCTTGTAATTTTAAGAGTAACCGGCCTTTGGCCAGGACATTTTTCTACCGAAAAATGTACAAATATATCTTGAAAGGGGGTCTAAGGGGTGTTTTTTACAGCTTGATGGAGATCTAGGGAGGAAATTAAAAAATATTAAAAATATTCAAAACACTAAGTAAATAAATAAGCCCATCTCCCCCTAATCATAGCATGGATATGTTTGTATCATAATGCGTATCACTGTCAACATATACAGTATATTCCAACAAACACACGCACATATCACTGTCAACATATACAGTATATTCCAACAAACACACGCACATATCACTGTCAACATATACAGTATATTCCAACAAACACACGCACGTATCACTGTCAACATATACAGTATATTCCAACAAACACACGCACATATCACTGTCAACATATACAGTATATTCCAACAAACACACGCACATATCACTGTCAACATACAGTATATTCCAACAAACACACGCACATATCACTGTCACATATACAGTATATTCCAACAAACACACGCACATATCACTGTCAACATATACAGTATATTCCAACAAACACACGCACATATCACTGTCAACATATACAGTATATTCCAACAAACACACGCACATATTATAATGCGTATCACTGTCAACATATACAGTATATTCCAACAAACACACGCACATATTTTTACCTATTTGCATCGTGAAAAACTAATGCCACGATATTAAAGCAGTTTCATAACAAAGACACGACATTTTCAACTCATCTTTAGCCTTCTTCAGGTATTAAGAGGGTTCAAGCTGAACCGAAACTGTTGTGTATCTACACCATATACGGTTTTCATTTTGTGGTTATCGTTTTCCAATCTTCCATTCGCGACACTTATTTTCCACTTATTTATATAGTACTTATAAACATCCATCATGAATAGATTTTATGCAGTATGAAAAATATTGAAACATAGATTTGCGTATACTGTATATTACATGCTTGGCCACGCTAAAAATATGGAATAGAGTTTACAGATTTGAGTGTACAGACCAAGTGAGATACAATAGCCATTCCTCAATTGATAATATTTCAAACAAATAAAATCAATTTTGAATCGTTACCGACAAAGAAAAGATAATATTTGTAGTAAGTAGAGCAATTGGGACCAGCCGAGTCCTGTTATCGGGTTAAATTTTAAGATAAGATGATGAAGAGTGAAAAAAGAAGAATTTTTGTTAGAATGGCCCAAATACCACGGAACGGGGGAAAAGAATATGTGAATTCGTCTTTTAAAAGTAAACAAGTGGTATTCAAGGAGCAGAAAACGAACAAACACCTTTTACTAATACTTTTTAGGGACATTTTCTTTGTCAACTTCTGGGATTTTTGTTTTTATATTTCGTCAACTTGGCGAATAGATACACGGACGCAAAAATTGTCGAAGAAGAGCCACTTCGGTGATTTGGCATATTAGATTTATGTTTCTTTTAATTTTTGTTCTCTTTTTAGTTGATGAGACGAAAAGCTTTTGACTCTACCTTTTCCAGGTGTGCAGTATGGGTGGAACCTCCCGACACATGCAAACAATACTCGAGACATGGGTGCACTGTGCCCATATACAGAGCAAGAATGTATGTGGTGGTGAAGAACCGACAGAGACGGTTTAGCACACCTTACTTCTGGGAAGCTGTTTTTAGCAGGAGTGGTCATATGATCTTTCCAAATAAAATAAGGTAAGAAGAGAAAGAAACGCCAAAAATACTAAGTGAAGAAGAAAGGTTGATTTGTGTATTGTTCAAGTCATAGACTACAGTAGGTCTGGACTGGACACGAAAATGGAACTTTGCAGTAAGGGACCCAAAATCAGTGAACGAACCCCCAAGTTCGAACCTCGAAACCGCGAAAATGTGATATTTTCGCGGTTTCGAGGTTCAAACTTGGGGGTTCGTTCTCCGGTTTTGGGTCCCTTACTGCAAAGTTCCATTTTCGTGTCCAGTCCAGATCTACTGTAGTCTATGTTCAAGTATAAGGGATAGTCGTGCGGAAGATCGATCGTGACGGGTAGATAAATAGATAAATTGGGTTTTGGAAGCATTGCAAGTAACAAGATTTTCTCTGTCCCAATCAGAAATAGTTGATAGATTGGAAGATAGGCGTGCTATGGGCAGAACACTTGAATCTTGGAGTGATTGCATGCTGGGTTGTTGTGAAAAACTAGTTGAATAATGCAAGGTAGAGTCATCAGCATATGAGTGGACAGGACTAGAGGTACATTTGAGAAGATTATTAATGAATGTTAGAAAAAGAACTGGAGACAGGACAGAACCCTGAGGAACACCGGAATTGATAGGTTGATGATGTGAGCAATGGCCGTCCACAACTGCAGCTATGAAACGGTCAGAAAGGAAATTAGAGATAAGGAAACAAATAGAGAGATAGAAACTGAAGGAGGGTAGTTTAAGGGGACATGGGCTGTTTTTCTGGTCATCCTTCTTCCTAATGCTTACTCCCAATAGTTTTCAGATGTTATGACGTTCGGCCAAGTTTGGTGATTTTAATAACTTTTGCCCCATTTCGTTGTCAATTTTAAGATCTTTCGTGCCATTTAGGTGTCGATTTTTTCTGGCGAGCGATAGCGAGCCTGTAATCTTAAGAGTAACCGGCCTTCGGCCGGGAAATTTTTCTACCGAAAAATTTACAAATTAATCTAGAAGGGGGATCTGATGGATTTTTTTTTAAAGTGTGATGGCGTTCTAGGGAGGAAACTAATAAAACATAATAAATAAATTAAAAAATCTACCAAAAAGTGAAAGATGGTGATAAGATGAAGTGGAAAAGAGGGTGAAATTAGAGACGACAAGGTTGACTTAGTCCGAGAGTTAAAAAGCGGTTTGTAAAAAGAAGTCGAATGAAAAAATAAATAAATAGGACTGGTTGGAATGTCGGATTAAGGGTTAGGCGAAGTGGGAAGCTAGTGAATCGTGAGTTAAAGGGTGATTACGATCTTGATGTGGGATATGGGAAAATGGAAGGAGAGGTGGAGAGAACGGGGTTATAGATTAAAAAGGAAGGACTGTCTTCAATCGAGCAACTTTATAATACTGAGTTGGACTAAAGTAATACGGATAAATATATTTGACATTTTGCAAGAATGATAAAGGTGAAGTAAGGTCAAATGAATCATATTTGACATTGTTTAAGGGTGGTAGGGCTGACCTGAGGTAGAGTGAGGCATATTTGACCATTTGCTAGGATCCTAAGAACTGATGGGATGAATTGACCCCAATTTGATTTGAATGTTAATGAGAATCACAAGAGTGACGTCAGATGTCGGGAAATTAATCTGATCTTGTGAGGATAGTTAGACCTTTTGGGTTTGAATTAGGTTAATAGGAACGGTAATGAGAACGTTAAGATTAAGGGAAGGTTTTCAATTGAAGTTTTTTGTTTCAGGACCCCCTTCTCCCTCATATTTAGCCCCATTAATGTTTAAATTTTAACACGTTCGCCCCATTAGTTTGGCGATTATATGACCTTTCTCCCCATTTCTGTCAACTTTAAGACCTTTCGTGCCATTTAGGTGTCGATTTTTCATGGCGAGCGATAGCAAGCCTGCAATTTAAGAGGAACCGGCCTTCGGCCAGGACATTTTTCTACCAAAATGTTTTCACATTTATCTCGAAGAGGGGTCTTGAGGGTATTTCTGTTTAACCCTGATGGAGGTCTAGTGAGCAAACTAAAAACCTCCCCTAAAGGTTGGAAGTAAATATGACCTTTTGTTAGGAAACTAAAGGAGAGGGAAAGTAAGATGGCATATATTTAAAGCCAGGTGGGGTGATAGGGAGTAAATTTGACCCTTTGCGCGGCTAGAAGAGAAAGGGACGGGTGGGTGGAGTAAATTTGACCCTTTGCGAGGCTAGAGAAAGAAAGAAGGGTGGAGTAAATTTGACCCTTTGCGAGGCTAGAAAAAAAGAGAGGGGTGGAGTAAATTTGACCCCTTTGCATGTTTAAGGGGTAGTGCTTGTTTTTTGGTCGATATATTTGTTTATTAATTTATTTTTGAGTTTCCTCGCTAGGCCTCCATCAAGCTTAAATATATACCCCCTAGACCCCGTTTCAAGATAAATTTGTACATTTGTCGGTAGAAAAATTTCCCGGCCGAAGGCCGGGACATTAAAATTACAGGCTCGTATTGCTTGCCAGGACAAAAATTGACACCTAAATGGCACGAAAGGTCTTAATATTGACAAAGAAATGAGGCGAAAGGTCTCAAAATCGCCAAACAATTGGAGGGAACCTCTTAAAATCTCATAACTATTATGCTAAACATGAGGGAGAAGGGGATCCAGAAAAAAACAATTGCTTGCCTATTTCAAGCTTACCTATTTCAATAATATGGGAGGTTATGAGACTTTCTTGTAGCATCCCCCTTAAAAAAAAAAAAGTGAGAGGGTTGAATAAATTTGAGCCGTTGCGAGGACAGTAAGAGTGAGAGGGTGGAGTGAATTTGAGCCGTTGCGAGGACAGTAAGAGTGAGAGGGGTGGAGTGAGGTTGGGGGGTTTGGTGGGAAAGGGCAAGTCTGTAGAGTGAGTGTAGAGGCTCCTGGAGGTCACTATCTCTCCATGACCTCTTTGACCTCTCACATACCGACCAGACCCGACCATTCCCTCGTGGTGTGTGTGTGTGTGTGTGTGTGTGTGTGCCTCTTCTGTGTGTGTTTGTGCGCCTCTGTGTGTGCGTGTCTGTGTCTCTGGATGTGTGCGTGTCTGTGTCTCTGGATGTGTGTGTGTGTATGTGTGCCTCTGTGTGCGTGTCTGTGTCCTTGTGTGTGTTTGTGTGCCTGTGCGTGTGCGTGCCTGTGCCTGTGTGTGTGTGTTAACATTTATGTTTGCGTCTGTGTGTGTCTGTATATGAGTGTCAAATCTTATCAATTCGGGGCGAGTTGATCCACGAATCAGAAATCATGAATTCTAAAAGGTACACTATTTTCCGGCTATTATAGCATCCATCTACGTCCAAGATACTACTTTCTATTTGTTTGTTAGTAACTCTGCAGAATCTGAGAGTGAAAACTGTATGTGGTAATGTAGTTCTAAAATGGCAGGCTATTTATGATCATGTATTGTATATACGGGTGGAAAGAAGGAGAGGGAGGGATAACGTAGGCTCTCGGAAAACATGGGCGACATTGCTGTATGAGTGGTTAGAGCGAGCTGTACATTGGCCCTAAAACTTAACCATACCACTGTCATTACAACCCACTGTTTTCGGTTTCAACTTCTGAACCCGTCTCGGTCGAAACCCTGAGTCAAATCCAACTAACAATTATATTCATTATTTCCTGAAACCTCCTGTACATTGTCTCTGTCCAAACCCTGAGTCAAATCCAACTAACTATTATATTCATTATTTCCTGAAACCTCCTGTACTTCATCTCTGTCCAAACCCTGAGGGAGATCCAACTAACGTTCATAATTTTCTTCTTCTCCTAAAACTTCTTGCACCTTGTCTCTGCCCAAACCCTGAGGCAGATCCAACTAACCTTCATCGCTCTCCTCTTCACCTGGAAAACCTTACGCCCATGTCCTTCTAGCTGTGTACGTGGGCGGAGGTTCGGCCGTGAGGGCGTGGGAGAACAAGAGGCTGTAAAGGAAGCCCAGGGATCGTGGGATGGGTGATATTACGTTCCTGGGGGAGGGGAGGATCTGTCGTCATTATTTAACGATCAGGGCTTATAAGACATTTAGCAAGCGTGCGGGTGTAGGAAGTGTGTGTGTGTGTGTGTGTGTGTGTGTGTGTGTGTGTGTGTGTGTGTGTGTGTGTGTGTGTGTGTAATAATACTAATATGAAAAAGAAGAACAACAATATTAATTGTTGGTTTATTGTTCAATTGCAGCTCTGAGGCTGAATATCTATAGAGCTTCTTAGCATAGGTACAGTACAATGCTTATTCTAACCTTAACTACGAGGTTATTATGCGAGTTCCGACCATATTTCGTACGCAGATGTACTGGCGACAAGACGTATAGGCTAACACAAGCTTATCATTGAATAGCTTAACTGGGGAGGGACCACACTAAATCTTTCTCCATCGGGATAGCCGAAAAGCCTTTTGGACTGAGAGGTACCCTTGATCCCAGGACTGAGCCATTAGCGCGCGGTGCCGAGTGTGTTTGACTGTGTGTGCAAGAGAGAGAGTTTATGCGTGAGAGTTTTTTCTATGTGTGTGTGTGTGTGTGTGTTTGTGTGAATGGGAAAAAAGTTAGTATTTGAGTGATGAGAGAGATTTAGAGAGAGAGAGAGAGAGAGAGAGAGAGAGAGAGAGAGAGAGAGAGAGCATTTATGATGGTGTAGAGACTAGGTGGGTCCGCAGATGGTGACCAAAATGTTTATTGTTACTATATGGGTACCAACTGAAGTTACTGACCAAGTTTCACTTAATTCCGTTGATAAGATCTGAAAAGATATACCTATTAACAAACAGGCAGGTAGAACATACACATACACATACACACACACACACACACACACATTTATTTATTTATTTATTTATTTATTTATTTATTTATTTATTTTGTTTGTAAACTAAACTTACCATCCTCATATCTGTACATCTCATGTTCATCCACTAAATTGTAAAATGTGTATTTTCAGCTCATGAGGCTGCCATTCTTTAATAAACCGTTTATTATTATTATTATTATTATTATTACACACACACACACACACACACACAACGGCGGTCACATATTCTGCGTAATTTCGTTTTGACTGAGATATAAAAATACTGATCAATCAAGCATGTTGGTTATGTAGAGCAACATTTGAACGCCCATTATAGCCTGGAGTATAAATGTCTTCAAATGCACATTGATATCTACTCAGAATTTACTCATTAATTTTTCTTATCTTAACTTCATTTAAGCTTTGGTGACCAAGTTGCCTTGTATTTCTTCTTGCTATGTAAACGAAATATAAATGATTTAACCTTTTGGTGTTGTGTGTTCAGGAGAAAAAATATAACTCAATCCTACTGGCTATTCCATGACAAACTAATGGTTTTATCGTAAAAAATATTAACTTATGAAATCGAAATTGCTATCATATATCAATATAAATTATGTAATATAATATATTTTAAATAATAATGCGCAAACTAATACCGGTACTTGATTTGTTCCAAACTTGTTGATGATATTTGAACAACACATAATATATCACACGTATGCTACATTATTACACATCATGCTTGAATTATGCTGGAGGATCGTCCTTCCTTATATATGTTTTTGTTATAGTTCATGTATCTAAAGAAATTTTATGTAAACTGCAAATAAATTTTTACTCTATGTGTCTGGTATTTGTATATATATACAGTATATATATATATATATATATATATATATATATATATATATATATATATATATATATATATACAGTATATATAATTATATATATCGGAGTACTTTAATGCTAATATATTTAAGTTATTGTACTTAGTTTACGAAAGACACTTTATAGCCAGACAGGTTAAAACTTCTTTGAACTACTCTTTCAATTAACTGATACAATGGTCTCTTTCATTCTAGCAAACACAAAATACAAATTTATAAGCTAAGTATTTTTATGTAACCACAATGTTTTGAATAACCACAGAGACCAATATTATGATTGACATATATATTAGTGTTCCCGTGACCATCTGTAGTACCATGTATATGTCTTTGCCTAAATTCAGATACATGTTATGACAACTGTGGTACTATAGTATTATTGTAACTTTACACCCCACCCTTTAGGTATATATGGAGGAATTAATATAATCCATCTGAATCGTGTAATGCATAGATCAGACAAATTTACATTTACATTTCCAAAATTGCCGTCTAAGCAACAAGTTGAAATAGTTAGAGCTTAGGCCTAAGGGCACAGCCGCTCTAATAGTGAACGAGGATTATTGCCCAAATATTCAAATATCTGAACTTTATTACAAGCCATAAACTACTGATCAAAGTTACCTAGTATTACGGTACCTTGAGAACTAAGCTTCTTTTCTGTCTCAATTGTTTCCTTTATTTGTGAAGAAGGAGCTTCACTTACCAAAGACAATGGGTCTTTTTTCTCAGTGACAATAATATTTCTCTAGGCTCTATCTATATCCTTGCCAGTAACAGTTATATAGCTTGACAAATGTGGTATCTTCACCAAAAGATCCGTTTGGAACAGCCTCCCCAATCCCCTTCTCATCGGTGTAAAAGGAGAATTGTTATTTTGTGTATATATTTATTGAACGTTATACATAAGGAAGCAAAACATTAGTTAGCTTCATATCAATTGATTTATAGGCCGATAAAGAGGAAAGAATCCTTTAAGAACCAAGGAGAGTCAACAGATCCAGGTATCAATATATTATTTTCTTAGGGCCAACAGACCAGTGTGCACAGTTTTATTATTGTATTTACATTTACTTCTGTGGGGGTCCAGTGGGCGGGAGTTTCTCTCCCCCTTGATCTTGGAGCAAACAAAATATAATGTAGTACTTTGCCGATCTGTGAGCTCATATCCATATCCTTGCCAAAACAATAATGTGTATCTTTTGAAAACTAAGGTAGTTTTTATTAACTTCGGGAAGGTTGAGCTACTTCACCTCACCCACTACCTTAAAGACCAAACTCAGCATTAATAGTGAACCATTAATGCTTCATTAGTGACGTCATCTATGAGTTAGATCAATGTCAACGTTGTACCGGTATATAATTATTTGTGCACTGCACAATAAACTGAATAATAATTTGGTAAGAATAGCCCTTTGAAAGAATCAGAGAAAGTTAGTGTCTCAAAGTATTCACATACGGTAATTGGTTCATCTCCTGCTAACAGGGATCGTGGAGAATATGTGATCGGCACCTTGTTTGTCCTTAGCAGATATGCACAATACTCACTGTTAGATATACAAGTTATCTAAAGAACACACACACACACACACACACACACACACACACACACACACACACACACACACACACACACACACACACACACACACACACACACACACACACACACACACACACACACCCACACACACACACACACACACACACACACACACACACACCACACACACCACACACACACACACACACCACACACACATACACACACACACACACACACACACACACACACACACACACACACACACACACACACACACACACACACACACACACACACACACACACACACACACACACACACACACACACACACACACACATCTGTAATGATTGAATGACCTTAGTTGGGGTTTCAGGGACACCTAAATTTAATATGCCATTGCCTCTTAAACGCATGAACGGAATTGAATCCAAATTAGTTATTGCATGCAGTGGATATTAACATGTTATTGGCCAATTCGACCTCGCAGCCCAATTCAATTGCTTGGTCGAATTCGTCTACTCGTCCCAATTAATCTGTTCAGACAAATTTGATCGCTAGGTTAAATCTGTCCATTCAGCCTATTTCGATAGCTCAGTCGAATTGAACTTCTTGACTCAATCTAACAACACTCAGCCCTGTTGAGTGATTGGTGCTTCTGAATGCTTGTGTGCTTGCTTTTTGGTGGGGGCGAACTGTTATATGTGTTATTCTCCTGTCACCTCTTTTTCCTCTCTTGTGTCTCTTGCTGATCCTCCCTACCCCTTGTGGGAATAAGGGTTGGCTACTGACTGACTATCCCCAGAGTCACTGCCTTCACCTCACTGCTACACCCTCATACAACAATCTCACTTCATTAGCTCTATAGATTTTAGATAAACTATAGTCTATTGTTGCGACTTTCATTCTATAAGGAAGTTGGAGCTGTAGGTATCGATATTTAGTAGCATTAACAACTAAAACACGTTCCTAGTACATTTATAAATACAAAAAGCCAAATTTGCACTTTCTATCCATCAGAAACCTACATTATTATTGTATTTCTGTTATATGTCGATGTTTACAGCTCCAACTTCCTTATAGCCTGAAACTCGCAAGGGGCCAATTGAATCCCTTAGCAACTTATTTCTCGATGACTAATGAGGACATTATTATGAAACTACAATGTCCTTGCATCATAATATGTAAATACCAAGTTGTGATACTTAACAACATATTTTGCTTCAACATGTTTGTAATAGTTGACTAATTAAGGGGGTATGGGCCTATTTATTTGCATATATTGCATATATATTTATATATTTATTATGTTTAGGTTTCCTCCCTAGACCTCCATCAAGCTTTTAAAAATAACCCCAAGACCCCCCTTCAAGATATGTTTGTACATTTTTCGATAGAAAAATGTACCGGCCGAAGGCCAGTTACTTCTATATTACAGGCTCGCTATCGCTCGTCATGGAAAAAATCGACACTTAAATTGTACGAAAAGTTTTAATATTGACAAAGAAATGGGTCGTAAAATCGGCAAGCTAATGGGCCGAACGTCTTAAAATCCAAAAATCAATGGGATTAAACACGAGGGAGAAGAGGGCCAGAACAAACGGCCCATCTCCCCTTAAGGTGAGGACATTGCATTATACCGCCAGCTACAAGTAAACAGACTATAGATCGACGGACCCATACGACTCGAGAGATATTTTTGCTGTTTGATTTCCTTTGTCCTCCATTTCAAAAAGGGCTTGGACGCAATTGTGTGTGTGCGTGTGCGCGCGTACATTATATACCCGTGTGTCTGCCTAGTATAGCTGTGGGTGTCCTTTTGGATCGCGCTTTTGTTTGTACGCATTGTGTGTATGAGACCGTGTGTGCTTGTGTACGCATTGTGTGTATGAGACCGTGTGTGCCTGTGTACGCATTGTGTGTATGAGACCGTGTGTGCCTGTGTACGCATTGTGTGTATGAGACCGTGTGTGCCTGTGTACGCATTGTGTGTATGAGACCGTGTGTGCCTGTGTACGCATTGTGTGTATGAGACCGTGTGTGCCTGTGTACGCATTGTGTGTATGAGACCGTGTGTGCCTGTGTACGCATTGTGTGTATGAGACCGTGTGTGCCTGTGTTTGATTTATGATCGTATGTGTGTATGTTTAGTGGGAGACTATATTAACGTGTATTTGTATGTGTGTACAGTACACTGTATGTTTATTTTTATCTATGTGTATGAAGGAGACAAAACGCAAACCTGCCTGTAACAAGTGCCCCCCCCCCCCCCAAGTTGAAACAGTGACAGATGTTCAAATTCAAGGTACGTTGGAGTCAAAATGTCTGGACACACGGAGCTTGAAGCAGTTTATATCATAGAATGAGGGAAAGACAGGTTGAGGGAAAGAGTTCTAGAGCTTACTTGTTGAGTAGAAGAAAGACTGGAAAATTCGGCTCAATCTTGGGTTAGAGTTGGATAGAACTTGGAAAGGAATGTGTTGAAAGTCGGGTGCCCCCCACTCTCCATAGCGGAGGAGGCATATACCAAGAAAGCTCTGAAGAACCCTGATTATTGTAATAGCGGTAGAAGAGTGAGAGAGATGCATCATTGCGGAGTGTGGAGAGAGATTGTAGGGAGTTATTAAAAGGAGGTGAATTGATGAGACGAAATGCTTTTGACTCTACCCTTTCGAGAAGTGTGGTATGGGTGGAACCTCCTCACATATGGGAACAATACTCGATACATTGGCGCACAGTTCCCCAGTACAGAGCAAGAAGCTGTGCAGGGGTGAAGAACCCACAGAGACGATTGAGCACACCTAATTTCTGGCAAGCCGTTTTAACAAGAGTGGTAATATGATATTTCCAAGAAACGTCAGCTGAAAAAGATACACCAAGAATATTGAAAGAAGATGAAGGGTTGATTTGTGTATTGTTGATGGTAAGTGATAGTCTTGTGGAGGATTGCGACGAGTTGATAGAAGCAGAAATTGGGTCTTGGAGGCATGTGTGCCTGTCTGTGTGTGTGTGTGTATATACTGTATACGTGTCGTTATGTGCAGAAGAGCGAGATGGTTGGAAAAAAGACCCTATAAACAAAACAAAGAAGAAATGAGAGAACTCAAACGCCGACACGGCTTGAGAAATGAGAAAAATGGGGCAGGAGATGAAGGGTGTTGGGAAATGAGAATGAGAATGGAAGAGATGGTAGCCATAATATATCAGTCATAGAAATAAATTATTATGTTAATTTGTTAGCACCTGGGAGTAAGAAAGCCAAACTGAAATAGCCCACATGATAAGCGTAGTGCTCACACAACCTCTGTGCTCAAAAGTTGATATTCCAAATATTATTTTGGGGGTGATCGTGGGGATGAAGGCATTTCATGACCCTGAAGACCCACATCAATACTGCATGGCAAACTGATACCATTCTTGTTGACAGGAAAAGGGGCTTAATCATCCCTATCTGGAGAGAGAAAGGGAACTGGCAGGACTGCTACAAGTACCGTGGTGTTACACTGGTCAGTGTGTCATGCAAGGTCTTTGCTCATATCTTACTGATGCAAATTCGAGGTCATGTGTTATAAGGTCGGAGACCTGAGCAAACTAGATTCATACCGAAGAACACAACAAGTTGCCTTGTGGAATACTGACTTGAGATTTGAGAGGGGATACTTGCAGTTAATATTGATTTTAGACAGGCGCTTGATACAGTGCATTGCAAGATACTGTGGGAAACACTTCGACTCTGCAGGATAATGCACAGATTATTGATCTAGTATTCAAACCTTAAACAGGAATAAAGAGTACTGTCAAGTGTGACAGGCAGGCATATCCCTTCTTCCCTGCAAACTCAGAGGTGATAGAGGTGTGTGTGTTGGCACGCTTACATTATCATATATACTGTATATATGTGAACTGGGTACTGGTCAGACAAACAGTTCTAGAAATGCAGAGCATCAGTTGGTAATTTCAATGTCATTAACCATGATTCTGTGGCTGATGCAGTGATTCAAACAGATTTGCTGAAGAGTCGAAGCCCCTGGGTGTAATTGATCTCTTAGATTGAGACTAATGTTCAAGCATCTTGTGACTTGTTGAAGGAGACAGTGAAGTCAGTACATGCATGTGGTAAGAACAAAGATGTCTTGGATAAACTCACTTATCTTGGTAGTGGGATCCGAAACTATGGTGGGTCAGGCCCACGATATAGGTCATCGCTTCGGCTCTCTCAAAAAGAGTACATGGCAATATCGATATCTATGCAGAAGGACTAAGTTGCGGATCTTCAAAACACTGGTTGTCCCTTATTTTGTTATTTGGTTGTGAGGAATGGACACAATTGGCCACCCAGCAATGATTTAGAGAGATGAATAAACTCTTTTGGTACCTGGAGTCTTCACATGTATATGGGCTACTGTTGGTATGGCTACATATACCAGCATCTAAACTGATTAAACATATAATGCATATATCACTTATGAGCACCTGCTTCAGCTTCAGCTATGTGATCATGTGGTTACCTTCCAGAAGCTGAAACTGCTCATAAGGTGGTTTAGATGGGTGACAAGCCCGAGTGGAGGAGATGTTTTGGAGTGTGACTTTAGCTATGCACTGTCATGGCTTATGCCTCATTTATTGATAGATTGATTAGGACATGAGACTGGAACCGTACTTGCTATGGATCTCTCATTTGTAGGTATATATGCTTATCTATATATTTTACACACACACATACACACATTATCAAAAAATGCTGTACTTAAAAACTGTGCTTCCGTGCTGACTCCCTGCCTAGGCAATCTCTTTCGTCTCTGTCTCTCCTCTAACGTCTTCCCGTCTTGCTGGAAGTTTGCTCTCATTCAACCTGTCCCAAAGAAGGGTGACTGCTCTCAACCCTCCAACTATCGTCCAATTGCTCTCATCTCTTGTATCTCTAAAGTTTTTGAAACTATTCTTGCTTCTAAATTTCTTAAGCATTTCTCTTCTCATAATCTACTCTCAGATTGCCAGTATGGCTTCCTTAAGGGTCGCTCTACTGGTGATCTTTTTTCATATCTTACTAACTCTTCGTCACCCTCCTTTCGGGACTTCGGCGAGACCTTTTCTATTGCACTAGACATATCGAAGGCCTTCGATAGAGTCTGGCACAAATCTTTAATTTCCAAACTACCCTCCTTCGGTTTCTATCCCTCCATCTGTGCCTTTGTCTCTAATTTCCTTTCCGGCCATTTCATAGCTGCGGACGGCCATCGCTCACTTCCTCATCCTATCAACTCCATTCATACGCAGAGGACTCTACCTTACACTACTCAACTAGTTTTCCAGAACGCCCCAGCCAGCAATCCCTCAAAAACAAACGTAATGAAGCCATACAACACTTATCTTCTGATCTAACTACTATTTCCAATTGGGGCAGAGAAAACCTTGTTGCCTTTAATGCTTCCAAAACCCAATTTCTCCATCTTACTACCTGTCCGGAACTCCCAGAGGAGTATCCCTTATACTTCATCTTACAAAAATCAATCCTTCATCTTCTCTCAATATTCTCGGTGTCTCTTTTTCTTCTGCTCTCACTTGGAAGGACCATATTACTAGTCTTGCTAAGGCAGCCTTCCAGAAGTTGGGTGTGCTCAACCGCCTCAAGGGGTTCTTTACCCCTGCACCACTTCTTGCTCTGTACATGGGCACAGTGCGTCCTTGTATTGAGTATTGTTCACATGTGTGGGGAGGATCGTCTCACATCGCCCTCCTAGACAAAGTATATAGAAAGGAAGGCCTTACGTATCATTAACTCCCGTCCACTCACCAACTCTCTGCAATCTCTCTCTCGTCACCGCAATGAATGCATCTCTCTCGCTATTCTATCGCTACTATAATAATCAGTGTTCCTCAGAGCTCTCCCAGTGTATACCACCTCTATGTAGGGTACATGGTACCCGTCTTGCAACACAATCCCACCCCTACTCTGTGCAACTCTCCAACCCAAAAGTGAAACGTTACTCTCAGTCTTTCTTCTATTCAACACCTGAGCTCTGGAACTCTCTCCCAGAAACAGTCTTTCCCTCTCCCTATGACTTAGAAATTGACTCAGCGACAGAAAGCAAAGAGTAGTCATAAACGGTAAGGCATCTAAATGGACCAATGTAAGTAGCGGGGTACCCCAGGGATCGGTACTAGGACCAATTCTCTTTCTAATTTACATCAACGACATAGATGAGGGTCTCACCTGTACAATCTCAAAATTTGCTGACGATACAAAAATTGCAAATAGAGTAATTTCAAAAGAACAAGTTGACGATATGCAACACAATCTAGATAAGTTGTCATGTTGGGCCCAAATTTGGCAAATGAGTTTCAATGCGGATAAATGTAAAGTACTACATATTGGATACCTAAATGAGAAAGCAAAATATTCAATGAATGGCACTCAGCTTAAGAATGTAAACAGAGAAACCGATCTGGGAGTAACAATATCGAGTAACCTAAAACCGAGTCAACAATGTTCAGAAGTTGTTAAGAAGGCAAACAAAATAATTGGCTTTATAGGCAGGTCATTTGAGCATAAATCCAAAGAAGTTATCCTAACCCTTTACAATTCCTTAGACCGACCCTCTTCTGGAATATTGCGTTCAATCCTGGTGCCCTTATTACCAAAAAGATATAGACAAGCTAGAACGAGTTCAACGTAGAGTTACCAAAATGATACCTAGCCTAAAGAACAAACCATACGAAGAGCGTCTTAGAGAATTAAATCTATTTCCTTTAACCCAGCGCAGATTAAGAGGGGACTTAATTCAAGTGTTCAAAGGCATCGACAATATGAACTGTAGTAAGTACTTCACTATCGACCAATCTAATTACACGCGAGGAAACGGTTTCAAAATTATCGGTAAATCTTTTAACTCACACGAATCTAAGAATTTCTTCTTCAATCGAGTTGTCAACTTGTGGAATGGGCTTCCCCGAGACGTTGTGGACTGCACCACCGTTGATTCATTTAAACTTCGCCGAGACAAATATCTTGCATCAAACCCGCGACTGACTGCGTTTGTAAATTAATAACTCTATTTTATCCCCCCCTCAGTTACTAACCCATCGTTCCCCTACTAACTTCCTAATCTTGTCACGGACATTAGTTCCAGGGCAGTAGTTCCCTTTCCAATGTTCCCTTGCCCACTCTGAACCACTGTTTGGACACTTGATCCTCAGTGTTTTGGAGGACAAGCAGCCTAGAGGGGTCAGTGGACCTGTTGTTGCTTGATTTCCTTTGATTTCCTTTGTACTTAAATTGCTTCAAACTCCGTGTGTCCATGCATTTTGGCTCGAACGTCCCTTGATTTTGTCCCTGTCACTCTTTTAACTCTGGGGGAGGCACTCGCTACAGGCAGTTCTGCATTTTGTCTCCCTCACTCACATAGAAAAAACATACTAAGAGAGAGAGAGAGAGACGAAATTATGCTACCACCCAGAGAGACAGACAGGAGAATGGTACCCTTCGCCGCAGTGTACCAGGCGTATGAGTAATTGCACATATTAGTCCTCAGAGCTCCCAAAAGGTCACTAGCCCAATAAAAAACCTGCCACGGGAGCATCAGCCAACAATAATAACAACAATAAGTCATCACAAAACATGCTCAGTTAGTTAGTAAGTTAAAATAGGACTTCAGGGGCTATCAACCCTTCTGGATTATTAAGCCAGCACACTGTAAGTCAAGAATAGCATTAGGACTGGAGTCCCTTTTCGAAAACTCCCGTCCCTTGCTCAGTTAGGTAATACATTTCTCAGCATATATAACGTTACACCAGTTCGATTTGTTTAACCTTCAAAGCCAAGTTCTGAAGCACCTGGGCTATAATGATGTGTTTTGTTGTTTCGTTTATGTTCGATACAGATTCAGAAGGGTCCATCGCCATTTATGATCTTAACTCCTTCTGTACCGACGATATTCTTTTTGTTTTACTTTGGCAACAACTCATTGGTTTTATTCAGCTTAGGAAGCTTCTCTAGTAATTATAAGGCTTCGAACTATCTCAATCAACCAGTTTAACTACCATAGCTCCTTCCTAAGCTGCATACAAATCGTCTAAATATAGCTCAAATAAACTATATCAGACGTCGCTGGTACAGAAAGGGTTACCTGTGCCAGACTCGTGCATGTATACACTCCTTGCCTAGTCCACCAGGCCGTATGATGGTTGTATAATGTTAAGGGGAGATTTCCACTTGAGGGACTTTTTTTTTTACCCCTCTCTCCCTCATGTCTAGCCCCTTTGCTTTTGAGATTTTAAGACGTTCGCCCCATTGGTTTGGCGATTTTAAGAATTTACGTCCCATTCTGTCAATTTTCAGACCTTTCGTGCCATTTAGGTGTCGATTTTATCCTGGCGAGCGATAGCGAGCCTGTAATTTAGGAGTAACTGGTCTTTGGCCGGGACATTTTTCTACCGAAAAATTTACAAATTAACCTTGAGAGGGGGTCAAGGGGGTGACATTTTTAGATTGCTGGAGGAGTAGGAAACAAACTAAACACCTCCCCTTAAGGAGGCCCACCTTGGGTCTCTTTTTGTTCTCTCTCTCTCCCTCTCTCTCTCTGGGTTGTATTCATTCGGCCTCATTCAGCCTTCTGTTTTAAGACATTTATCTCCATCCAGGTGTCGAGTTTTTCCTGGCCAGCGGTAGACAGCCAGTATATTTTTTTAATTTTTTTTGACAGCAAGCTAAATTTGTACATTTTTTCGATAGAAACATTTCTCCGGCAAAGCCGGATTTCTCCATACAATGCTGGCTCGCTATCGTTCCCCAGGAAGAAATCGACACCTGGATGGGGATAAACGTCTTAAAACAATAGGCTGAATGGGGCCAAATGGATACAGGCATCGAACTATCTCATTTAACCTTTCTTACGACTACAGATCCTTCTTAAACTACACAAAATCCTCTAAATATAGCTAAAATAAGATAAATAATGTGTGGCCGGTACAGAAAGGGTTAAAGCAATCATGTGGAAACTCAATAGGTTAAGGGGAGGTTTTTAGTGTTTCCTACTCCTCCAGTAATCTTAAAATATCACCCCCTTGACCCCCATTCAAGATAAATACATAAATACAAGATTGTACATTTTTCGATAGAAAAATGTCCCGGCCGAAGGCCGGTTACTCTTAAATTACAGGCTCGCTATCGCTCGCCAGGATAAAATCGACACCTAAATGGCACGAAAGGTTTTAAAATTGACAGAATGGGGCGGACATTCTTAAAATCACCAAACTAATGGGGCAAACGTCTTAAAATCTCAAAAGCAATGGGGCTAGACATGAGGGAGAAAGGGGTCAAGAAAAGTCCCTCAAGTGGAAATCTCCCCTTAAGGGAACATTTTTAGTTTCCTCCCTAGACCTCCATCAAACTTAACAAATATACCTCCAAGACACCCATTCAAGATAGATTTGTACATTTGTTCGATAGAAAAACGTCCAGGCCGAAAGCCAAGTCCTCCTAAATTACAGACTCGCTATCGCTCGCCAGGAAAAATCAAAACCAAAATGGCACGTAAGGTCTTAACATTAACAGAAATGGGGCGAAAGGTCTTAAAATCGTCAAACTAATGAGTTGAACGTCTTAAAATCTCGAAACAAATGGGCTAAACATGAGGCATGTTTACATTGAATTTCACAGACAAAATCTATGACAATTCAGGATTTTTAGGGCAGTACTAACTAGTACTACTATTGTTCTTGTCAATGGCATCAAAATCTATATACCATCAATATTAATTTGTTTATGAATATATCTATCCCGGTCAAGGGGGAAAATTCGCGGAAAAATTTGATTCGCGACAAACGCGCATAAATCATTCGGCAAACCATTCAGTTATGAAATATATGTCCAGACTTACGGCAATGAATAAGGATGCTTATAAAACAAGGACCATACCTCTACAACTATAGCTTGATTATGTATGAATATTATTGAATTCCCCCCCACCCCACCCCCCCCCCCCCCCCAGCACGGCTAAGTGATACGATTTTAATCATCCTGGTACTATTATGGAACCTCTCCGATGACAAATCTATTGATAATGTCGGACAGGTTGGGAGAGAGGTATCCTGACCAGGATTCAAACCCACTCACTCAGGTATGTCTGTGAGAGTTGGGCACCGTATCCAGCAGTAAGTTTTGGTGGAAACTTTGAGATACTACCATCCCTTGTGACTTCTAACTAATTATCTTGCTTTCATTCTATCTATCTCATGACTTATATATATATATATATCAGTCATATACATCTGACCAATGAGGTACATCACATTATAATCTTAGAGTACGGCTATGATAAGTCACTCGGGCACTTACGACCACTAACATTTACAATTACATGCACCAACAGGTACGTTTAAATGTGAAAGCTTTTTCACACACGTGCGCACGAATGACTCACTACTCTCTTAAGGGAGCCCACCTCGCTTTTTTTCTCTTTCTGTCCCTCTCTCTTTGGCTTGTATTCGTTCGGCCCCATTCAGCCTACTGTTTTAAGACGTTTACCCCCATCCAGGTGTCAATATTTTCCTGGCGAACGGTAGCGAACAAGCATATATATATTTTTGTTTTGACAGCAAGCTAAATTTTTACATTTTTCGATAGAAAAATTTCTCAGGTGAAGCCGGATTTCTCCATACAATGCTGGTTCGCTATCGCTCGCCAGGAAGAAATCGACACCTGGATGGGGATAAACGTCTTAAAACAGTTGGCTGAATGGGGCCGAATGGATACAAGCCAGGTAAAAAGAGAAAAGGAGAGAAGAAAAAAAAAAGCCGGTGACCCCCCTTAACCAGGAGTGTGTAATGAAAAACAAACATGATGTTGCTTACAACGTCTAAATACAAAAATGTAGTACCCACACAGACCTCTATAAATAACACGTAACATAATACTATCACTCTAATGTATATAATAAGGCAGATAATATAAACGCTACTATCTATCTATCTATCTATTGCCTGACGCCGAGATCCCCGAAAGGGTGGCCACGAACGAACCGCCCCCATGCACCTCTGTTCCCAGTCAGTCGACGCCCCTCCTCCCAACCAGCACCACCTTCATCCATATACTTCCTCACTCCATCCTTCAACCTCTCTTTCGGTTTACCTCTCCCCCTCTGTCCTTCCACCTCACATAGTGAGATAAAACAGTTATTCACTCATTCAGTATAACATGTATAATTATGTTACCACAGATCCATACATTGTTTCGCTTCACTACTAACATTGGTATTAAGGGGAGATATCCACTTGAGGGATTTTTTTCTGGACCCCTTTCTCTCTCATGTTTAGCCCCATTGCGTTTTAGATTTTAAGACGCTCGCCCCCTTTACTTTGGCGATTTTAAGAACTTTCGCCCCATTTCTGACAATTTTAAGAACTTTCGTGCCATTTAGGTGTCGATATTTTCCTGGCGAGCGATAGCGAGCCTGTAATTTAAGAGGAACTGGCCTTTGGCCGGGACATTTTTCTACCGAAAAATGTACAAATTTATCTTGAAAGGGGATCTAGGGGGTGTAATTTTAAGTTTGATGGAGGTCTAGGGAACAAACTAAATACCTCCCCTTGAAAAGGAACACTAATGAATGATGTTAAAATAATACAATGGCACATCATTATGCAGAGTACTATGCTTACCAAAATATTGCCATACACAAGTTTATTATTCACTAGACGGGTGTATCCCACGAACGTAAACAAATAAATAATAAGAGGTTTTCGAAGGCTAAATTTTCATCAACACGTGAAATAATAGAAAAAGATAGTGCAGACACCTCTATAAACTAGCGATCTAGTAACCTAGTGACCTAGTAAACTAGCAATTACATGTAATTATGACAATATTCAGTTTTTAATTATTGTCACAATTATTGGGATTGCCTTAGAAAAAATAAAGTTAAAGCATGTCTATGATTGTGTAATTTAATATATTAATTTCACTCCCAACACCAAACAGTTCCCAACGACATTAATGAAAGCATTAATGCATGTGCATCAATCAATTCACTTCAACATTTATCCTTGATAGATGTGTCTTGCCCGCAGTAGTAATGTATTGACAGTCTCTATTAAGGTTCACTTTTTGGTCGATTATTTCATAAATTTATTATTATTTTTTTAATTTCCTCCCTAGACCTCCCATCAAACTTTAAAACAAAACGTCCAATAGATCCCCCTTCTAGATTAATTTGTACATTTTTCGGTAGAAAAATTTCCCGGCCGAAGGCCTACTCTTTCAAAATTACAGGCTCATTATCGTTCGCCTGAAAAAAATCGACATCTAAATAGCACGAAAGGTCTTAATATTGACAAAGAAATGGAGCGAAAGGTCTTAAAATCGCCAAACTAACGGAACGAACATCTTAAAATCTCAAAATTATAATGCTAAACATGAGGGAGAAGGGTGTCAAGAAAAAACGACTCATCTCCCCTTAAGATGGTATATACAGATGACGGCCCCAAGTATTTGCCGCAGAGGACCTTGAAACGGGAGTCGACCGCAAGATGACTTTCGATATTGTGCTTTAGCTATCAGATCACCGAGGGAGAGGCAGGATTGTGTACCATTGGATAGTTTACTTTTTGCCTCCGTGTGCGCAAACAGAAGAAGAAAACTGCGTAAAGGGGGTGTCACACGAGCCCTTTTTCGAGCAATGTTTACGGGCAATTATGATCAGGAAGCTTAAAGAATTACACTTCATCAGAATTCCGCCGCCTAACATAGTCTAGCTTCAGTCTAGTTGCCGATACCAGTGCAATAAAGTCCCCCAAAATACGAGAAAAAACTTGCCCATGGAAAATTGACAGAGAAAGCGCTCGTGTGATAGCGGATTAAGGGAAGATTTCCACTTGAGGGATTTTTTTAATTACCCCTTTCTCCCTCATGTTTAGCCTCATTGCTTTAAGATTTTAATTAGTTAGGCGATTTTAAGAACTTTCGCCCTATTTATGTCACTTTTAAGACCTTTCGTGACATTTAGGTGTCGATTTTTTACTGGCGAGCGATAGCAAGCCTGTAATTTAAGAGGAACTGGCCTCCGGCCTGGACATTTTTCTACCGAAAAATGTACAAATTTATCTTGAAAGGGGTTCAAGGGGGTGTAATTTCAAGCTTGATGGAAGTCTAGGAAACAAACTAAAAACCTCCCCTTAAGGCTAGTTGTAAAGAAATCAAAAGGCTTCACTCCTGACCAAAAGCATGGACTTAGACTACAGACCGCTTTGTATCTGCTGACAGTATCGTATATCACATGGATAGACATCAACATTATGTAACTCGCCGCTGACCTAAAATAGAATGGAAAAATATATGTACTTGTATTATCGGTTACAAAATATATGTACTTGTATTATCGGTTACAAAATATATGTACTTGTATTATCGGTTACAAAATATATGTACTTGTATTATCGGTTACAAAATATATGTACTTGTATTATCGGTTACAAAATATATGTACTTGTATTATCGGTT
Source organism: Paralithodes platypus (assembly GCA_032716605.1). NCBI lineage: Eukaryota > Metazoa > Arthropoda > Malacostraca > Decapoda > Lithodidae > Paralithodes > Paralithodes platypus. Next base: position 27,122,522 of record CM064522.1, on the reverse strand, counting down.
ACAAAATATATATACTTGTATTATCGGTTACAAAATATATGTACTTGTATTATCGGTTACAAAATATATGTACTTGTATTATCGGTTACAAAATATATGTACTTGTATTATCGGTTACAAACTTGCGTGTCTACAAAGGAAAACTTTATATTATCTGTCCACTAACACAATGCATTTCAGAAAAGTATGCATCTCTAATACGAAACTGGGAACCAAGAATGCACCATTTATAAGATTGTCATGGAAGGGGTTACTTAGTTGGGCATTAATTTAAGAATATGCTATAGAGTTAATGCATAATCAAGACAGTCTGGTATCAATGAAAGGGATGTGTCGAATGCAAGGTATTATTGAAGTTAGGGTATACAAGACAATCATTTCATAATCACGGTAGGATGAAAAGTCTTGTTTGAGGCCAGATCATTTTCGAGTTAGGATACTTAAGGGGGCCCACCTCGCTTTTGTTTTCTCTTTCTCTCCCTCTCTCTTTGGCTTTTATCCATTTGGTCCCATTCAGTCTATTGTTTTAAGACATTTATCCCCATCCAGGTGTTAATATTTTCCTGGCGAGCGGTAGCGAGCCAGCATATAATTATATTTTATTTTTGACAGCAAGCTAAATTTGTAAATTTTTCGATAAAAAATGTCTCTGGTGAAGCCGGATTTCTCCATACAATGCTGGCTCGCTATCGCTCGCCAGGAAGAAATTGACGCCTGGATGGGGATAAACGTCTTAAAACAGTTGGTTGAATGGGGCCGAATGGATACAAGCCAGAGAAAGAGAGAAAAGGAGAGAAAGATAAAAAAGCAGGTGATCCCCCCTTATGGAAGTAAGGGTGGATCAAATATGGTGGAGTAAATAACTGGTACTTGTGATACCCAATGTGGATAACTAGTAAATAACTGGTACTTGTGATACCCAATGTGGATAACTAGTCAATAACTGGTACTTGTGATACCCAATGTGGATAACTAGTCAATCCACAAGCAAAATATTCGAGGTTGGATGAAAAACCTTGCTTGAAGCCAGATGATTTTCGAATTAAGGGGAGATGGGACGTTTTTCTGGTCCCCCTTCTTCCTCGTGTTTTCAAATTATAAGACGTTCGGCCCATTAGTTTGGCGATTTTAAGACCTTTCACTCCATTTATTGTCAATATTATGACTTTTCGTGTCATTTAGGTGTCGATTTTTTCCTGGCGAGCGATAGCGAGCCTGCAATTTAAGAGAAACCGGCCTTCGGCCGGGACATTTTTCTGCGGAACAATTTACAAATTTATCTTGAAGGAGGGTCTTGGACGGATTTTTTTTAAAGCTTGATGGAGGTCTTGGGAGGAAACCAATACAATAAATAATAAGATACATAAATGAGCAAATAAAATCGACCCATCTCCCCTTAGGATAATTATGAAAGTGAGGGTAGATCCGAGATGGGGGAGTAAACAATTGGTTTGTGTGGTGCCGAATATGGAGGGAGGCTGGGCTATTGTCTGCTGGTGGTGGGGGTACAGGCTTGGGCAATAGGGAGAGGCACCCTTCCTTTATCAGTATAGACAGAGGGAAAAGTGACAGGAGAAGGGAAGGAGAGGGAGAAACAGAGAACGTGAAGGGCATTGGTCAAGGAGAGACTGTAAAAGAAATTGAGTATGACATTGCATGTTACTTAATAATGCAATATCTATTGTTTTCAAAGCTTAGAGTTCAAAACTGGCTGCTAAAGATATTGCGTATACAAGGTAAGGAACACAAAATAATATCTGAACACATGTACAAAAGTAATGTATCGACCCAGGTCTCTCCGAGAATAGGTATTGTTCTAATCAGCTTAACACATTGTACAGTATGTGTGCGTACATAAGGGCGCACAGATACAATCGGGTTTGGACACATATGTACAGTATGATGCAAATATACGTATTGTATAATATGGTTTGTCAGTTTATGTTTTGTAAGTGTGCATTAGACAGTAAATAGCTAAATATATAATATAATACACTAATCTAAAGTATGTGTTACTATTTTAAGTAATCAACACGGCATGATTAACATGTGGGTAGGAACCGGGTACGGATAGTAGGAGGTACGTGTTGCACGGGAAGGACGGGAAAGTGAGGAATGGAGGATAAATGTCAAACGTGCTAGAACGATTAACAGAAAGGAAAGGGAGACAAACTATACCCTGTTCATCTTAAGGGGGGTCACAGGGGTTTTTTCTCTCCTGTTCTCTCTTTCTCTGGCTTGTATCTATTCGGCCCCATTCAGCCTACTGTTTTAAGACGTTTGCTCCCATCCAGGTGTCGATTTTCTCCTGGCGAGCGGTAGCAAGCCAGCATATTTTGTTTAAAGTTTTTGACAGCAGGCTAAATTTGTACATTTTTCGATAGAAAAATTTCTCCGGCGAAGCCGGATTTCTCCATACAATGCTGGTTCGCTAGCGCTCACCAGGAAGAAATTGTCACCTGGATGGGGATAAACGTCTTACAACAGTAGGTTTAATGGGGCCAAATGGATACAAGTCAGAGAAAGAGAGAAAAAAAGCCTGTCACCCCCCTTAACTGGGCGAGAACTTCCATCCTCTAGCAGACAATTTCCTGACATTTAATTGCAGAATAAGACACTATTGGATCTCAGCTTCACATGACTACTTTGTGTTCATAATTGATGACATTTTCAATCTTCGAATTCATTGCGCATGCATAACAGTAATTAAGTAAAGGACATGACTAATATGTATCGCCCTTTTAACCCCTTCAGACTCATATGACGCAGAGGTTGGCAGATTAGCAATAAGAAATAGAGTTCTCTCACTCTTATAATTACCTCTCCAAAATTAGTTTTCTGCCCACAGCTAACTCAAAGACAACTGCAGAGGTTGAAGTAACTATACTAAAGGTTTGTAAATACCCCTGATGGTAATAAAGGCTTTAAAGTATCCCTAATAGGCTCAACATGCGTCATATGTCGGAGAGGGTTAAGATGGATAGCGCGTGGAAGTCATTAATCGAAACATAAAAGAAATTGGTTTATATAGTTGATTCATTATGAAAAGCGGACTAATTGGGTGGAAAGGAAGCACAAGAAAGAGCTTGAATTTTGTATTTGTATATCTTTTCGGGCTACGCAAAGTCCATCTGCAGAAAGATAGTAGTTTCTCTGAAGATGGGTTCTGTGCTTCCTCCCAACCATTTTATCCAGATAAGTATAATTATATTTTACCAATATTGGGAAACGAACTATACGTGAGAGAGGGAGAGAGCCGAGAAATAAAGCGAAGCACAAAGGCACTTGTGATTAACAAAGAAAGGTACAAGGAGATCAGAAGAATGAAGGAACGATCGTATCAGTACAGGCAGGGAAAAACTGACAGGAGAGAAGATGCGGGGAAAGAAACATTAACCTATAAGGAGAATTACTGTTTTTTTTAGGGGTATGGTACTTATGAATTAAAGTTTGATCGTAATGCAGTCAGGTAAGCTCTGACCTTGTGGTTTATTTATAGATCTTGTTTTCTGTTTTTGTTTAAGGGGAGGTTTTTAGTGCGTTTCCTAGACTTCCATCAAACTTGAAATTACACCCCCTTGACCCCCTTTCAAGATAAATTTGTAAATTTTTTGGTAGAAAAATTTCCCGGCCGAAGGCCGGTTCCTCTTAAATTACAGGCTCGCTATCGCTCGCCAGGAAAAAATTGACACCTAAATGGGACGACAGGTCTTAAAAGTGACATAAATGGGGTGAAAGTTCTTAAAATTGCCAAACTAATGGGGCGAACGTCTTAAAATCTCAAAAGCAATGGGGCTAAACATGAGGGAGAAAGGGGTAAAGAAAAAAATCCCTCAAGTGGAAATCTTCCCTTAATACGAAATGTAGTCATTATAGAGGATGCCGGGGAAAAAGTGTATACAATGAAAAGCACTCATTATTTGCCAGTTCAATGCTTAATACCATAATAATACTCAAGTCTGATCTTCGGCAGCCTATTTTTGGATATAATAGTGACATAACTGTTAGAATCCTTGATTACATTAAATACACGTGCAGGTTGGTAGGAGATCCCAGTAACATGGATGCTGATGAATGTAAAGTAGACCCATAAAAGTAGACATATAATTATTATAGACAATTTCGGAGATCATTGCCAACTATTCTCCGACTAATCTCCTAGACTATCTCAATGACTTATTTAACATATACGATAAACGGTCATGTACTCCGATTGATAGATCGAGGACTAGCTTACAGTGCAAATGCCACTCGTAGTAATAAATGGTAGCGCTTCGAGTTGGATTAATGTCACAAATGGTTTACCACAAGGATTAGTCCTCTAACTTGTTCTGTTCCTGATTTATATTAACGACATCGATAATGGGCTCTCATGCAGGATCTCAAAAGTTACTAGCGATACAAAAATTACAAGAAATTGTAAATTTGTAGCTGGACACACACCAGACACAAAGCAATTATCAAACTGGGCCCTGATCTGGCAAATATATTTTAATGTAGATTTATGCAAAGTGCTTCATACAGGTAGCAAAAATGATAAGGCAAAGTACTTGATGAATAACTTTCAACTTAAGAGTATCAAAGAAAGTTGCAATGTATCAATATTGTTCCAGGTTGTTTCAATACAGTGTCTAGGAAGTGCTGAAAGAAACTGTGCATAAACTCTATGTACACATTCATTGAGGAGAGCGTTAGTGACAACCGGAACTATCTGGGATGATTCTATGTATACCATTTAAAATTATTTTTACGTTTACATAAGCAAGAATTTATACCTCAAAATAACATGACACATGAGCACTTCTAATTATGCAGTCAACACCCATATAAATGATGTAAAGGAGCCTGGAGGAAGAAAAAGGCAAAGAAACGAATTACAGAGCTAGAAAACATTACAGGATTATTGGAACGGAAATAATTATGAACTGCACTGTCAAAGAGAAATGTCCTGTGAGTTCTCCTGTCGCCTGTGTTCCCCGAGAGCAGTGAACCTTTGAGAGTGAGACAATGGAGCCTAGGACACACGGGTGAACTCTCATTACGTGCACAACAATACTTCTGTGTACACATTGTCTGGCACTCACTGGGTTATTAGTCACAGCGGGACATCAATAGCAGGACTGGCACAACTTATACCCCTGGCTTATAGAGTTGCAAGAATGAGTTTGTTTTTGTTTTCGTTAATTAGCGTTATCAGAATGGGGTGCAGTCACTTTACCCCCTGATATTTACTCCCCCCCCCCCAACCCTCTCCCTTCCCTCTGAATTAATTCACTTATGACAAATCCCACTTGTTTTTTGTTTTATTGTTTTTTTCATTATACAAAGCAGATCAGTGTCAGGTTAGGTGTACAATTGCCATCAGTATGCCCTAGACATTTGAATTGAGCTGTATCGAACACAAACAAGCCACAAGAATGTTATGTTAAAGTGTAAGCTGATCCGTACAGTGAACAGTACTTGTGTTTAAACTTGACCATTGCTAACTGGGTATACAATTATGGCACTAAATTGATCTGTATAAAGTCTGAAAGCTAAATTTTCATCTCTAAGCAAATTCACTTCCCTCTGACTATTTACATTATCCTCGCATAGTTCGAACCACTTCACTGAGTTCGGCCATCTTCCCCTTACCTGAAGGAAGAGTTGGTTAAGGTCCGTTAATGCTCCGATTTCATAACCTGCAATGATAAATTATCCCAAGGTTAGCTAGAAAACAAGAACTAAACACACAATTATTCAACTAACAGTTTCTCACTAAGCTAAAGCATTTAAGAAACCCTTGCCACCACACTAAGGGATAACAAGGTCAATCACTATAGTCTATTTTTGTCCAGCTGATGGTAAATTGAATCCCTTAGTAGCTGAATTCTCGATACTTAATGGAAATATATGAAGCTATGGCTGTGTCGTATTAATGGCAAGTTTTCATAATTAACACCATATTTCGCTACAATATCTACCTTATAGCCGAGTAACAAAGATAGAAACATTACAATTTACCCTCAGCTGGAACAAATTAACTATAGGAGCAGGTAAGATCGCGACCTCACTCGAGCTGGGATACGCAACAGTTGGGGTACACTCTTTGGTCATCTGGTGTACTTAAGTTGATCAGTGGTGTACACAATTTGGTCAGCTAAGGTTCACATTATGGCTAGCTGGGGTGACAAATTGATCAGTGGTGTGAACAATTTGGTCAGGTGTGGTACTCTAGTTGGTCAGCTGGCCTGTACAATTTAGTCAGCTGGGGTGAACAATTTGGTAAGCTGGAGTGAGTTATTACTTAGCTTATCTCAGAGTGAAAATATGTATATTAACCAGGACAGCAATAATGAGCCTCTGGATCTATGAGAGAATATGAGTTGAGCTGGTCATAACAAAAAACTGGTCTACAATTTGAGGTAATCGAAATGATCGAGTATTGTTTAAGCTGCGAAGGGAGGCGCTCCTTGGTGTGTGTGAGCACGGTCAGGTTCATAGTGATAGTGAGCGTGAGTTGTGTACTCCTCCTTGCCTGTGTGTGTTTTATAAAATTGTCAAAATGTCAGTATTTCCTCAGAATTGCGTAGATACTAATGTAGTAATGGGAAGACCTCAGTATTAACATTTGTTGGCATGTTCCTATTGACTCAAGTATAAAGTTTTATTTGACTAAGTAAATTCCTGGCAATAGTTCCTGAACACACTTGCGGGACATTCGTGTTTCATTTAATTTATCACCTCTCTCCTTTGTTACTAACCCATCTGTCCCCTACTAACTTCCTAATCCTGCCACGGACATTAGTTCCAGGGCAGTAATTCCCTTTCCAATGTTCCCTTACCCACTCTAAACCACTGTTTGGACACTTGATCCTCAGTGTTTTGGAGGACAAGCAACCTAGAAGGGTCACTAGATCTGTTGTTGCTCCAACTCCTACCACAGCATACCAAAGAATTTGTGGAGGGAATGAGTAAGTGGTTTGAGTCATATCCTGAGACTAACTCAATAAATACTTTCTATCAAGATCTAACAAGATATGCTGAACAGCAAATCTCTCATAAAAAGACAACAAACAAACAGCAATCAAACAAGAAAAAAAACAAAAATAATAGGGGAAACAAATACCGTTCAAATGCCAAGGGTGGAATCTGGCAAAGGTGGTACAGGGATGATAAAGAGGTACAAAATACCACCAATTTGTTAAAAACTGCTACACAAATTTGGAAGGGTAATAAAACTGGTGAAAACTTTGAAAATATAAAAATCTGTGGTCAAAGGGCCCATCAGGCTAAAATTAAAGCAAGGGAGAAATTCTGGTTAGACTTCTTAAATCACACAAATAAAGATACATCCATCAGTGTTGTGTGGAGGAAAATAAATATTGCAAGGGGGAAAACTAACCAAGCTGCAGCACATCCCCACCCTCAGGAATATGCTCAAACCCTTATGGATGAATGGGCCTCTGCCTCCACCTACAGTAATCTGACTCTCAGAGTTAGGAATAAGCTAGGACCCAACCTGCCGGATTTTCGCCAACAAGTAGACGAAGCAATAGCCATTAAGGATGACTCGTGTAAAGATATAAACACTTACGAGCTCCAAAGAGCCCTATCCAACAACAAAAGTAGTGCCCCAGGGGAGGATGGGATAACATATCCCATTCTACGTGCAATGACAGAGGTTGCAGGCAATCCATTGCTGGATTTCTTTAACCTTAGCTATCGCAACAGTGTCATCCCTCCTGACTGGAAAAGAGCTGTCATAATTCCTGTACCCAAGGCTGGTTCTGTTACAGCCATGAGACCTATATCACTTCTTTCTTGTTATTGCAAGACAATTGAAAGGATTGTCCTTAATAGGCTACTGCACAAAATAGAGTCACAATTGAGCCCGCATTTGAATGGCTACATCAAAGGCAGAAGTACAATGTCCTGTATCACATCATATCTCTCTAACCATAGGTGTAACTTTACTGTATTTTTAGATTTAAAGGGTGCATTTGATGTAGCAAACAGGGATGTAATACTTTGCGAGTTGGCGAAAATGGGTGTAAAAGGTAAACTATTGGGCTGGATCAAGGAATACCTCAGCAATAGAAGTGCATATGTCGTCTTTCAAGGTAAAAAGTCTGAAGTACGTAAGCTTGAGCTGGGTACACCACAGGGGGGAGTATTAAGTCCAATACTATTCAACATATTAATGCACATTATTGTTAGACTCAAATTTCCCAGAGGAGTGATCTGTGAAAGCTATGCTGATGATATTTTGATCCAGGCCGATAGTCACAGGGACATGCAACGTGCCCTAGACTTGGTAGGAGAAGCTTGTGACCAATTAGGCCTGGTAATATCAACAAACAAAACAAAAGCCATAACAAAAGGTTGGAATCGTAACAAGCCTCTACATCTTCATGGTAATGTACTGGAGAGGGTAGACTATTATAAATATCTGGGAGTGTATGTTGGGGGACTACAGGGTAATAATGCTGAATTTAATCATGTAATGACCACCTGTAAAAGACGACTAAGGCCCCTTAAAGTAATGTCATGGAAAGGCTTGGGTGCCTCCATCACTATCCTCAGGACCATGTACATTGCCTATATTAGATCAGTAATTGACTACCATGCACCTGCTCTCTCCTGTCTACCTGCTAATCAGATCGAAAAACTTGACAAACTGCAAAATGAAGCCATGAGACTTATTTTTGGATGTCCGAGAAATGTCAAGGTAAAAAATCTTAGATATGAGTTAAATCTATCGTCCATCACTGATAGAATAAAAGAAACAAATATGATAATAGGCATACGAACACTGAGAGACGACAGAGAAACACGACCTAAGACTGCACTAATGGAGCTACTTAGAATAGATGACTTAAAAGGCAGGGACTGGCCACATGTAACTGCTGCTGACATTCTTGACTACCAGCTTACAGACTACTATATCGGTGACTGGCAACTGACTGACCCCACCCCGCCCACCCAGCTTACAGACTACCATCCAGATGACCGGCAATTGAGTGTCCCCCTTCCGCCCTGGGAAGAGGCCACTATTGAGATTATAGTGACACAACTCGACACAAAAAAGTCTGAGATCCCGTCCTACGCTCTGAAGACAAACTTTATGTCACTAATAGAAGATATGACAGATGAGAACACTGATCAGGTATACTGTGACGGCTCACTTAACACCGTAACTGGGAGGGCAGGAGCTGCCATCACAATTATGAGTGGTGGCAACTTTGCTCAGGAAGACGATGAACTATCCAGGCTACAGGACTGGGCCTCCTCCACTCAAACTGAGCTGGTGGCAATAGCGATGGGAATTGGGAGTATCTTTCGAAGGGGAAAGAATATTCTTATCCTATCTGACAGCAGGGCGGCCTTGGAAGCTATCTCTAGCCCCCAACCCACCTATCCTTTCCTTGTACAAGATATCAGACGGGGGATAAAATGTGTAGGGGAGAAGGGGCTAGGGGTCAAATTTGCCTGGATTCCTTCACATGTAGGCATCCCAGGCAATGAAAGGGCAGATAAGCTTGCCAAGGAGGCCTCAGAGAAAGAAGAACCTGATCATATTCTTGAACTGTCATTGAAACAAATGAGAACTATAATTAAAAAGACACAAGAAGAAAGAGTGGATGAAGACAGAGCTAGACATCATAATACCAGCCGATCTATAAACTACTACAATAAAGTAGCATTTACGACCAAATACACCTATGGTAAACATACAACGAGTAGGTGGGTAGACTCAGTACATGCAAGAATTAGGCTTGGCTATTGTTATCCATGGCAGCTGAATTGGCAGGTAGAAGAAGAGCACAGGCAATGTAGGGTTTGCAGAGCTCCCAACAAACACTCTCTCGAGCACTATATCCTGGAATGCCCAATGATTAGGGAATACAGGAATAATCAGTTAACCACAATTGAGGATCAAGCAATATACATGCTAAAGAATAACGTAATCAATAACATACTAAAAAAACACAAGAACTTTGCCCCCCCACAATAATATGTACTGTAAACATGAACATGAACCTTATAAGTATGCACCCCTTGCCCTCCACACATCTCTTCTTTCTTACAAGGTCACACTTAAACCCTTTGTAACGCCCTCTACACGATTTCATATTTTCATTGATCATGTCACACTTATAATATCAGTCAGTATTTCTTTACTTATCACTGCTATTCTCATTTAATAGATTGACAATGTACAGTATATACATATCCCTCTGAGCCTCTAACACAGCTTTTATTTAAATAATCTGTTAAGTGCCAATTCATATCCTTTTGCAAGCCAATATACATGACCCTTGCATATGTAAGCAACATAATTGTCCTCAATATTCTTTGCTAATGGTTTGATCTACAATTAAGTACCTTCGGATATGCGGCATATCCATCCCGGAGGACTACTAGTATCTTCCTTCTGAATATTGTTTTGCTACTAAACTTAATTGAATCTTGATCTTTAAGCTCTTCATAAGACAGTGTAATCTTCTCTAGACTGCAGTTGACAACCATGCCTTGCTGCCCCACTTTAGACCCTTACCATCCAAAATTGCCAGACCATCATTAAAACATTCTCCATTACCAAATTTGATATTCAATTCACCCAGACTCATCTGATTCGTCCAGACTGGTAGAGGCGGTGGGGTATGCCGGCTCGTCCACAGCCCAGCCTCCATGCCACTTTTGACCGATCAGAGCTTCTGAATCTCACTTCACCAAATTAACTTTTACCACCCAAAATTAATTATCTTTTGCCTTACCACCCATTTTTATCTCCAAGCCTTCTTGACGTGCCATACTGAGGCTCTCGGAAAATGTGTCTCAATACCAACAGTGCCTCCCCTAAACCCCCAAACTAAAATCAACAACTCACGCAAGTTGGGTCAAGCCCCGACACTCTTTATGCTCCTACTTTTTCACTTTCTCTCTTACTACACCAATAAAAACTTCCCTTCTTTCACCCTCACCCACCTTTTCTATATTCATTCATTCATTCATTCATTGCACGTATACAGTTTCCTTCCCTACTTATTGATATGTTGTGTCAGGTACGATGAAGCGATACTGCCGATATCTGTAGACTTGCGTTGAAATTCAAACTTTCCCTTTCAAGATTTTTTTTTTTTTTTTTTTTTTTTTTTTTTTACTACCATATTTATCTTCAGTACTATCGCTGGCCTTAAACAACTTATTTATATGTAGTATGTCCCACCCTCCCCAACACATACACACACACACACACCTCCCCTCTCACACTTTCCTCCTCCCTGGAGTACCTTACCTCCTCCTCCTCCCCCCCCCCCTACTCCTCCTCCTCTCCCGCCCATTCCTCTACCTCCTACAGAACCCCTAACCATACTGCTGTATTGTCCTCAATATTCTCGGCTAATGGCTTGATGTACAAGTACCTCCGGATATGCGGCACTGTCCCTCCCGGAGGACCACTTGCACCTTCCCTCCGAATATTATTTTATGGAAATAAAATAATTTGAATATGAATCTGAATCTGTGTGGCTGTGTGTTTTGGGTGCTGGGGCAATGCCTTCTCTATACATAATTATGTATAGAGAAGGCATTGGCTGGGGTCTGGTGACTGGGTCACGACGGGTAGGGTCCCTCTAGGATGTTTAAGAAGGGACATACACACTCACACACCTCCCCTCTCACACTTTCCTCCTCCCTGGAGTACCTTACCTCCTCCTCCTCCCCCCCCCCCCCCCCCCCTACTCTCCCACCCATTCCTCTACCTCCTACAACCCCCCTCCCTCTCTCCCATAACCACACACCCTACTAAATATTATATTACTATCGGCATGTAAACTTCTCCACTGGTCATATTGCGCTAACTATCCCCTCAATAACCATTATTGTAATAAGAATTTGAACCATGTAACTCATCTTTGTAAAATATTTGTATTACTATAATTCCATTATAACTTCGGTAGTTGGTAATATTAGTCACATTATGTATGTGACTCTTGTATTCAGCTAACTATGACCTCAATAACCGTTGATGTAATGAAGAATGTGAAGTGTCCCTCATATGATTGTAATATATTTGTGGTACTATTATTGCATAATAATTAATGTAGTTCGAAATATTAGTCACATCTTGTATGTAATAATTGTATTCAGCTACCTATGATCTCAATAACCATTGATGTAAGAAAACATGAATAGCCTCCTCATATGATTGCACTAGTTTTGTAGTGCTATTATTTACCTGTCAATTAATAATTCAGTCATTTTTTTTTTTTTTTTTTTTTTCATGAGCACGTATATACAGCATATGTGGCAATCAAATGAGGAAACTATAATAACACCAGACGACGATACTGTTGCTACAGTAGAATAATGGCTCTTTGAGCAGTATGTATTGCCTTACCAGTGGTTGTCCCCTTATTATTATTATTATTTTATTATTATTATTGAAATACCACAGGAACGAAAATTCCTGGGAGCGAAACTTCCACCCCCAACGAGATCCCTCTCTTTCTACCACCTCCCTCCACATGTTACACGTCTCGTTAATCACAGTCTTCTAATATACAAATCACATTTCCTTACCCCCTGACATTCTTGAAATACTCACTAAGTATATTCAATTAGATACCAACCATGCAGACTATAATACGTTCGTTGTGTGTGGGTACGAGGCGATCTCAAGACACCTTAGCTCCCAGTGCACAACGAACCCGATCATGATTATGTCCGCCTGTATTAAATTATGTATTATGTTGATTTATACCATTGCCTATTTTTGTAATAATTGTATTCAGCTAACTATGATCTCAATAATCATTGATGTAATGAAAATATGAATAGTCTCCTCATACGATTGCACTAGTTCTGTAGTGCTATTATTTACAACCTGTCAATTAATAATTCAGTCACTACAAGCTTGCTTGCTTGCTTGCTTTTTTTTTTTTTTTTTTTTTTTTTTTTTTTTTTTTTTTTTTTTTTTTTTAATGAAATACGTATATACAGACCATGTGACAATTAAATGAGGAAACTATAATAACGCATCTGAATAATGCCAACCTGACTTATAAACACAAATATGAATGTAACCAGACGACGATGCTGTTGTTTCAGTGGAATAATGGCTCTTTGAGCAGTATGTATCGCCTTACTAGTGGTTGTCCCCTCACAGGATGGGGGGCGCTGCTCAATAAACTCGCCCCTCGGGGCAAAATCAAATCTCTCTCATATATATATATATATATATATATATATATATATATATATATATATATATTAACAACCTTGATGTAGGAATAACTAGCAAAATCAGTAAATGTACAGATGACACTAAAATGGGAACACTCCAAATAGATTTAGACATATTACACAAATGGGTAGTAAACTGGCAGATGAAGTTCAATGTAGGTAAATGCAGTGTAGTAAAATTGAGTAAATCGATAGGAAATGCAGTATACAAATTCGATAACGTGGATATAACTAACTCAAATAATGAAAAAGACTTGAGAATCATCGTCAACTGTGATTTGAAACCAAGAAATCAATGCATCAGTGTTCGAAATAAGGCAAATAGAGTTCTTGGATGTATATCTAGAAGTGTGAGTAACAGAACAGCAGACGTAATCTTGAAATTTTATCTAGCGTTAGTGAGACTACACAATGAATTATGCTGTTCAAAATTGGAGTCCCTATTAGAGAATGAACATAGATTCCTTGGAGAGAGTACAACTAAGAATGACAAAAAATAATCTATAATATTAGAAATCTTCCATATGAAGACAGGTTGAAGAAGCTAGGCTTACATTCGTTAGAAAGACGCAGAGTTACATATGATATGATAGATATGATAGAGGTGTTCAAGTGGGTAAGTGAGATAGGCTAAATGCAGGGGATATGAAAGATGTACTGAAGCTCAGCGATAGCGAGAAAACTCAAACAAATGGTTTCAAATGGGATACTTTTCGTTTCAAGAAATATAGGCAAATACTGGTTTGGTAAGAGTTGTATATACCTGTGGAACAGGCTACCTAGCGCCATAGTGCGATAAAGAATGATAGAGAGCTTCAAAATACAATTAGATAGACATATGGACAAGAGGGGTTGGGAGAAGAGGGATCTGCCTTGTGTGGGCCAATCGGCTTTATGCGGGCTCCCATTTTCTGATTTTTTCTTCTTTTCTGTGTATGAAGGAGACAAAAGGCAGGTTACTAAGCTATAATACCATATACATATCTCTCTTATTGATACCTTTCATCCACTTAAAACACCTCTATCATTATTTCCTCTACATATTCGTCTTTCTAGCAATATAATAGCAATATTAACTAATAAGTCAGTCAGTCACAACTAATAATTATTATAATTTTTATAACACACACACACAAACACACACATTATATATATATACAGTATATGTGTGTGTGTGTGTGTGTGTGTGTATTAGAGTATACAATGGGTGAAGCATTAGAACAAAAATAGATTATTGGTGAGTGGGAGGAGTATAATCTGTGATTAGAGGACCAGGTGGATCCTCTAATCACATTTAATTGGTACCATTGACTGCCTTGGTCCTTTAACTACAAT
>CM064522.1:26997777-27107857 GCA_032716605.1 Paralithodes platypus | reverse complement strand
ATGCACCCATCTGCACCTGGAGAGCAAAAGCATGCATACAAACCTCAAGTTTGACGACAAAGCTAAGAATTAGTTATATAGCCTAACAATACATTAATGGTCCTAAGGTGTCCAAAATGTACAGCATAATACTTGGTTAGTGTTGCAACAAAGGCATAAGCACTGTGGGCCAGCACTACGGCACCCGAAACAGTGATCCCCGTTGTCACCATCAATAGACGAGGCACCTTCAATGCTCACTAGGACCAATTCTGATTTCTAATTTACATCAAACGACCTCGATGAGGGGTTCTCACCTGTACAATCTCAAAATTTGCTGGACGATGACAAAAATTGCAAAATAGCGTACTCTCAAAAGAACAAGTTGACGATATGCAAACACAATCTAGATAAATTGTCAGGTTGGGCCCAAATTTGGCAAATGAGTTTCAATGAGGATGTAAATGTAAAGTACTACCATATCGGATTACCTAAATGGAGAAAGCAAACTATTCGATGAAGTTGCACTCAGCTTAAGCATGTAGACAGAGAAACCGAGCTGCGAGGTAACAATATCGAGTAACCTAAAAACCGAGTCAACATTGTTCAGAAGTGGTAAGGAAGACTAAAAACAAAATAAGTGGCTTTATAGGCAGGTCATTTGAGCATAAATCCAAAGAAGTTATCCGAACCCTTTACAATTCCTTAGTCCGCCCTCTTCGGGAATACTGCGTTCAATCCTGGTGCCCCTGATACCAAAAAGATATAAACAAGGTAGCCGAGTTCAAAGTAGAGGACCAAAATGATACCTAGCCTAAAGAACCAAACCATACGAAGAGCTTCTTAGAGAATTAAATCTATTTCCTTTAACCCAGCGCAGATTAAGAGGTGACTTAATTCAAGAGTTCAAAATCATCAAAGGCATCGACAATATGAACTCTAGTACGTACTTCACTATCGACCAATCTAATTTCACCCGGGGGAAGGGTTGCAAAATTATTGGTTAAACTTTAGACTCACACTGAATCTAAGAATGTCTTCTTCAGGGGGGCGAGTTGTCAACTTGTGGAATGGGATTCCGCGAAAAGTTATAGACTGCATCACCGTTGATTCATTTAAACTCCGCCTAGACAAATATCTGACATCAAACCTGCGACTGACTGCGTTTGTAAATGAATAACTTTATTGAATCCCCCCCTCAGTTAATAACCCATATGTCCCCTACTAACTTCCTAATCCTGCCACGGGACATTAGTTCCAGGGCAGTAATTCCCTTTCCAATGTTCCCTTACCCACTCTAAACCACTGTTGGGGACACTTGATCCGCAGTGTTTTGGAGGACAAGCAACCTAGAAGGGTCACTAGAACTGTTGTTGCTTAATTTCCTTTGTACTCCTTTGTACTCACCCTGTTAAAAGCGACCCCAGGTCAACCCTGGGCTGTACACAACCATTCTCTCCAGACGGGGGACAGTGAAAGGTGAAGATATATAAATATAAATGGAAGGTAACATATCATTAAAATGGAAGCAATGGTGCCCACTAATTAACATGGCTAGGAACTCGCTAATAGGAAGGCTAAGCAAGGGGGAATGCTAGGTCGTGGTACACATACAAACGACTGGGGCCTATCAACACGATTATTTATGTTACGTAAAATGTTAGAAAAACTTCAAAGTATGTCAAAATTTTTAATTGATTATGCAAATTGACACTGCTTCACGTTACATAGTAAATGCGGTACACCAATACAGTTTTTAATAATCCATCGGTTTTTAAGTTGATTGCCTCAAAGCGGGACCATCAAACACGCTCTCGCCGGGATACAATAAGTTATTCCACAAGTATTCTTCTGGTACCATTAAAAATGCCAGTTGCAAATTATAATTAATACACAATAAACTCACTTTGGTATTACGTAAGCATAAATTCAAAACATGAATATGTCAAAATTAAAAGAAATCAATTTAATTATGAAAAATGGACCATCTCTAATTGCAAGAACTGTATCTATCGACTTAAAGGAATATAGACTATATATCATTTGATTATCAGTCTATCACAGTACTTCATCTCTGTGACGTAACTGGCGTGGTGATAAAGAAAAAGGATGTTGTTATATTTCTCTTGTAAAGAAAATTACTCATTTCCCTCTAAACTACTCTTATAGCCAATGGTCATGGTAATTGTGGCTAATAATTAATACAAATGGTATAGCCCTGCTCATAGAATAAGTAAAAAAGTGATGGTTAAATCGAACATTAATTGTACAGCATAATACTGTACGGTATAACTAATATATATATATATATAAATATATATCATAGATATATATTATATATTATAAAATATTATATATTATATATATATATAATATATATAATAAACTCCTCAACCTTTCTTAATTGGTATGGATCCTTTGTTGCTCTCTTCTCTTGTCTTCTCCTTCCACTTGCTCCCTCCAGTTTTTTCGTGGGCTAGAGGCTCTTCGTAAGGGTCACAGAACACGACCTTGGGAACTTCCTCCCTCGGTTTTTAATTCTTTTATTGGCTTGATCCTTTCAGTTGGCTGCCCGAGTCTGCCTGCCTTACACTCTTAATTGGAGACTGGCTGTTTTGTTGATACTGTATTCCTTTATTTCTAAGTTTCCTCACTAGACCTCCATCAAGCTTAACAAACAAAAACTATATCCCCCTTCACTATAAATTTGTATTAATCTCTATATGTAAAAAAATTCCTGGTCGAAATTATTTTCCTCTTGAAAATGTCATTCTCTCTTTTGCTCGCCATGTTAAAAAATCGAAACCTAAATGGCACGAAAGATCTTAATTATGTCAAATGAATGGGGCAAAGGATCTGAAAACGCCAAACTAATGAGGCGAAGGGTCTTGAAATGTCATAACTAATAGGGCTACACATTGATTTATCGGAAGTACTCTAAATAAACAACTGCATCCCCTTAATGTGTTTTTTTTTTTAACTTCCACTTCTAGAGTTGGCCTGCTTTCCTACTGAAAAGTTGCTTATTTGATATAACTGATTCATTTATCTTACGAGCACAAGCTATTCTTTCGTTTTTATTGTTTCTACTTTTCTTATATCCTTAAAACTATACTCTATGTTATTGTTTACATATTGTAGTTTTGGATGATACGAGACATTTGTTTTTGTGTTTGTGGCTGGTATTTATGTGATTATTTGGCTAACCGTTAAATCAAAATTGTTACTGATTTCGTCGCAGGACTGAAAAACACAACTATTTTACTTATAAGCATTGTACATGCATACATATTATATACTAACATCGCAGGAAAACGTTCTCTATAATATGGGTTTACAAATGCGTTTACGTGTCGGGATATTATCTTCATGCGGGATATATCCAGATTCTGTAATGAGTAATTATTTATATAGTTTTTATTATATCAGACCATGGTTGATAAGATCCCTGGCCCATCTAAGATTGTGGGTCCGAGTCTTTTCATTGCCGGGGCAATATACATTTATTTATGTAGGCTAACTCGTGTGTTTGTGGTGCATCCATCTTTATCTATTAATCTCAGAATGAAAGCTCACATTTCAATTTACTGTACCAACTGATAGTTGTACCAACAGTGAGAGTAGGGGCTTAGACATGGGGTCTGAATATACAAGAGAAAAAGAATGTTGGATTGTGTTGGAGATGAGCTTGCTTTAGGTGTATGTGTGGAATGACGCATATAGACAGATTGGAGGAAATGAAGAGGTATTGTGGAGAGTGGGAAAACAGGAACATTATCGGAAGAGTAGAAAGAAGGGTGCTATGCTGGTATGGACCTGTTGAACGAATGGGAGATGTAAAGTCTTACAAAGAGAATATATGAGTCCGACAAGGGGAAATAGATTGAGAGGAAGACCTCGGAGGAGATGGATAGATAGATGTGAAGAAAAACGTTGGAAGATAGAGAGATGGCTGAAGGAACGGCCAAGAGAAGTGGTGATTGAAATAGGAATGAATGGAAAATTAATTTTGTTGTCTAGGTGAATGAGGGAGACAAAAGGCAGAACGTCCTGTAGTAAATTCCTCCCCATAGTTGAAATAGTGACAAGGACCAAAATCTAGGGACGTTCGAGCCAAAATGCCTGGACACACGGAAAATGAAGCAATTCAAGTCCTAAGCAGAGGGAAAGAATGATTATGTGAGAGAGTTTCAGAGCTCATCTGTTTAATAGAATAAAAACTGAGATTAACATTTCAATCTTGGGTTGGAGAGTTGCACAGATTAGGCGTGGGATTGTGTTGCAAGACGGGCACCATTTACCGTTGGTCAAAGATGAAAGTATACAGTTTTTCGTTCTTCTATAGCCACACATAGTTTGTCATTTTGTCATCCTGGTAGCCATCGCTCATGATCCCGCCCACCTTATACAGGGTGGTTTAAAAAACGTGTTCCTGGACTTAGTTGTCAGACGGAAATATGAATATATTGCTCTATAATCTTTGACGTGAATATCACTTCGTAGATATTTAAAACACTTAATGTAATTGATAGATATACAAGAAAATGCGAGATTGAAAACGAAAATGAAAACTTCTACCTATATACGATATTTCAGTGGAAATACAGGTCCATTTTCACACGTGGTAATATGTGGCTAATAATGTCGGGTATGGTGATATCAATGTTGCATTTGGTTTGCAGGTGTTCTGCGTATAAAAAAAAAATAATAATAATAAATAAATAATATAATAAAAATCACAAGTAAATCCTCATTATGCTTCGAGTACTTACTCATAAAGCAATGGCTCTCGCAAGATGATTAAAATTTCTGTTTCATTACCTCATTTTGAAACACAGGCTTCCTTACGTCCACGTTTAGTAATTAGATTTTTGTGTATCTAACGTATCGAATATGGATTGGCTCTAAAAGATATTACGATATACACTTAACATTATAACATTCATAACTAACTAATGAGTATACATAGTAATCTAATAATACTTGTAACTTAATAAATTTAGGTACATATTGAGATTTCACTTTCATCCCCAAGACTTGATTATATTGGAGTCCAAAGGTCAATGAAACGGAGGCGATCTCGGTTTGGGCTCGTGGAAAGGCTTTCATGGCTGCCAACATGACAAACCCTGTGTGGCTATATCAGACGAAACACTGGATACTTTCATCCTTGACCAACTGTACCCTACATATATTATATTAGGCACTATTATGAGATATTGGGTGGAGAGTGTATGATATCACTGCAATCATCCAAGGTGGCGTTTCTAGTTGGAAGCGTTTCAGTTTTGTCTTGAGGAAGAGGTTGATGGTTATGCCACTAGTCGTTACAAGGTGACGGAAATATGAGGAAGACAATTGTTTGAGAGGTTTTTGGCTTATATGCCAGTAAAGTTTTGGGAATATCCAGAGTTGGATAGTTTAGTGAAATTTATTATTGATGAAATATTTTTTTTCCCTTCGAATAACCTATTTGTCTTGATTGCTGGCATAAACCATAGGAAGACACTGAGTATTCTTGAGTTTTAAGGTAATCGGTACCGTTTTGAATGCTTCCTCCTTGTTGTGGACAGGGGTCAGAAACAAACTTGGGATTTAACCAAGATTTGTTTTCATGAGACTGCTTTAGAAATAACATGGAATTTACGCTTCCACCCCCCCCCCCCCCCCCCCCTGCCCGAGAGGATTACCTCGGTAATGCGTTCAGCACTCTTCGAGTGTCCTCTGCCACGAAAGCAAAAGGTCATTCCAGTCGGTCATCGCAAAAGTTTGCCACAAGTGCCGCCTTTTGGTTTTAATTTGGGGTTGCGGTTACCGGAAGAGATAGTACAGGTGACAGATATTAGTTAGTGGTCAGAGGAGCCCAAAGATGAGAACAGATTTACAGTATAAGCAGAAGTGATAAGAGGTTAGAAAAAAAAAATTCAAGAATATTGGGGCGAACTCCGAAGCGATCCGGGTATACTTTTTTTTTCATGTTTTAACTGCTTCATTTCGTTTAAGATAGAACAGATGTAGGCTTATTTCACCAGGTTGTTCAGTGTGAAAGAAAAAGACTTTACAGCTTAATAGTAGATATGTTCCATTCACGTTTTTTACATTTGTAGAAATTAAAACTATGATAACTAATATAATAATAAGCCACACAATAGGGGCCCCAAAACCAAATGTTTTTAACAATATATTGCTATTATCCAAATCAGTTCTAATTATAACTTTATTTTCACAAAACGTCAAAGTGCAAATTTCGCCAGGTTAAAATAAATGTTATAATATGACCACAACATATCGTCTCTTAAATATACAAAAACAAAACCTTTCTAGTTGGTTTTAATAATGTTTAAATATACCTAATTGGTGTGACATACATAACACATTCAGGTTTTTTACATTTTGCTTATAAATTAACACTTTTCACCCAACTTGCAGTTCAGTTTTTTTGAAAAAAGGATTGATTACTAGGCATCAACGTTAAACGTTATTTATTACATTATCTTTTCTAAATAATTGTCCAATTACCATTTTTGATCACATCCATTATATAATTAATAAGAGGTTCCACTTATTATTTCTAGGTCTTTATACCAAAAAAACAATTGTGTTTAAATACAATATATTTCCAAAATTACACTATTTGATGGAGAAGTGTTTGAACAACTACTTTAATCCCCTTCTAAGTAATTTAATCATACATACTTAGTTCCTAGCAACCAAAGTTAAATCAAAACAACTTTTGTTAATATTCATTATATAGTAAATATAACTGCTAAGGCTACTTATCGTATTCTTGTGTTGCTTAACGATAGGAAACATGTTACTCTGTTTCATGGATTTATCGATATTAATGGAAAATAATGGTTACCTCTGTTATCATTTTATTGGACAAATTTTTCACACTTATTCAATTTTAAATACAACCATTGTATAGCGATTAATGAGATTATTTCAAGTATAATTACACATTGATATAGTTATTAATGATATTATTGGCAAGTATAATACAACATTGATATAGCTTATTAATTGAAGATGATGCAATTCTTTAATCTCCACCATTTATTATTATCTGATTAATGAATTATTCAATACTAATTCCCCCCCCCCACACCATTTATAATCTTATTAATTACTATTATTTCAAGTTTAATTACACCATTGATATATATTATTATTAATATTATGTCAATTATAATTTCTCTACAGTTTTTTAACATAATTATTAATAGATAATTTTAATCATTTACTACTTACATATTATATTTAAATCATTTACATCTTACATATTATGTTGTGTAATCATTACTATCTTACATTTATAGTTTTAATCATTACATCGTACATATTTTAATTTATACATTCTTTCCATTTCATTATCTTACATATTTAATTGTCATACATTCTTCCATCAAATTAATTTAAAATTCATAACATTTTATTCTTCATTAGTAATACATTTTTATAATACTATACATAAACATTAATCCTTATATAAACCACTACTATAATTATTACTATTTATAACCTTATTTTATATTTTCTCTGTAATAATAATTTCATTATATTAACAATTTTGTATAACATAACAGTTTTTTCAATTTATATGCATATTAAAATAAACACTAATTTACCATTAATTAAAAAATGTCAATAATAAACAATCATATTTAAAATATTTATAAATGATAATTAAAACAATTAACCTCTTTTTTTTATTATAAACATAATATTCTCATATTACTAAAATTTCAAACATTTATTATCATCAATCATATTATTCAATATAATCCTTTTAATTATTCTAAATTACACATTCAAAAACAATTTCATCTATATATGTTTATTATCCAACAAAATCACAATTTCTATAATTCTTTTTTCCTTTTTTATACCCTTTACACCTAAAATTATTTTTTGAACCAAAATTTCCTCTTCTATCTTCTTTAATTTTTATTACATTTCATTTCCTTTTTTTTCAAAAATTATGTCCAACACTCTTAACAGTACCTCTTATAAACTTAAATAAATATAACATATCTAATATTTTCTACCATTTTGTTAATTTCATCCAATTAAATATTTTTATATTTACAACCATTTTCTTTTTTCTACATTTTTTTTAGTATATTTGTAGTTTCCATATTCCTTCCTACTTACTTTGGAACATATGACTTGAAACATTTATACACATGTATTTGTATAATACATTTAACAAATTTATTTTAATGCATTAATATTCCCTATCAGCTTGCTACACACAATTATTACACATTTTCTAATTTACATTATATGCTAATTTTAAAATAGTTTTTCTGTATTTTTCTCTGAAATCATTCCAGATTCAATTAGTTATTTTCTCTTTTTTCAACATATAATTAATTTATATTTTCAATCAATTGTTTACACAACCTCATTCCATATTTTAAATATCAGTTAATACAAACTTATAAACTTCACTATTTGTATATTGTACATTTTTTGTTTTTTTACATATAATTTATTCCATTATTCATTACATCTAAATAATATCCACATTTATTCCATTACAACTTTAAAATTATATCCTACATTATCCATACACTCTAAAGATATATCCTTACATTTTTTATTCCATACAATTTTCTAATATCAATCCTACATTTTATCCATACAATAAATAATATCTACATTTTATTCTTACAATCAAATATGATATCTACATTTATTTTCCACAATCATAAATATATAGCCTACATTGTCTTCCTACAATTTCTTAAAAAATCCACATTTATTCCATACAATCTAAATAATATCCACATTTATTTCCTACAATCTTAAAATATATCCACATTGTTATTCATACAATTAAAATATATCTACCATTTATTCCATTTACAATCTTTTAATCTTCCTCTCGCCAATCCCCTTGCATCCCTCTCTCTCATTTCAGTTATTGCTTTTCTAATTTCACTTTCATCTTTCCTGCACTTCTTCCCCGGCATGCCTTCTGCACATCCTTCCTGCCGGCCTTTCTCCTTTCATATTTTGATTGTCAATTTAGACTTTCATTTTGTCTACACTTAGTCTCAGGTTTACATTCTTAATATGCCTTCTTTTCATTACATCACGCTGCGCTTGGTCGCGGCGTTCATCTCCATGTCGATGCCCTTTGGAATCTGTGCTAGATAGTCTGAGTGAGTTACCCAGCCTAGTACACAGGGGCTTCTGTATATTATCCAAGTTACCGCAGTTTACTTCCCCGGGTGGTATGTCAAAAATGTCCACTACTACTAGTGGAACAGAGACATAGGGTGTAAGGAGACTTGCCCATCCGTCTCGTCATGCCCGGGAAACGAACCGGGGACCTTTTAATTGTGCGTCGAAGGCACTACCATTGCGTCACAGGTCAGCCAAGAAGGAAGCTGTAATGTAATGTAAATCGGGGTCATACGATTTGATAGGTTTCACATCTATGCATTCATTCAAACTCTCGATTCAATTTTAGTTTTAATGCATACTTTACTTTTTCCCCTAAACTTTCCACTTAATTAACCCTTTCAATGTACGATTACGCATTTCTGTTCTGTTTTCTGGATATTTATAGAAGATTTTAAACAGTTTAGGAAGGATCTGTGGACATTAACAGGGTAATATACTATCTCAATTAACCCTCTGACTTCAATATACTCTTCTTAATCTGATTGTTAACCCTCTGACTTCCATAGATCCTTCCTAATCTGACTTAAATCGTCTATTAATATCCAACGAACAGACCCGAAATTCGTAATCGTATGTTGAAAGGGTTAACTTCCCAGTGCAATATCTCCCTTTAATGGGGGGGGAGTTGCTTTTTCTGGACCCCTTTCTCCCTCATGTTTAGTATATTAGTTTTGAGATAATAAGACGTTCTTTCCGTTAGTTTGGCGATTATTTGACCTTTCGCCCCATTTCTCTGTCAATATTAAGACTTTTCGTGCCATTTAGGTATCGATATTTTCCTGGCGAGCGATAGCGAGCCTGTAGTTTTAGAAGGAACCAGCCTTCGGCCAGGACATTTTTATACCGAAAAATATACAAATTGATCTTGAAGAGGGTCCAGGGGGTGTTTTTTTTAAGCTTGATGGAGGTCTAGTGTGGAAACTCAAACATATATTGATAGATAAATATATAGACGAAAACCAAGCACTACCCCCTTAAGGTTTAGCCTATCTCTCGATGTAATCTATTTCTTGCTTCATCGGTCTTTGCTATTAACCCTTTCAAGACTATGACGCATTTTGACAGTTTGTTCTGGCTATCATTAAACGATTTTATACAGATTAGGAAGGATTTGTGGGAATTATAACGGTAAAGACTATTTTATTTATCCTATTGGCTTTTATATACTCTTCCTAATCTGAATAAAATTGTGTATTAATAGCTAGAAAACAGAAAACAAAATGCGTAATCGGATCTTGCAAAGGTTAAGCTTCCCTCTTGCTTTATTCCTTACTTTATTAGATGCGCTTGATCTTAATTGGCTTTGATCACTCTTTTGCTAATTATCTTATTGGAATATTTTCTTGCAATCTAATGTGTAACCTATATTCCGTCCCTTGTATTTCTATGTGTACCCCAAGTTAATTCCTCGCACTTAACCCTTTCAAAAAAATGACAAATATTAATTTTCTCTGTACCTTCCACGCCTTCAGACGATTTTATACAAGGGCGTGCCTGAATTATAGGGATGAATATGGTAGTCATTAACTTTGTATTATAGGGATGAATATGGTAGTCATTAACTTTGTATTATAGGGATGAATATGGTAGTCATTAACTTTGTATTATAGGGATGAATATGGTAGTCATTAACTTTGAATTATAGGGATGAATATGGTAGTCATTAACTTTGTATTATAGGGATGAATATGGTAGTCATTAACTTTGTATTATAGGGATGAATATGGTAGTCATTAACTTTGTATTATAGGGATGAATATGGTAGTCATTAACTTTGTATTATAGGGATGAATTTGGTAGTCATTAACTTTGTATTATAGGGATGAATATGGTAGTCATTAACTTTGTATTATAGGGATGAATATGGTAGTCATTAACTTTGTATTATAGGGATGAATATGGTAGTCATTAACTTTGTATTATAGGGATGAATATGGTAGTCATTAACTTTGTATTATAGGGATGAATATGGTAGTCATTAACTTTGTATTATAGGGATGAATATGGTAGTCATTAACTTTGTATTATAGGGATGAATTTGGTAGTCATTACTTTGTATTATAGGGATGAATATGGTAGTCATTAACTTTGTATTATAGGGATGAATATGGTAGTCATAACTTTGTATTAGGGATGAATATGGTAGTCATTAACTTTGAATTATAGGGATGAATATGGTAGTCATTAACTTTGTATTATAGGGATGAATATGGTAGTCATTAACTTTGTATTATAGGGATGAATATGGTAGTCATTAACTTTGTATTATAGGGATGAATATGGTAGTCATTAACTTTGTATTATAGGGATGAATTTGGTAGTCATTAACTTTGTATTATAGGGATGAATATGGTAGTCATTAACTTTGTATTATAGGGATGAATATGGTAGTCATTAACTTTGTATTATAGGGATGAATATGGTAGTCATTAACTTTGTATTATAGGGATGAATATGGTAGTCATTAACTTTGTATTATAGGGATGAATATGGTAGTCATTAACTTTGTATATAGGGATGAATATGGTAGTCATTAACTTTGTATTATAGGGATGAATATGGTAGTCATTAACTTGTATTATAGGGATGAATTTGGTAGTCATTAACTTTGTATTATAGGGATGAATATGGTAGTCATTAACTTTGTTATTATAGGGATGAATATGGTAGTCATTAACTTTGTATTATAGGGATGAATATGGTAGTCATTAACTTTGTATTATAGGGATGAATTTGGTAGTCATTAACTTTGTATTATAGGGATGAATATGGTAGTCATTAACTTTGTATTATAGGGATGAATATGGTAGTCATTAACTTTGTATTATAGGGATGAATATGGTAGTCATTAACTTTGTATTATAGGGATGAATATGGTAGTCATTAACTTTGTATTATAGGGATGAATATGGTAGTCATTAACTTTGTATTATAGGGATGAATTGGTAGTCATTAACTTTGTATTATAGGGATGAATATGGTAGTCATTAACTTTGTATTATAGGGATGAATATGGTAGTCATTAACTTTGTATTATAGGGATGAATTTGGTAGTCATTAACTTTGTATTATAGGGATGAATATGGTAGTCATTAACTTTGTATTATAGGGATGAATATGGTAGTCATTAACTTTGTATTATAGGGATGAATATGGTAGTCATTAACTTTGTATTATAGGGATGAATATGGTAGTCATTAACTTTGTATTATAGGGATGAATATGGTAGTCATTAACTTTGTATTATAGGGATGAATATGGTAGTCATTAACTTTGTATTATAGGGATGAATATGGTAGTCATTAACTTTGTATTATTAGAGATCCTTCAAAAGGGGAGTAAAATCATCTGGTAGTGTAGGTAGAAAAATATGAATGTAATTGGTATTTGTCCTTCCTTCAATTTTGTCCCTACATTTACAGTAAAGTCTTCTATTATCATCCGTGTCCTTTAAGGGGAGGTATTTAGTTTGTTCCCTAGACCTCCATCAAGCTTAAAATTACGCCCCCTTGAGTCCCTTTCAAGATAAATTTGTACATTTTTCGGTAGAAAAATGTCCCGGCCGAAGGCCGGTTCCTCTTAAATTACAGGCTCGCTATCGCTCGCCAGGATAAAATCGATACCCGACTTGCACGAAAGGTCTTAATATGGGGTGAAAGTTCTTAAAATCGCTAAACTAATGGGGCAAACGTTTTATAATATCAAAAGCAATGGGGCTAAACATGAGGGAGAAAGGGGTCAAGAAAAAAATCCCTCAAGTGGAGATCTCTCCTTAAAAAAGTATCCCCACTATTGCATGCCTCTACTCTGATAAAAATATCCATTACCTTTACAACCTTGTCTACTGATCATGAAGTTATACATGTATATATACGTTGACGTTTGTTCTTTCCATCATAGATACGTAGATGAATATGTCATTTCATATGGTGGAGTTAATATTTCTTTTTATTCGTTATAATAGTTTAATTTTTTTTGAGGCATCACCAAAAATGACGTACCCAAGCTTTTATTGTTTTACTTTAATATATACTTTAATATATACTTTATATATACTTTAATATATACTTTAATATATACTTTATATATACTTTAATATATACTTTAATATATACTTTAATATATACTTTAATATATACTTTATATATACTTTAATATATACTTTAATATATACTTTAATATATACTTTATATACTTTAATATATACTTTAATATATACTTTATATATACTTTAATATATACTTTATATATACTTTAATATATACTTTATATATACTTTAATATATACTTTAATATATACTTTATATATACTTTAATATATACTTTATATATACTTTAATATATACTTTAATATATACTTTAATATATACTTTATATATTCTTTAATATATACTTTAATATATACTTTAATATATACTTTAATATATACTTTAATATATTTAATATATTTAATATATTATATTATTTATATTGTCCTTGTCCCAATTTTGGTTTGTTTAATTTGCAAGTTTTACATTTTAAAGTATAATGCACTCACTTTATAATGTAAAATTTGGGTATTTTACAGATAACTGTATATCAGGATTTTACTGAACATTCATACTTCATTTGGGCAACACAGCCATCGAGTGTTAAATTCTACCTGTGTCATCACAATAATTGGCCTTGTGATGAGTTGCACGCGCAGGCAAGGAAAGTGATGCTCCCGCGTGTGATGAGAGTGATGCGCGGAGGGGAGGTGGTGGTGGTGTGGTGAGGAGGGTCAGGTCAGGTGATGATCTTGGTAAGCCACGCCCCCCACCACCACCACCACCACCACCTACCATCCCGCCCCCACTCCTCCATCTATTTGCCGGGTTCCCACGATAATTAAGGGGAGACTGGCCTTTTTGTTTGTTGGTCTATTAATTAATTTATTACTATATTTCTTAGTTTCCTTGCTAGACCTCCATCAAGCTTAGAAACACCCCCTAGACCTCCCTTTAAGATAATATATTTTAAATTTTTCGGTAGAAAAATGTCCCGGCCGAAGGCCGCTTCCTCTTCAAATTTCAGGCTCGCTTTCGCTCGCCAGGAAAAAATCGACACCGAAATGGCACGAAAGGCCTTAAAATTGACAATGAAATGGGGCGAACGTCATAAAATCTGAAAACAAATGGGGCTAAACACGAGGGAGAAGGGGGACCGGATAAACGGTTTGTCTCCCCTTAAGGCTTCTATGCATGTGAGGCTGTGGAAATAGTGAAAATGACCTTTGCCAGAAACAATAGCACAATATGGAGCGTGGTGCAGGCAGTGTTGCCAGTTTAGCTACTTCCCGCTAGATCTAGAGGTATTTACTTCGATCTAGAGCAACATTTTACTTCTAGCGACATGAATTCTAGCAATGCTCTGGAGATTTGAGGTATTGACTTCGATCTAGAACCACATATCACTTCTAGCGACATGAATTCTAGCAATACTCTGGAGATTTGAGGTATTGACTTCGATCTAGAGCCACATTTTACTTTAGCGACATGAATTCTAGCAATACTCTGGAGATTTAAGACATTTTAGAGCGATAGAGTAGAGCTTGAGGTAACATTCTAGCAATGTTCTGCATTTATGTATATTGCAATGAGAAGTTAACCCTTTCAACAAACGATTACGCATTTCGACTCTGTTTGCTGGATATTAATAGACGATTTTATTCAGATTAGGAAGGATATAATATGGAAGTCAGAGGGATAATAGAGTAGTTTTTACCCTTATAATGTCTACAGATCCTTCCTAAAATGTATAAAATCTTCTAGTAATAGCCAGATAACAGAACAAAAATGCGTAACCGTACCAAGGGGAGATTTCCACTTGAGGGACTTTTTTCTGGACCCCTTTCTCCCTCATGTTTAGCCCCATTGCTTTTTAAATTTTAAGACGTTCGCCCCATTAGTTGGATTATTTTATGAACTTTCGCCCCATTTCTGTCAATTTTAAGACCTTTCGTTCCATTTAGCTGTCGATTTTTTCCTGGCGAGCGATAGCGAGCCTGTAATTTAAGAGGAATCGGCCTTTGGCCTGGACATTTTTCTACCGAAAAATGTACACAAATATAAGGGGGTCTAGGGGGTGTAGTTTTAAGATTGATGGAAGTCTAGGGAACTAACTAAAAACCTTGACTTGATTTGCTAACCCTGGGGCTGGAGCGTGAACCTATCTGCCCGGCTAGCGACCCCTGGCACTCGGTAACCTTGGAAGTCCCGCCTCTATATAAGTAAGAGTGCCTCACGTCTGCCTCAGTTCATTCCTTCTTGCCCCCACTTTCAGTTTCACAGTGCCACGGCTTGTGCCTTTGGATACTCCGAGTGGTACAGTCTTCGGGATGGGAGGGTCGCGCCTGAGGTATCGAATGGGTGCCTTGATATTGTTCCTAGGTGAGCCCTCGTCTGCGTCTCCACTCCAGTGACAAACATACAAAACACGGATCCTGGGTGTCTCAATTGGCCACTTGCGAGTTTCGGTCTATAAGGAAGTTGGAGCTGTAGACATCGATATTTAACATAATGATCACCTAAATTGCGGTTGTAGTGCTTATCTAAATACATAAAACCCAATTCAACATACATTTTATCCATTAGAAACTTACATTATTATTGTATTTCTGTTTAATATCGATGTTTGTGGCTCCAACTTCCTTATAGCCTGACACTCGCAAGTGGTCAATTGGTGATCTGTGCTGCTTTCAATATATATACAAGCTTTTGATTCTTAACACGGCTGATAATGGAAACACAATTGATCGCTTTAGAAATATTACCGCTTTACACGTTAAACTAACCACACAAACCTTAAACAGTGCCACACAGTGCTTATTAGAGAGCCATTTTCACTCTAACGTACCCTGAATTTGGCTATCTATCACTTTTTCAATTTTTGGGGAGACACTTGTTAAAGGTAGCTTTGCCTTTTGTCTCCTTCAAACACACAGGCCAATACAAACTATCGCTGTATCCATGTGCCCAGAACCATATTTCTGTGACGTGTGCGTCAGATGATGGGTCTATGCTTTACTGCCTCTAGTGACACAATACCTTGGACAATATTGTGTGGTGGATTGAAACGCTTATTCTATGTACAGTCGCGCTAATAAGTGATGTCCTGGCACCAATTATGTTTTGATCAATAGTTGGTATCAGCAATATTTACACATGATTTCTTCTTTTTGAGTGAGATATACCAACATTTTCCTACACTTACCCACCCAATTCAACATCGGACAGACATTAATACAGCACAGAGCGAGCCAAACGTAATGACAGCTGGGACATGATTTATTAGCGCGATCGTACATGAAACAAATGAAATGTGTCAAATATTTAAATTATGGAAGATTTGTTAAGAAAAGATTCAGTCACTTCATATAAATGAAATGTCCAATCATTGACACTACTGTATATTGTTTGCCTTTGAAATTCAAGATTAAGTATTTAGTCAGATGAAATACTTATTTTGACATAAATTGGAATTATTTTAATACTAATTATATTCTTCCATTGAGGTGAAGACGGTGACATTGGGAGGTGAATCACGATAATACGTTAACGTTTAATTGGTAGTGTCACAGTCTTGTTCTTCTAACTAACTGACTGACTGACGACTGATTAACTTACTGACGATAAAAATAACTGGTTGTCTGACTAATGAACTGGCTGTCTTACTAACGATTAATTAACTAAGTAGCTGAGGATTTGACCGACCGACCAGCTGATTTATTGACTACAGATTTATTGCTGTACAAACGAGTAATTACCTTCATGCCTTAAGGGGAGGTTTCTAGTTTGTTCCCTAGTCTTCCATCAATCTTAAAATTACACCCCCTAGACTCCCTTTCAAGATAAATGTCCCGGCCGAAGGCCGATTCCTCTTAAATTACAGGCTCGCTATCGCTCGCCAGGAAAAAATTGGACACCTAAATGGCACGAAAGGTCTTAAAATTGACAGAAATGGGGCTAAAGTTCTTAAAATAATCAAACTAATGGGGCGAACGTCTTAACATTTCAAAAGCAATGGGGCTAAACTTGAGGGAGAAGGGTCCAGAAAAAAGTCCCTCAAGTGGAATTCTCCCCTTAAGACTGACTGGCTGGCAGAGCGTATTATTGTCTTCAATAGACATAAAGGAAAATAGAGGGTGGAGATATTAACCCCTTCTGTACCGGCGACCTTTTTCCAATGTTATTCTTACTGTATTTAGACGATTTTGTGCAGTTTAAGAAGGATCTGAAGTAGCAAAAAGGGTTAAATGAGATAGTTCGAAGCCTGTAAATTGCTGGAGGACATTTTTAAATTGAATAAAATCGTTTGATAGTATCCAGAGTAGTTAGCCAGAAGTTAAAAGGACGGCACTGGTACTGAAAGGGTTAAGAGAATGTGGCTGTAGTGTTATATTTATTATTTATTTAATTATTTATTGTTTACCTGACGAATTTGCACTTGTTTGTTTTATGCAACATAACTTTACTTCGAGATGATTGGCTGTCGGCACTGTGTAATATACTGCTTAACCCTTTCACGCATATGACGCGATTTTGAGCCTATTGGGGATACTTTAAAGCCTTTGTTACCATCAGGGGTATTTAAAAACCTTTAGTTTAGTTACTTCAACCTCTGCAGTTGTCTTTGAGTTAGCTGTGGGCAGAAAACTAATTTTGGAGAGGTAATTATAAGAGTGAGAGAACTCTATTTCTTATTGCTAATCTGGCAAACTCTGCGTCATAAATGCGTGAAAGGGTTAAGTTTGTGTTATGCAATTGAAATACGATATTCGGACTCAGTGCCATCGACCAATCAGCTCTTAAGGGATTCAATTTACCGTCAGATGACATGAAACCGAGTATATATAATTCTATTTGGACAACACTAACAGTTGCTACCGTATCAGTAGCACCAACAGTAATTTATATTCAATTACAAATAAGTAACAAATTATTACCAGTGCCAAATCTATTGTGTGCATGTGCTATATACAGTACAATTGTGTGCATGTGCTATATACAGTACAATTGTGTGCATGGGCTATATACAGTACAATTGTGTGCATGTTCTATATACAGTACAATTGTGTGCATGTGCTATATACAGTACAATTGTGTGCATGTGCTATATACAGTACAATTGTGTGCATGTGCTATATACAGTACAATTGTGTGCATGTGCTATATACAGTACAATTGTGTGCATGTGCTATATACAGTACAATTGTGTGCATGTGCTATATACAGTACAATTGTGTGCATGTGCTATATACAGTACAATTGTGTGCATGTGCTATATACAGTACAATTGTGTGCATGTGCTATATACAGTACAATTGTGTGCATGTGCTATATACAGTACAATTGTGTGCATGTGCTATATACAGTACAATTGTGTGCATGTGCTATATACAGTACAATTGTGTGCATGTGCTATATACAGTACAATTGTGTGCATGTGCTATATACAGTACAATTGTGTGCATGTGCTATATACAGTACAATTGTGTGCATGTGCTATATACAGTACAATTGTGTGCATGTGCTATATACAGTACAATTGTGTGCATGTGCTATATATACAGTACAATTGTGTGCATGTGCTATATACAAATGTGCTATATACAGTACATTTCATCGTCTGTAACAGCACTGGTATATATTTTTAATTTCAACAAATTGTTCAAGTTTCAGTATTATGTAACTCATCTTAAACACAATTGTATATTTATGAAAAATATATTCACTAAGCATGGTACTGTAAAAGCTCTATGGAAAACCATTACTTCACAACGAATAAATGTACCAACCTGTTGCGGTCCTATGACTTAAATTGCTTCAAACTCCGTGTGTCCAGGCATTTTAGCTCGAACGTCCCTTGATTTCGGCCCTGTCACTCTTTGAAATCTGGGGGAGGCACTCGCTGCAGGCAGTTATGCATGTGTCTCCATCATTCACATAGAACAAAAATAATATAGATATATATATATATATATAGTGCGTACACAGATTAGACGTTGCAGCAGTAGACAAAAACCTGAGGGGGTTTAAGGGGGGTGACCTGTTTTTGTTCTATCCTTTTATATCTTTCTCTGGCTTGTATCCATTTGGCCCCATTCATCCTACTGTTTTAAGACTTTTATCCCCATCCAGGTGTCAATTTTTTACTGGTGAGCGGTAGCGAGCCAGCATATTTGTTATTTTTGTTTGACAGCAGGCTAAATTTGTACATTTTTCGATAGAAAAATGTCTCCGGCGAAGCCGGATTTCTTCATATAATGCTGGCTCGCTATCGCTTGCCAGGAAGAAATCGACACCTAGATGGGGATAAACGTCTTAAAATAGTTGGCTGAATGGGGCCGAATGGATACAAGCCAGAGAAAGAGAGAAAAGGACAGAAATAACAAAAAGCAGGTCACCCCCCTTAAGGAGGAGGAAATTGCTTTTTCTGGACCCCCTTTTCCCTCATGTTTAGCTCCATTAGTTATGAAATTTTAAGACGTTGGAGATGTTAAGACTTTTTGTCCCATTTAGGTGTCGATCTTTTCCTGGCGAGCGATAGCGATCCTGTAATTTTGGAGGAACCGGCCTTTAGCCTGGACATATTTCTACCGAAAAATGTACAAATTTATCTTGAAGGGAGATCTCGAGACTAGTTTATTTACATTGATGAAAGTCTCGAGAGGAAACTAAAAGAATGATTAATATTATTATAAAGAAATACAATAAATAGATAACAGCTACCCCCTTAAGGCAGACATGCGAGGTAAATGTGGCCTACTGTATGTGAACCAGCAGCTCCCCCTTGGGTCAATAGGGGTCGGTCAGAAGGGCACACGGCTATACTCTAACATAATACCCGGGAGTATATAGTCATTGTATAGCTAGCATAGCATTGTTGCCTCTGTCCCTCTCTCTTATTCATTTACATATATATATATATATATATATATATATTATTAAAATGCATTAGTAATTGGAGCTACTCCAGACTACGTCACCCTGTAACCCCAATGGAAATATCGAATGGATAATTTCATAAAATCTGTATCAAATTATAGTTGACTGTTAGGTCGTAACACGATGGTGGTAAAATCATGTTATAAATCCTGATATCTAAGGATTGAATCCTGGCTACGATTAACATATGTGAAATCTATATGCGAGATCTGTAGCGCAATGGTAGCGTGATCGACCCACACTCAAATGGTCCCAGGTTTGATCCGCAGGCAGAGTGTGATGAAGGGTCGTCAGTGTCCTTACACCCTTTGCCTCTGTTCACCTACCAGTAAATACAAACCTGGTGTTAGTGGATATGTATGAAATCCCATTCTGGGAGGGATGCGTTCAAATGTTGTGCATATTAATTATACCATGATGAGATGCTTAGGCGTAAGTGTATTGTGAAATATTATTTTCCGTGCCAGTTCTGTGAGGTTATTGCATGTGATGAGGAGAGAGAGAGAGAGAGAGAGAGAGAGAGAGAGAGAGAGAATAATATATAATTATGCATTTGTCATATATACAGTATATCTCTGTCTGTCAGTAATACGGTCTGTTTTTTCTGTCTGTCTGTTTTAGTTCTGTTTTGCAATTAACTGTTGACCAGGATTTATCCTAAATTATTATATATTTTTATGTTAATTACCTTCAGTTACCTATGATTACGTCTTTCATGCAAAACCACTATATTTCGCTTTCTGAACTATATGTTTTCATTCGTTTACATATTGCTTCTGAATAATACTTCTTCTTTGTTTGTATAATCTGTGTTAAGTCGAATTCTATCACACTGATGAACTATAGCGTTAGATGGTGATTAAATATAAGACTAATATTAATTCCGGAAACTTAATTTAACAACAAAACGAAAACATTGATTTTCGTCCAAGCATCATACCAAAGCTAACACGCTACTACTGTAGTTCTTTCAATCCAATATGTAGTAAATACTGATGTTCTGAAAATACAGCCAACAGAGTATTTTGTGGTATGTAGGGTTGCTCTTATAATGTTTTTCTATTTTCATTTGGATGATTGACGAATTAAAATGTGCTTATGCTTGACGTTAATACGTGTATTGACATACCCAGTACATTTACATAGTAGAGACATAGGTAAGAGACATGAAATTTTATAAGTCAGAAGTACAATCTTTGTAACCCATATCATACCCTTTCTATACAAATTTTATCTATTTTGTTTTCTTTCTGTGGGTGTAGAAGTGTTGGGTGCTGTGGTATCGGACCCCGGAGCCTCTCCCGTCCAGGACATCTCTGATATAGGCCTGGACACGCCCTTCCTCCCTTCTCCTTCTTCCTTCTCTTCCTCTTCCTCCTTCGTGCACGACTCACTAGATGATGTGGTTGTTGAGGGCGCCGTGAAGATCGCCTCTCGGGTGACGCGTGCGTTGGCTGGTGGGACACCCGGGCATGACTTCCCTGTCTACAGTGTTGTGCCGCGGACCAGCTTCAGCTGTGGCAGCAAAATCCATGGGTATTATGCTGATGTGGAAGCTGGTTGTCAGGTAACAGAACTGTGGTATCTTGTAATGAGGAAATGTCTATATATCTATAAATATTCTTCTTTTTGTTCATTATTTTATTGTTTTTTTTTTCTCTTTCCTTCACTGTGCATAAATAATCAAGGATTGCTTTCCATTTAAGTTAATTTATTCAAATTTGTCCATCTATTATAGATCACAATGCATGTAATAATAATTTTCTTCCATCTACAGGTGTTCCACGTATGCCATGGTGATGGTCGTATGGACAA
Organism: Paralithodes platypus; assembly: GCA_032716605.1. NCBI lineage: Eukaryota > Metazoa > Arthropoda > Malacostraca > Decapoda > Lithodidae > Paralithodes > Paralithodes platypus. The sequence goes on along the minus strand of CM064522.1, from coordinate 27,085,901 downwards.
TTTTCTCTGCCCAAATGGTACAGTTTTCCAGCAACAGCAGCTGGTGTGTGACTGGTGGTACAATGTTAACTGTGAAACTTCTGCTCAGTACTTTCGGGTCAATGCAGAAATTGGAAAAGTGCCACAATCATCATCAGGTAAAAGAGTACAGTTTGGAACAGTTGGAAACCAGATTCCTGTGCAGACTCAGGCCCCAGTGCAAACCCAGGCCCCAGTTCAAACTCAAGGCCCACAGCGAACTCGTACCCAATTACGAACCCAGACACCAGCACGGACTCAAGCTCCAGTGCAGTTCCAGTCTTCAGTACAGACTCCAGCACCAGTGCGAACACAAGCTCAAGTGCGGACACAAGCTCCAGTGCGGACACAAACTCAATTGCGGACACAAGCTCCAGTGCGGACACAAGCTCCAGTGCGAACACAAGCTCTAGTGAGGACACAGGCTCCAGTGCGAACACAAGCTCCAGTGCGGACACAGGCTCCATTGCAAACACAGTTCCCTGCTCAGATTCCTGCTCGGACTCCGGCTCCTGCTCGGACTCCGGCTCCTGCTCGGACTCCGGCTCCTGCTCGGACTCCGGCTCCTGCTCGGACTCCGGCTCCTGCTCGGACTCCGGCTCCTGCTCGGACTCAGACTCCTGCTCGAAGTCAGAATCCTATTCGAACTAGGACTCGGTCACAAGTAAGACAACAGACTCCAACATCTCGACCATTTACCTCATCAGTAAGTGGGGCACAAGGAGGTGGAGTAAGAGGATTTTCTTCTGCACCCAGTCCACCAGCCACCTTCCAACAACCTGGCACACCTTCACCATCATTAAGACCTCAATCACCATTCACAAGAACTCCTGCAAGAGTAACTGTTTCTCGCCGCCCTGTCACTACTGCTGGTAGAGCTCCAGCAAGTGGCGTGAATCTTCTACTAAATGGTATCCAAAGTTCTCAGACTCCCACTGACATTGGTGATGCTAGACAAACAGGCTTTGGTGTTCCACTTCCAGCTACTACTGGAAATAGAGCATCAGCAGGAGTAGCCAATCAAAACAGACCAACACAATCCACAAGGGGAAATCAAAGATTCCAGACCAACTTTGGTGTACCACTCTCCAATACTAGACCTCAGTCCCAACCTGCTCGGATTGTTACCCCTGCCCCTGCTCGTCCTACCTCAGGCACAGTGGGGAGGGTTAACAATGTGGGTGTAGGGCAGCCAGCCATCCCTACCACCAGACCAGCCACTCCCACTTCCAACGGGAGAGTAACATTTGGTCGACAATCTCCTCAACCTCCAAGCATTGGTCAATCTGTAGGAGTTCCATTGTCTGCTGTGAATAACTTAGGTAGGCCAACCACGTCCAGCCAAGGCTTCACCAGTTCTAGAAGGCCACAAACCAACTTAGGTAGGCCAACCACGTCCAGCCAAGGCTTCACCAGTTCTAGAAGGCCACAAACCAACTTAGGTAGGCCAACCACGTCCAGCCAAGGCTTCACCAGTTCTAGAAGGCCACAAACCAACCAAGGAAGCGCACATTTCAGTATTCCTGGGGCTGTTGGTACAACACAGCAGAATAATAGAGGAAGCATAAATAACTTTGGCATTCCACAAGCAGGTCCTTCATCAGTTGGATCCCAGACTGGATCGAGAAGGGGAGGATCAATTCGAGGAGGAAATCTAGGTGTTCCACTTCCAGGAATTCCTTCAAGTGGGTCTGTTCGAGGATCTGGAGGGTTGAGAACCTCCACCACTGGGAGATTTGGGTCTACAGGTGTGAGAGGTGCAGGTGGCGGTGGACGTCTGCAAGGCAGTCGTGGTCCCATCATCATTATTGAAGAGGATGACTTATTCGATGATGACCGCTTCGACTTGGATGACAGGTTTGATGATTTGGAAGATCATATTGAAAACCGCTTTGGTATCGACATAGACTTAGATGATCGATTTGATGATGACCGATTTGATGATGACCGATTTGATGATGATAGATTCGATTTAGATGATCGCTTCGATAATGATCGGTTTGATTTAGATGACAGGCTTGATGATTTGGAAGATCGTATTGAAAACCGCTTTGGTATCGACGTAGACTTAGATGATCGATTTGATGATGACCGATTTGATGATGATAGATTTGATTTAGATGACCGCTTTGATAATGATCGGTTTGATTTAGATGACAGGCTTGATGATTTGGAAGATCGTATTGAAAACCGCTTTGGTATTGACGTAGACTTAGATGATCGATTTGATGATGACAGATTTGTGCTGAGAAGAACTAGACAGAACGGCAATGTGGCAGTGGCACCACCCTCAGAATTCCAGCTACCACCTCCAGCTATATTTTAGATCATCCTCTTTCACCAAAAAATCCTTTTTCTTATAAGACTATCTCTTTGGTGTCTTTGTGGCAACCTAAGTCTGGTACGTCTTACCATGATCTAATATCCTGAACTCTGCAGGTGGGAGAATGCGTAACACTGAAAACGGAATAGTTGACGATATGTTGAAGTTAGTTCGCGAAGCATATTTTCTATTCATTATTGGATGAAACAATAACAGTCAATAGGAAAATTTATGAAACGATGCCTTCATCAGTTAATAGCAAGACGCCATTAATGTATCTTGGATAAAATAATAGTTGATAAGCGTGACATATTATGAGAGGTGTTATACTTTCTGGTAGATGTTAAACAGTAACGCATAAGAGAGGTGATCACTTACCAGACGTAAACTGGGTTGCAATAAAAGTCACCGATGCATTTACCTCCCTGAACCTTCTATACCTTCACTAAACGGGAAACCAACGATTCTCATATTTTGGATTTGTTTCTTTACCAAATCACTGTTTGAGCATTTATTGAAATTTACGATTATGTGATATGGCGATATGTGCATATATATGTTAATATATATTTGCATTTATGCTCGAGAATATATATAAAAGATATGAAGATATTTTTCTATGTGTAAATATTATTCAAAGTATTATACTATAGTGTGATTGTCGTATGTCTGTGTGTGTTGTGTTCTTTACTGAGCACATTGGCTTCAAACAGTGGCGAAGAGATTGAGTTCCATATTCGTAAAACTTTATCTTCTTCCTGTATATTACATGAAAACATTAATGAATACCAATTACTTTCCCAGATAGCTTATTCTAATCTATAATTATCTTGGCCATGATTTCCAATTTGATTTGGTTTTGTTTAGTTCTGATGAGGATTGGTTACCTGGTTCGAGAATATGAGACAATGAAACTGCATTAAGATCATATATATTTTACGATAGCTAAAATACGTAAAGAATAGCTCCTTTATCTCTCATCAAGTCGTCCTGGCGCTATGTTTTAGAATGCATTGAATTATCCTTTCAAATCATCCTGGCGTTGATTTAGGATGCCGTGAAAACCCTCTATAGACAAGTCATTCACACTTCTCTCTGGAGGATATTTTGAACGATTGTTGTACCCAGATAAAGTAACTATTTCTCATCTCTCTTTCTCTTGCTAGATGTTCTCTATTCTAAAAAACTATATTCCCAACAATCTGTTAGAAAAGAAAGTAAGGAATGTGTCTCAGTCTCTTCACTCTGTTAACCCTTCTTCCTCCATTGTAAAATTCGTGTGTGCAGTACAGAAAACTTGGACTGTAACAAGAACAAGAACAAGAAAGAGAACAACGACGACATGTGTAAGCTTCGCACGGACCTAACAAGGCTGGTACATTTACTGAGTGTGTAAGATTATTTTGCATACCAATTCGAACACTTACTTTATTTTTTTATTTTACATTTATGATTGTCATTTTATGGTATTATTGTAAATGTGTTCTGTAGTGAATGCTAAGTTTGTGAAGTTCTCTAAAATGTGGGCAAAATTTATATTCTTGTTCATCAGTACATGTGTTTCGTATTGCATATATGAATATTACTGTGTACTTAACCCATACAGTAGAGTGGCATCCTTTGTATTGTATTCTGGCAACTATTAGACGATTCTAATAAGGTTAGGAAGAACGGCTACCCATTAAAATAGTACAGACCATCTTGATTAATCCATTTGTCCAGCATATATCTTAACTAAGGTATATAAAATCGTCTAATTATAGCTGGAATCCAATACAGTATATGTCGCCAGTACTGTACGGGTTTATTGTTCCTGCTTCCCGTCACGTCATCTGTTCGAAATCTCCGCTTCTGCTAATGTTATCTTTTATTCCACGTACCTGCTTCTATTTATGTCACCTGTAATAAGTTCCTGTTTATGCCCGTGTTTATATTGTACGGTGGCGCAAATATGTCATGTCTCAGCTGTCAATAGGTTTGGCTCGCTCTGTGCTGTATTAATGTCAGTCAGATGTTGAATAAGGTTGGTAAGTGTCGGAACAGGTTTGTATATCTCACTCAAAAAGAAGAAATTATGTGTAAATATTGCTGATACCAATTATTGATCAGAACATAATTGGTGCCGAGACATCACTTATTAGACCGACTGTACTCCCCTGCTTGTTTGTGCCATTTGTCTTCTGTTTCAGAGTGTTGTGTTCATGGTAGTACTCCCCAATGTTCAGTTTTCGTTACTTTAAAATTGTTTGCTTCTACTCTATTTATTCTTCAGTTTCTCTTCCGGCATTTCACCAGTCACATATAGATCCCTTGTTTCTTTTGTATGTCACTGTCCTGTTCTTCCACTATACTTCATGTAATTTCCCTTGGCCTACTTTGTATCAGTATATGATATGTTTTGCTTCCATTCTATTTATTATTCTCTTTCTCTTCCGGCATTTCACCAGTCACCTATCCTTGCTTATGTTCACGTTATATTCCTTGTTCCTTTTGTATGACACTGTACTGTTCTTCCACTATATTTCATGTAATTTTTCTTGGCCTACTTTGTATCAGTATATATTTCTTGCTAATCTCGAGCTTTGTATGTCTTTTCCTTTTTTTTTCACCAGAGGCTTGGTTTTGTACTTCTTATACTATTCGTTTTCTTAATCCGTGGATTTGGTTCTATTCATGTTCTGATCACGTCATACTCGTCTTGTGGTCCGGTTTCTGTTATGTTCATGTTCTGCCTTGCTGTATGTGGCCTTGCCTATGTTCATGTTTCTTTTCCATACACGTTTCCTTTAATCCTTCCAGTTCAATTCATTCCAGTTCACTTTACTTATCACTTTAGTATCTCCTAACGTACCATAACTTGTGTATTACAGATGGGACACTAGGCCATATTGAGATAATGAAATAATACGGACTTCTACAGGTAACATAGACATAACATCATTCATTCGTACTAGGGTTAAAATAGTGGTCGTTTTCTAGTACTACTTCTATTTCCTTAACTTTCTACCATTCTACTTACCTACAGTACTTGTCATTTATTAAACATTTTCCAGCCAGTTATGCTCTCTCTCTGTCTCTCTCTCTGTCTCCATGTATATATCTATCAATTATCTATCTATTACATCTCTCACTCCTCTCTCTCTCTCTCTCTCAACCTGTATATATCTATCACTTATCTATCTATCTATTTACATCCCTCACTCCTTTTGCTCCTGTGTTACGTAGTTCCTTCAGCTTCTCATTTTCAGTTCCCCTTCTTGCATTTCAACCAGTGCCGTTATTCTTCTTTCATTATTTGTTGTAATGCAATCCCCGTCTAACATTATTACTAGTTTTTACTTTTGTGCATTACTCAAGATATCTTCCTAGTTATATTTTATTGTATTTGATTTCCTGTTCTTTTTCACCTCCTTATTTTCTGTAACTACACCCATCTTATATAGCATATTTTATCTTCATTTGTCAGCTTCTATTTCGTCACTTCTCAATTACTGTATCTTCAATCCTGTTGCATGTTCTGTTCTCTTTTCTTAAGGGGAGGTCTGACAGGCTGGGAGAGAGGTATCCTGACCAGGATTCGGACCCACTCGCTCCAGGTATTTTTGGAAGAGTTGGGCACCGTAAGCACACGACCATGAGGAATACCTGGAGTGAGTGGGTTCGAATCCTGATTATTGGATCTTCCTGTGAACATCTCCACTCTCACCTGTTTATCTATGTGGCCTCGTATCGTCTGCTGAATACTGTTGTTTACTATCCTGTTAATAGTATGCACTCACCTGTCCACTGATATATTCATTCCTAACCTATACAATATAAAAAAACTGTTTCATTTCATCTGACGGTAAATTAAATCCCTTAGCAACTTATTTCTCGATAACTAACGGGAAATTTGTGAAACTACTATGTCTCTGCTTCATATTAGTGACAAGTTTTCATAATTAACAATCGATTTCTCGACAAAACCTGCATAATAGCTGAGTAATCAAGATGAAGAGATAGCAATTTACCGTCAGATGAAATGAAACCGAGTATAGTTACAATGTTATCCACCAATATTTGTATCCATTTCCTAACACCTGCATCAACCCCTATCTAGAACTGTACCCTCATTTATCTATACTCCTGTATCTCGTTATATTGATTACTATGTCGTCACCTGCTAATTGTAGTGTTTCCGTCTAACTTCTGTTGTATGTAAGGGGAGGTTTGTTTTTTCTGTGTACACTCTTCCTCATGTTTAACCCCATTAGTTTTGACATTTTAAGACATTCACCCCGTTAGCTGGCGATTTTAAGACTGTTCACCCCATTTTTAATGTGTGAATTTCAAGACCTTTCATGCCATATAGGTGTCGATTTTTTCCAGGCGAGCGATAGCGAACCTGCAATTCATGAAAAACCGGCCTTCGGCCGAGATATCATGGACGACTAGAGAGCAAAATCAATACCTCCCTTATTACTGTGAACATTTGCATCCTCCACTATTTGTATTTGGTTTCTTTAGCCATACAATTACTATACGTCATCTTTAGTGGTGTACTATCGTGTCTGGCAATGCATTTACCATGTCTTTACCCTTCAACTGTAGTATTTGCGTCTACCAATTATTGTTGTATTTAACTGTGAACATCTGCATACTCCACTATCTGTATTTGTTTATGTTTAGCTATGTGTTTCCCGATGCATCCTGCCTCTCTCCACCCTCCACCTGCACCGTGACATTGTTATTTGTTTTATTGTGCCGAATAAATTACGTGTGTACGAATACGTTGTTTTCTTGGGTCCTCCACACAGTTAGCCACATATATTGTAGCTTAACGACAAGCATTAATTAAAAGCTTCAGCGAATCAAGTAAGAGTCAGAAATTCATAGATGCTCAAATCTATTAAATAACATTTATACAAATGTAATAAGGTTAGATGAATCCTTGATAGTTTCATGCCAAAATATTGTATGTATGTCTGTGTGTATGTATATACTCAAGCACATACGCCATTGCTGGGGGGTGGCCGACACGAGACAGAGCCCAAACAGAAACAATATTTAAAGCTTCAATTCTGAGGGTCCGGGACCACTTTCGCGCTCCCTCGCCCCTTTTTCTGTCTCGTTGAGTAGGAGAGTTTTACAAGGGGAGGAGGATTCCTAGCCTCCTGCCAAATATACTTGTTAATATATATTTTTAGCAATGCTCTTTTTTCATAATATTGTTATTTGAGTGAGGTTTATTTGATTAGAAACTGTTATCCATTAACATTTCAGTCATATTGTTTTTTGCTCACTTTGTCCATTATTTCCCTAAATTTCTTTGAGGGGAAGTATTCTATTCATTTTGAACCCCCTTCTCCTTCATGTTCAGCCCCATTAGTTTTCAAATGTTAAAACTTTCGCCCATTTCTTTGTCAATATGAAGACCCTTCGTGTCATTTAGGTGTCAATTTTTCCTGGCGAGCGATTGCGAACCTGTATTTGAGGAGGACATTTTTCAACCAAAAAATGTACAAATTTATCTCGAAGGCGGACATTTGGGATGTCTTTTATATAACTTTGGTAGAGGATTAGGGAGCAAATTAAATCAATATATATACCGGTAATAATACAAAATAAGTACATATAAAATATAACGTCCCCTTAACCCCTTCTGTACCGGCGACGTCTATTTCATTATATTCTGGCTGCTATTAGACGATTGTATTAAGTTTATTAAGGGCCTCTGGAAATTAACAGGCTTCAAACTATCGTACTTAACTATTTTAACTACCAATGGTCCTTCTAAAACTGTATAAAATCGTGTAAGAATAGCAAGCATAAAATATCAAAGACGTCACCGGTACAGAAGGGGTTAACCTATTCCCAAGGTGGTGGACGTTATTATAGTGTATCAGGAAATCATAATTGCAGCTCATAAAATACATATTTAGCCAACTGTACATCTGACGTGGGTACTATATATGTATTGTTCTTTAGCTATGTGGAGTTATACAATATATTCCTGTAAACTGGATATCAGCTACTTACAATTTTTAATGGGAGACTTGTATTTATTTCTTAATTTATTATATATATATATATATATATTTATATATATATATGAATGTGGGAGGCAAAAGGCAGAAATGCCTGTGACGTGTGCCTCCCCCAGAGTTGAAAGTGACAGGGCCTTAATCAAGGGACGCTCGAGCCTAAATGCCTGGACACACGGAGTTTAAAGCAATTTAAGTCATAGGATTAAGGAAAAACTGAATCGTGGGAGAGAGTTCCAGAGCTCTGCTGTTGCATAGAAGAAATGTTGAGATATCGGTTTACTCTTAGGTTGGAGAGTTGCACAGAGTAGCGGTGAGATTGTGTTGCAAGACGGGTGCTGCGTGTTCTACGAAGAGAGGGTGGTATACACTGAGAGAGCTCTGAGGAACACTGATTATTGTAATAGCGGTAGAATAGTAAGAGAGATGCAACAATGCGGCGGAGAGAGAGAGACTGCAGAGAATTGGTGAGTGGACGTGAGTTAAGGAGACGGAAGGCTTTCTTTTCTACTCTGTCTAGAAGTGCTGTGTGAGAGGATCCTCCCCACACGTGTGAACAATACTCAATACATAGACGCACTGTATCCCTGTACAGAACAAGGAGCTTCACATGGGTAAAGAACCCCCGGAGGCGGTTGAGCACATCCAGCTTCTGGGGAGCTGTTTTAGCAAGAGTGGTAATATGATCTTTCCAAGAGAGATCAGAAGAAAAAGAGAAACTGACAATATTAAGAGATGATGAAGGGTTAATTTGGATGTTGTTGAAGAGTAAGTCATAGTTTTTCTGTTACGAGTAGGCAGATGGAGAAATTGAGTATTAGAAGCATTGAAAAGTAACAAGGTTTTCTCTGCCCCATTTTGAGATAATAGAAAGGTCAGAAAATAAGTGATTTATGGCCTCCTTGTGTGAGTTTTGGAGTTCCTACTGTGAGTGAATTCGTGGAAGGCTAGTGGAATAGTGTAATGTAGAGTCGGCAGCATATGAGTGAATGGGGATGGAGGTACAATTAAGAAGGTCGTTAATTAATAATAGGAAGAGAATTGGAGATAGGACAGAACCCTGAGGAACACTGGAGTTGATAGGTTGGAGAAGTGAACGGTGCCCATCCACAACCGCAGCTATGTAACGGCTGGAAAGGAAATTAGAGATAAAGGCACAGATGGAGGGATAGAAACCGAAAGAGGGTAGTTTGGAAATGAGGGATTTGTGTCAGACTCTATTGAAGGCCTTCGATATGTCAAGTACAACAGAAAAAGTCTCACCAAAGGCCCGAATGGAGGATGACCAAGAGTTAGTAAGATAAGAAAGAAGTAGAGCGGCCCTTAAGGAAGCCATATATACTGGCAGTCTGAGAGTAAGTTATGAGAAGATAAATGCTTAAGAAATTTTGAGGTAAGAATAGTTTCAAAAACTTTAGAGATGCAAGAAATGAGAGCAATTGGACAATAGTTGGGAGGGCTGAGAGTGATCACCCTTCTTTGGGACAGGTTGAATGAGAGCAAACTTCCAGCAAGAAGGGAAGATGTTAGAGGAGAGACAGAGATGGAAGAGTTTGCCTAGGCAGGGAGTCAGCACGGAAGCACAGTTTCTTAGCATAACAGGAGGAACACCATCCGGTCCGTACGCCTTCTTAGTATTAAGCCCAGAGAGGGTGGAAAGTTCATCCTTGGAAGAGATTATGATGTGAGGCATAAGTAGGAGAGAGGGGGTGGAGAGGGAGGGGTAGCACCGGAATCATCTAATGTAGAGTTTCTAGCGAAAATGTTGGTATAGAGTGCAGCATTGTCAGAGGAATAAGTGACGATAGTGCCGTCAGAGTTGAAAGAGGAGGGAAAGACGAATATATATATATATATATATATATATATATATATATATGTTTCAGATTAGAAAGGATATATGGAAGTCAGAAGGTTAATTGAGATAGCCGTTATCCTTATAATTCCCACAGATCCTTCCTAAACTATATACAATTGTTTAATGATAGCCAGAATATACTGTCAAAGTGAATCACAACCTTCAAAGGGTTAATCTCCAATAAATGGCTATAAAGTTATATTGAAATTCAATGTCCAAGTTTATCATATCGAGTTCGTATCTCCACTACAATAAGAATGTCGATTATTTAAATATGTGGTGTGAATAAATTGAAAAAAAAACCCTATACTCCATTAAAGTAACTTGGCAGCAAATCTTCACGCATATATATATACATATATATATATATATATATATATATATATATATATATATATATATATATATATATATATATATTGTTTTCACATGTACACATTGGGAGTGGTTATAACAATAATTTGTCTAAGATTTTGGTCTGCGTTCTGTTTTATTGTGTGTATCGCATGGAGGTAATATATATGTGTAATATATTGTGAACAGAGTGTGTGATACACACTGTGTATGTATGTGTGTGTGTATTTGTTAATGTGTGTGTGTGGTGTGCGTTTGTTAGTTTGTGTATGTGTGTGTTGTTGATCACTCCTCGGCCATTTTATAGGTGATCACTGTGCCACGTAATTAAGGTCATGCTCTTTACGTTGTTTATGTTCTTTGTCTTGGAGGGTCCTCCTAATTCTCTCTTTCTTGTCACATTTCTTCTTGCCTTTCCTCTTTCTGTTTTTTTGTATAATATCTCAAGATCCGATTACGTATTTTGTTTCATCCGTTTGCTGGCTATTATTATACGGTTTTATTCAGAATTGGAAGGGTATGTGGAGGTCAGAGGGTTAATTGCGATAGTCTCTACCCTTATTATTCCCATATATCCTTCCAAAATTTTATAATATCGTCAAATGATAGCCAGAATAAACTGTCAAAATGTGTCATGAACTTCAAAAGGTTAATAGGAAAGTATGAATTTGTTTGCACATTGTTAAATTGCAAAATATTAAATGGAATGACATGTTTAAAACCATGAGGACGAATTTAGATGTCACAAAGCACTTCTCCGCCTACAGTGTGGTCAACAAGTGGAACAAATTGCCAGAAGTTGTACAATGAAATGCAATTGACACATTCAAAAGGAGGTTAGACATCCATTTCCAGGAGGTTGGAGTAATATAGGTAAAAAGAAGAAACATAGAGTTAGGTTAAGAATCAGTACTCAGCACTATACAATATTTCTCAAATTAATTCTTGACTATAAATTTTCCAGTAGAACATATATCAATCTGCTTGAGTCCTTGTATCCCAAACTAAATTTCATGCAGACCCACGGTTAGAGGAAGTTGTGAGTGGGGAGAGAGCCTTCTGATTTGCTGTCTTTCCCTTTCACTTTGAGGCAAATTCCATGTTAGAATTAATTCCGGACTGTCTATTAGGGACCGTAAGGTCTGTGAATTATGTGTATCTATGTAGCTCTATGTAACTCTCTCTCTCTTACCACATCCAGTTAATCAATCGCCTTCTCTTGTTCGTCAGATCTTCCATCACCCCTTCTTCCTTCCTCCCTTCCTTTCTGTCTTGGTGTGCCTTTGTTACGCTTCTATCATGTTGTGTCAGGCCTGCCTAATATGGTCCGGGCACCCCGGGCATTTAGGTCTCGTAACCTCCTGTTCCTTGCTCTGCTCTGTTTTTGTAGCTCTTCTTGATTCATTGACCTTTTCTTATATGCCGCATCTCCCGTTATGTTTTCTCTTTGCTTTCGTCTTTGTCTTCTGTTATTTTATCTCCGTTCAGCGTTGTTTGCTGATTTATGAGACCTGCATTGGGGAGATTGTAGGCACAATCGAGCAGGACAGTACTTAGGGGAGGCCACATGGGCACATGCTAAGGAGTTGCTGGAACTCCCATTGAATTTGCCTGGCTAACCCCACTGTTTACATTTGTACCTCACCTACACAGAGAGTATCCAGAAAACTCTCACAAACACCTCCTCCTATTAATTACACTACACTTAACAAGCACACCACACTTCATCCCAACACACCTAAATTACCTCTAACGTACCTTGATATTGGTTCTCTATCACTCCTTCAACCTTGAGGGGGACACTTGTTTCAGGAGGTTTGCCTTTTGTCTCATCCATGCACATACACAAACACAAAATTAAACACATTGCTGTCTGAATGTGTGTTAGTTTGCCTGTCTGTCTGTGTATTTATCAGCATGATTTCTGAAGAAAAAAAATTGCGGATGTATATTATATACTGCTGCCATAATAAACACTAGTAAATGTTAGTCAACATCCGATTACCCCCCCCCACTCTTTCTCTCCTCTCTCTCTCTCTCTCTCTCTCTCTCTCTCTCTCTCTCTCTCTCTCTCTCTCTCTCTCTCTCTCTCTCTCTCTCTCTCTCTCTTATGTAATTAACTCCCCAAAATATGATCTTGAAAATTTTTGGTCTGATTTTCACAATGCTGATATATTGGTTATCTAAGGGCTGCAGGGCACATATATATATATATATATATATATATATATATATATATATATATATATATATATATATATACCGGTATATATATATATATAGTGATTATTGGTTAACCCCAATTGGGGGATTATAGTGACTTAACCCCTGAAATGTAAGATGTGGTTTGAAAGACAACGTGGATGGTCGAGCACTGTGAAGCTTGACTGTCAGGTGGTGTTCTTCTACCTCACAGCAGTTGGGCAGAGATGGTGGCTCACTATGGTTGGGTGGTGATGGTGTTGCTGGATGCTGCATTTCTTGTGTCACTACAATACTGCAATTCTCCCTACCATGGATACAGCGAGAGACTGTGTTGTCGATTTGTAAAGTAGGTGTAAGCGATCAAGAACAATATGGGTCTTCTCGTTCATCAGGCACCCATTTTCACACTAATTACAGCTCTAATATGTGTAAGTATTCTCTATACTCATGCGTTGGGTATAATATAATATGTAACTATATCCAATACATATATTGTTTGGTAGTATAATAAATGTCCATATACAGCAGATGTTGAGTTAAACATTCTCAAAGCTCTGAATTATCTTAAATTAGCCATACTCATCTTGCCGACGATAATAGCCCCATTAAAACTAGTAATCTGTGTTTGGTATGGTTATCAATGACTTAAATTTATAGAATGGAACTGCATTCAATGCCTGGAATGTATAGTAGGCATAAAAATGTCAACATACAGGATATTCTTTCTGTTTGGAGTGCTACTCAGTGGTAGCTATAGCCAGAATATCTACATTTCAATGTCACAAGGGCAGGAAAAAAGCGCAAACCTGCTGTAGCAGCCACATGTATCTTTACCTTGGTAGGGAAAACTTATGTGTAAGCCCGTTACGTAAGCCCGTTACAATGCTACACATTTTCTGTCAGCCCACTACAATGCTACACTTCCTATGTCAGCCCGTTTCTGGGGTGGTACACTGATGTGATACCTGTGAAGGCTAACTTTTTCTCACTTAATATGAGCGTTCTTTAGCTTGTGATTCTTTAAGGTTAAGCTGTACAAAGCTACTGAATGCTGTGTGAACTGAGGTGGTTTTAGTTTTGATGACATTATCATATGAGTGCAAGATGGGTGAGCTGGGCTGGTGTGTGTGGGATTACGACGGGTCTTTGCAGTCTTGGCTCTCTCGGTAGTACTGTCCCACGTGGGTGGCATGGTGATAGTTGGTGCAACGGACTACTCTACCCTGCCTCTGCTTCTTTCTTTATGCCCGTTCTTCTTAAAATTTTCACTTTCTGTCATCATACAGAGTAGACATTTATAGGTATGACAATATTATTATCTTTAATATATTCACCTGTTCAGCTAATTCAAATAGTCAGCCCAATTGAGCCACGTTGGTTGCTTTCCCCTTGTTTGGTGAGCTGTGGCTCACTTGACAGTTGACTTTTTGCTATATTTTACATTGAAAGAGAAAGTGATGCAGATTTACATAGATACTCAGACCACATAGACCTTGCGGTCCTTACTAGGTGATCCAGCCTTACTACTGCTAGACATAAGAACAGTTTATCATAGAAAAATAGGACAGCAAAGTGGAAGGGTCTCTCCACACCCTCCGGTTAAAAATCCGTGCCGGAAATAGGAGGATGTGTAACCCTATGAGTCAGGAAATACCCACAAGTAGAGGTTTTGCATAGGATAGAAAAAATATAGTCTGAAAGGAAATTCGTAGTTAAATACCTACTGATTTTATATGTTTACATTCATAGTACACCAATCTCCAACATATGATCGTCCAGTCTCTTCTTGAACATATCAATTGTATTACTATTGACCACCTCCCTTGGTAAACTATTCCACAATTTGATCACACTGTATGTGAAATATTTGTGTGACATCTAGGAATGCCTTCTTTCAAATTAATTTCATGCCATTACTTCAGGTTTCAGCATTGTTTTTAGTCATAAACAGTTCAATGATATCTACTCTGACAAATCCTTTAAGTATCTTAAATACTTATTAAGTTGGCGACCTTGTAACCTTCTTTTCTTCAGCCAGAACCATTTTAATTTCTGTAGTCTTTCACAGTATGGCTTGTTTTTCAGATAGGGAATCAGCTCTGTTGCTCTACGCTGCATGGATTCAAGTTTTTCAATGTCTTTTTTTGAGATACGGGGCCAGAACTGAACGCCATATTCTAGGGGGGTTCTTACAATGCTTGAATAACGGCACAATAATAGTCTTGTTTATAAAGGTAACATTTCTTTGGATAAATCGTAGGGCTCTGTTAGCCTTATTTACCGTAGCCGCACATTGCCTTGAGGTTTTTAGGCTTTTAGATATTATAACCCCGATATCTTTGACCTTAGAGTTTACTATTATTACTTGGCCTTTCATTTGATAAACATACTATATATTTGTTCTCTGTGCCAACGTGCAAAATTTGATATATGTCCACATTAGAGGGCTTCTGCCACTTTTCTGACCAGAGAGTGAGAGTGAGAGAGGCAGACATACAGATAGACAGACAGACAGACAGACAGACAGACAGACAGACAGACAGACAGACAGACAGAGGGGTAAACCAATACGGCTGCTGACAAATACAGCCGTGGACTTAAGGGGGTAGTACTCGATTTTTGGCCTATGTATTCATTTATTAATCTATTTTTCAGTTTTCTCGCTAGACCTCCATCAAGCTTAAGAAAATACCTCCTAGACCCCCTTTCAAAATAAAGTTGTACATTTCTCGATAGAAAAATGTCCCGGCCAAAGGCCGGTTCCTTCTGAAATTACAGGCTAGCTATCGCTTGTCAGGAAAAAATCGACACCTAAATGGCACGAAAGGTCTTAATATTAACAAAGAAATGGGGTGAAAGGTCTCAAAATCGCCAAACTAATTGAACGAACATCTTAAAATTTCAAAATTAATTTATGCTAGACATGAGGGAGAAGTGGGACCAGAAAAAGTGACTACCTCCCCATTAAACTGCCCATCATATTCCACCGTTGGCTGTATATTGGCAGAGTATCGAAACCGCCACCAACCAAAACCGCCGATAGTTCCAATGAATATACAGTAGGTGACACTTGCTTTGGTTTGCATGCATGGTGGAGATTTGTGCTCTACTCGGCATGCGTATTTTGAATGTGTTGTGCTACTAGTTTGTTTACTCTATTATTTGACAAATGTCTAGCTTTGATATACAGTATATGGCTATTCTATCAGTTCTTATTGGCTGGCTTATGCTTGTGTGAATGTGTGTGTTTGCGTGTGTGAATGTGTGTGTTAGCGTGTGTGAAAGTGTGTTTGCCTGTGTGGATGTGTGTGTTTGCGTGTGTGAATGTGTGTGTTTGCGTGTGTGAATGTGTGTGTTAGCGTGTGTGAAAGTGTGTTTGCTTGTGTGGAGGTGTGTGTTTGCGTTTGTGAATGTGTGTTTGCTTGTGTGTATGCGTGTGTGAATGTGTGTGATTGCGTATGTGAGTATGTGTGTGATTGCGTGTGTGAGTATGTGTGTGTATGCGTGCGCGAATGTGTGTGTTTGCGTGTGTGAATGTGTGTGTTAATGTGTGTGCATGCGTATGTGAATGTGTGTGTTTGCGTGTGTGAGCGGTTATTGTCTAGCCGTTATTTAAAAAAAAAACACACATTTAAGTGCTGCCCTAAACCGTCATGAACGAAATATTCAGAAACAAATAAGGCTCTTTCTGAAATTGAATTATAGTTAGCCCTTCATCATATAATTATATAATTTTCGTTCGATGTAGGGTCAGGGAAGCACTTAAGGGGAGATCTCCATTTGAGGGATTTTTTTCTTGACCCCTTTCTCCCTCATGTTTAGCCCCATTGCTTTTGATATTATAAAACGTTTGCCCCATTAGTTTAGCGATTTTAAGAACTTTCACCCCATATTAAAACCTTTCGTGCCATTCAGGTGTCAATTTTATCCTGGCGAGCGATAGCGAGCCTGTAATTTAAGAGGAACCGGCCTTTGGCCGGGACATTTTTCTACCGAAAAATGTACAAATTTATCTTGAAAGGGACTCAAGGGGGTGTAATTTTAAGCTTGATGGAGGTCTAGGGAACAAACTAAATAAATGATCGTATGAATGTTTTGATTTATTTATCCTTGCATTGTTCTTTTAGTTTCCTCCCTAGACGTCTACCAAGCTTAACAAAAAACAAGATCTCTCCTTCAAGATAAATTTGTACATTTTTCGATTGAACAATGTCCCAAGCCGGAGGCCGGTTACTGCTATAATACAGGCTGTAATGCAGCTACATTGCATGCAAGGTATAATATTGACAAAGAAGTGGGGTGAAAGGTCTTAAATCGACAAACTAATGGGGCAAACGTCTTAAAATCTCACAACTAATGGGGCTAAACACGAGGGAGAAGGGGGCCAGAAAAAAACAACGACCTCCCGTTGAGTGTGGTTCTAGATAACGAGGGTTAGAGTTACTGAGTTAATTGATGTTGTTACTCCCTTGTATTCCTATTGAGCACACATTATAGACTGGTATTCTTAAGGGGGCCCACCTCGTTTTTTTTTCTCTTTCCCTCCCTCTCTCTTTGGCTTGTATCCATTCGGCCCCATTCAGCCTACTGTTTTAAGACGTTTACACCCATCCAGGTGTCAATATTTTCCTGGCGAGCGGTAGCGAGCCAGCATATACTACATATATTTTTGTGTTGAAAGCAAGCTACATTTTTAAATTTTTCGATAGAACAATTTCTCCGGCGAAGCCGGATTTCTCCATACAATTCTGGCTCGCTATCGCTCGCCAGGAAGAAATCGACACCTGGATGGAGATAAACGTCTTAAAATAGTTGGCTGAATGGGACCGAATGGATACAAACCAGGGAAAGAGAGAAAAGGAGAGAAAGAAAAAAAAAACGGTGACCCCCCTTAATGGACGAAATAACTCGAGAAATGACGTTACCTGGAGATATGGGAGTGCTAATCCGTGTAATCTCTGTAAGCAACACTCATTCTCACAATATTCGTTCGATATTAGACACTGCGAAGGGAAAGACATTTTTAAGAATACCACCGTTTACCTTTTCAAAATATAGTGATGCCATTTTTATTTCCATGCTGGCTGTTATCAGACGATTTTGTCAACTTTGGAAGGACTTTTATGAATATACAGTAATGGGGTACATTTCTAACTATCTCACTTCTCTTTCTTGCTTTCATTAATTTCTTTGGAAGGTGTTTGGTGTTGCATGGAGTGAAATTAATACAAATAGATTATCTTCCTAACTCTCACATATCCTTCCTAAGCTGAATAAAACTGTCTATTAATAGCAAAATATAATGAAGGAATGTGGCATGTTATACTAAAGAATAACACAACATTATTATTCATTATCTTGGGATCATTTATTTGCCTTCCTTTAACTTGCCAAAATATGTAATAGAGTTCGTCGTTAAAGAGATAATGTACTCCTCACAGCTATCAATGGCAAATACTGCATATGCACTGTAACATAAATATTAATAATGGAACAGTATTAATATATTTAGCCTTTTGGTTTTAACATTGATTGGTCGTTATCTGTAAGATTATTCGAATTTAAGTCAGGGGGGGGGGGGGGGGCAATATTTATACAAATACATATTCAATCAAATCTTAATGCGTTGTTTGTAGTTTTGATCACCCTAAATTCGTAAGACTATAATTATACTAAAGCCAAAAAAGTTGGTAGAGTTAGGATCAAGTTACATCGAGGCAACCAAAACTTGACCACAACACGAACAACAGAGCTTATCACTGATCAAGGATTATGGTAATCTTGATGCTCACACAGTATAATTTAGTTGAATTATAATACACAGTTATATTAAGGTCACCAATAAACGCTACCAATAGAATCAAGAATCAAACATGTCTTACTTCTTCAAGAATGTTGGATATGTTTGTTGGAACAAAGAGAAACACATATATAGTTATTTAATATTGAAAAACTAGTCAGACCTTCAGGTGTTTCTTACATAAGATAAGGATATTGACAACTCGATTTGTTCAGCTTATATCTTCATTAATTCAACTATGTATTTAGTTCACCCTTCTATTATTTTTTTTTCTAATTACCTCAGCCAATGAAGTTGTAGGAGGTTATGTATTTGCCTTCGTTTGTCTGTTTCATTTTCTGTAAACAAGATATCTCAAAACGTTATGGAACGATGTTCACGAACATTGGTGGACAGATAGGATATGTGCCAAGGAAAAAAGTAATTCAATAATCGGTAGACCGCATACCTACGCCAGGGCTTCTCTAGTTATTTAAGTATGTGTATATTCACATCCCCCTCCCCCCAAAAAATAAAATAATAATAATAATGATAACTAAATACAATAAAAAGTCAGCGTCAGAGGGGAGGTATTTTTGGTTTGTGTTGTATGAATGTCAAATAAGTGTCCTTCCATTGTTCTTGTTTGTGATTTAGCTCACCTTATTGCTTTCTTCCATCTATTCATTATTCTCTTTTTATTGTTCCTCATTCTCCTCCCCTCCACTCCCCCCCCCCCTGTACGACATTTACCCTGGGACAGCGATTCTAGCGAGTTCCTATTTTTTTCTTCCACTTTTCCTTGTTAAGAGTATTGATTTTAATTCATGGCCAATTTGTTAGAGCAGTTTTGTTAGAGCAGTGTAACTGTGCAAGTTTTATGTAACACCTCTCCCTCTTTCTTCCTTATACAGTACCGGTATATCTTACTGCTTTCATTTCTCCTCCCTTTTCAATTCAACTCCTTTTTCATAAGTTACCTTATTGTTCCCTGTACTCCTTCTTCATCAGTTCTCATATTGCCCCATCCCTCCTTCTTCAATTTATCTCCTGTTCCCTGTACTCCCTCTTCGTCAGTTCTCATATTTCTCCCATATCTCCTTCTTCAAGTCATCTCCTACCCACTGTACTTATTCGTCGGTTCTCTTATTGCTCCCATCCCTCCTTCAATTTATCTCCTGTTCCCTGTACTACCCCTTCGTCGGTTCTCTTATTGCTCCTATCCTTCCTTCAATTTATCTCCTGTTCCCTGTATTTCTTCTTCGTTAGTTACCTTATTGCTCTCATTCCTCCTTCTTCAATTGATCACCTATCTCCTAATGTATCACCTATCTCTTGTTGTTCCCATCCTTCCTTCTTCAATTCATCGCCTATCTTTTATTGCTCCCATCCTTCCTTCTTCAATTCATTACCTATCTTGTATTGCCCCCATCCTTACTTCTTCAATTCATCACCTATTTCTTCTTGTTCCCATCGTTCCTTCTTCAATTCATCATCTATAGCTTATTGCTCCCATCCTTCCTTCTTCAATTCATCACCCATCTCTTATTGCTCCCATCCTTTCTTCTTCAATTCATCACCTATCTCTTATTGCTCCCATCCTTCCTTCTTCAATTCATCACCTATCTCTTATTGCTCCCATCCTTTCTTCTTCAATTCATCATCTATAGCTTATTGCTCCCATCCTTCCTTCTTCAATTCATCACCCATCTCTTATTGCTCCCATCCTTCCTTCTTCAATTCATCACCCATCTCTTATTGCTCCCATCCTTCCTTCTTCAATTCATCACCCATCTCTTATTGCTCCCATCCTTTCTTCTTCAATTCATCACCCATCTCTTATTGCTCCCATCCTTCCTTCTTCAATTCATCACCCATCTCTTATTGCTCCCATCCTTCCTTCTTCAATTCATCACCCATCTCTTATTGCTCCCATCCCTCCCTTTTCAATTCATCATCTATCTTTTATTTCTGCCATCCTTCCTTCTTCAATGTATCTCCTATCTCCCTTTCTCCTCCTTCCTCAGTGTTCCTGCTCCGTTTCCTCCTTCGTCTTAATTTGGTTTCCTCTTTCCTCTCGGCTTGCCTACCTCCTCCTTCCTCTTCCTCCCGCTGATCGTCCCCAACTCGTGATCCCCTGACATTCCTTTCCCCGGGTGGAGCGTATCTGGATCACCATAAAGGAAGTGAGGCAAGAGGGAGAGAGTGGTGGTGGTGGTAGGGGGGGGGGGGGGGGAGGGTTAGTGGTGGTAGTGGTGTTGGTGGTGGTGGTATACCGGTAGTGATGGTGATGTTGGTGGTGGTGGTGAAGGTGGTACAAATAGTGTTGGTGGTGGTGGTGTTGTCGATGGTGGTGGTGGTGAAGGTGGTGGTGGTGGTGAGGCAAGAGGGGGAAAGTGGTGGAGGTGATGGTGGTGGTGAGATTGAGAGAGAGTGGTGGTGGTGAGGCAAACGTAAGAGTGGTGGTGTTGGTGGTGGTGGTTAGCTAAGAATGAAAGAGTGGTGGTGATGGTGGTGAGGTAAACATGAGAGACTAATGATAGTGGTAGTGGTGAGGTATAACGGTGCTAGTAAGAGTGTAAGACCATGAACAGGAAGAGACCCCTGAGCCGCCACAAAAACAAGAGTGAATGCAGAAGAAGCGACTCGATCCACCAGTTGCACCACCATTAAGGGGAGGCTGACCGTTTGTTTGGTCTATTAATTCATGTATTCATATATTTTTTAAGTTTCCTCCCTAGACCTCCATCAAGCTTAGAAAAAAAAACCCTAGACCACCCTTCAAGATAAATTTGTACATTTTTCGGTAGAAAAATGTCCCGGCCGAAGGCTGATTCCTCTTAAAATTGCAAGCTCGCTATCGCTCGCCAGGAAATAATCGACACCTAAATGTCACGAAAGGTCTTAAAAGTGACAACGAAATGGGGCGAAAGGTGTTAAAATAGCAAAACTAATGGGCCTTATAATCTCAAAACTAGTGGGGCTAAGCATTAGGGAGAACGGGGTCCAGAAAAACGGTGTGCCTCCCTTTAATATTGCTGAATATCGGGAACAAAAACTAACCACATCAACCACACCAACAGCAACAACAACAGCAACGACAACACTGAGAGGACTTACAACACCAACTTGAAATCGAATCCAGAGAGGTTGCGTATCTTGTACATTACGGTACTATATCCTCTTCCAGTTAGTTAGGCCAGAAATCGTGCACCCTAACTATCTCTAACTCAAAATGGGCTAGAGAAAATGGGCTGTAAATCTCCACACTTAATCTCTGGCTGATCCTTCCCATATGGTAGAAGATTAGCTTGATTACTCTAGTCTATTTAGCTATCTATCTATCTATCTATCTATCTATCTATCTATCTATTGCCGGACGTCTTACTCTCCATACGAGGGTGGCCATACACAGAATGCCCCCAAGCGGACCTATTCCCTGTGAGAGGGACAACCCGAGCCAGTTTAGTAAAGGACTTACAGGATTGACCATGCAATTTAGGATCGGTCCGACTTCGAAGGCCTCTGTGTATCTTGTTAGCACTATTTTTCTACAGTGGTGTTCGGCTAATCCATCCACTAACCTGCCTTACCCTAAGGTAAGCAGTACGGATTTGTATCAGGTTTACTCCCCTAGACAGGTTGTCAAACAAGGCTGACGTGTCCCATCCACCCGGATTTGTATAAGGTTGTCTCCCCTAGATGAGTTGCCGACCAAGGCTAACGAGTCGACTTTAGTCGATTGTGACTTATAGAGGTTAATGGGCAAGAGTGTTGGCTTACTTACTTGGAACAAGTTAGAACACTACCAAATAAGCTGAGAGTAGCTTGTATATCTTGCTTTCAGGCAGTTTTTGTACTTAAGACAAAGTTTTGTGTGACTAGGCTTGTGGTGGTCAATATTGGGGAGGGTTTGGAGTGGGTAATGATTTAAGGGGGATGGTTCATTTCTTAGGCCGATTTTGTTCATGTTAATATTATTTTGTCTAGTTTCCTCCCTAGACCTCCATCAAACTTGAAAAATTCAACCCCAGGTTCACACTAAGATATATTTGTAAATTTTTCAGTAGAAAAATGTCCCGGCCAAAGGCCGGTTCCTTCTAAATTACATGCTCGCTATCGCTTAAACAGGAAAAAATCGATACCTAAATGACACAAAATGTCTAAATATTGACAAAGAAAAGGGGCGAAAAGTTTAAAAATCGCCAAACTAATGGGCCGAACGTAATACAATCTGAAAACTAAAGTGGCTAAACATGAGGGAGAAGGGTATCTAGAAAAAATTACTATCTCCCCTTAACCCACATCGCCCGGTGGCATTGTGTATCTTCGCGGGCTTCAAAATCGGGGGGGGGGGGTTCTCCGTAAAGAAATCTCCTAATCTAGGTTATATATCTATATATTAAGGGACAGTACTCACTGTTATCTTGCAATGGGTGTTAATTAAAATATTGTACACCAAGTGGCTTTCGCTTGATAGTGAAAAATACTAGCTTTGGCGGTTTTTGCTTGCGTGTCATTTTTAATTTCCACGTTCGGTTGGTACCTTGCTTCGCCTTTTAATAACTCCTGCAGCTATTGATTATTGATGACTGGTGTTTGATTTATTTCACCATTGGAACGAATCTTATCTCACTGACCAGCGCTTGTGCGCATTTATTTGGACACCAGAAAACTATCGACCTATTAGCTTGGGCAGTACTTGCAACACAGTGTCGAAGGAATGTAATCACCTAATTGTGTATATATCTGTGAATAAAACCTATGATGTAATTTTGTATAAACATATTGGGGGTTAAGGCTCCTTCCCTTAATAGGGTTCATAGAATCCTTGCCAAAATGTACTTGTATAATCATTGCTTAATCAGCAAGTACTGCCTTGTTTATCGTGAACATAAAATTATAACTTATCATGCTCTTTTTTGGGAAGGAATAAAAGGTGAGGGTGGGAACAGGGATAACGTCCAATATGTTACCAAAGATAAAGTCATATACTCGGGTACAAAATAAAGGCTCTTTCCAAGTTACGTCAAACGGCAATAACAAAAATAACGGAGGGAAAAACAAGACATAATGCAAAAATAATTAAAACAATAGTTACAATAACATGAGCAGAAACAGAGTAATAGAATAAATGAAAGCAATAGCTGTAGGAGAAAAACAACACAGACAAATACATAATATACAATCGCTTACACAAAAACTAGCAAAATGAATTAAATGGAAGAATGATATATAATATTATAAGATCGTTGCTTGACAGTCATAATAGTTTAATGTTATAGAGCAGGATCATAATGTTAATGGAGAGAGAGAGAGAGAGTTTGCATATATACATTTAATTATATATTGTACAGTATATATATATATATATATATATATATATATATATATATATATATATATAAAGGGAGGTGTGGTGGAGTGGTATTCCCACTAGACTGGTAATCCAATGGAACCGGGTTCAAATCCCCATATGTCAATGGGAAGATATTATTGGGATGGAATTTGAGCTGTACCTAGTGTCAGTGCATTACCACAAAGCCCACCGAAACGCCAAATAAATACCCTCTTTGTTCCCTGATTAAATAGCACTGTATGAATATTCCCATATTCAAAATATGCTACAGGGGTGCAATGTCTAGTGAATTCATAGGTGGCGTTCTAAGATTGAGGGTCTTAGTCTAGGAGTTGAGACAGTGAAGCACTGGAGTGAAATCAGCTTCAGAGATGGGGCTGCTTTGAGTCGTTAGTGAGCAACTAAGCCCCATGCATCCTTCGTAGGCAAGATGGCAGGGGCTGGTTGCAGGTAAAAAGTGCTTCACATGTGAAACTGAAACAGAAACTGAATTTTTTATTTGGTCTGCAAAGATTACAGTTTTTACATAATTACAATTTATAAATACATTTAGACCAGGTTCTTTGATGAACATTTTCATCTTAAAGAGCCTTCATATCCAATGTACAATGTTTATACATTTGTGTTTACAAGAATATCAATTATATGTAATATGACACAGCTATGATACACCACTACATGGCCATTGAACACATACAGCAGCAGTAATCACATATTTTGTATATTGAATATAGGTACAACAATGCAAGGAACTATACTCTGCAATTCTTTCAAATGTTCATCTTATGGAATAAAACGAAAGTAAATATTTTTTTAAACTGGATTTAAAGCTCTCAATACTGTTTTTTGTTCTAATTTCATTGGGCAAACTGTTATATATTTTGACACAATGGTACCGAATGTTACTTTGGGACTGTGTCGAGACCATTAGGGGTATGTGAAGATTATTCTGATATCTTAGAGAATATCTGTCATTAATATTAAGTTTAAAAAAGTCATCATTATCAATCAAGTTATTCAAAAATTGATATACAAACGTGGCACTTTGTATTTTATTTATATCATAATATTTAAGTATTTTCATGTTTAGGAAAGATTCATTAGTATGGTCTCGCCTTCTCAATCCCGCCATAGTTCGTACGGCCCTCTAGACTGGAACGAGATCTCACAGGCTTCTCCGTTCAATGTAGAATGGTTGAATGTACAGGCTCTCAGCCTATGCCCTAGAGAAAGTAGTTGGAATATGTATATAAAAAAAAATATATATATATATATATAATAATAATAATAATAATAAACGGTTTATTAAAGAATGGCAGCCTCATGAGCTGAAAATACACATTTTACAATTTAGTGGATGAACATGAGATGTACAGATATGAGGATGGTAAGCTTAGTTTACAAACAAAATAAATAAATACAATAATGATGCATGTGCAGAATACAAATTATCATAAAATAACCATGAGAGTAAGTGATATACAGTACATTTACACATTTATTAACTTACTCATATACAGAACATACGTATATACACGTACGTGCGCACATACATATACATACATATATAGGAACATAAGAACATGCAGTAAGTGTGCACATGTCCGTATACACAAACGCTCACGTATGCACACAGACATACATACATACAGAAACTGTTTTGGTAAGTGAGGTAAAGAGGGTGCGGGTACTACAACTGTACTACAATATACTACAATATACTGTATATGTGTGTGTGTGTGTGACATCAGCAAGCAGTACCGGTATCCTCTTCACGGTTGCTTAAAGGTCAAAACTTTGTGAATAATATGTTGATTCCCTTTGTGTGTGCCCTCAGTATTTACGCATATATCAGCCAGAGTTAACCCTTCACCCCCGGAGGGTTATAAGGTGAGGAAATAGGAGGCAGCAGGGAAGGGAGGAAAGGTGAAGCTTAAGGGGGTAGTGTTTGGTTTTTGGTTTATGTATATATATGTATTAATTTATTTTTGAGATTCCTCGCTAGACCTCCATCAAGCTTAGAAAAAAAAAACCTAGATCCCCTTTCAAGATAAATTTGTACATTTTTCTTCTGAAAAATGTACCGGCCGAAGGCCAGTTCCTTCTAAAATCAGAGGCTCGCTATCGGTCGCCAGGAAATAAATCGACACCTAAAGGGCACAAAAGGTTTTAATATTGACACAAAAATGAGGCGAAAGATTTCTAAAACGCCAAACTAGCGGAACGAACGTCTTAAAACCTCAAAAACTAATATGCTAAACATGAAGGAGAAGGGAGTCCAGAAAAAGCGAGTAGTACCCCCTTAAGCAAACACAAGGCACGTTTAAGAGAATTAGTAGGAAGTGAGAATAACTGAATAACTGGAACCGATATAGGGGACAAGGTTAGCAATACTGGATTCAGTAACGATTAGCAACATAATAATGTAGTACTGTAATTATGATATGCAAGCTTTAGATAATAGGTAACACTATATGGATGTACGGAGCATATAAAAGTAATCGAGTAGAGAATGGTTAACCCCTTCAGCACGATGGTGTAATTTTAATCTTATTCTGGATACCATTAGACGATTTTCGTTAGGCATAGACTACAGTAGATCTGGACTAGATACGAAAATGGAACTTTGCAGTAAGAGACCCAAAATCGGAAAACGAACCCCCAAGTTCTAACTCTGAAACCACGAACATGCGATATTTTCGCGGTTTCGAGGTTCGAACTTGGGGGTTCGTTCTCCGACTTTGGGTCCCTTACTGCAAAGTTCCATTTTCATGTCAAGTCCATATCTAGTGTTTTAGGTTATCTCTAGGACTTAAAAGGATAAATACGTCCTCAATAAAGCCTCTGAATAACACAGGTCCTTCTTAAACTGCATAATATCATCTAACTATAGCCACAATAAAGGTAAAAAGGCGTCACCGTGCTGAAGAGGTAAATTAGAAAAGCAAAAACAAAGGACGGATGGGCGAGCTACCCTCCACCGAAACAAGCCAAAGCATCGAACGAATTGCCTCGAGGGAAGGGATTCATTTGTGGCCACCTCCACGGGAAGCAAAACGTCTGGCAGTAGATAGATGGATAGATAGAATAACAAAGGCAAATATTAACCTGAGATAATGAAATTAGAGAGAGAGAGAGTGAGTGTGTGAGAGAGAGAACAAGAGATAGAGAGATTGTGAGAGAGTGAGAGTGAGAGAGTATGACCTGACCCAGTGTAGGCGGAGGATGGTTCTAACTGTTCCCACGGTGGAGGTTCTGTACAAAGGTGAGAACCAAGGTCACCACCACCACCACCACCATTCCTCCCTCCCTTCCTCTCCTCCACTCGTCCCTCACACCTCCCTCACTCACACCAGGGGGGGTCTTGGGACTAGGCTTGGAACAGTACTCTTAAGGGGGGTGACCTGCAATTTTTCTCTCCTTTTCTCTCTTTCTCTCGGTTGTATTCATTCGGCCCCATTCAGCCTACTGTTTTAAGTCGTTTATCCCCATCCAGGTGTCGATATTGTATGGAGAAATCCGGCGTCGCCGGAGACATTTTCTCGCAATCTTCTTTTATTATATTGTCTTTCTCTCACCTCACACTGTTTCCTTTCATCACCTTTATCCCTTATACTGATTCATCTCAGTTGTTATCCTCTTAGTCTCCGACCACGGTCACATCCTGATGCATTGTTCTCTGAAAAAAATAATTAAACAAATAAACCAGTGTGGTGGGAATAAACAATTTGTGAGAGGAATAAGAAAGATGGCTCCGTGACAGCCAAGGTGAGTCGTACTACTGTTAATGCTCTCTCGTTAATACTTTTCTCTCAGTACTTCCAGGTATTATTTCCACTGGGAGGAAAAAGTTGATTCAATAAGTGCGTTCACAAATGCTGACACTGTTCGAGGCATGTAATATAATAGTTTGAATGAGGCACAGGTTCTTATAGGGGCTATTCGATAGTTTACATTAGTTTGACACTATTCAAGATCAATACGCAGAAACAATAAGGATTTGAAACGACACTTCGGATATGTGACTTCTGTGAGCGTGCCTATTCCTGTCCATGTCCCAGATTTCCGTATTTGTTTTCCTCTGTGTCTTCCCCTTCACAGTGCTATTTTTGTTGGGGAATTGTCCATTAGTCCATTATCATTATTAAGACCATAAGGATTAGCAATGTACAGTACTAAGCCTCTCCTTCACTGTTTCATTAGCTATGGATGGGAAGGGATGAGGTTGTCCATGTCTGTGCTTAACTCTAGCCCTCTTTTAATGGAGTTCTATTCGCAGTTTGGTTATACTCTTAAACTACATCCTTTAACTGTCCGGTGTTTCTCTCTCACTACTTCCTTTACAACTACCCTCTATTTCTATCTCACTAACTCCTCTTACTACCCCCCCCCCCTCTCTCTCTCTCTCTCTCTCTCTCTCACTACTTCCTCTTACTGTACTATCTTTCTCTCACTACTTCCTCTTACTAACTATCTCTTTCTACCCCCTCTCTCTCTCTCTCACTACTTCCTTTAACTGTACTATCTTTCTCTCTCACTACTTCCTCTTACTAACTCTCTCTTTCTACCCCCCCTCTCTCTCTCTCTCACTACTTCCTTTAACTGTACTATCTTTACTTCCTCTTACTGTACTCTCTTTTTCTCTCACTACTTCCTCTTACTGTACTATCTTTCTCTCTCACTACTTCCTTTAACTGTACTATCTTTACTTCCTCTTACTGTACTCTCTTTTTCTCTCACTACTTCCTCTTACTGTACTATCTTTCTCTCACTACTTCCTTTAACTGTACTATCTTTCTCTCTCACTACTTCCTCTTACTACCCCCCCTCTCTCTCTCTCACTACTTCCTTTAACTGTACTATATTTCTCTCACTACTTCCTCTTACTGTACTCTCTTTCTCTCTCTCTACTTCCTCTTACTACCTCTCTCTTTCTCTCACTACTTCCTCTTACTACCCCCCCTCTCTCTCTCTCACTACTTCCTTTAACTGTACTATATTTCTCTCACTACTTCCTCTTACTACCCCCTCTCTCTCACTACTTCCTTTAACTGTACTATCTTTACTTCCTCTTACTGTACTCTCTTTCTCTCTCTCTCACTACTTTAACTGTACTATCTTTCTCTCACTACTTCCTCTTACTGTACTCTCTCTCTCTCTCTCACTACTTCCTTTAACTGTACAATCTTTCTCTCTCACTACTTCCTCTTACTAACTCTCTCTTTCTCTCTTACTACCCCCTCTCTCTCTCTCTCTCTCACTACTTCCTTTAACTTTACTATCTTTCTCTCATTACTTCCTCTTACTAACTCTCTGTTTCTCTCTCACTACTTCCTCTTACTACCCCTCTCTTTCTCGCTCACTACTTCCTCTTACTGTCCTGCCTTTCTCTCTCACTACTTCCTCTTACTACCCCCTCTCTTTCTCGGTCACTACTTCCTCTTACTGTCCTGCCTTTCTCTCTCACTACTTCCTCTTACTACCCCTCTCTTTCTCGGTCACTACTTCCTCTTACTGTCCTGCCTTTCTCTCTCACTACTTCCTCTTACTACCCCCTCTCTTTCTCGGTCACTACTTCCTCTTACTGTCCTGCCTTTCTCTCTCACTACTTCCTCTTACTACCCCCTCTCTTTCTCGGTCACTACTTCCTCTTACTACCCCTCTCTTTCTCGGTCACTACTTCCTCTTACTACCCCTCTCTTTCTCGGTCACTACTTCCTCTTACTACCCCTCTCTTTCTCGGTCACTACTTCCTCTTACTACCCCTCTCTTTCTCTCTCACTACTTCCTCTTACTACCCCCTCTCTTTCTCGGTCACTACTTCCTCTTACTACCCCTCTCTTTCTCGGTCACTACTTCCTCTTACTACCCCCTCTCTTTCTCGGTCACTACTTCCTCTTACTACCCCTCTCTTTCTCGGTCACTACTTCCTCTTACTACCCCTCTCTTTCTCGGCCACTACTTCCTCTTACTACCCCCTCTCTTTCTCGGTCACTACTTCGTCTTACTACCCCTCTCTTTCTCGGTCACTACTTCCTCTTACTACCCCCTCTCTTTCTCGGTCACTACTTCCTCTTACTACCCCTCTCTTTCTCGGTCACTACTTCCTCTTACTACCCCTCTCTTTCTCGGTCACTACTTCCTCTTACTACCCCCTCTCTTTCTCGGTCACTACTTCCTCTTACTACCCCCTCTCTTTCTCGGTCACTACTTCCTCTTACTACCCCTCTCTTTCTCGGCCACTACTTCCTCTTACTATCCCCTCTCTTTCTCGGTCACTACTTCCTCTTACTACCCCTCTCTTTCTCGGTCACTACTTCCTCTTACTACCCCCTCTCTTTCTCGGTCACTACTTCCTCTTACTACCCCTCTCTTTCTCGCTCACTACTTCCTCTTACTACCCCCTCTCTTTCTCGGTCACTACTTCCTCTTACTATCCCCTCTCTTTCTCGGTCACTACTTCCTCTTACTGTCCTGCCTTTCTCTCACTACTTCCTCTTACTACCCCCTCTCTTTCTCGCTCACTACTTCCTCTTACTGTCCTGCCTTTCTCTCTCTACTCCTTAACTGTTCTGTATATCTCTTTCTCTCGCACTACTTCCTGTCACTGCCCTGTCATTCTCTCTCTCACTACTTAGTGCTGTAACTGTTATGTGTTATCTCTCTCTCTCTTTCTCACACACACACACACACACACACACACACACACACACACACACACACACACTATTTCCTTTTACTCTCGTAGTATGTATTATCTCTCTCACACTAGTTCTTCCCACACACTCACACACACAGATACACACACACACACACACACAACACTATCACTCTCATACCTAGTTTCCATCCATGTCTTTTCATCTTCCCATACTGAGTTATTTCATATACTTTAATCCTCTTAGTCTTCTCTCTTTGTCTCACCGATTTATTATTCGTGGATATAAAAACCAGTTTGTGTGGCTGTGAGAGTTGACAGCAAGAATAATAGTTCCGTGACATCAAGGTGAGTCAGCTTGATATCAGATTAAAGCTTTAATCCTGAATTTTTGATGGCCAACGTAGCTATTATTGTTATTATTATTATTATTATTATTATTATTATTATTAGTAGTAGTAGTATTAGTAGTAGTTTTAGTTTTAGTTTTGTCATTGGTGTCGGACTCTTTACTGAAAGTAGATTAATTTAGCTGACAAAATCATTTGAATATTTGAGCTCATAAGCTGCCAGACTAGTGCATACAATGAAAGTTGGGCGAAAAATCACTAATGTAATACTGGATTATAGAATGGTTCAACTGGGAATAAGTGATATAAACGGCCTCCATTTGATTGCCACATATCCTTCCCAATGTAAATATAATCGCTTAGTGATGGATAGAATAACGTTTCTTTTGTTCTGTGGAAACAAAGGCAAAGCTGCTTGTAACAAGTGTCTCCCCCAAAGTTGAAAGTGTTAGTCGCTAATTATAAACGTTTATATTGTGTGTGTGTGTGTGTGTGTGTTTGAGAGAGAGAGTGTGTGTGTGTGCCTTGGAAAACATTGTAGTCTGTATATTTAGTGTTATAAAATGACTAGGAGGAGGAGGCGTTTGTGAGAGCTAGCTGGATTACTCTCTGTGTAGGTGAGATACAAACAGAAACAGTGAGGGAAGCCAGACAAACGAAACAGGAGTTCCAGCAACTGCGTATCACATGCCTATGATCGGCCTCCCTTGGATATTGCCTGGCTCTCTTGGTGTCTACAATCTCCCCATTTATCCCCCTTATTTACTTCAACTGTTTACGTCAATTATTCTACAACCATATCTATCTGGGGAATTTCCTCTGATATCCATTATCTTTTTTCAGTTGATGACTCACACTCTTCATCTCTTTTCAAAAATAATGTGTTTTAGCCATAATTTATCTTCACCTGTAATCCCTAATGTTATTATTTCTCCTTTCATCATTTCACACTATTTCTGTTATCGTTTTCCATATAATTCATCCGTTAAAGATCATTCATTTACTCATCGTATATCTCTGCACACTTATACATGTCACTCACTTTAGTCAATCTCCCCAGCTATTCAGTCTTAATTTATCTCGCATACATTCTGGTTGATTAATTTATCTCCCATACATTCTGGTTGATTAATTTCCTCTCTCTACAGCTATTTACATTTTCTCAGCATCTCATTCAGTATCCACGAGTTTGCTAGTTTATATTTTGTATTTACTTCCTATTATATTTACTCATTTTCTCATTCACTTTATACTTTATTTACTCTTACCTCATGTATTATGCATTTCACATATTATTGTCTCACTCTTTTTATTTGCATTTATTTGCGCAATTTCCTCTTTATATTGATTAGTTATACTCATTATCTATCCCTCAGGTGATTGTATTTGCCTAAATCCTCCACATCACATGATACATGATAAATCTCTGTCTCTGGCTAAATACTAAGAAGGTGATTGGACCGGATGGTATTCCTCTTGTTATACTCAAAATATGTTCTTCCGTGATGACTCCCTGCCAAGACAAACTCTTTCATATCTATTTTTCCTCTAACGTCTTCCCTTCTTGCTGGACGTTTGCTCTCATTCAACCTGTTCCAAAGAAGGGTGACCGCTCTCAATCCTCCAACTATCATCCAATTGTTCTAATTTCTTGCATCTTTAAAGTGTTTTAAACTATTCTTACTTTCAAATTTTTTAAGCATATCTCTTCCCATAATCTACTCTCAGATCGCCAGTATGGATTCCTTAGGTGTCGCTCTACTGGTGATTTTCTTTCATATCTTACTAACTCTTGGTCATCCTCCTTTCGGAACTTCGGTGAAACCTTTTCTATTGCGCTACACATATTGAAGTCCTTTCATAAAGTCTGGCACAAATCTCTAATTTCTAAAATACCTTCTTTTGGTTTCAATCCCTCCATCTGTGACTTTATCTATAATTTCCTTTCTGGCCGTTCCATAGCTGCGGTTGTTGACGGCCATCGTTCACTTCCTCAACTTATCAACTCCAGTGTTCCTCAGGGTTTTGTCCTATCTCCAATTCTCTATGTAATATTCATTAATGATTTTCTCAACTGTACCAGTCCTATCCATTCATATTTGACGAACTCAACCTTACACATTCAACTAGTTTTTCAGAACCCACCCAGCAAGCAATCATTCAAAAAGTCACGTGATGATGCCATAGAACACTTATCTTCTGACCTATCAACCATTTCCATTTGGGGCAGAGACATTCTTGATGCTTTCAATGTTTCCAAAACCCAATTTCTCCATGTATCCACCCATCAAGAACTCCCTCAGGACTTTCCCTTATACTTCAACAATACACAAATCAACCACTCATCTTCTCTCAGTATTCTCGGTGTCTCATTTTCTTCTGATCTCATTTAAAAAGACTGTATCACCACCTTTGCTAAAACATCTTCCCAGAAGCTGGGTGTGCTCAACCACCTCCAGGTTTTTTTTTACCCCTGCACAGCCACTTGCTCTGTACCCCTGTATCCATGTATTGAGTATTGTTCATATGTGTGTGGAGGATCCTCTCACACAGCACTTCTTAACAAAGTAGAAAAGAAAGCCTTTCGTCTCATTAACTCACGCCCACTCACCGACACTTTGCAATATCTCTCTCTTCGCTGCAATGTTGCGTCTCTCGCTATTCTACCGCTATTACAATAATCAGTGCTCCTCAGAGTTCTCTCAATATATACAATCTCCTCTACACAGAGTACATAGCACCCGTCTTGCAACACAAACCCACCCCTACTCTGTGCAACTCTCCAACCCAAGAGTGAAACAATATTCCCAATCTTTCTTCTATTCAACAGCCGAGCTCTAGAACTCTGTCTTTCAAACTCCGTGTGTCCAGACATTTTGGCTCGAACATTCCTTGATTTTTGCCACGTCACTCTTTCAACTCTGGGGGAGGCACTCGTCACAGGCAGTTCTGGTTTTGTCTCCCTCATCCACATATACAAAAAAAATACTGAAGGCTGTGATTGTAGAGTACCTGTGTAGTATACTCACTCAATAAATCGTTGACATTATACATTCTTCGTGTAAATACAACCATCATGTTGTGTGAGTCCATGTAATTAGTCTTTATTATTAATACATACAAAATATATTCATAAATTTGTTCACCTAGACATACTAGCATAATTTAAGTGGGGATTTCTTGACTAATGTACAGCCGCCGACAGTGTCAGTCAGCTGCTACAAATGCATTATTAATAAACTTACTGTATATGTTATTTTCAGTTTTTATTAGTATTGACATAACAATCAAAATACAGTAACTTAACATAACAATCCAATGTATAGGTTAAGTCTGCATATTTTGATTGCCATTGCTGTACTTAAACATAATATCATAACAAATCTTTGGTTTGCATCAGCTGGTGCTCTTAGCGGGTGCGCAGTGCACAGTTGGCTAAGAAGTTTCTTATCCCAGATGGCTTCATTTAATATAAAACTGTTAATCAGGCAACTTTGTAGCCCTATATTGACTGCTAGAAATGTTTCCTAATAATTGCTTTATGTTTATTTGTGTACAATACGATTCTAAATACCAATACAATACGCATGTTGCCAAATAAGAAATGTAAACTAAGGGTAGGGGTAAGAGAACATTTAGAGCCAACTGTACAATTGCCTACAGCGATATATGGTGTAAATCTTAATGAATGATGTTGGCATTGTGATGAACACTCTTGAACTATTCACTGTAACTACATGCCAGTATTTCCCCTAGATTCTGTTTTAATGTTATCATGTTGTAGCATACCAGGTAATTGTATAGTTAGCCAAATAAGTCGTGTCTCCATTATCATTACGTTTTGGTCGATGTGTTCTGTATTAATGTCTGTCAGATGTTGAATATGGTGTGTACAAATAGGAACATGTTTGTATATCTCACTCAAAAAGATGAATTAATGTTTAGATAGTGCTGATACCAATTACTGATCGAAATATACTTGGTGCCGCGTCATCACTTATTTGGCCGACTGTACCATCCCATCTGCAGTGGTACCTCCTTCGGGTTGTTACTAGTCCTCCCTCTCCTTTCCGGCTTTCCTTTCACTTTTGGCTCCGCGTGTAAAGTTTGTTTTTTACTTTCTTCAAATTCACCGTTAACCCCTGCCCCACGATGACACCCTTTGAAAGTTTAGTTTGCTTATGTCCAAATGAGGAAGAACGTGTGGGGCTCGAAAGGTTAATGAATAGAGTTTTTACCCCTTTCTTTTATAAAAGGTATACAATTCTAATATATGTAACGTTAATGGACAATACCCAGGGGAGGCCTCATAGGCATACTCATCGCCTCGCGTAATGTCTCTTTCTCTTTAACGTAATGTTTACATTCTTCTTGCCATGTTTTGCAATTTACTTTTTTCCCATTTCTCTCTTGGGTCCCTCGCCTCTGTTATTTGTTCTCCGTGTGTTGGAGGCTTGGGCTTGTCACATTATTTTTACCTTTATCTGGTTGGTTTCTCAGATATTTAGGATTTGGTAGGAATTGTCTGTTTTCTGTGGTATATCTTTTATATTTAGAATTTGGTAGGAATTGTCTGTTTTCTGTGGTATATCTTTTATATTTAGAATTTGGTAGGAATTGTCTGTTTTCTGTGGTATATCTTTTATATTTAGAATTTGGTAGGAATTGTCTGTTTTCTGTACTATATCTTTTATATTTAGAATTTGGTAGGAATTGTCTGTTTTCTGTGGTATATCTTTTATATTTAGAATTTGGTAGGAATTGTCTGTTTTCTGTACTATATCTTTTATATTTAGAATTTGGTAGGAATTGTCTGTTTTCTGTGGTATATCTTTTATATTTAGAATTTGGTAGGAATTGTCTGTTTTCTGTACTATATCTTTTATATTTAGAATTTGGTAGGAATTGTCTGTTTTCTGTGGTATATCTTTTATATTTAGAATTTGGTAGGAATTGTCTGTTTTCTGTGGTATATCTTTTATATTTAGAATTGGTAGGAATTGTCTGTTTTCTGTACTATATCTTTTATATTTAGAATTTGGTAGGAATTGTCTGTTTTCTGTGGTATATCTTTTATATTTAGAATTTGGTAGGAATTGTCTGTTTTCTGTACTATATCTTTATATTTAGGATTTGGTAGGAATTGTCTGTTTTCTGTGGTATATCTTTTATATTTAGAATTTGGTAGGAATTGTCTGTTTTCTGTACTATATCTTTTATATTTAGAATTTGGTAGGAATTGTCTGTTTTCAGTACTATGTCTTGTATATTTAGGATTTGGTAGGAATTGTCTGTTGTCTGTAATTACTTATATACCTAGATATTATTAGGAAGTATATATATTGAATCAAATAGGAAACTGAGTGTATTGTTAACTTTAGTTAACTTAAGCTATTATTGCTTACTCTAAGTTTAGTTATTCAAATAGTATAGGACATTAAGCGTAATTCAAACATTTGATATTTAATTTAGCAGATGTTAATCGTTTCATTATTATACTGTTTCGCTATACTTTAATGAATGATCTGATATTTAAGACAGAACTATTATCTCTCTCTCTCTCTCTCTCTCTCTCTCTCTCTCTCTCTCTCTCTCTCTCTCTCTCTCTCTCTCTCTCTCTCTCTCTCTCTCTCTCTCTCTCTCTCTCTCTCTCTCTCTCTTATTTCGAGGTCAAAGTTCTGAACAATAAAGCGGCCATCTTCCGGCATTTTATAGTTGCACCTTCTCCCTCCACCAATATAAAACACTCTTCCAATTATATATAACACTATATTTAAAACACACTACCTATTACAGTATATATAACACAGTAACACCATTATCAACAACATAGGAGACATTACCTACTTTAAATCACACTGTAACACCATCATAAACATATATATACCTGTATATATATATAGTATATATATATTAAGGGGAGGTTTCTAGTTGTTTCCTACTCCTCCAGCAATCTCAAAATTTCACCCCCTTGACCCCTTTTCAAGATAAATTTGTACATTTTTCGGTAGAAAAATGTCCCGGCCGAAGGCCGATTAATCTTAAATTACAGGCTCGCTATCGCTCGCCAGGATAAAATCGACACCTAAATGGCACGAAAGGTCTTAAAATTGACAGAATGGGGCGGAAATTCTTAAAAATCACCAAACTAATGGGGCAAACGTCTTAAAATCTCAAAAGCAATGGGGCTAGATATGAGGGAGAAAGGGGTCAAGAAAAAGGTCCCTTAAGTGGAAATCTCCCTTTAAACCAATTAGTGAACTTTCGTGATCTATTTGGAGCTTGTGTTGGTAGTGAGGGTAATCCAATAGCCATCATGTACTTTCTGTTGCTTCCCAGTGCTGCCATGGGTGGGAAGGGTTAAGGGTCAGGACTAATGAAACCATATCCGGGTCCTCTTTCAAGGTTCCAATTATCTTTATGGAGGAGTGGAAACAAGGAAACATTTGATAGAACATGTATTGATATTGTATGTTCTGTATCCTGATAATATGATAAGACTTCTAATTCAAAGGCGGTAGTAAGTGGAAGAAGGAAAGATTTGATTGAATTTGTTTGTTATATGTTATGCATTGTATATCCTGATAACATGATAAGGCTTCTAATTCAAAGGCGGTAGTCTACGCCACCACTAACTGACTTTTTGGAGTTGGTTAGGTTTTTCTGGACCCCCTTCTCCCGCATGATTAGCCCCATTAGTTATGAGATTTTAAGACGTTCACCTCATTAGTTTGACGATTTTATTACCTTTCGCTCTCGATATTTTCTCAATATTATGACCTTCCGTGCTATGTAGATGTCGATTTTTCCTGGCGAGCAATAGCAAGCCTGTAATCTATTAGGAACCGGCCTTAGGCCAGAACATTTTTCTACCGAAAAATATACAAATTTATTTCTATTTTTTTTTATAAGTTTGATAGAGGTTTAGTTAAAAAAAATATAAAAATAAAAATATATATAAGAAATAACATACAGTATTAGACTTAGCTAGATTTAAGACAGGCTACGTTAATGTTAGGTTCATTCAAGATTATGTTAGTTTAGCTTAAGGTTGTGTAGATGTAAACAAATAAATATTATTCTGAACCAAATGACTATAGAGGAAATTACTTGTGGATGACGTGACGGTAATAATAACACCACAAAATAATCCAATGAGCAGCCAGAGGTGAGGACGAAGGCAACCATAGCCGGAGGTTCAGGGTGAATTTTCTGATGAGGTAGATTGGAGGGTGGGTAGGTAGGGGTAGGATGAAGAAAAGTGTACTACAGAAGAAGAGAGTTAGAGAGAGAGAGTTAAGTGAGAGTTAGAGAGAGAGAGAGAGAGAGAGAGAGAGAGAGAGAGAGAGAGAGAGAGAGAAAGAAAAGTGTACAAACGAAGGGATTTAGAATGAAGAAAAGTGTACAAAGGAAGAAGCGAGTAGCAAAGTAAAAGGCGATGGGCTGTCCGTCATGCTATTTAGATTTTGTCTTATACTAGGAAGGAAAAAAAATGAAAACCTGGAATAGGCCAATAAAATATAGTTTCCTGCAATGTATCGTGATGACATAAACAAATAACCAAAGTTGTTTTTAAAGAATGTCTTTAAAAATGTATGCAACTATTAAAAAATGCACAATGTGATCATATATATATACATATTTAATTCAATAATGTTCATTGTATGCATATCAATAGGTAATATAAATTATAATTTACAAATATTACAATAATAACATCCAATTAATTAGTACTGTTAAAATATACAAATATATCAATTGTTCAAACCACAGTCCCATTCTTGTAAAGTAATTCTGATACACGATGGTAATTGAATTTAGTCAGGCAAATATTATTGTTCCAACATATGTGAAATAATGTTTGTACTAAATGCGAGGGTGAATGCATCAACATGTTCGGAATTATATCGCTTAAGGGGAGGTTTCTAGTTTGTTTCCTACTCCTCCAGCAATCTTAAAATTTCACCCCCTTGACCCCCTTTCAAGATAAATTTTTACATTTTTCGGTAGAAAAATGTCCCGGCCGAAGGCCGATTACTCTTACATTACAGGCTCGCTATCGCTCGCCAGGATAAAATCGACACCTAAATGGCACGAAAAGTCTTAAAATTGACAGAATGGGGCGGAAATTCTTAAAAATCATCAAACTAATGGGGCAAACGTCTTAAAATCTCAAAAGCAATGGGGCTAGACATGAGGAAGAAAGGGGTCAAGAAAAAAGTCCCTCAAGTGGAAATCTTCCCTTAATCAAACCCCTTTCACCTGCCAACATTCAAAATTATTTCCCTTACGTGCGTGAACTGGAGCGCCTTCCTATGCCTTTGAAAAAAAAATAAAAATAAAATAATAACAATCTTTGCCTCACGTATTCAGTATTCCACCTTTCACCACGATGGCGTAATTTTAGCTTACAATATTTACTATAAGCCGACTATATATAATTTAGAAGAAGCTACCAGAAATGTATTGGGTATAAACTATCTCAATTTGCTTTTTGACACCCACCGGCACTTCCCAAATCGTCTAATGATAGCCAGAATGCAATACCAGAAAATGTTGTCAGCGTACTGAAAGTGTTAAGGGGGCCCACCTCGCTTTTTTTCTCTTACTCTCCCTCTCTCTTTGGCTTATATCCATTCGGCCGCATTTAGCCTTTTTTTTTTTTTTTTTTTTTTTTTTTTTCCTATGTGATTGAGGGAGGCAAAAGGCATTACTGCCTATAGCGAGTGCCTCCCCCATAGTTGAAAGAGTGACAGGGCCAAAATCAAGGGACGTTCGAGCCAAAATGCCTACAGTTTTAAGACGTTTACCCCCATCCAGGTGACAATATTTTCCTGGCGAGCGGTAGCGAGCCAGCATATATATATATATATATATATGTTTTGACAGCATGCTAAATTTGTACATTTTTCGATAGAAAAATGTGTCCGGCGAAGCCGGATTTCTCCATACAATGTTGGCTCGCTATCGCTCGCCAGGAAGAAATCGACACCTGGATGGGGATAAACGTCTTAAAACAGTTGGCTGAATTGGGCCGAATGGATACAAGCCAAGGAAAGAGAGATAAAGGAGAGAAAGATAAAAGAAAAGCAGGTGACCCCCCTTAAAAAAAACTCTGCCTCACGTTCTCAATATTTAATCTCGCCAAATGTCGTCCCCTAATAACCGGGCAAGGCAGCCATTACGTATAGGTTATGTAAGAAGCTTTAATTACATTACCGATTACGTCACCACTCCTTAAACATCGCTTTCATAATTACGCAAAAAATACTCTTCGACATTTTTACATCACTGTTTAGGGGGGGGGGGGCATTTATTTACTTGTTTAAATATCGTTCTATTTTTATTTTATTTTTTATTTTATTTTTAGTTTCCTCCCTAGACCTCCATGAAGCTTAAAAATACACCCTCTAGACCACCCTTCAAGATATTTTTCTACATTTTTCGGTAGAAAATTGTCCCGGCCAAAGGCCGCTTCTTTAAAAATTACAGGCTCACTATAGTTTGCCAGGAAAAAATCGACACCTAAATAGCACCAAAGCTCTTAATATTGACAAAAACATTGGGCGAAAGGTCTTAAAATCCACACAAACTAATGGGGCAAGCATATCAAAATCCGAAAACTAATGGAGCTAAAGATAAGGGAGAAGGGGGTCTAGAAAAGCAACCCATCTCCCCTTAACAAGAGGTGGTGTTGAGGAATGTTTAAAGTTCGGGGTGATTATTTTCGTAACTTGAGGATTAGTGGAAGTTTTGTTGTTGTGGTGTTTGTTGATGTATTTTGTTGGACAATACATTATTTTTGTTTATTCGTTGTTGCATGATATATATAATGTTTTAATATGTTAATATTAAGCAAAATATTAAATAATATTCCTTTATTCAATACATTTACTATGCATAAGAACCCCTTTGCTCTCTCTCTCTCTCTCTCTCTCTATATATATATATATATATATATATATATATATATATATGTGTGTGTGTGTGAGAGAGAGAGAGAGAGAGAGAGAGAGAGAGAGAGATGATACAATAACGTGTAAATTCGAGTGAATTCTCTTTGAAGTGAAAATAGAGTTGTTCAAATAATCTAATTCACAATGCCAGTTACATTATACTGGTCAAATTGTATGCATCCTTACTCTTCCACTTGCTGTAACTCTTATCTGGGAAGGCGCAGGAACCCATCCTTACTCTTCCACTTGCTGTAACTCTTATCTGGGAAGGCGCAGGAGTACTACCCATCCTTACTCTTCCACTTGCTGTAACTCTTATCTGGGAAGGCGCAGGAGTAATACCCATTCTTACTCTTCCACTTGCTGTAACTCTTATCTGGGAAGGCGCAGGAGTACTACCCATTCTTACTCTTCCACTTGCTGTAACTCTTATCTGGGAAGGCGCAGGAGTACTACCCATCCTTACTCTTCCACTTGCTGTAACTCTTATCTGGGAAGGCGCAGGAGTACTACCCATCCTTACTCTTCCACTTGCTGTAACTCTTATCTGGGAAGGCGCAGGAGTACTACCCATCCTTACTCTTCCACTTTTTTTGGCGACTTTAATTTACCTGTGACCAAGTGGGGCGATACTCTTACTTCACACTCCGGACATGACTTGTATACGAACTTGCAAGAGCGTTCGCTTTATCAATTTGTTCGAACGCCGACCCGTGGTAATAACGTTCTTGACATTGTACTTGCAACAAAAGAAGAATTAATAGAGAATTTGAATGTTGGTGATGAATTCAGTAACAGCGACCATCGTACGATAACTTTCACTTTAAAGTTTACTAGTAACGAACCAAATAGTAGCATCGAAAAAGTCCCTAATTTCAAGAAAGCAAACTTCCATAAACTTAGAGCTATGTTTAAAGAAACTGACTGGAGCTTTTTAATTAACAATAACGACATAAATACATCTTGGAAGTTATTCGAAACCACTTACCTAAAAGCAGTGCAAGACTGCATACCATCGAAAATACGGCGTCCAGGCCATAATAATAAGCCCAAATGGTGGAATAAAGATATTTCAAACTGCCTGCTTGCTAAAAAATGTGCTAATGATAGATTAAAATCCTCACAAAATGACGAAGAACGGGTAAATTTGTAGAGCTACGACGCAAAGCCAAAAAGTTAATTAAGCAAAGTAAAAAGACCTTAGAGTTACATATTGCGAATCAAAGTAAAACAAACCCGAAAGAATTCTATAGTTATATCAGAAAGAAAAAAGTAGTTACTTCAACTGTTGGACCGTTAGTCGATGAAAATGGAGAATACACCAAAGACGAAGTACAAATGAGTAATGCCCTCAATACCTTCTTTGCATCAGTTTTTACAAAAGAAGACCTCAGTGATATCCCTACACCATCGCCGATTCAGATTGATAATTCAGATGTTCTAAGCAATATCACCGTTACAGAGAGAGAAGTATTGAATTGTTTAGATAAACTCAAGGTAAATAAAACGCCTGGACCTGATACAATCTCGCCTAGAGTTCTGAAGGAAGCTAAGGATGAGCTCTCCAAACCACTGACATTACTATTCAATAAATCCTTGCAGTCTGGAACTATGCCTGATCAGTGGAAGCTAGCCAACGTAACACCGATATTCAAAAAAGGCAGCAAATCCCTACTCAGTAACTATCGTCCAATTAGCTTAACCTCAGTTGTATGTAAAATGCTAGAAACGGTCATACGAGACAGACTCGTAAATCACTTAGATGAAAATAACATACTTAAAGATACTCAACACGCTTTCGTAAAAAACTTTCCTGTTTAACAAACCTCTTAGACTTCTTCCACGATATCCTCAACCTCTACGATGAGAGAAAAGCTGTAGATATTATATACCTTGATTTTCAAAAGGCCTTCGACAAAGTTCCCCACAAACGTTTACTGCTAAAACTAAAAGCGCATGGAATACAAGACGGTGTGTTGAAATGGATAGAAAATTGGCTCAGCGACAGAAAGCAAAGAGTAGTCATAAACGGTAAGGCATCTAAATGGACCAATGTAAGTAGCGGGGTACCCCAGGGATCGGTACTAGGACCAATTCTCTTTCTAATTTACATCAACAACATAGATGAGGGCCTCACCTGTACAATCTCAAAATTTGCTGACGATACAAAAATTGCAAATAGCGTACTCTCAAAAGAACAAGTTGACGATATGCAACACAATCTAGATAAATTGTCACGTTGGGCCCAAATTTGGCAAATGAGTTTCAATGCGGATAAATGTAAAGTACTACATATCGGATACCTAAATGAGAAAGCAAACTATTCGATGAATGGCACTCAGCTTAAGAATGTAAACAGAGAAACCGATCTGGGAGTAACAATATCGAGTAACCTAAAACCGAGTCAACAATGTTCAGAAGTTGTTAAGAAGGCAAACAAAATAATTGGCTTTATAGGCAGGTCATTTGAGCATAAATCCAAAGAAGTTATCCTAACCCTTTACAATTCCTTAGTCCGCCCTCTTCTGGAATACTGCGTTCAATCCTGGTGCCCTTATTACCAAAAAGATATAAACAAGCTAGAACGAGTTTAACGTAGAGTTACCAAAATGATACCTAGCCTAAAGAACAAACCATACGAGGAGCGTCTTAGAGAATTAAGTCTATTTCCTTTAACCCAGCGCAGATTAAGAGGTGACTTAATTCAAGTGTTCAAAATCATCAAAGGCATCGACAATATGAACTGTAGTAAGTACTTCACTATCGACCAATCTAATTACACGCGGGAAACAGTTGCAAAATTATTGGTAAATCTTTTAACTCACACGAATCTAAGAATTTCTTCTTCAATCGAGTTGTCAACTTGTGGAATGGGCTTCCCCGAGACGTTATAGACTGCATCACCGTTGATTCATTTAAACTCCGCCTAGACAAATATCTCGCTTCAAACCCGCGACTGACTGCGTTTGTAAATGAATAACTTTATTTTATCCCCCCCTCAGTTACTAACCCATCTGTCCCCTACTAACTTCCTAATCCTGCCACGGACATTAGTTCCAGGGCAGTAATTCTCTTTCCAATGTTCCCTTACCCACTCTAAACCACTGTTTGGACACTTGATCCTCAGTGTTTTGGAGGACAAGCAGCCTAGAAGGGTCACTAGATCTGTTGTTGCTTGATTTCCTTTGTACTCCTTTGTACTTGCTGTAACTCTTATCTGGGAAGGCGCAGGAATAATACCCATTCTTACTCTTCCACTTGCTGTAACTCTTATCTGGGAAGGCGCAGGAGTACTACCCATTCTTACTCTTCCACTTGCTGTAACTCTTATCTGGGAAGGCGCAGGAGTACTACCCATCCTTACTCTTCCACTTGCTGTAACTCTTATCTGGGAAGGCGCAGGAGTACTACCCATCCTTACTCTTCCACTTGCTGTAACTCTTATCTGGAAGGCGCAGGAGTACTACCCATCCTTACTCTTCCACTTGCTGTAACTCTTATCTGGGAAGGCGCAGGAGTACTACCCATC
Organism: Paralithodes platypus; assembly: GCA_032716605.1. Lineage (NCBI taxonomy): Eukaryota > Metazoa > Arthropoda > Malacostraca > Decapoda > Lithodidae > Paralithodes > Paralithodes platypus. The sequence goes on along the minus strand of CM064522.1, from coordinate 27,041,489 downwards.
CTTACTCTTCCACTTGCTGTAACTCTTATCTGGAAGGCGCAGGAGTAATACCCATTCTTACTCTTCCACTTGCTGTAACTCTTATCTGGGAAGGCGCAGGAGTACTACCCATCCTTACTCTTCCACTTGCTGTAACTCTTATCTGGGAAGGCGCAGGAGTACTACCCATCCTTACTCTTCCACTTGCTGTAACTCTTATCTGGGAAGGCGCAGGAGTACTACCCATCCTTACTCTTCCACTTGCTGTAACTCTTATCTGGGAAGGCGCAGGAGTACTACCCATCCTTACTCTTCCACTTGCTGTAACTCTTATCTGGGAAGGCGCAGGAGTAATACCCATTCTTACTCTTCCACTTGCTGTAACTCTTATCTGGGAAGGCGCAGGAGTAATACCCATTCTTACTCTTCCACTTGCTGTAACTCTTATCTGGGAAGGTGCAGGAGTAATACCCATTCTTTCTCTTCCACTTGCTGTAACTCTTATCTGGGAAGGCGCAGGAGTACTACCCATTCTTACTCTTCCACTTGCTGTAACTCTTATCTGGGAAGGCGCAGGAGTAATACCCATTCTTTCTCTTCCACTTGCTGTAACTCTTATCTGGGAAGGCGCAGGAGTACTACCCATTCTTACTCTTCCACTTGCTGTAACTCTTATCTGGGAAGGTGCAGGAGTAATACCCATTCTTACTCTTCCACTTGCTGTAACTCTTATCTGGGAAGGCGCAGGAGTACTACCCATCCTTACTCTTCCACTTGCTGTAACTCTTATCTGGGAAGGCGCAGGAGTACTACCCATTCTCAAACGGTCTTGTGATTTGTGTATGGATAAGATTTATTAATCTTATGTCTCCCAATATGAACTACCAGCTATACAAGATATATAGTTATTGTGAAGGAGTGATTTAAATGCTGTTATTTATATGCACAGATATTTCACCATCTGACACATCTTGCGTAGGTTATTACACTGCACAGCGAGTGTGATTTTTTTCTTTTTGTTTTCTTTTTTTTTTGCTAAATTTACAGTCACATGTAACAAATCCGACCTTTGTTTTAACCCTTTGAAGCTCTGACGCGTTTTAGCAGTTTATTTTGGCTATCATTAGACGGTTTTATGGAGCTTAGGAAGTATCTGTGGGTATTAAAAGGGTAAATACTATCTCAATTAACCCTTTGACTTCCATATACCGTTACTAATCTGAATAAAATCGTCTAATAGTAGCCAGAAAACAGAACAGAAACGCGTATTGGAGCTTGAAAGGGTTAATATTGCAACTATTATGATAAATATGTAATAGTGTATGAAAGTTTATGCACATTACTTATAGAAATATAACCTATACATCATGTGATGCATAATGTTTGATATTTATAAATCCTACGGTCGCACTAATAAGTCATGTCGTAGCTGTCATTACGTTTGGCTTGCTCTGTGCTGTATTAATGTCTGTCAGATGTTGAATAGGGTGGGTAAGTGTAGGAACATGTTTGTATATTTCACTCTTTATCAAGAAATGAAGCTTAGATATTGCTGATACTAATTATTGATCAAAACATACTTGGTACCGAGACATCACTTATTAGCGCGACTGTACACATAATAAAATTGCCATCGTCTGTATGTTCAAATTAGTACACAAATACAATTGAAAGATATTTTATGAATATCATTTTTGTTACATTTGTCCACACAATCAGTAGTTTGATTTATATATTACTTAACCATTTATCAATAACGTTACCCATGATCCATGAACAGCTTAGACTACATCCCTACCTTGGTGAAGATGTAAGGAGGTCAACGATGTGTTCACTCTTTCTTTGGTGTTCACTGATGCTCGGATCGTCTCACTCACTTCACCCATTCTATGGGTCGTATTTATTTGCTCCTTTATATGTTTTTTCCCTTCCTAGACTTCCATCAACTTAAAACAAAACATCTATTAGAACCCCCTTCTAGATAAATTTGTACATTTTTCGGTAGAAAAATGTCCCGGCCGAAGGCCGGTTCTTCAAAAACTACAGGCTCACTATCGTTCGCCAGGACAAAAATTCGACACCTAAAACCCACGAAAGGTCTTAATATTGACAAATAAATGGGGCGAAAGGTCTTAAGACCACCTAACTAATGGGGCGTACGTCTAAAAATTTCAAAACTAATGGGGCTAAACACGAGGGAGAAAAACGGGCCATCACTCCTTAACAGAAATAAAGTATAGACTACCCCTACCTTGGTGAAGATGTAAGGAGGTCAACGATGTGTTCACTCTTTCTTTGGTGTTCAATGATGCTCCACCCAGGCGTATCATCTCACTCACTCCACCCACTTCACATTGGTACAGTTGCGCTAATAAGTCATGTACACCCAGCTGTCATTACGTTTGGCTTGCTATGTGCTGTATTAATGTATGTCAGATGTTGAATAGGGAGGGTAAGTGTAGGAACATGTTTGCATATTTCACTCAATATGAAGAAATGAAGCTTAGATTTTGCTGATACCAATTATTGATCAAAACATACTTGATGCCGAGATATCACTTATTAGCGCGACTGTACAGTCGGCCTAATAAGTGATGCTCGGCACCAAGTCTATTTTGATCAATACTTGGTATCGACAATATCTAAACGATTTATTCAATTCGAGTGAGATATACAAATATGTTCCTACACTTCCCCACCCTTTTCAACATCTGGCAGACATTAATACAGCACAGATCGAGCCAAACGTAATGACAGTTGAAACATTACTTATTAGCGCCACCGTACATACAGTCTATTCATTGTTACTATACCCGCTTCCAAATAAGTAGGCCAAATCTCTTAACCGTTTACCTCTATAGGTCACAAACGACTTGAGTAATCGAGCTAGTATTTCTACCATTTGGGAAGAGTCAGCCAGTGATTAGGTGTGGAAATTTACATCCCATTTTCTCCGGCTCTTTTTGAGTTATAGAGGTTAGGGTTCAAGATTTCTGGACTACCTATTTGGAACAGGGTATGGTCTGGAACTCTAGATATTCTCACCTTCAACCTAACTTAACCCCTTCTTTAACGGTGACGTCCTTTCCGTTATATTCTGGCAACTTTTAGACGATTTTGTTCAGGTTAGGCTACAGACTATCTCAATTAATCCTTTTAGCTACCGTATATCCTACCTAAGTGTAATGACGGGGTCAAACAGCCACTCTCAGGTCAACACCATAGCAGCTATAAGGGACAGCCACAAAATCAAGAAGAAAGGACGACGGAACCAAGCAGCTTCCCAGACTTTAATTCCAGAAATGGATAAGTCTACCCATTTCCCTGGATCCGCCCATGCTCTAATTCCGGAGGAATGGAGGAGTCTCCCAATTAAAGGAGTTCGAGCCCAGACGAATCCTGAGAGCTCCAGCTCCTCCAATGACAGCAGCCGACACAAAACGAGATGGCCTACCACAACGCTCCAACCGGACTTGAATTATAATGAAGATATGTTTATGGTAATTAAACGTCAAGAACCTCACCAATATAGATACAAGTGGGAACCTCAGCCACCTATCAATAATACCTTCCCGCAGGAATGGGAATAAGTGAGATCCAGTGTTCCATATCAAAACTATAGCATACACAAGAATAAAAACTAGAATTCCATATGAACAGGAAATCCTCCATTACATCACCATTATGACCCCTAGAAATAAGTAATATATATCACGAGATTAAGAATCTCCACCTGCACCCTTTAATATCTGATCTGTATTTTTAGACTCGGTATTACCTTCGCTATAACCATTACAACGATATCCACATGCCCCTATGTAATCGAAATCCAGTAAGTTGAACAGTAAAAATAAGTTGAACATAGCCTTACTTTTCCTGAAGAAAAGTAAGCAAAACACGACTGCCGCCTTCTACTGGTATACCACCAGAAGCGCGATTATGCATGAATGTGAAGCTCTCCAGACGTCCAGCCCCGACTCGCCTTTCCCTGCCCCTGGGAAGAAGGTCGTGCCCCTGACGTACCGCCCTTCAGACTCCGAGTCCACGTCGACCAGACTCTGATTCTTGGATACTTTTTACTTTACCCTAAGTGTCTTACGTTGTTGGTTATCGTTGTAAGGTAAGATAAAATATGCGAGTATTCCTAATTTGATTTTGTTGAACTCTGTGCCTAAGATCTTTAGTGAATTTGTATTAAGTGTGAATTGAATTAATATAGATCCATACAGTGCTTCTTTGAGTACGAGATCATAATTATACTCTGTGTTCATCCATCAGAATTATAGCATTTACATACGTTACATACTCATTATAATACGCATCATTTATATTGAATACTCTCAAATTTTCCTCTCATGTGTCCAATTATTTTACGTATAATAATAATAATAATAATAATAGTTCTTAAAGCTAGCGCATGCTAAGCTAGCTAAGGATAGCTCAATAAGGCCGATTAGGCGTATTTCCATTGGGGTCCTGTACTACTACCCCATCCCTTTGCTCATGAGGGATGGTAACGACTCAGTGCTTGTGAAAAATCTTTAATGCGCCGAGCGTGGGCGAGAACCCGGGCCTTCTGGGTGGAAGTCCGAGACGCTAGTCAACTACACCAAGCGAGTCGAAGTCTAAGTGTATACCGTGAAGTGATAATAACTATAAATCTTCTACATACCTAGAACATACGCCCAATTTATTATTATTCTTTGCTTGTGCTGAATTAAAGTATTTCTTTCTTTTACTTTTGAAAGTAATATTCCCTCTCTGTCGAGTTAATAATTATTCATTAATTTAATACTCAGATATAGTTGGGCGGGTGCCCAACCCCGAAAGGGGTTGAAATAGGGGAGCTATCCCCCCCCCCCCCGCCAAAGGCGGCTTTCTAGGGCCTTTCCTAGCTGATGCTGAGAGGATTGGGTTCTAGTCATGTGGTGATGGGCTGGTCTATCAGAGTGAGAGCTGAGCAATCTCTGCCATACCCATAGCTTACTCTGACTTTTCCTTTAACTTATATATTTTCTAGATCTCAAGTGACGGCATCTCTTCCGTGGATTGACCTCCCAATCTACCAAGATTGGAAGCCAAAGCGTCACATTTTTCCCTTGCCCCTCAACTTTCTCTTCATAATTGCTGAGGAGCACAGGGCCCTGGGTGGGGCTTTGGTTTCCCGGGCGTTTCCGCACCCTCCTCAGCCCCCCGCCATGGAGTGGCTTCGGTCACCCAGGCTTTATTGTGGTCGGCGGGGAGGGTTCTGTGGGGGCACTCGGTTATGGCCTTGGAATTGCTCGGGGCCTTGGGGCTGTTCGGCCAGGCAGCTTGGGGAACAACTACAACAACAACCCGATTCTAGGTACGAATTTAACGCTACTCGTTCTGCGTTCTTTTAGGAACCTGTTAATATATTCAGAACTCCGTGTATACCATTGTTGGTAAACCTTTAGTGCAACTTCGTCATGTACAACCATTCTAGATAGTAAATTGTTTTACGCTATCTGTTCACGTTATTTTATATGCGTTCTTATCGATGTCGTATTTATTTGATATTTTATATACTTTGAGTATCTCCGTATATCTATTTATAATCTGAATTCCTAATTTAGTGAATTGATTTCGTTATTTCTAAAGTAATTATTCATATCTCGTGGGAACAAATATTCGCAATAACCCATATATCGTTAAACTCCAATTTCAATTATCTTCCCTTTCATCACAAAGTAAACCGCCTCATTTTAATCTCCAAGTTAAGATTGCACTTAGAAATATAATTATTTTCTAACACCGCAGTCGACCTGACCTATAGGTCAAGACTGAAGCCTGGTTCACTCATAGACGAGTCGGTGCCCGAGTCCAACACAAGTGACACTCGACTATTATCGGCGTTGCTGGAGGTTGATTACTACACGAGTAGTAACTGATCCCGAGTCAACACGTGTTCAGACAAGAGTCCGTACGAGTAACGGAGAGTCAACACGAGTGTAACACGAACCCAACACGAGTGTCATAAATTTGAAAAATAACGGTCTAATTCCAGGGTACGAAAACAAAGAGTCGGTACGAGTCAACAAGAGTGGAACAAGAGTCACAATGAGTGCTTCCAAGAGTGGCCCCCATTGTGCAGGTGCCTGATTCGCCCAAGAGTGTAACAAGAGTCAACACGAGTCACAAAGAGTTATGCAGAGTTCAACAAGAGTCACGAAGAGTCAACAAGAGTCGACACGAGTCACGAAGAGTCAACACGAGTCTACACGTATGTCCTTCGGACTCGTGACGGGGACAAGAAATTTCATGCATGTATGAAATTTTTGGGCAACGTGACGAGTACCCAGGACTCACCCCGATACACGGAGAGTATACACGAGTGTTGCAGAGTATTGACGAGTCATTGCCGAATAGCAAAATTTCATCACTCGTGTTGGACTCGGGCACCGACTGGTCTATGTGTGAACCAGGCTTAAGTGGTGATCTCTACCTATGCGCGGCTAAACGATTTTGTTGTCTCAAACCCCCCTCCCCCAATTACCTGCGCGGCTGAACGATATCTCTCAGCCGTTCGTGTACTTACCAAATTGCTTCGAGCTAGACACTCGACTCTCATAGATATTATCATTTATGAACTTAGGTCTATGTATATCTCTGTCTGTATTATTCTGTATATTTCCCAGTTATTTATATAAATAATCAAGTGCATATTATTCTATCTTGATAGTAAGTTAGATAACCTCTCTTATTTACCGCCATTATAGTACTACATATTCTATATAATAGGGACGTATTGAACACCTATATAATCCACATACAATTGAATAAAGAGTGTAATTTACCCTGTGTACTTATTGTGTTTTGGTTGCCTGATTGAGTATATAACTGTCCTATCCACGGCGCTTGAGGTGTCCCTGTTGAGTCATATTCCAAATCTAGATATCCAAAACCTGGATTGACATTAGATAATACTGAAGCCAGTTGGATTACAACCCGGCATAACAGTAAGTTTCCTAAAATCGTCTAAATGTAGCTGAAATCAAATAAAGAAACCGTCACCGATACGCAAAGGGTAAGGGGAGGTTTTTAGTTAGTTCGCTAGACTTCCATCAAGCTTAACATTACAGCCCCTAGACCCCCTTTCAAGATAAATTTGTAAATTTTTCGGTAGAAAAATTTCCCGGCCGAAGGCCGGTTCCTCTTAAATTACAGGCTCGCTATCGCTCGCCAGGAAAAAATCGACACCTAAATGGCACAAAAAGTCTTAAAATTTACAGAAATGGGGCGAAAGTTCTTAAAATCGCCAAACTAATGGGGCGAACGTCTTATAATATCAAAAGCAATGGGGCTAACCATGAGGGAGAAAGGGGTCAAGAAAACAATCCCTCAAGTGGAAATCTCCCCTATTAACCCGTTCAAGATACGAGGACGCGTTTCTTCCATTTATTGTGGCTATTACTAGACGATTCTATTCAGCTTAGGAAGGAACTGTGCGAAGCAGAAGGTTAAGGGGAGATATCCACTTGAGGGATTTTTTTCTGGACCCCTTTCTCCCTCATGTTTAGCCCCATTGCTTTTGATATTTTAAGACCTTCGCCCTAGTAGTTTGGATATTTTAAGACATTTTGCCCCATTTCTGTCAATTTTAAGACCTTCCGTGCCGTTAAGGTGTCGATTTTTTTCCTGGCGAGCGATAGCGAGCCTGTAATCTAAGAGCAACCGGCCTCCGGCCTGGAAATTTTTCTACCGAAAAATGTACAAATTTATCTTGAAAGGGGGTCTAGGGGATGTCATTTTAAGCTTGATGAAAAAGTAGGGAACAAACTAAATACCTCCCCTTAATTGAAATATAGTTTACCCATTTGATATCTAGTCAGCCTTCTAAACCTCAGTAAAATCGTCTACTAATGTTAGTCAAAATTTAGTGAAATGGCGTCCTTGAAGACTGAAAAGGCTAAACGGGACTATTTCCACCGTTTAGGAAGAGTCAGACAGTAACTATGCATGCCAATTTACACTCTGTTTTCTCCAACCCTCCCCGAGATAAAAAAAAAAAAAAAAAAAAAACATTTATAGACTCGTTCGAATGAAGAGACTATATAATTCATCTTTGTAAGGCAGAGTCACTCGTTTGATATGGTGGGTAATTCTCGAACACTATATCTTCCCTATCCACATAATATTACTGTATCTCCATTGATATTGGCAATTAGACTCAAGGTACGTGATCATTGTTGAATGGAATATCACAAGACTTAAGGGGAGGTATTTAGTTTGTTCCCTACTTTTTCATCAAGCTTAAAATTACACCCCCTAGACCCCTTTTCAAGATAAATTTGTACATTTTTCGGTAGAAAAATGTCCCGGCCGAAGGCCGGTGACTCTTAAATTACAGGCTCGCTATCGCTCGCCAGGATAAAATCGACACCTAAATGGCACGAAAGGTCTTAAAATTGACAGAATGGGGGCGTAAATTCTTAAAATCACCAAACTAATGGGGCAAACGTCTTAAAATCTCAAAAGCAATAGGGCTAAACATGAGGGAGAAAGGGGTCCAGAAAAAAATCCTCCAGGTGGAAATCTCCCCTTAAGTTCAAAAGTTGCAATACCAGAATTTTTCCCCCCAAAAAAATTGTCAGATAAATTGCGGATGTGACTGTCTATTCTCTGTCTATTCTGTCTATTCTCTGTCTATTCCCTGTCTATTCTCTGTCTATTCTCTGTCTATTCTGTCTAGTCCCTGTCTATTCTCTGTATTCTGTCTATTCCCTGTCTATTCTGTCTATTCTCTGTCTATTCCCTGTCTATTCCCTGTCTATTCTCTGTCTATTCTGTCTATTCTCTGTCTATTCTGTCTATTCCCTGTCTATTCTCTGTCTATTCCCTGTCTATTCCCTGTCTATTCTCTGTCTATTCTCTGTCTACCCACAAATATGACCTGCATACTTTTTGTACAATTCGGGTGTTCTAAATTGTAGTCTCTATACTAATATCCAGTTGGTCTTATAGTATCTTAATTATAGTTTTTAATCTATTTATCTATCTATTGCCAGACGCCTTACTTCCTTAATGGGGGGTGTCCATACACAAAATGCCCCCAAGCAGACCTATCCCCTGTAAGAGGGACAACCCATGCCAGTTTACTGAAGGACTTACAGGATTGACCACTCAATTTAGGGTCCGTCTGACTCCGAGGCCTTTTATCTATTTTTTAGCACTATTTTTCTACAGTGGTGTGCGGCTAATCCATCCACTAACCTGCTTCACCCAAAGATAGCAGTACTGTTTTGTATAAGGTTTACTCCCCTAGACAGGTTGCCGACCAAGGCTGACGAGTCCCATCCACCCGGATTTTTATAAGGTTATCTCCCCTAGATGGGTTACCGACCAAGGCTAACGAGTCCCATCCATTAATACTATTTAAGTGTTTGTTCATCCAAAATTGCTCTACATCTCCGTATATTTTGTATTTCATGTATATACTAATTAGACACGCACACTCTCTATATTCTTTCCATCCATCAGATTGCAGATATGTTAGCCCTCATTGACTTACGTATAGCGAGTGTGCTTCTAGTGTGTTTGGTTTACATACAGTCTTACTCCTATGCTTGATAGAATGCCGAATATGTGCTTGCTATATTGTGTACGGTAATATGTGCATGCTATATTGTGTACGGTAATATGTGCTTGCTATATTGTACAAAGGAGTACAAAGGAGTACAAAGGAAATCAAGCAACAACATATCTAGTGACCCTTCTAGGTTGCTTGTCCTCCAAAACACTGAGGATCAAGTGTCCAAACAGTGGTTTAGAGTGGGTAAGGGAACATTGGAAAGGGAACTACTGTCCTGGAACTAATGTCCGTGGCAGGATTAGGAAGTTAGTAGGGGACAGATGGGTTAGTAACTGAGGGGGGGATAAAATAAAGTTATTCATTTACAAACGCAGTCAGTCGCGGGTTTGAAGCGATATATTTGTCTAGGCGGAGTTTAAATGAATCAATGGTGATGCAGTCTATAACGTTTCGGGGAAGCCCATTCCACAAGTTGACAACTCGATTGAAGAAGAAATTCTTAGATTCGTGTGAGTTAAAAGATTTACCAATAATTTTGCAACCGTTTCCCCGCGTGTAATTAGATTGGTCGATAGTGAAGTACTTACTACAGTTCATATTGTCGATGCCTTTGATGATTTTGAACACTTGAATTAAGTCACCTCTTAATCTGCGCTGGGTTAAAGGAAATAGATTTAATTCTCTAAGACGCTCTTCGTATGGTTTGTTCTTTAGGCTAGGTATCATTTTGGTAACTCTACGTTGAACTCGTTCTAGCTTGTTTATATCTTTTTGGTAATAAGGGTACCAGGATTGAACGCAGTATTCCAGAAGAGGGCGGACTAAGGAATTGTAAGGGGTTAGGATAACTTCTTTGGATTTATGCTCAAATGACCTGCCTATAAAGCCAATTATTTTGTTTGCCTTCTTAACAACTTCTGAACATTGTTGACTCGGTTTTAGGTTACTCGATATTGTTACTCCTAGATCGGTTTCTCTGTTACCGTAAGCTTGTGTACGGTAATATGTGCTTTCTATATTGTGTACGGTAATATGTGCTTGCTATATTGTGTACGGTAATATGTGCTTGCTATATTGTGTACGGTAATATGTGCTTGCTATATTGTGTATGGTAATATGTGCTTGCTATATTGTGTACGGTAATATGTGCTTGCTATATTGTGTACGGTAATATGTGCTTGCTATATTGTGTACGGTAATATGTGCTTGCTATATTGTGTACGGTAATATGTGCTTGCTATATTGTGTACGGTAATATGTGCTTGCTATATTGTGTACGGTAATATGTGCTTGCTATATTGTGTACGGTAATATGTGCTTGCTATATTGTGTACGGTAATATGTGCTTGCTATATTGTGTACGGTAATATGTGCATGCTATATTGTGTACGGTAATATGTGCTTGCTATATTGTGTACGGTAATATGTGCTTGCTATATTGTGTACGGTAATATGTGCTTGCTATATTGTGTACGGTAATATGTGCTTGCTATATTGTGTACGGTAATATGTGCTTGCTATATTGTGTACGGTAATATGTGCATGCTATATTGTGTACGGTAATATGTGCTTGCTATATTGTGTACGGTAATATGTGCTTGCTATATTGTGTACGGTAATATGTGCTTGCTATATTGTGTACGGTAATATGTGCTTGCTATATTGTGTACGGTAATATGTGCTTGCTATATTGTGTACGGTAATATGTGCTTGCTATATTGTGTACGGTAATATGTGCTTGCTATATTGTGTACGGTAATATGTGCTTGCTATATTGTGTACGGTAATATGTGCTTGCTATATTGTGTACGGTAATATGTGCTTGCTATATTATTGTGTACGGTAATATGTGCTTGCTATATTGTGTACGGTAATATGTGCTTGCTATATTGTGTACGGTAATATGTGTTTGCTATATTGTGTACGGTAATATGTGTTTGCTATATTGTGTACGGTAATATGTGCTTGCTATATTGTGTACGGTAATATGTGCTTGCTATATTGTGTACGGTAATATGTGCTTGTTATATTGTGTACGGTAATATGTGCTTTCTATATTGTGTACGGTAATATGTGTTTGCTATATTGTGTACGGTAATATGTGCTTGCTATATTGTGTACGGTAATATGTGCTTGCTATATTGTGTACGGTAATATGTGCTTGCTATATTGTGTACGGTAATATGTGCTTGCTATATTGTGTACGGTAATATGTGTTTGCTATATTGTGTACGGTAATATGTGCTTGCTATATTGTGTACGGTAATATGTGCTTGCTATATTGTGTACGGTAATATGTGCTTGTTATATTGTGTACGGTAATATGTGCTTGCTATATTGTGTACGGTAATATGTGTTTGCTATATTGTGTACGGTAATATGTGCTTGCTATATTGTGTACGGTAATATGTGGTTGCTATATTGTGTACGGTAATATGTGCTTGCTATATTGTGTACGGTAATATGTGCTTGCTATATTGTGTACGGTAATATGTGCTTGCTATATTGTGTACGGTAATATGTGCTTGCTATATTGTGTACGGTAATATGTGCTTGCTATATTGTGTACGGTAATATGTGCTTGCTATATTATTGTGTACGGTAATATGTGCTTGCTATATTGTGTACGGTAATCAAATTGTTTTTCATTTAGGGGAGGTTTTTAGTTGATTCCCTAGACTTCCATCAAACTTAAAATTACTCTCCCCCTAGACCCCCTTTCAAGATAAATTTGTAAATTTTTCGGTAGAAAAATGTCCTGACCGAAGGCCGATTCCCCTTAAATTACAGGCTCGCTATCGCTCGCCAGGAAAAAATCGACACCTAAATGGCACGAATGGTCTTAAAATTGACAGAAATGGGGCGAGGGTTCTTAAAATCGCCAAACTAATGGGGTGCACGTCTTAAAATCTGAAAAGTAATGAGGGAGAAAGGGGTCCAGAAAAAAATCCTCCAGGTGGAAATCTCCCCTTAATTAATCTTCTTCAACTGTACAGTATAGCATTAGAATATACGTATATTCTTATACTTACTACCAAATGTGGATATTATTGTATCGCCACTTTATGAATGGTTGCCACGGATATCACCACACGAATGCTAGTGACAGTATTATTGAATGAGTAGTTTTATACTTAAGGGGAGATTTCCACTTGAGGGACTTTTTTCTTGACCCCTTTCTCCCTCATGTCTAGCCCCATTGCTTTTGAGATTTTAAGACGTTTTCCCCATTAGTTTGGTGATTTTTAAGAATTTCAGCCCCATTCTGTCAATTTTAAGACCTTTCGTGCCATTTAGGTGTCGATTTTATCCTGGCGAGCGATAGCGAGCCTGAAATTTAAGAGTAATCGGCCTTCGGCCGGGACTTTTTTCTACCGAAAAATGTACAAATTTATCTTGAAAGGGGGTCAAGGGGGTGAAATTTTAAGATTGCTAGAGGAGTAGGAAACAAACTAAAAACCTCCCCTTAATGATGAAGGGTTTTTCTTTCAATGATAACCAGCTATATATTTTGTTATTCTACAGTTGAAATAGATGACCGTCTCTCTCTCTCTCTCTCTCTGAAAATGTCAGTTATATTTTTGCTCATTCCAACCATTTTTGTTTGACAAAAGGTCGCACTGATCACATCTCAGCTCACAAGTCAAAGGTCAAGGTCAGCTTATTATTTTTCTGGCAACATTTCTGGAGTATTTTGCCCTGGTATCGGAAACTAGACTGATGATAGATGCATTTAGGTAACAGAAATATTTAAAATGTTGACCTCGTAAGCTGCCAGACCAATGTTAAGGATAAATGTTGAGGGAAAAAGCGCTCGTGTGATACCGACTTTACTCGTTGCGTACAGGGGGTGTAAGCATACCAATTATGTATACATTACGTTTTAAGCCAACTATGCACTCTAAAATATATTAGAAATATTAACAGTATAGGACTGTAAATTATAACCATCGAAAACCCTATTTAAAATTACAGTTTCGTAGGTGTATTTTACCTTTTGTTTAAGATAGTAAGACCTTTTATTTTAACTACACTCTGTTCAAAATAGGTAGGCCAGAAATTGTGAACCCTAACCTGTGTAACTCAAAAAGGGCTTGAGTAAATGTCCACACCTATCCCCTGGCTGACTCTTCCCAAATGGTAGAAAAAAATAGCTCGATTACTCTAGGCGTTCGTGTGTTATAGAGGTTCAAGAGTTTTTGCCTACTTATTTGGAACAGGGTATAGTAATATTGCCTTTTTAAATTTTGATCGTTGGAAGTACTGTATTAAGGGGAGGCAGACCGTTTGTTGGGTCTATTAATTAATGTATTCATCTATTTTTTGAGCTTCCTCCCTAGACCTCCATCAAGCTTAGAAAAACACCCCCTAGACCCCCCCCCCCCCCTTCAAGATAAATTTGTACATTTTTCGGTAGAAAAATTTCCCGGCCGAAGGCCGGTTCCTCTTAAAATTGCAGGCTCACTATCGCTCGCCAGGAAATAATCGACACCTAAATGGCACGAAAGGTCTTAAAATTGACAACGGAATGGGGCGAAAGATGTTAAAATCGCCAAACTAATGGGCCGAACGTCTTATAATCTAAAAAAATGGGGCTAAACATGAGGGAGAAGGAGGTCCAGAAAAACGGTCTGCCTCCCCTTAATTTAGCATTTCTGCTGTTAGTCCTGTAGCAAGAAAACAACGAAATATTTTCTTGCAGCGTAAATATTCGTTACGTCATCACATTCACGATGTCATAATCACCTAGTGTTAACCCGTTCAGTACCAGTGACGTCTTTTGTAATTGATTTCAGCTATATTTAGACGATTTTATTAAGCTTAGGAAGGATATATGGTAGCAAAAAGGATTAATTGAGGTAGTTTGTAGCCTTTTAGTGGGTAGACGTCCTTCCCAAGCTAAATAAAATCGTCCAATAGTTGTCAGAATATAATGATAAGGAAATCACCGGCCTTGAATGGGTTAATGGTCAGTTCCCCCTCCACCCATCTATTATTCTATCGTCCCACTTGAATGACGGAACAGTCTGACCTCCAATGACCTGGAATTTGCTGTACTGGCGACGTTTTTAAATTTTCCTCTAGTTATAGTTAGACGATTGTGTACAGTTTAAGAAGGATCTGTGGAAGTGAAAAAGGTTAAGTGAGATAGTTCGAAGCCTGTTAATTGCTGGAGGGCCATTTTAAACTGAGTAAAATCGTCTAATAGTAGCCAGAATAAAGTTACAAGTACGGTGCCGGTACAGAAGGGGTTAAGGGGGAATGGGCGTATTTATTTGCTTATTTACTTACCTTTATATTTTAGTGTCCTCCCTAGACCTCCATCAAGCTTAAAAAAACATCCCAAGCCCCTTCTTCAAGATGAGTTTATAAATTTGTCGATAGAAAAATGGCTGGTTCCTCTTAAATTACAGGCTCGCTATCGCTCGCTAGGAAAAGTCGACACCTACATGACACGAACAGTCTTAATATTGACAAAGAAATGGGACGAAAGCTCTTAAATTCGCCAAACTAATGGGCCGAACGTCGTAAAATCACAAAACCAATGGGGCTAAGAATGAGTGAGAAGGGGGGCCAGAATAATCAACCATTTACCTTTAATCTGGTGTCACACCACCGATTATTCCGGCAATTATCGACCAACAACAGCTGTACTCTGGCAACATAACGGAGACAGTCGGAACTGATATCGTTAGGGAGATTTATGGTGGGCTATTTAACCCTTAAAAAAAAAAAAAAAAAAAATGGGGATTGGGCCTGAACATATAGATAGATAGATAGATAGATAGAGTTTTAACCCTTTGCATACCAGCGACGTCTGTTATTATTTATTCTAGCTGTATTTAGACGATATTATGCAGCTTAGGAAGGATCTGTGGTAGTTAAAAGGGTTGGTTGAGATCATTTGAAGCCTTATTATGGCTAGAAGTCCTTCCTAAGCTGTATAAAATCTTCTATTAGTTGCCAGATTATAATGAAAAGGACGTCCCTGGTACTGAATGGGTTAACCCACTCTGTACCGGTCACGTCCTTTTCAATACACTCGGGCAAATGTTAGACGATTTTATTCAGCTAAGGGAGGACGTCTACCCATGAAAAGGCTACAGACTATCTCAATTAACCCTTTCTAGCTACCGTACAGATTTCCTAAGCTTCCTAAAACCGTCTAAATGTAGATGAAATCAAATAAGAAATACGTCGCCGGTACAAAAGGGGTTAAAAATTATGAAAACAAGATGGTGGTAGATCAGGTTTTCCGGAAAGATGGCTCGCGTGATTGAAGCGACACCACAGGTACATTTAAGTAACCCCTTGAGGATTATGACGCGTGTTGACAGTTTATTCTGGCTATTAATAGACTATTTTATTCAGATTAGGAAGGGTATGTGGGAGTCGGAGGGTTGATTGAGATAGTCTTTACCCTATTAATTCCCACATATCCTTCATAAGCCCACACCCACATCCATCCCCATCATACCTCCCACACCATATAGTACCATTCGATTAGCGTCCTAGAGGGTTGAAACAATTTAGCCTCAGAAAACGCAAAATAAGGGAAGATGTTATTGAAGTATAATCTATCTTGATAGGCCATGAAAGTCTAAATGTTCACAAGTATTTCATAGTTGACTAGTTAAATTACGTGAGATAAATTGTTTCAAGAATGTTGGATAACCATTCGAGTCATATCAAGCCATTTATATAATTATGTTTCAACCGCGTTGAAAGTATTTTGAAAACGCTACCACGAGATGTTATTATTTATTGTGAGACTATATCATCTTTTAAATTGCGTTTTGATAAATATGTGCAATCCAACTCTCGCCTCCTTAATGTCATATCTGGATAAGTGTAGTGTAATGAGTATTGTGCATATACACTACATTACATAATCCAACCCTCGCCTCGTTAATGACATAGTTGGATAAGTGAAGTATAATGATGTGTGCATAATACGTTACATAATTTGCATATGCCTTCATGTCCCCTTAGCTTAACCCCTTCAGCACCATGACGTCTTTTTACCTTTGATTCTGGCTAAAATTAGATGATTTTATGCAGTTTAAGAAGGACCAATGTTTCTAAGACGGTTAATAATTAAGATTGTATTTACCCATTTGAGGCGCATATGTAGATTACAAGTTAAGAAAACGGGCTAATCGAGTTTAGGAGTAAAGTTGGTTAGTGGAGAGAACATAATAATTAATTCTGGTTCAGTAGTAGTTTATCGAGAGGCCTTCCCCAGGGTTAAGCGCCCCATTAATTACTATTTCCATTCACATATGCATAGCCTCCGATAGTGCAGTTGGAATGATTGTACATGCTAAGATTGGTATGCAGGATTCGAAACTGCATAATAAATCGTAGGCTTGTGCAGCATTCTTTAACTGTCTTCGTGGTGCAATGCATAAGTGTGTTGATTTTCGGTGTGAGCGTCCTTGGTTCGAATCCCCGGACTGCCACATGTGTTTGTTAATTTCATAAATCGAGTTTAGGAGTAAAGTTGGTTAGTGGAGAGAACATAATAATTAACCAAAATATGATGAAAATTACGTATTGGTGGTGAAGGGGTTAAACACGAGCAGCTTCGTCAAGACCAGTTGCTCTGTTGTTGCTCGCTCTCCCTTGTATGAGGCTCACACCCCCACCCACACACACCCACTCCCACGCTCCTCCCACCCATTCTTAAGCGTGGGTCGTGTCGGGTCACATGTCACGGCCGAAGCGAGGTCATGTGAAGCGAACAAGAGGAGGATGGGAGGGAAGAAGGGAGGAAGGTAAAATATAGCTGACACGAAGTAGAGATGGATGGAAGAGGAGGCGAAGGAAGAGATAGAGACGAAGAAGAAAAAGAAGAAGATGAAGAAGAAGAAGTAAAAGAAGAAGAAGACAGAAGAAGAAGAAGAAGAAGAAGAAGAAGAAGAAGAAGAAGAAGAAGAAGAAGAAGAAGAAAGGTGGCGGGGTGAGGGGGGTAGACAATAGAGAGAATTAAGGAGATAGGAAAGGAGGAAACGAATAACATGACTGGCTCGAAATAGAGGATGGAGATGACTGCAGGAAGATGGGAGGAAAGAAAACATATAGCTGACACGAAGTAGAGATGGATAAAAGAGAAGTGGGAAGAAACGGGGAATAAAAGAAGAAGAAGAACAACAACAACAACAACAACAACAACAACAAGAAGGAAATAGAAGAAAATTAAGAAGAACAAGAACAAGAACAAGACAATAACAAGAAAAAGACGAAGAAGAAGAATTTGCGAAGGAGGGGGTAGGGGAAAAAACCGAGATGTATGGAGGGGAAATATGAAGGAATAGACGATAACAGAAGAGAATGGTGAATAGGAAAGAAAATGGGATTGAAGACGTGGAAGAGCAAGGCAGACTACAACAGACAAGCTTAAGGGGAGAATTCCACTTGAGGGACTTTTTTTCGGGACCCCTTTCTCCCTCGTCTTTAGCCCCATTGCTTTTGAGATTTTAAGACGTTCACCCCAGTAGTTTGGTGTTTTTAAGAACTTTCACCCCATTTCTGCCAATTTTAAGACCTTTCGTGCCATATAGGTGTCGATTTTTTCCTGGCGAGCGGTAGCGAGCCTGTAATTTAAGAGGAATCGGCCTTCGGCCGGGACATTTTTCTACCGAAAAATGTACAAATATATCTTGAAAGGGGGTCTAGAGGGTGTAATTTAAACTTGATGGAGGTCTAGGGAACAAACTAAATACCTCCCCTGAACGACCTGAAGTAAAGCGGTGAGTAGGAAAACTAAAACAGATATGCTGATGAACGGAGTAAAGAAAGGTCTATATCTATCTATCTATCTATCTATTGCCGGACGCCTTACTCCCGCTTATGAGGGTAGCCATCATATACAAAATGACCCCAAGCGGACCTATCCCTCGTGAGAAGGTCAACCCGTGCCATTTTATTCAAAGATTTACAGGATTGACCATTCGACTCCGAGAGCTTCTATGTATCTTGGTAGTCCTATTTTGTTCAACAGTGGTGGGTGGCTAGTTTATCCACCAACCGGCTTCACCCTTAGCTGAGCAGTAAGGATTTGTGTAAGGCTTACTCCCCTAGACTCGTTGCCGATCAAAGCTGACGAGTCCCATCCACCCGGGTTTTATAAGGTTGTCTCCCCTAGATGGGTTGCCGACCAAGGCAAGAGAGAAAATATAATGGGATTGAAACATTAAGGATTGCAAAAAATTAGAGGGGGAATGAAATTAGTAGGAAAGTGAAGACTTTTTAGATTGAGTGGAGATAATTTGCAGTAGACGTCTTAGAACCAAGAAAATTATTAAAATGTAAATAGTGAGGTAGAATTAAGGGGAGATTTCCACTTGAGGGATTGTTTTCTGGATCCCTTTCTCCCTCATGTTTAGCCCCATTGCTTTTGAGATTTTAAGACTTTCGCCCCATTAGTTTGACGATCTTAAGAACTTTCGCCCCATTTCTGTAAATTTTAAGACCTTTCGTGCCAATTAGGTGTCGATTTTTTCATGGCGAGCGATAGCGAGCCTGTAATGTAAGAGGAACCGGCCTGCGGCCGGAAATTTTTTCTACCGAAAAATGTACAAATTTATCTTGAAAGGGGGTCTAGGGGGTGTAATCGTAAGCTTGATAGAAATATAGGGAACAAAGTAAAAACCTCCCCTTAAGTAACATAAATAGTATAAGAAGAACTGCAAGTCAAACATGGATAACTATACAAGTAGTGGGGAATGGAGACAGAATGACAAGTAGTGGGGAATGGAGACAGAATGACAAGTAGCAATGCTAGACGAAGCAATTGGGTGAACGAATGAGATTACAAGACGTGAAACATACAATTACAGACGATGAAGAATAGAAAGGGAGAGAGAGAGAGGGAAAATGAAGATAATTAGGAAATACTGAACAATTACGAATCAAGAACCCAGATTACAAGAGAGACATGCAGGGAAATCAGAGAGTGGTGCACTTAAGGGAGCCCACCTCGCATTTTTTATCTTTCTCATCCTTTCCTCTCTTTCCCTGGCTTGTAACCATTCGGCCCCATTCAGCCTACTGTTTTAAGATGTTTAGGTGTCGATATTTTCCTGGCGAGCGGTAGCGAGCCAGCATATATATAATTTTGTTTTGACAGCAAGCTAAATTTGTACATTTTTCGATAGAAAATGTCTCCGGCGAAGCTGGATTTCTCCATACAATGCTGGCTCGCTATCGCTCGCCAGTAAGAAATTGACACATGGATGGGGATAAAACTCTTTAAAACAGTTGGCTGAATGGGGCCGAATGGATACAAGCCAGAGAAAGAGAGAAAGATAAAACAAACAAAAAGTGACCCCCCCCCCCCCCCTTAAGTAAAAGGGGGGACAGAAGAGAAGAGAATGTGGTGAAGATAGGGGTAAATAGGGTTGGGAGAGAGAAATATGCAAGGGACGGCCGCTGATCAGGATGGATGCTCTTCAACAGGACTAATAAACACAAGGCCAGGTTAAGAGAAAGGGAAGGGCGGCGTGGGGGGGTAATTTATAAAAGAGAAGGGCGAGAAAAGAGCGAAAGAAGAGGATAAGGAAAAAGGTAGGGAATAGATGTAAATAATATAAGGGAATAGATGTAAATAATATAAGGGAATAGATGTAAATAATATAAGGGCATAGATGTAAATAATATAAGGGAATAGATGTAAATAATATAAGGGAATAGATGTAAATAATATAAGGGCAGAGCTGGGTTAAGGGGAGGTTTTTAGTTTGGTCTCTACAGTAGATATCCATCAAGCATAAGATTACTCCCCCTAGAACCCCTTTCAAGATAAATTTGTACATTTTTCGGTAGAAAAATGTCCCGGCCGAAGGCCGATTCCCCTTAAATTACAGGCTCGCTTTCGCTCGCCAGGAAAAAATCGACACCTAAATGACACGAATGGTCTTAAAATTGACAGAAATGGGGCGAGGGTTCTTAAAATCTCCAAACTAATGGGGCGAACGTCTTAAAATCTCAAAAGCAATGGGGCTAAACATGAGGGAGAAAGGGGCCCAGAAAAAAAATCCCTCCAGTCGATAATTATCTCCCCTTAATAGGTGTGACCCAATAGATATATGAGAAATACGGATGTGCTGTAATAATAGGAAGCGGAGAACAAGGGTGAACAGAAGAGATAAAGGGGTTAAGTTGAGGTTAGATGTAGATAAAACACTTAGTCGGAAAAAGAAAAGTATTATGGGTTTAATAGGGGAGATTTCCACTTGAGGGATTTTTTTCTGGACCCCTTTCTCCCTCATGTTTAGCCCCATTGTTTTTGAGATTTTAAGACGTTTGCCCCATTACTTTGACGATTTTAAGAACTTTCAACCCATTTCTGTCAAGTTTAAGACCTTTCGTGCCATTTAGGTGTCGATTTTATCCTGGCGAGCGATAGCGAGTCTGTAATTTAAGAGGAATCGGCCTTCAGCCGGGACATTTTTCTACCGAAAAATGTACAAATTTATCTTGAAAGGGGCTCAAGGAGGTGTAATCTTAAGCTTGAAGGATATCTAGGGACAAAACTAAAAACCTCCCCTTAAAGACGATATGAAAAGAGTAATTAACGCATCCAAAATAATATACCCTTATATAGGTGTATTGTTAACAACTCTATTTACTGCAAGACACCTTGAATCCCGAGGGAGTGGCCATGAAAGAATCTCTCCTTCGAAGCAAATCGTTCACTTCTCTTGCTGGTTTTGGGGGAAGGTTGCTAGTGAAACTGGCCATGGTAGTGTATAGTGTGTGGGGGTGAATGTGGGTACTGTTGAAATAGTTGTAGATGTGAATGCAGTCTGTAACCAGTGTAATCCAGCAATAATATACCCATTTAACGGGAGATATTTAGTTTGTTCCCTAGACCTCCATCAAACTTAAAATTACACCCCCTTGAGTCCCTTTCAAGATAAATTTGTACATTTTTCGGTAGAAAAATGTCCCGGCCAAAGGCCGGTTCATCTTAAATTACAGGCTCGCTATCGCTCGCCAGGATAAAATCGACACCAGAATTGCACGAAAGGTCTTAATATGGGGTAAAAGTTCTTAAAATCACTAAACTAATGGGGCAAACGTCTTAAAATCTCAAAAACAATGGGGCTAGACATGAGGGAGAAAGGGGTAAAGAAAAAAGTCCCTCAAGTGGAAATCTCCCCTTAATATACGGATAAAAAGGCAAATCAGTATCAGTATACTTGAATATTGTACACACCTTTTATATATCCTTGTTTTATACAGTGTATATATAGCTGAAAATATATATCAAGTAATATGAAGGGAGACACATTGTGCATGTAGGAAAGGGGCAATGGGCACAAGAGAAGATACACACCAAAGTTTGTTATGATTTTATTGTACAAACAAACCTACTGTTACAAATTATTAAAAACCTGAAGAGAATATTAGAATATAGGGCGATATGCAAATACAAATATACTGAACTATATTAATGCCAAAGAGTGATTAATGATTTAATATATAACAAAGGACAATGATATAAAGTTGTATGTAGATATGGAACAAAGAGAGGAAATTTAAAAGGAAGCGAAGCAGGTTGTGGATGAAAATTGATAACCTCAAAGAAATATAACAAGAATGGTTAATAATGAATATATATATATATATACTGTATATATATATATATATATATATATATATATATATATATATATATATATATACGGAAGAGTAAAACACTGAGTATGGACAAATATATGCTTTATTATAATGCTAAAGAGAAAAATTACCGATGAACACGACTATTAGTTAAGAGAGGAGAACAGAGGAGAGCAAAATGAACAGAAAGGAACAAGGAAGAAATCTGTGAGGAAGGAGTGGAAGTGGATGATGCAATAGATAAGAATTTCAAAAAAAGAATGAAGTTAAAGATAAAAGATTGGCAAGAACGGGAGACATTCGAGTATAAGACTATATATGAACAGTTTACCCCCTTCTGTACCGGCGACGTCTTTTTAATTTGATTTTAGTTATATTTAGACGATTTTGTGCTGCTTAAGAAGGATCTGGTCTAGTAAAAAGAGTTAAGTGAGATATTTCGAAGCCTGTTAATTGCTGGAGACCCTTTTTAGGTGAATAATATGATTTAATAGTAGCCAGAATAAAGTTAAAAGGACGGCACCGGTACTGAAGGAGTTAAGGAGAGATTTCCACTCGAGGGATTTTTTTTCTTGACTCCTTTCTCCCTCATGTTTAGCTCCATTGCTTTTCTAATTTTAAGACGTTCGCCCCATTATTTTGACGATTTTAAGAACTTTCGACCCATTTCTGTCAATTTTAAGACCTTTCGTGCCATTTAGGTGTCGATTTTATCCTGGCGAGCGATAGCGAGCCTGTAATATAAGAGGAACCGGCTTTCAGCCGGGACATTTTTCTACCGAAAAAATTACAAATTTATCTTAAAAGAGGGTCAAGGGGGTGGAATTTTAAGATTGCTGGAGGAGTAGAAAACAAACTAAAAACCCCCCTTAACAGATAATTGACACTGAAAATATTAATGGCATGAGAGCGCAACATATTCTTATGCTGGCAACAATGGGAGACATGCGAACAGAAACCAAAATGTATGAAACATTTAACAGATTGACACCGAAAAGATAAAACAAAACTAGAGAGAGCAACACATCCTTATATTATAGTTAAGGAAAGTAGACATAGTAAACAAGAGGAAAACAGGACAGATTGGAAATGGGAGAGGAAATATAAGGGGAGATGGGCCGATTTTCTGGTCCCCTTTCTTCCTCATAATTTGCCCCATTAGTTTCCAGATTTTATGTTGTTTGGTCCATTAGTTTGGCAATTTTAAGACCTTTCACCCCATTTCTTTGTCAATATTAAGGCCTTTCGTGCCATTTAGGTCTCGTTTTTTTCCTGGCGAGCGAAAGCGAGCCTGTTATTTTAAGAAAAACCAACCTTTGGCCGGGACATTTCTACCGAAAAATGTACAAATCTATCATGAAGGTGGGTCTAGGGGATGTTTTTCTAAGCTTGATGGAGGCCTAGCGAGGATACTAAAATATAAATTAATACATTAATTTATAGAAAAAAAAAAAAAAAAAAAAAAACAGCCACTGTTCCCTTAAGGGTGAGTACTGCTGGACGAAAAGGAGGTTGAGAGAGAGAGAGAGAGAGAGAGATAAGATCATGGATTGAACAAGAAGGATGGGTTGAAGAGAAAAAGATGTGACCAGGGAAGAAATCAGACGATAGGCGTGCTCAATGAAACATAATTTGTGTTCAGGTCATGTAATGGCTTTTATGGGGTAAGGCTAATTTTTTGGTCCATATATTTATTTATCTATTTATTTTGTTAGTTTCCTCGCTATACCTCCATCCAGCTTAAAAAAAAAAAAAAAAAAAAAAAAAAAAAATCCTTAGAAATATATTTGTAATTTTTTCGGTAGAAAACTGTCCCGGCAGAAGGCTGGTTCAATCTAATATTACAGGTTCACTATCACTCGCCAGGAAAAAAATCAACACCAATATGGCACGAAAAGTCCTAATATTGACAAAGAAATCTGGTGAAAGGTCTTAAAATCGCCTAACTAACGGGCCGAATGTCTTAAAATCTGAAAACTAATGTGGCTAAGTATGAGGGATAAGGTGGACAGAGAGACGAACCATTTCCCCTTACATAAGGCGCGTGTGATCCTTGAGGCTAATCAAAAGCTTGCATTTGGTGTACGAGACCATTCGGAATCAACACGAACAAACATTAAGGATTTCAAAATAACTGTATGGGCCCTGGCAATGTTATAGAGGGTCACAATGCCCTATTTCTAGCCATCAATCTAATGAATCGGACAGAAAGTGACAGCCATGCAGCTTACGTGAGCATCTCAATTAAGTATACAAGGACAGGACAGAGGAGTGGAAAAAGAGGGGGAGTGAAATAGACAATATATAATTATATGTTTTGCATAATACGTAGAACACGAATTTAAGCAGCTTAGCATTAGGCGATTTTATTCAGTTTATGAAGGATCTATAAGAATCAGAGTCCGTCCTCGTATGCATAAAGTCGTCTAATGATAGCCAGAGTATTATGAAAACATGCGTCATAGAATACAGGAAAGGTTAATATACAAATGCCAGGGAATATAGAGAGCCTACAGATTAATATTGGGATACATATATTGAGGAGGTGAAAGTGTTGAAGGTAGTGATATGGGAAATGGCACCAAAAGAGCAATGAGGAAAATTATATACGAGAGAGTGAGGAAGATAAGCTGGAAGGAGATAATAGTATTGGACCCGGAAAATACCAAAATGGATAGAAATGGGAGAGTCAGTACATGAAGAGAGAAAGATAGATGGATAGTTACGTAAAGGAAAGATATATATATATATATATATATATATATATATAGAGAGAGAGAGAGAGATGGAGAACCGCAAAGAGAAAGATATATAGATAGACAGGTAATGTGTGTGGTGTGAGAGAGAGAGAGATGAATATGAAAAGGAATAGGGATAGTCTTGGGGAGTAGAGTTTAAGGGGTTAGAGGTTATTTTTTTTCTAATTTTGTCATTTATTTATTTTACAGTAACCTCGGTAGACAACCATCAAGCTAAGAATACACTCCCTAGACCCTCCTTCTAGATAAATTTGTACATTTGTCGATAGAAAAATTTCCCGGCTGTAGAATTACAGGCTCTCTATCGCTCGCCAGGAAAAAATCGACACCAAAATGGCACGAAAGGTCTTTATATTGACAAAGAAATGGGGCGAAAGGTATTGAAATTGCCAGACTAATGGAACGAACGTCTTAAAATGTCAAAGCTAATGGGACTAAACATGAGGGAGAAAAAATGCAACTATCTCCCCCTGAAGCCAAATCAGTGGGAAGGGAGGTGTGTGGTAGGGGGGGGGGGGGGGGGGAAGGTGCATGATGGGGGTAGGGGGTGGAAGATAGGGAGAGGGTTGATTTTATTTTATTTAACTCTTTATCGAGATAGCATACATACATACAATTACATAACGGTATACAGTACATTGTCTCAAAAGGGCAAAGGTGATTTTACATTCCTTTACCTTACTCCTTTTTAAATACATATTAATACAAAAGCATTAAAAGTAAATCATAGAATCACCTTGTGGGTAGAGGGTTGAGGGTGAGTGGGAAGGGAGAGTGGGGATAAGGAGGGTGTTGGGTGGATTGGAGGAAGGGAGGGTTCTGGGGGTAGGAGTTGAACGGAGGTAGGGAGGGAGTGTTCTGGAGGTGGGAGTAGAAGGGAGAGATGGAGGGATCTGGAGTTGGGGTGGAAAGGAGTGAGGGAGGGTGCTGGAGGTGGGGGTGGGTGGGAGGGTACTGGAGGTGGGGTTGGGAGGGTGGTGGATGTGGGGGTGGAAGGGAGGGAAGTTACTAAAGGAAAGGGTGAGGGAGGGTGCTGGAGGTGAGGATGGAAAGGAGTGAGGGAAGGTGCTGGAGGTGGGAGGGTGCTGTGTGTGGGGGTGGGAGGGAGGGTGCTGGGTGGGGGTGGAAGAGTGGGAGGGTGCTAAATATAAGGGTGGAAGGAAGGGAGGGTCCTAAATATAAGGGTGGAAGGGAGTGAGGAGGGTGCATAGGAGGTGGAGGTGGAAAGGAGGGACCTTGTAAGTTAATACCATATGTGATTGCAACCACTTAACATAGTCTATCTACTTTCCATATCAATACACAAGCCTTAAGATGTTGTTAGGAAAAGTTGTTGATCGAAATAAAATGTTAAATCGCTCGTGTGACTCCACCAATACTTGTGAGGAGGAAAGACCAAACAAAGTATAATTATATACGCCCAAGACTGTAAACAGATCAACATTTCCCTCTCACAGCCTTATGTTACTTATACTGTTTCTTTCTCAATCACCTACCGGTACTCTACTGTATATGTCATCGTTTCAGCTGACTAGTAGTACGCACGTAACTTAATGAATACATAGTATATTGTATCTTACCTTTGCATTGTACATAATCATAATGCTATATACAGGGTGTCCCAAAATAAGCGTGCCAAACTTCGGGATTAGGTCATCTATGAGAACAAATTAAATTGTCAAACGTTACAGAGATATTGAATGGTGAAAATGGTAACTTCCCATGTATTTCACCATAAGGCATGCCTATCACACCCTCACCTTAATGCGTTCATTGTACCATGCTATAATCACTATAATATAATTTTGTATGTTACAAAATGATTAGAGACATTCTAGCTCACACTGAACTTGTTGGAAACCATAATATCTGTTTAACGGTCGAGATATAGAATTTTGGTTATAGAACATTTTAGGCTTAGAATCATCCATATAATCATATTCTGAAGTTTGGCACACCAATATTGGGACACCCTGTATACTGACCACCTATGTCCTATTGTGTCATTCATTGATCTGGGCTCCTGTAAATGAATATATAATCGCGTTGAGAATAAGTAAATTAGGAAGATTTGAATAAAACAATAGTATACATAGAAATACAGTATATATAATATATATATATACTGTATATATATATATATATATATATATATATATATATATATATATATATATATATATATATATACTGTATAGAGAGAGAGAGAGGACCGTTCTGTTGCATCATCTCCCTTCCTCCATCTCTGTACCCCACACTGCTACTCCCCCCCCCCCCCCTCTCTCTCTCTCTCTCTCGTCCTTAATAATAACCATTCTTGTATGTTTGCATATTTATTCCACTAAATAACACATATTTACAAACATACCAGCAGTTTTTTGTCGTCTAGGTCAAAGCGATATGCTACGTTCACTTACAAAAAAACCTAAGTACTCTATTATATTAAGTAAAATTGATTCAGAATATAATACCAACCATTAGCCACCTAATCAGAACAGTTTCCCATGATTATATATTTAGCAAACGATGTTATCAGACTCATGTAATCGTAGTAATAGTATGCTATAATTGACATAATGTTGTGATAATAATGTGATTCACTATATAAATATATCAAGCGAGTGGCAAGGATCGTGTTGACTATTTATTTATTTACGTTAATTTATGATCCCACAAAAGGAACAATATTTACTATGGTAACTCGACGATTAACCCCTTATGTACCGGCAACGTCTTTTTGTTTCTTATTTCCTTTACATTTGAAAGATTTGTTTAAGGGAAGGTTTTTAGTGTGTTTCCTAGACTTCCGTCAAGCTTGAAATTACACCCCCATGACCCCCTTTCAAGATAAATTTGTACATTTTTCGGTAGAAAAATTTCCCGGCCGAAGGCCGGTTCCTCTTAAATTACAGGCTTGCTTTCGCTCGCCAGGAAAAAATCGACACCTAAATGGGACGAAAGGTCTTAAAAGTGACATAAATGGGGTGAAAGTTCTTAAAATCGCCAAACTAATGGGGCGAACGTCTTAAAATCTCAAAAGCAATAGGGTTAAACATGAGGGAGAAAGGGGTAAAGAAATAAATCCCTCAAGTGGAAATCTCCCCTTAAGCTTACGAAGGATATGTGGTAGCTAAAAGGAGTAATTGAGATAGTTTGTAACCTTTTAATTGGTAGACGTCCTTCCTAAGCTGAATACAATATTCTAATAGTTACCAGAAACTAATGAAAAGAACGTCACCAGTACAGATGAGGTTAAAACTTTAAGTTTTCCAGGCATGGCAGATTTGTGACAGCGGGGCGTCTCTCTACTTTTACAGGTTGGGTCAAAGATTTGTCGTGGTCCTTCTTAGGCCAGAGTGTGTAGCTGTGGCTGGGTAGGTTGTCCGGGGATCGGTTATCTCGGGCTACAGGTTGCTACCTTGCCTGGATTACAGGTCAAAGTAATTGGGTTGGTATACAGACCCTCGGTTGGAATAAAGACCGATTCGTCTGGTATCAGAGGTCGACGCGACTGGTATGCAGGCCGCAGAGATTGATATGCACATCTCGGTTTCCCGCTGGGGTAGCTGCCGAATATATATTAATTAGTTAAAATAGGACTTCAGAGGCTATCAACCCTATTGGATTATTAAGCCAGCACACTGTAAGTCAAGAATAGCGTCAGGACTGGAGCCTCTTTTCGAGAACTCCAGTCCCTTGCTGCCGAATAACTCTCTCATCTGGTCTACCTTGCTTTCGTTTTGCTCCTCCTGCTGGTTTTGGGGGGTGGGGGCAAGAAGGCCTATTTGCCTGGCTTCGTAATGAGGCCATCATGTTTTTGTTGTTCTGGCTCGGTGGGTTCAGCTAGGTGAGATCTAGATGGAAAGGAGGATGGGGGAGGGGGGTCGTTGCAGGTGAGGTCTGTAGTGTAGGTGTGGAGCTGCAGTTTTCCTTTGTTGTTATGACAAACTTGGTTTGAGGGTGAGGCCCCCCCCCCACCCCTTTCAGTACCTCCACCGCCCACCCTGTACCTATTCCCTGTGTATGTGTGTGTGCCCGCACACATCATACACATGTCTCAGATGTGATGATAATAGTGAGATGTATGTCTGTCTTTCCGAAAACTCATCCTAGACCGTTCGACGGATTTTCACACAAACTTCCAACGAACATTCGGTGAGTGAATGCGACGGTAATTCAAAACAGATTTTTGAATGTGCAATAGTTATGATTTTAGGTCCAAAATATGGTTTCACCCCCCCCCCCCCAAGCCAACAGTCGTGATTGTGAAACTAGTTGTGATAGTTGGTGGTGATAGCAGCAGTGATGATGGTAGTAGATGATGAGGATAGTAGTAGTGATAATGTTGAAAGTATTGGTGATGTTGGTGATGGTTACTGGAGATGTCGACCCGAAAACAAGTCGCCCCGCATTTGCTAAGTTAAGTTAGGTTAAGTTAGTTTAGATGACATTAAAAGTGATGGTAGTAACAGTGGGGATGATGGTGATGGTGAGAGTAGTAGTAGTGATGATAGTAGTAGTGATGATGGTGGTAATATTAGTGATGATGGTGATAATTGTAGTGATGATGATAGTAGTAGTGATGATGGTGGTAATATTAGTAATGATGGTAACCCTTCGCAGAGTTGGGTATGCCGTTTTGATTTTGGGCAAAACGGCACGTCTACTTTATTAATATTATCAGCACTACTACTATTATAATCATCACTACTACTCTCACCATCATCACTACTACTACTATCACTACATTCTCACACAGAACGCCAGCATCATTGCTTTGGAACAGGTACAGGGTGGGAGGTGGGTGTCCTGAGAGAGGGGGGGGGGGGGCAAAACCATTTTTTGAACCTAAAATCATAACTATTGCACATATTAAAACAAAATATATTACCGTCGCATTCACGCACAGAATGTTCGTGTGAAGTTTGGTGAAAATCCGTCGAACGGTCTAGGAGGAGTTATCGGACAGACAGACAGACAGACATACGTCTCACTATTATCATCACATCTGAGACATGTGTATGTGTGGCTTTCTGTGAATAGGTACAGGGTGGGAGATGGGGGTCCTGAAGGGGGGGGGGGGGGGGCAAAACCATTTTTAGGACCTAAGATCATAACTATTGCACAAATTCAAACAAAAATAATAATAATAATTACCGCCGAATTCACGCACCGAAGGTTCGTGTGAAGTTTGGTGAAAATCCATCAAACGGTCCAGGAGGAGTTCTCGGACAGACAGACAGACAGACAGACATTTCGGTTAGCATGTACCACTATACGGGGGGCAATACCACTCTGCTTACGCAGAGTTGAAAAACTCTCCTTAAGAAAACCAATCTATTTCTAAGCAACTTTGAATATGTATTTATTCGTGTGCACAGGTGTAGGATTACTCTTGGTTAAGGGGAGGTTTTTAGTTTATTCCCTGGACCTCCATCAAGTTTAAAATTACACCCTCTTGACCCCCTCCCTTTCAAGACAAATTTGTACATTTTTCGGTAGAAAAATTTCTCGGCCGAAGGCCGATTCCTCTTAAATTACAGGCTCGCTATCGCTCGCCTGGAAAAAATCGACACCTAAATTGCACGAAAGTTCTTAAAATTGACAGAAATGGGGCGAAAGTTCTTTAAATCACCAAACTAATGGGGCGAACATCTTAAAATCTTAAAACAATGGGGCTAAACATGAGGGAGAAAGGAGTCGAGAAAAGTCCCTCAAGTGAAAATCTCCCCTTAACCCCATCTGTACCGGTGATGTACTTTTTCATTATATTCTGGCAACTATTAGATGATTTTGTCCAGCTTAGCAAGGACGTCTACCCATTTAAAAGGCTACTGACTATCCCAATAAATCGTTTTAGCTACCATACATACTTCCTAAGCTTCATAAAATCGTCTAAATGTAACTGAAATCAAATAATATTATTTTTATTAATCTCACCACCACACCCCCAATGAAATTAATTAAAGTATATATGATCCACCGGGATTCGAACCCGGGTTATCACACACATATTTTTGCCACCTTAACCATTACACCACCAGGATGTCGCCGGTACAGAAGGGGTTAAAGCTTACGAGAGAGGCAAGTTCATTTTATGTTCATGTTTATTCATATGAGGAGCAGGGTGGGCCTGAGGGGAGCGTTGAGCCTGTGAAGCTGTGGGGTTGTTGTGTAGGTCATATTATTATGTCGGGAGAGAGGGAGGACCACAGTTTTCTATAGGGAGCTAAACCCTTTAAGTACAATAAAAATCTTGTATTATAAATATCGGTAGAAGATTTAATAGAGTTCAGAAGTCAGAGCGTTTTATTCCCTTTAATTCCTAGAAGATCTGTTTAGGTTAGTAAATTAGTCTACGTTAGCAAAATCACAGTTATAATAAAAGCGTGATTGCATTGATATATATATATGTACCGGTATATATATATATATACTGTATATGTATATGTAAATCATAATGGGATCGCAAGCTAACAACCTATTCATTTGCATATACAGTCTAAGCAAGAACATTATTAATAGCTTCTATAATAGTATAATATATCTCATATCATTATAGCCCAGATTCCGAAACTAATACCTCGTAAATTGTTCGCGTGACCCAGCCTTACATTGACACATACATATACAGGAAAGAGATACACGTCATGCATTGATAACCCATACCTCTCAAACCAAAGGCAGGAAGTAGTAGGTGGAGAGGAAGGGAATAATAGTATGGAAGGATGTAGTCGACGTGGGTAGTTGTACAGTACCATTGGCCAAATACGTCGTGTCGCCACTGTCATTACGATTTGCTCGCTGTATTAATGTATGTCAGATGTTGAATAGGGTTTGTAAAGATAGACAGATGTTTGTATATATCATTCGAAACGATGAATTAGGGCCTAGATAGTGCTGATCCCAATTATTGATCGTAATATGCTTGATGCCGCGACATCAGTTATTTGGGCAACTGTACCTGGGAAGTGAACATACACATGGGACAGACAGGATATACATCATATATACATACCTGAAATAGAGGAAAGATATCTATTATACCTCAGAAGCTACTTGAGAATAGTTATATTGTAACAGGATAATATTTACTGGTGGGTGAACAAAGGCATCGGGTGTGAGGAGACTAAATTATAATCTAACAAGCTTGTATTTTGTAGTTGCCAAGATGCACGCTGTGTCATATCAACCTTCTTATGCTGTAGTAAATTTTACTAGATTCAATTAACGAAACAGCATATCACATAAGGGATGAAATATATAATTTGATTGAGCTATACAACTATGATCAAAAGACTGACGTTCAAGTCCAAGTGTCACATCCCTCGCCACTGTAATACTTCTGTTGACTTTGTGAGGCTTCGTCCGGTGATTTGCTTGGTCCCTTCGAGTCTCTATGGCTCGTCTCGGCGCTTCACTTCGGAAGATTCATTGACTCGGACTCTCGCCAAGAAGTTTCATATTGATGTTATCTTCTTCGCCATAATACTAGATGGCGCTGTTTAGGTTCTCATTCTAATTACCTTAGTTTCCATTCTGTATTTATGATAGGCTCAGACTGTGCCACGTCACTATATTTGGTTTCAGTGATGATAAAATAACAGCCTACCTACTGTATATATTGATAATGCCACCTACATCGGCTCTTGCAACCGTGCCTAATGGCTCGTCATTTAGTAATTGATTATTCTTAAAAAAGGTTATAATACTCAAGGTCGCACAAGTCAGTTAGCTGGGACTATTGCCATATAAGTGGACCTTAATTTTTTCATAGTCGCTGGTGATATAACACTCGTTAGAATTCCTTCAAATCAGTTCTTACTCACCCACCGTCCTGGATTTATTGGCTTCCTAGAGATTTTTGTAAAAGTGCTCTTTGGTGTATAGTGGTATAAACATATATATATATATAAGTACCACTGACTGTGTTTGCCAACCAGGAATTACAGTCACAGCATGCTTTATCATCATGGCCTGAGTCCTCTAAATTACGTGAGTTATTATTATACATTAGTATTAAGGTAATTTAGGGTTCTTTATATATTAACTTTTCCTATTATTCAACTCCGCGTGTATGCATCTAAATTCCTAATTAAGCCCTCTTGATACATACGAATCACCGAGGCAAATTTTGCCTCAATTTCGTGTGTTTTTGCTTACTTCTGGTCTAACATGTCGATACGTTATGTTTGGGTAGTTTTGGGTATAACTAGCGGTCATGTGTTTACGCTGAGGAACAAACAGGTGACGCTCGAGTCCTGATCGACCCGCATTTATCGTATTCTATGTCATTATTACATATCGTAAGTAAAAAAAACTTGGCTCAAATTTCCGTATTTATGTAATATATATAAAAGGTGTGGGCAATGTTAGTTTTACCCATATTCACTCTTTAAACGTTTTAACCCATCACACACTTGTGTGCTGTTTTTTTTTAATTAATTAATTTATTTTTATTTTCAATATTCGCGGGGTAATCGGGCCGTACATCACTGTTAACAGGGTTTTACCATTATATTCATCTATACAATATACAGAAACAAATTTTTTTTTTTGGGGGGGGGGGGGAATAAAACAAAATGTAAATTGATACGGTGTGACAGTCACGAGTTTTAGCATGTGTGTTTTTTTTTTTTTTTTGCTATTTTTGTTATATACATTGTTGTTTTATATCAAGGACTGCCGCAAATGAGTATTTACCCATTATCCAACAATCTAAAAACATGGCCCCCACTAGTGGGGAGGGCTATGAAGATCAGGGAAATTGCGGGGTAAAAGGGGAAAAATAGAGGTAATATGGGAAGAACTCTGAAAATAAAATATAGAAAAGTAAGAAAACTTTAAAATGTGAAAATCCGAGCCAAGTTTTGGCAAAAGTTGGCTCGGATTTGGGTATTTTTCAGAGTACAAAAACCCCAAAATTGGGAAAAAAAGTTGGCTCGGCTTTTGGCATTTTTCAAAGTAAAAAAAACCCAGTAATTTAATTTTTAAAGTTGGCTCGAGTTTTCATGTTTTTTGAAACCCATTAAACCCCAAAATTTGAAAACCCGAGCCAACATTTGCCACAACTTGGCTCGGGTTTAGCGATTTTTTGAAGTAAAAAAACACCGTAACCTAACCTAGAACGTTGGATACAAGAATAACCCTTACCTACCAGCTAGTATGTGTCCCTAGTTTATCCCATACCTACCAGCTGATCCCTTGTCATGAACCTAACTAAGAAACCTAACCTAACCTAACCTAACCTAACCTAACCTAACTTAAAAGTAATACGTGCATAGAAACTAACCTTGACGTTATTTTGATGTGGATGGGGGAAAAGTGTAATCCGGCAGAGAGAACATAAACAAAGTGACAGTGGCTTTGTGCAGTGGGGACTCTGAAAATGTTATAGGGGAGGAAAAATAAAATGTACGCAATTACCAAAGCAGCACTGGATCGCTCAACTGTAAGGTCCCCCGAGTAAGGTAGGAGGGAAAAAAATCTATAAAGCAGAAATCCCGTAAAACAGGACTTGTCATTATGCAGACAAGACTCTGTGTTTTACCCTTTATCTCCCTTATAATACATTTGCGACGGGAAGGACATATATAGGACTGAAGACTATTATATAACATACCTATAGGCTACACAAACATCGATGGGGCTTGTAACTGTCACACCGTAGAATCTTACCAAAAAACTGCTGAAGTGTCTTAGATTTTCATTAATAAATTGTCTTTAATACCATACTGACTTAGCGTGACTAATATTGCAGTTTAAATGTCTAATCAAATATATATTATAATTTAATATATACCGGTATATATATATATATATAAACCTATCTTTATCTCTAAGCTATGTGGGTGTTGTTTAGGCATTTATTTGGAACTGAAGGAGTCAAGTTTTATATGATCAAAGGCTTAATACATATCTCAACATATTCAAACAATATCTATAACTTATAACTACTACCATTGAGCTTTGGTTTTAAGGTGGTCAATCTTCACCTATATCATACTCAGTGGTGTGTGACAAATTGGGAGTTACCGTACCTCTAGTATCTTACCAAACTTAATGAAATAATTAAGGATAGTCATATCTAGTTTCACAACTTCCCAATTGTTACACACAAAAAGCATCTGGAGTTAGTGGAGAGATGATAACTGTTCCAGAGTTATAATTTCCTCTTAACAAATAAAATAAATACAAAATCTAAAAAAATCTCCGCTACGCCCACATGTTATCACCAACGATTATAGTTTATTATTATTATTATTATTTATATGTTTATTATTGGATGTCCGGCCATCCTGGAATATAACGATGGAGGCCTCAGCGGTATTAAATAATAACCCTTACAAGATGTGGGTATAGACCAAAACCAACTTAAGGGCAGATCCTTCACTTTTTTTCTATTATTTATTATTTTTCTAGTTTCCTCGCTAGACTTCCACCAAGCTTAAAAAGATGCCCCCTAGACCTTCTTTCAAGACAAATTTGTACATTTTTCGGTAGAAAAATTTCCCGGTCGAAGGCCGGTTCCTCTTAAATTACAGGCTCGCTATCGCTCGCCAGGAAAAAATCGACACCTAACTGGCAGGAA
Organism: Paralithodes platypus; assembly: GCA_032716605.1. Classification (NCBI taxonomy): domain Eukaryota; kingdom Metazoa; phylum Arthropoda; class Malacostraca; order Decapoda; family Lithodidae; genus Paralithodes; species Paralithodes platypus. The sequence goes on along the minus strand of CM064522.1, from coordinate 27,005,980 downwards.
AGGTCTTAACATTGACAGAAATGGGGTGAAAGTTCATAAAATCGCCAAAATAATGGGGCTAAAGATGAGGGAGAAGGTGGTCTAGAAAAGTGCCATATCTCCCCTTAAACTGAATTTGTTCACGAGTTAACATATAAACACAATCTTGCACTATTATTATTAACGCTCGTTCTCGCTTTTTTTTTTCTCTCTCTCTCTCTCTCTCTCTCTCTCTCTCTCTCTCTCTCTCTCTCTCTCTCTCTCTCTCTCTCTCTCTCTCTCTCTCTCTCTCTCTCTCTCTCTCTTGCTCTCTCTCTCTCTCTCGCTCTCAACATTACTGATATAATGCTGACGATGATAATAATGCTAATAATGTTTCATTCTAGACTCGACAAGAATGGATAAAATCGTTTGGGAAGAACTTGTTTAAAGAGAGAGAGAGAGAGAGAGAGAGAGAGAGAGAGAGAGAGAGAGAGAGAGACAACAAATTATAAAAATAAAATAAAATAACCTCGGGGGAGAGAGAGAGAGTATGCTAATGATAACCTCCACTGACAACTGGTTTTGCACACGACCCTGTAGTTTCAACACCCATTAGGTAGGCATTTATGACGCAGAGTTTGCCAGATTAGCAATACAAAATAGTTCTCTCACTCTTATAATTACCTCTCCACAATTAGTTTTCTTGATAAATCTACAGTTATACTACCCCTATTTTGTCGCTATTCTGTTGGTACTAATGGGTTAATATTATTAGTAGTAGACTTAGTATGGTTTGATGATGCGCGGAAATGTATATTTGACTTGAAATAGATACATTGAAGTATTACAAACCTTCGCGAACCCATAAACAGGGAACGTGAACTGGGTTTAGACCGTCGCGCACCCATAAACAGGGAACATGAGCTGGGTTTAGACCGGTTGCGAGACAGGTTAGTTTTCGGTTAGGTTAGGTTAAGTTAGGTTAGGTTAGGCTAAAGTTAAAAATACTACAATGCGACGGTCCTCGGTATTAAACAACACTGTATATCAAATAAAAAATAAAAAACAACAACAAATTACCTGAAAAACTCGTATCTGGTTGGTGATAAATGTTTATAAAAATACGTTTTTTCCAGTTTCCACGTCTGCTGAACCATCCAAAAACACGCTAAAAGGCGTGTTTTGAAGGGGGGAGGTGGTGGGGGGTAGTGGGGGAGGGGTAGTATAACTGTAGATTTACTTTATTTTTTGTTTTGTTTTGCTAGACGCCGTACTTCCCGTGAAGGGGTGGCTATGAACATTTGGTGTTTTGTCACGAATTGTTAGGTCAAGTTGCCCGGGCTTGACATCTACCAATAACATTTTGACAGAGCGGGTTTGACCTCCCGACCCTTTGATCAGCAGCTGACGCTTTACTGACTATGTCACGGCTCGTCAAGTTCGCCTAAACCTCACCTAACCTAACCTCGCCTAAACCTAACCTAACCTCGCCTAAACCTCACCTAACCTAACCTAACCTCGCCTAAACCTCACCTAACCTAACCTAACCTCACCTAAACCTCTCCTAACCTAACCTAACCTCGCCTAAACCTCACCTAACCTAACCTAACCTCGCCTAAACCTCACCTAACCTTGAAACCTTCTTTGTTTTTTTGCGTTGTTTATATTATTAGATGCGATTGTTTTTGTGAAGCAACACTATTATATTATATATATATTTTTGTTGTTGTTGTTGTTGTTATTATTACCGGTACATATATATGTTTTCGTTTGCTCTCTAGGACCTCTATCAAGCTTAAACAATACCCTCCAGACCCCCCTTCGAGATACATTTTTCGGTAGAAAAATGTCCCGGCCGAAGGCCGATTCCTTCTAAACCACAGGCTCAGTATCGCTCGCTAAGAAAAAATTGACACCTAGATAGAGCGAAAGGTCTTAAAATCGCCAAAATAATGGGGTGAACGTCTAAAAATCTCATAACTAATTGGGCTAAACATGAAGGAGAATGGGTCCAGAATAATCAAACAGATACTTCCCCTTAACCTGATGAACAGTTTCCTCATCAATGTCTCTAGTGCTCGGTATAATGTTTGGGTAAATGTACAATGCTTTGACACACAGCTCTCAAATTAACCCAACCCTTGACAATATACCTCTCTCTCTCTTTCTCTCTCTCTCTCTCTCTCTCTCTCTCTCTCTCTCTCTCTCTCTCTCTCTCTCTCTCTCTCTCTCTCTCTCTCTCTCTCTCTCTCTCTCTCTCTCTCTCTCTCTCTCTCTCTCTCTCTCTCTCTCTCTCTCTTATAGAATCATGTTCGTGTTATCACATTTTTATAATTCTACATTTTTTTTTTTTTTTTTTTTTTAATAAATAGAATTAAATTACATTAATAGAAGTAGTGTCTCGGCGACCCCTGTGTGTGTACCCGTTCAAGTTATTGATTGTCTATTTAGAAGATGGTTTAGTATCTTTTTGATTCACGAAGGTCTTGAAACTTCCATTGACATCACATTTTCATCCCTCCGTATCTTTAACCCCTTCTGTACAGGTGATGTCTTTTTCATTTTGTTTTGGCAACTATTAAATTATTATGTTCTGTTTAAAATAGGCCTCCAGCATTTAACAGGCTTCGAACTATCTCACTTAACTCTTTTCAACACCTCAAATCCTTCTTAAGCTACACAAAATAGTCTAACTATTGCTAGAATAAACCAAAAAAGGCATCGCCGGTACAGAAGGGGGTTACTAAGTCTTAAATTGGATGGTTACTTCCGTAGGAATCTGTAATATGTTTTGCAGTGACAATTGAAGACCGAACTCCACATATCATATCAGGGCAAGACTTCATAAATAATTGGGCAATGACCCAAATAATTGATAATTAATACATCTATTATTTATCGATAAATAAGTTGCTCTCTTGCTTCTATGAATTAGTTTGTAGAGCTTAAGTTTCGGTCTTTCATTTTTATTTCATTAATTGCTTTTTAATCGTATTTATTTACTATAACGGGAGATGGGTCGGTTTTCTGGACCCCTTTCTCCCTCTTGTTTAGCCCATTTAGTTTTTACATTTTAAGACGTTCGGCCCATTAGTTTGACGATTTTAACACTTTTAGCTCCATTTCGTTGTCAATTTTAAGGCCTATCGTGCCATTTAGGTGTCTACTTTTTTCCTGGCGAGCGATAGCGAGCCTGTATTTGTGGAGGAGGTGGCCTTCGGCCGTGATATTTTTCTACCGAAAAATGTACAAGTTAATCTCGAAAGGGGATCTAATGGATGTTTTGTTTAATTTTGATGGAGGTCTACGGAGGAAACTTAAAAGTAAATTAATATATAAATAAATAGACTCCAAAAAATTACCACTGTCCCCTTAACCCTTTTTGCTGGTAATAATAATAGATCATCATAATTGCAGATCCATCCATCAAGTGATAAAGGTGTTGCCAAAAGAACTAGATATCAATTATTTGTTTGTTATATTAAAGGGAGATGGGTCGTTTTTCTGGGCCCCCCTTCTTCCACATGTTTAGCCCCATTAGATTTGTTTAGATTTGTAGACGTTCGGCCCATTAGTTTGGCGATTTAAAGACCTTTCGTCCTATTTCTTTGTCAATATTCAGACTTTTCGTGTTAGGTGTCGACTTTTTTCTGGCGAGCGATAGCGAGCTTGTATTTTAAGAGGAACCGACATTCTGGCGGGACAATTATCTATCGAAAAATGTACAATTATATATTGAAGGAGGGTCTTGGGCCAGTGATTATTTGTAAAGCTTGATGGAGGTCTAGGGAGGAAACTATAAACAGACAATTGATACATACATGAGCAAAATTATATATTCGCCTTAACTAATGTAACACACAGGAGATTTTACCTTTATTTATTTTTTCTGGACTCTCTTCTCCCTCATGCTTAGCCCCATTAGTTTTGATATTTTTAGACGTTTGCCTTATTAGTTTGGCGATTGTAAGACCTTTCGCCCCATTTCTGTCAATTTTACGACCTTTCGTGCCATTAAGGTGTCGAAGGGGGGTTGCAAGAATTTGTTTAAGCTAGATGGAGGTTTTGGTAGCAATTGGAGGTATTTGTTTAATCTTGATGGAGGTCTAGGGGGCAAATCTTCCTTTAATCCCTTCACCACCAATACGTAATATCCATCATATTCTCGTTACCATTAGACGATTTTCTTTAATTTGTAATTTACTTATAAGACTCAAATGGGTTAATACTATCTAAAAAAAAACACTCTTAGTAACATACAGTAGGCCCTTCTTAAACTGCATAAAATCATCTAATTTAAGCCAGGATCAAAGGTAAATAGGCGTCATGGTGCTGAAGGGGTTAACCTGTGTGAGCCTGTATATAGAGTAAAGAGTATTCCTACCGTATACGGTACTAGATGTAGTCCTCCCCCCCCCCCCCCTACCTTCCTTCCTTCCTTCCGTCAGTGTTGGTTACCTACACACCCTCTTCCTGCCCTCTGCATACACCCACTCTACTTGACGCATACACACACACACACACACACACTTTTTTTTTTTTTTTTTTTTTTATTAAGGTGACGGTTACAAAGTGGTGTACAATCTATCTTATTCTAGTTACATTGTAGTTTATCTTATTGTACCAGTACCTCCCTACAATCAACCTAGTTGTTCCCCAATTCGTCCCTCCGCCACGACCATTTCAAAGTCCAAGTCTCTCACTCTTGTCCTCTGTAGCGGGGAGGACCTTGTACCCCTGAGACATAGGAGTGCAGACCTGAGAAGAGAGAAAGAGAGCCGGCATCTCATCCAAGTTATGACTTGGCTTCTATGCTGGCGCTTTTTCTCCGATATTTGTTCAGCTAATTTGGCATAGAAGACACTTGCAGAAGGTCCCATACCTCCCGACGATGAGAAGACCAGAGGAGTAAAGCTTCCTTGATCCCTGTTAAAAATTCTTTCTTCATTAGCGCGTTTTTTCTCACTTTCGTTTCTCAAGTATGCCGCCTTGTGTCCTCGCTCACGATATGTTTGTGCTCTTGGGTTGAAGATTCTGATGTCGAAAAAAGCCCGTTGTCCCCTCGTCCAAAAACCTCGAGCACTTACGTCCACTCTTGCTTCATTTGAAGTATTTGCAGTATTGTGGGCCAAGCGCTGTCCGTCCATAGGCAGAAGTTCCGGTACGATTCTGACATCATGGCACACCTCGTCCAGCATTTGTGCAGTGATGTCTCGTACTTCATCATGCCGGATACAGATGAATCCTCCTTTCTTACAGGTCATACAGTGGTCTGAGTTGTTTATTTCACCACATGCACATTTCAGCGGCAGGTTCGAAACTGGCCACCCATACCTCAAGGCTACGGCATCATTGAATTCTTGTTTATTTAAGCTGAAGCCTTTCTCCTTTATTGGTAATGATGTGAGCCAATTTGAAGCCCCCATGTCTTGTGCCATCTCAACTCTCATTTTCAGTTCTTCCCTACATCTGGTCTTAATTCGTTCTAGGCTATGTTTCTGTCTCTCTTCTCTTCTCTTTGTAATTTCCTGTCTTGCATTTCGTTGTTCCTCTTCGTCCACCTCATCATTTTAATTTTGCTCCCGTATTTTTTCTGTCAGACGCGTAGTAAGTTTAAGGGAATTTTGGTACTCATGTGGTGCCGCCTCCACTGGGTTTATGATCCCCATACCTCCGAACCTTGGCGGAAGAGCTAATAGATCTCTTAGCTCTTGCGTGACGCCTTCCATCTCTGTTAAGGCCGGTATGAATGTTCCTCTGATTGCTTCTTCCAGCGGTTGGAGCATCTGTCTAATGCCAGGCACTGTTCTCATAAGAAAGGTCCATCTGTGCTTAACACCATATGTGAAGGCAGTATATGCAGCATGTGGTTCAGATTTCGCAATGTCTGCCAGGGTTTTCACTTCCTTTACCCACTCCGCTACCTTTTTTCGCACATAGTCTCTCTTGCATTCTTCTGTGCCTATTACTGCTCCCAAATGGCGTTGACCCTCCTTTGTAATCTTCACACACACACACACACACACACACACACACACACACACACACACACACACACACACACACACACACACACACACACACACACACACACACACATACTCTCTCTATCTCTCTCTTCCTGCCCTCTTCATCCACCAACTCTATACTTGACACCAATAATTGTTCGACACACACATACTCTCTCTCTCTCCACGCTACTCTTGACACCGATATTTCTACACACACGCATACACACACATACTCTTTCTCTCTCTCTCTTTCTTTCTTTCTGTCCGTCTTTCTTTCTTTCTTTCTTTCTTTCATCTTTACTTCATCTTTCTTTATTTGTTTCTCTCTCTCTCTCGATCAGTGCTACATGAATGGCCATGCATATACTTACTGATAGAGGTGTGGTTGACGGGTTACATGACTGGGTTTGTTATCCTACTGACTCGGGTTCGATTACGGTATATCCGGGAGAGATAGTATTGAAATCAATTCTGGGTGTGCTTACTTTCAACACTTAACCCTTTCAGTACCAGTGTCGTCCCTTTTAACGTTATTCTGGCTACTATTAGACGATGTTATGCAGCTTAAATAGGGCGTCCACCAGTTAACAAGCTTCGAACTATCTCACTTAACCCTTTTTAAAAACTACCACGCATCCTTCTTAAACTGAACAAAAATCTTCTAAATATTGGTAGACTCGGGGCTAAAGGACTATATTCTCTGGACCCTGGGTAGACTAAAACAAATTAAATGTCGCCGGTACAGAAGGGGTTAAGGGGAGACTGGCAGTTTGTTTGGTCTATTAATTAATTTATTCATATATTGTTTTAGTTTCCTCCCTATGCCTCCATCAAGCTTAGAAAAACGCCCCCTAGACCCCCTTTCAAGATAAATTTGTACCTTTTTCGGTAGAAAAATGTCCCGGCCAAAGGCCGGTTCCCCTTAAAATTGCAGGCTCGCTATCGCTCGCCAGGAAATAACCTACACCTAAATGGCACGAAAGGTCTTAAAATTGACAACGAAATGGGGCGAAAGGTGTTAAAATCGCCAAACTAATGGGCCGAACCTTTTATAATTTCAAAACTAGTGGGGCTAAACATTAGGGAGAAGGGGGCCCAGAAAATCGGTCTTCCTCCCCTTAATGAATCAACAAGACCAAAATACCCCTACTGTCAACATATTATAACTCATGAACCTGCCCAATGCTCAATAAATACATTCAGCCTCAGTGGTAGTCTTGGCTCGTGGTATGCAGTATAGTTAAGTAACACCCCGTTCTTAACATTCAGCCTCAGTGGTAGTCTTGGCTCGTGGTATGCAGTATAGTTAAGTAACACCCCGTTCTTAACATTCAGCCTCAGTGGTAGTCTTGGCTCGTGGTATGCAGTATAGTTAAGTAACACCCCGTTCTTAACATTCAGCCTCAGTGGTAGTCTTGGCTCGTGGTATGCAGTATAGTTAAGTAACACCCCGTTCTTAACATTCAGCCTCAGTGGTAGTCTTGGCTCGTGGTATGCAGTATAGTTAAGTAACACCCCGTTCTTAACATTCAGCCTCAGTGGTAGTCTTGGCTCGTGGTATGCAGTATAGTTAAGTAACACCCCGTTCTTAACATTCAGCCTCAGTGGTAGTCTTGGCTCGTGGTATGCAGTATAGTTAAGTAACACCCCGTTCTTAACATTCAGCCTCAGTGGTAGTCTTGGCTCGTGGTATGCAGTATAGTTAAGTAACCCCGTTCTTAACATTCAGCCTCAGTGGTAGTCTTGGCTCGTGGTATGCAGTATAGTTAAGTAGCACCCCGTTCTTAACATTCAGCCTCAGTGGTAGTCTTGGCTCGTGGTATGCAGTATAGTTAAGTAACACCCCGTTCTTAACATTCAGCCTCAGTGGTAGTCTTGGCTCGTGGTATGCAGTATAGTTAAGTAACACCCCGTTCTTAACATTCAGCCTCAGTGGTAGTCTTGGCTCGTGGTATGCAGTATAGTTAAGTAACACCCCGTTCTTAACATTCAGCCTCAGTGGTAGTCTTGGCTCGTGGTATGCAGTATAGTTAAGTAACACCCCGTTCTTAACATTCAGCCTCAGTGGTAGTCTTGGCTCGTGGTATGCAGTATAGTTAAGTAACACCCCGTTCTTAACATTCAGCCTCAGTGGTAGTCTTGGCTCGTGGTATGCAGTATAGTTAAGTAGCACCCCGTTCTTAACATTCAGCCTCAGTGGTAGTCTTGGCTCGTGGTATGCAGTATAGTTA
>CM064522.1:26920277-26985277 GCA_032716605.1 Paralithodes platypus | reverse complement strand
TATATATATATATATATATATATATATATATATATATATATATGTATATACATATATATATATATAAACAATATTGTTTTATTTCATGTTTTGATTTATCAGCAGTGTATGTCTCAAATACGGTTCTGTAATGTTCCCTCTGCCCCTCTGACCTTCTCGTCTCTCTCTCTCTCCCTCTGACCTTCTCGTCTCTCTCTCTCTCTCTCTCTCTCTCTCTCTCTCTCTCTCTCTCTCTCTCTCTCTCTCTCTCTCTCTCTCTCTCTCTCTCTGCACGTTCCTCTTCACCTCTCTCATTTTTAAAGGATCTTCTTCACCTTGTCTGTTTTTATGGCGTGTGTTCGTCGTGGCTCTCAGCGTCAGCCACCTTCATCTTCAGGACTTTTTGGGTGAATCGTCTTCCTCAGTTTTTCCCCTGGCTGAAGGTTTCCCACGAGCAGGTTTAGTGGACGGCTATATTGGAGGCCGGTTCTCCGCTAGAAATTTAGATGCATACACTCACGTACGTACACACTTCCACACATAAACATATACATCATTACACACACACACACCACACACACCACACACACCACACACCACACACTCACTCTCTCACTCACTCTCATACTCTCTCTCTCTCTCTGCTTAAAGAAAACGTTTAAAAGCTTACAGGGAACTTGATGACTACCTTCACTTGGTATACGAACAGACACGATTAACCTTTTTACTCAAGGATATCATGCATGACAGAGGTGTGTGTTTTACAGTGCATTCTCGTATTTACTATGCAGGTGTATGGAATGCTAAATCGTTATTAAATTATGATAGCATGTAATTGACTCCGCATTTATATATTTCTCTATGTATGATTCTGGGCTACCAAAACAAACTTGTGTTGTGATAAACTGACATTTAACAGCTAAGTGACATTGCTGTATAAAATATTTACCTCTTATTATTATGGTTACCATCAGAGGGCTTTTAGTTTTAGTTTTGCTTACATGTGATCTATATAAATCAAAGGGTTGAAAACTTAACCAATCGATTTCCTCGGGTCATTTCTAAACTGAAGGGAATTGTCTAGTGATAGCCAAAATATAGGACGGATATAGTCATTGTACTTGAATGAGTCACCATTGTTTCAGATGGCAAGTGTTTAGCATTATCATAACAGAGCTTCATATGCCATGGTCATCAACACTAAGCTTCCACCTTTGCATTATATTAACTATAAGCAGCCTCGTAAGGATCAATAGATGTGAGTGGGTTTTTTTTACTCCATTAACTTCTTCTGTACAGGTGACGTCTTGTTAATGTTATTCTACCTATATTTAGACGATGGTGTGCAGTTTAAAAAGGATCTGTGATAGTAAAAAGCGTTAAGTCGGATAGTTCAAAGCCTGTTAATTGTTGGAGGCCCTTTTTAAGCTGAATACAAATCGTGTAATAGTAGCTAGAATAAAGTTAAAAGGACGGCACAGGTAGTGAATGGGTTAAATGTCGCCAGCTGCCCTTAAGGGGGAGGTAGTTGCTTTTTCTGGACCTCCTTCTCCCTCATGTTTAGCATATTAGTTTTAAGGTTTTAAGACGTTCGCTTCATTATGTGTCATTTAGGTGTTGATTTTTTCCTGGCTTGTAATTTTCAAAAACATTTACACATTTTTCTTGAAGGAGGGTCTTGGGGGTGGTGTTTTGTTTTTAAGCTTGATGGGGGTCTAGGGAGGAAACTAAAATAAATTATAAAAAGGTAGAAATTCAAACGGACCATACCCCCTTAAGATCATTAAAACTATTAGGCTTATGTTTCCAGAGATTTGAAACCAGGTAGAAATAATAAATGATTACAATCGTTTATGAAGGTACAGTATTACATAAACGGCAATAATTGTTTAGTACATTGGCAACTTTAGTGTTGGTTACGTGACTTATTTTTACATTAAACCCTTCTGTGCCGGCAACGTCTATTTTCATTATATTCTGGCAACTATTAGAAGATTCTATTAAGTTTATGAAGGATCTCTAGCAATTATAAGGCTTCGAACTATCTCAGTCAACCCTTTTAGCTACTACAGATCCTTCTTAACCCTTTTGCTGCGGGTGATGTTCTGGAATGTTTTGGCAAGTTACAGCAATTTCCAGGCTATAAAAGCCTGTAAAAAACGTAAGAATCGAGTGTCAGTGGGTGGGAGCGTGAGGGGCCCACCTCCGACCCTCAGAGCACCGAGCGGCTCACTGAGCTAGGCTGTGTCTCGGGCGAGTCTCTCTCTGTCTCTCTCACCAGTGTAGCCAAGCGAGCGAGTGTTACATAATAGCGGGGTTCCCGCGTTTCACTGGGATCACTGCGGGTGAACCAGACCACGTACACGGTCTGTTCTGGTGTCATTTTGAAGCTATTTTCGCCTAGTTTTCGGCAGAATACACTTCATTTAATGCAGATGCTTGATTTATCATTCAGGAGTGCCTGAATATACCCTAAATAGCCCAAACATAGCCACAGCCAAAGGGTTAAGGTTGTTGCACACTGACACGAAAGCCCCTCCAGGCGAGTTCCTGACTCGAAATTTCAGCCTGATACGGCGAATCGGCAACATAATCTTGGATATCGGAAATTAGCCGTGGGTGCCTCTCACGGTCCAAGCAAGCAACGTATCGGGGGTCGATACGAGATTTTGAGCTGTTCAAAAGTTCGTGGGAATCCCCCGGCAACTGTAAAAAATCGTCTGAGTCTGATCTCCATCACGAACTCGCCGTATCACAATTGTGTGGTCCGTATCAAAGATGTATGGTCCGTATCAAAGCCGTATGGCCCGTATCAACGTCGTCTGGTGCGTAAGCCTGCCATGTGGACCTTCACTCTTCCGTGCGGAAAATTGGCAACGGTCGAGTTGGCAACCGCGCGTCTAGCCTAAATCCGGTTGCACGTACCACGGCGTCGATACAGCGTCGATACGATTCTTCTGAGTAGTATCGCAGTCTTTTGGGTCGTATCTTTTCCATGGACTAGTCGTGTACCCTTCGCACAACTTTTCCTATCTTCTTCGTAGCATTCGTTTCTCCACCGTATCGGCATCGCTAGAGTCTTATCAAGTCGTGCGGAAGAGATAAGGTAGAGATACGACTCTAACGATGCCAGCCATTTTCGCCGCGATCTCTAGTAAATTCGGCAAGACACAGGATTTATATGTGTCGTGGGTGTTCGTGCCAGTCTTGAAGGGGCTGTCGTGTCAGTGTGCAACCATCTTTAAGCTGCATAAAATCAACTAATTCTAGCTATAATAAAATATAACAAACATCGCTGGTACAAAATAGGGCTAACAAAATAATTATCTGAGAATTAGATTTACCTTTTCAGTCAGATAGACACAGGGTACTTTCTATGTTTTCTATTCTTGTCTCAGGTTTTTATGCTGTACTGCCTCTTATTAGTTGTCATAATTTATTGATCCTATACCTTATTTAAAAGAAATATATATATTTATTTACGTATTATTCCTTACCTGATTATATTTTCGGAAGGTTAAGTACACAGCTCATGAACCTAGCTCATCGAGAGTTCCTTCTTAATCTAAATAATATTGTCTTTTGGTAGCTAGATGATTGTGTCTAAAATCTTCAGATAATTGATACGGGTAAAATAGCCAGCAAAATCACGGACAAAAGACAAGGAATCGAATTGCTATCAATTATTATATATATATATATATATATATATATATATATATATATACAGTATATATATATACTGTGTATATACAGTATATATATATATATATATATATATATATATATATATATATATATATATATATATATATATATATATTTGTTTAATTCTTTGAGTAATGAGAACGCAATTTCACACAATATGTTGGTTATCAGTAGCCGATTCTAAGCAGTTCTATAGTTTTTGAAGGAGTGCGATATACGCCAACTCACCCTTTGACTGCCATAATGTCTTTATACGCTGAATAAAATCGTATTCTAATAGCCGGAATAAAACTAAGAAACGAGTCACCAAATATTGAAAGAGTTAAGTGGCATTCCTTTCACCTTCTGATGGTACTTATTAGTTCTTCTAATATTCTCATACTTGTATTTCTTACTACTTTGTTCATAGTATTGTTTGCCATTTAGTCAACCTAATATTTATTGCCTTAGCTTTTGCTTGCTCTCTTTACGTAGTCATGAATTCATTGCGTCCTGCGAGGTCACTTTTTAGCTTAACGTTTATCTCTCTCTCTCTCTCTCTCTCTCTCTCTCTCTCTCTCTCTTTCTCTTTCTCTTTCTCTCTCTCTCTCTCTCTCTCTCTCTCTCTCTGTACAAACCTACTATATCTAAGTTTACACCTACTTAATACTTAATGTACACTTTGTTATTGTAATTTATGAGCAGAATAACCACTTTTCAGTGGCAATATAAAAGAATATTATTATTATTATTAGTAGTAGTAGTAGTAGCAGTATATATCTCTCGCTCTCTCTCTCTCTCGTCAAATGCCATTTTTTTTTTATATATACACTCATTTCCATCACGCCTTAATGTAAACAGTTCTCCTTCACCCCATGTTACCTTAACCTCCAAAGTGTAGCTCTCACTCCTGCCCTTTTTTGCATTACACCTAAATTTTGCTTCATCCCTGCATTTGTTTGCAGTATTAACATGTGTTATTAACCTATGTTCTCATCTCTATTTCTCTCTTTTTGTCTTGTTCTTTTCTCTACCCCTCACCCTCTCTTCATATTTTCTTCGTATTCTTTCCTTTAATCTCCTTAGTTCTGTCAAATGACATAACAAACAATAATTAATTCGGCGTAATTTCTGCGTGTTCTCGAATAACAGAATAGGAAGGTATGGTGAACAGTGAACCAGTTCTATATGACCTGCCCCGATGTTCCGATAATATATATTTTTCTTGTCACTTTTAATTAACTAGAATGTACTCAAAGCTAGGCATTTCACAATGTTCGATTACTCTCCAACATGAAATTTCTGAATTCCACACCACTTAAATATGATTAATTTATATAATTTTAACCCCTACTGTACCGTAGGGTACAGTAATAAAAGTCTCCCCCAGTCCCAAGCAATGTGGCCAAAATGGCAAAATAGAACAACCTTCCACCTCAAGAGATGAAGGAAGACTGGCTCTCTCAGCCTTCAGAGGGTTGGATATAAGCTGAGAAGTGTTGCCATATCGAGAGCAGTGCTCAAACGGTCATGTTACCAGGCACAGCCTGATACAGGCAGTTACAAGGAAAGTACATTACTGACGGCTCCCAGTCGTCGCTGGGACTGGGGAGTGACTTATCTACTGACGGCTGGTAGCCGTCACTGGGATTGGATGGGTTAATTAACATCAATACATGCGTTTGTTGACATATAGATTTTCAACTCGTATTATATTGTTTTTAGGCTGATGATGGCTACAAGCTAGATACGAAACATCCCAACCAATAAGATGTCCTACCAAATAAATATGTTCCCTATTGCGCTGCTTTTACTTTTCATTATACGGCTGCGCTTCCAACGCGACGACGACGAGACTATTGCATTTATCTATCTATCTATCTCTCTCTGTCTCTGTCTCTGTCTCTCTCTCTCTCTCTCTCTCTCTCTCTCTCTCTCTCTCTCTATATATATATATATATATATATATATATAGTATATAATTATAATTATTGTATGCACAAAACCTGTATATAAAAGATAATACTATGGAAAGATTGATTTTGATAAATAGGTATAGTTGGGCATATGTTCTTATTATTTATATTTTATTATTTTGTTTTTGCTTTCCTTCTCTTGTTTATTTCTATATATTGTGTTCCTGTCACCCACATCATAGAGGTCCCTGGAGCCACGTGTTCCTGGTAATTATATGAGGCAATGGTTGAGCGGTCTTGTTACTGTATAATTCCCACTCCTTACACTACCTTGCTGATGGGTACACGTGCACTCTTACGTCTATACCACCTCATATTATCTAACTTACACTTACAACTGACAGAGGGTAGCATTTTTACACACACACACACACACACACACACACACATACACAAACCACACACACACACACACACACACACACACACACACACACACACACACACACACACACACACACACATCCAGCCACGGATATACACAGGGAAGAGCATATTTTATTGTACACGCTAATCACACTAACACTGCACACATGCTTTCGTTATTATGAAAACCGTACACGTGATGGCACTCCCATTCAAACATTTTCACTCACACACCATAGCTATCATGCTCACTCACACACCATAGCTATCATGCTCACTCACACACCATAGCTATCATGCTCACTCACACACCATAGCTATCATGCTCACTCACACGCCATAGCTATCATGCTCACTCACACATATTATGCGCTCACTTACATCTTTATCACATGGATGAACACACACACATACATTGATTGCACTCATACACATTCATCTACAGACATATATTCACACATATTCACACACACACACACACACACACACACACACACACACACACACACACACACACACACACACACACACACACACACACACACACACACACACACATTTACACACACACACATTTACACACACACTGACAGAAACGTAAATAAAAACTACACATTCACACTAAATACAGGCACACACACACATACTAACACACACATATGCACACACAAACACACAATTCACACACTAACAAACCCGTCCACCAAGAAGAGCGCGCCCTCAACCCTGACCTTAATATAAACCCTTCAGAAGTTCCATTACCTAGGTCATCACAAAACATAAGTGCCAATTTATGCCAACAGGGTATTCTTATCTTTTTATGAAGCAAGAGTAGATCAAGATGATTCACGGAAATTAGTTAAGGGAGCCCACCTCGCTTTTTTTCCTCTTTCTCTCCCTCTCTCTTTGGCTTTTATCCATTCGACCCCATTCAGCCTACTGTGTTAAGACTTTTATGGCCATCCAGGTGTCAATATTTTCCTGGCGAACGGTAGCGAGCCAGCTCATAAATTGTTTTGTTTTACAGCAAGCTAAATTTGTACATTTTTCGATAGAAAAACTTCTCCGGCGAAGCCGGATTTCTCCACACAATACTGGCTCGCTATCGCTCGCCAGGAAGAAATCGACACCTGGAGGGGGATAAACGTCTTAAAACAATTGTCTGAATGGGGCCAAATGGATAAAAGTCAGACAAAGAGAGAATAGGAAAGAAAGATAAAAAAAAAACCGGTGACCCCCCTTAATGAGATCATGTAAGACTAACACTTAGTATTATTATTCTGAGGTTTGTAATTTATTGACAATTCCTATTCACTGTCGAAATCCGTAATCGTTGCTAGAACTGATAAAATTAACTGTATATGTTTGTGTTGCACACACCTAGAATCAATTGCAATATGTATGATTAGTATTGCTGCATTTGCCAACGAAATTCTTCACAGAAATAGCCAATTTTCTCTTGAGGGAGTTTCATAAATTTGACAGAGTTAATGAGTGCTTAGAGTGAAATTAGTTAGTGAAGAGGTGAGGAGTAGATGTTCTGATGCAGTTAGAGTGAGCTAAATTGGTGAGATGAAGTATAATTTTCTCCACCGAACGAATTATGTGGATATTATGTGATCATACCTGTCTGTTTGTAAGTATAATTTATGAAAAATTAGTGGACGGATTAAAATATAATTTCATTATACTTTTATATAGTACCAGATTAGAAACAATTAACGTTTTGATCAACATGCTATGATCCGCCCTCCCTCACCTTACCATGACAACGTTTTGGTCGATCCTCAGTTAGTTAAAATAGGACTTCAGAGGCTATCAACCCTTCTGGATTATTAAGCCAGCACACTGTAAGTCAAGTATACCGTCAGGACTGCAGCCCCATTTTGAGAACTCCAGCCCCTTCTGTCGATCTTCACGCTACTCATTGTGAGATATACTGGTTACCTGAAGACTTTACACAAACAAAACTCAGTGATACTATGATAATCCATATTATATATATATCTATCTATTGCCTGACGCCATGATCCCCGAAGGGGTGGCCACGAACGAACCGCCCCCATGCACCTCTGTCCCCAGTCAGTCGACGCCCCTCCTCCCAACCAGCACCGCCTTCATTTATATACTTCCTCACTCCATGCTTCCACCTCTCCTTTGGTCTACCTCTCCCTCTCTGTCCTTCCACCTCGCTCTCGTACACCTTCTTAGTCATTCTCTCGCTTCCCATACATTCCATATGGCCAAACCATCTCCAGTTGTTCCTTTTCACACTTTCCAGCTCATCTACCTCCACCCCACACCTCCTTCTTACTTCCTCATTAGTCTGTCTATCCCTCCATGTAACTCCGCACGCACTTCTCAAGTTACTCATTTCCACCGCTCTCACTCTTCGTCTGAGTCTCCACGAACGTCCATGCTTCGTTTCCGTAAGTTAGTGTCGGGATTACCACACTGTCATGCAAGGACTTCTTCACTTCCATACTGACCGCTCTATTTCTTGTTACTGCTTTCAACGTTCCTACAACCCTCTTCCCCTGTTGACAGGGGACTTCTTCATCTTCTTCATCCACTTCTTCATCCACAGTCCCATCTTTACTCAACACACTGCCCGGATACTTAAAAGAGCTGACGATCTCGATAGCCTGACCGTTCAACTTCACCTCACACTCTGTGACTTCACCCCTTTCGAAGACCATAGCCTTGCTTTTCCCCGCATTTACCTTCAAATTCCGTTTTTCGCACACTGTTCCAAACTCATTTACCAGACCCTGCAACTCCCATTCATTATCGCTCATCAGAACTGTGTCATCTGCAAACAGCAGTATAGGCAGCTTCCACTCATTTCCCTCCCTTTTCAGCGATACACCAACATCCACTGCTCTTCCTAGTAATTCTTTCATGACTCCATCCATATATACAGTAAACAACCACAGGGACATCACACACCCTGTTTCAACCCAACACACATCTCAAAGAACTCGCTCTGCTCATTCTCCACACGTACTGCCGCCTTTGCACCCTCATACATGCTCTTCACTGCCCTCAGCAACTTGCCATCTACTTCGTATATTCTAAGTACTTTCCACATGCCTTTTCTATCCACTCTGCCATAGGCCTTCTCCAAGTCCATAAAGGCAACATACACCTTTTGTTGCTTCTCCAGATATTTCTCCACAACACTATTCAGGGTAAAAATCTGATCTACACATCCTCTTCCCTTCCTAAAACCTTCCTGCTCGTCACCTATCCATTTCTCCGTTCTCACTCTCACTCTCTCAATCACTACCCTACTGTACACCTTCCCTACTACGCTTAAAAAACATATTCCTCGGTGATTGCCACACACTCCCGTTTGCCCTTATATAGGGGGACTATTATGGCAGTCTTCCAGTCATCGGGTGCATTCCCCTTCTCCCATGCTAGTTTGCACATTTTCCATACCCATTCGATCACTATCTCACCACCATATCTCAACATTTCCCCACACACTCCATCTGTTCCTGGTGCTTTCTCCAACTTCACTCTTTTCATAGCTTCCCACACTTCTGACCTCCTGATCCCCACCTCCTCCTCCACTACTTCTCCTCTTCTCCCTCCCACACCATATCCAACTATGTTTGCTGGCTCTTCATTCCTTACATTTAGCAACTCATTGAAGTACTCGCTCCATCTTTCGACTCTCTCTTGCTTCTTGGTTAGCATTCTCCCATTCTTATCTTTCACACCCTTACTGTTTCCCTTGCTACCTTCCCTAACTTTCTTGACTTCTTTCCAGAACAGTTTCTTACACTCCCTCCAGTTTGCACTCCGATTCCTTCCAAATTCCTCGTCTACTCTTCTCTTACTTTCCTTCACTACTCTCTTCACCACTCTCTTTCTCTCCACGTACCTCGCTTGTTTCTGCCTCTCCAAATCTTCATTCCCTCTACTACCCAACCACTCTCTCTACGCTTTCTTTTTGTCTTCCACAGCTAATTTTACATCTTCTGTCCACCATGCTGTACCTTTCACACCCCTCCCTCTTCTCCTCACTCCACACACCTCCTCACATGGTGCACAGATCTCTTCCTTAAACACCTTGCTTATCTCCTCCACTTCCTCCATATCTTCCAGGTCGAACCCACCTAGTCGTATTTCTACTGCTCTCCTGTACTCTTCCCTGATTTCCTCCTCCTGTAGCCTCTCCACCCTCCTCACCATTCCCCCTTCCTCTCGCCTCCCTCCAGCTCTCCTTACCCACTTCTTTTGTATCCTAACCTTAGCTACTACTAAATAATGATCAGACAGACCCCCTCCTGCAATACCCCTATACACCCTAGCATCCATCACAGATTTCTTCATTCTTTCATCCACACATATATGATCAATCAGTGACTGTCGTTCCACCACTGTCTTATCCTTCATCGTCCACACCACTTTCCATGTGTACCTGTGTATCATTCTGTGTCGGAAGAAGGTGTTGGCTATCCACAACCTCCTCCCCACACATACGTCCACAAGTGCACTACCATTCCCATTCACCTCTGACGGTACCCCCCACCCTCCCACCACTCCATCAACTTTCCTATCACCCACCTTACCATTCATATCCCCAATCAGAAATATTCTTTCGTTCTTGTCAAACTTATCCAGGCACGCCTCCACATTCACCCAGAACTCCTCTTTCTCTCTTACAAGTTTATCCTCTGTCGGAGCATACACACACACAATCACCCACGTTTGTATTCCTACTTTCATTCTCACCCACACAATCCTTGAACCCACAGAATCATATTCTCTTACACACTCCTTCCATTTGTTACTTACAAACAAACATGCACCTTCTCTCGCTGCTCCCTCACTCACTCCAGCACACACCCATTCCACACTCCCACTCTCTTACATCTGTACCCTTCCAGTTGGTCTCCGTCATTTCACATACATCCAGCCTGGCATTCACTAACACTTCCAGTACCTCTCTCTCTTTTGCGCCATCATTCATGCCACTCACGTTCCATGTACCTATTCTCAGAGTGTCCGTAGGCTTGTCCATAGTCGGTCGGGGTTCGTCAACACAGGGTCCGTCCGCATCCGAGGCTGGTTGTTCGTTTATCGTTGCTACGTATTTTCTTCCGGGTGGGGGTCGCAAGCCCACCGACCCAACCTCTTTAGTCGCCTCTTACGACACGACATGCAGAAGGCACGTGGGGCATATTCTAATCCCTTACCCCCAGGGTATATATATATATATATACTGTATATATCTGTATATATATAATGCACCAACATAATTGAATGCCTACGCCCAAATAAGCCACAAACCAAATCGTCCGAGGACCAAACCAGCCGCGAACCAAACAGGCCGTGGACTAAAAATGTTACAGACAAAATCCTTCTCACACCAAAACAGTCAGATACTAAAACTGATCATCGAAGTACAGTAGGGTGACCCTTTGGCCCATATTGGTCATGCAACAAGTTTTTGGTCACAAATCAAAATGGCCCAAGACAAAGGCAAATTCAAATACAATATGGTAACTGCATTTGGCTCACTTTACCCCATATAGACCACGGACAAAATCGGCCTCGGACCAAAACAGCTGCGGATCAAACCGGCCGCAGATAAAAAAAAAATACAGACAAAAACCTCCACTGACTAAAATGACCAGATACCAAAACGAACCATCACATTAGACAACTTTGCCCATATCGATCATGAATCCCCCTTCAAGATAAATTTTTACATTTTTTGGTAGAAAAATTTCCCGGCCAAAGGTCGGTTCCTCTTAAAATTACAGGCTAGCAATCGTTCGCCAGGGAAAAAATCGACACCGAAATGGCACGAAAGGTCTTTATAGTGGCAAATAAATGGGGCGAAAGGTCTTAAAATCGCCAAACTAATGGCACGAACGTCTTAAAATCTCAAAGCTAATGGGACTAAACATTAGGGAAAAAACGCAACTACCTCATGATCCCCCTGAATGGTGAGGATTGATATAGTGATGATATTACTCGGTAGCCGACATCATGTTTCTTTATTTTATCATGACTATCAGTAGACGAATTTCATTAGCTTAGGAAGGAATTACGGAAATGATACGGTTAATTGAGATATACTGGACTTCTTTGACTCCTAGAGCCTCTTTCAATCTAAATAAGATCGTCTAAAGTCAGTTTGAGTAAATTCATATCACCAACCCACCAATTAATCCTTTCTGGACCAGCGACGCCCTTTTCACTATAATTTGGCTGATATTAGACGATATTATTTATATAGGGAAGGACGTCTACCGAAATAAAAAGCTACACACTTTTTGAATTAACCTTTTTAGTGACCATATATATATATCCTTCCAAAGCTACATACAATCGTCTAAATGTAGCTGAGATAAAATACAAAAGACGTCACCGGTACAGAAGTGGTTAACTTACAAATAAACCTAATTGATAAAATAAAAGAAACTAATGTGAGAAAAGCTTCGTGGTCTACTGAAGGGGTTAACATGGATGGTGATTGTGGTGTGCTGCCTCTGAAGATTATGACGCATTTTGACAGTTTATTCTGGCTATCAGTAGACGATTTCATACAGTTTAGAAAGGATCTGACGGAATTATGAGGGTAAAGACCATCTCAATTAACCCTCTGATTTCCATATACCCTACCTAATCTGAATAAAATCGTCTAATAATAACTAGAAATAGAAAATAGATGCGTGATCGGATCTTGAAAGGGTTAATGGCAAACATGGATGGTGAACGGATCGAACCATACGAAACGAAAGTGATGATAGGAGCAGAATGGTGATAGGGAATCGTGGTGACCTATCATTATCACCACAATTGACCACTTGCGAGTTTCAGGCTATAAGGAAGTTGGAGTTATAAGTATCGACATTTAGAAGAATTAACAGCTAAAATATGGTCGTTATACATGTTTAAATGCATAAAACCCAATTCAACATACTCTCTAGCCACCAGAAATCTACATTATTATTGTATTTCTGTTTAATATCGATGTTCACGGTTCCAACTTCCTTATAGCCTGAAACTTGTAAGTGAACAATTGCCCTCCATCACCACTGTTGCAACCACTTCCACCCACTGGTTGAGCAATAACTGGTGCCACTGAATATTCGACACGGTTAATTAATTCTTGGTCTAGAATGAATTTACTTGGATTATCACCTATGGAACTGCCTTACTAAGAGTACATTTCCACCATCTTTCAACCAGCAACAGCTTATTAAGAATCCAGGTGTTAGTTTGTATTAAATGGAAAACAATAAGGTGAATGGATAATTTGGTCATGATAATTATTTTTCCCTTTTCCATGATTTTATGTACACAAAAAGAAAAGATAATCACTCCCGCGCCTACCTCAACTAAGTGCCTTATGAATCAATTTAGTGTATTAGGAAGTTTTCTGCAATTTTAGGTATAATCACTCTGCTACTTATTAGTTACGTAAATTGAGGTGAGGGACTTAAGGGGAAAGTGTAAAATGTTCTGGCCACCCTTCTCCCTCATGTTTAGCCCCATTATTTTGTAGATTTTTAGACGTTCCTTCCATTATTTTGGAAGTAAAGGATGGCACAGACTCTCACTCATTCTCTCTTTCTGTGGAGAACCTTCTTCTGTGCCATCCTTTACTTCCACTCTCCTTTATCCTGGGTTCTGCTACCTCTACTAGAATTAAGTCCTAACCACCTCATTTGGATCGTAAGGTCTGCGTGGACAGTGTATCAATGTAAATGTATGTAAATCTCATCTCGTTATTAATCTCCCCCGCCCTCTGTATCGCCACCTTTACCGTGTTGTGAGAAGATTTATTGACTGGGGCTGCTTGATATCATCGCCACACATCACACTGCTTCCAAATATGATAGTGAACGAGGCCTCCCTTAGTTATATTTTAGGTGCTATTCATTGTAACACTTAATGTATTAGCAGGTATTCCCTTCCTTTCAATGCTTCGTGGAAAGTGATTTGATTCGGCATGATGAAAACCAAAAATCGAAAATCGTGTATACTATTTGTAATTTATCCAACAAAAGAATGGTTCTCGTTTAGCCCTCTAACTGAACGGTAAGAAGCAATTTCTACATTTGAGAGGTATTTATGTAACATTACAAATGAGGATGACACGATAAAAGTTGCAGATATTCCTTACTTAGACTTCAAAAAGGTCTTTGATAAAGTTCCTCATCATATACTAATGACAAAGTGTGTGCATTGGGCATCGGTGAGGAGGTAACTAATTGGATAGAATGTTGACTAACAGACAAAGAACAACGAGTTGAGATCAATTGTGTTTCTTCGGAATGGACTCCTGTCGCATCTGGAGTTCCGCAGGGATTTGTCCATGGCCCACGGCTATTTATCATAATCATACATCAATGACATCGATGTTGGCTTTCTGAGTGGGAGTTTGTGGATGACATTAAACTTGAAAATAAAAATTAGCAATACTAATGAAGCATTATTGAATTCCTTAATTGAATAATACTTCATTGGTATACACATAGTGGTCGAAATGTCCGTCTGTCTGTCTGTCTGTCCGTCCGAGAACTCCTCCTAGAACTTTAGACGGATTTACACGAAGCTTAGGTGCGTGAATGCGACGGTAATTAAAAATAATAAAAAATAATTTGTGCAATAGTTGTGATCTTAGGTCCAAAAAATGGGTTTTGCGCCCCCCCCCCCCCCCCCCCGTGCCTATTTCCTGTGTGTGTGACCCTACGGGGCAGGAAAGAGAAGGGAAAAGAGAGGAAGAAGGTAGTGAGAGAGAGAGAGAGAGTGACAGTGAGTGAGTGAGTAGAGAGTAGAACAGGGGGAAGGGTGATGAAGAAGTTTTGGAACAATTGTGAAGGAAAGGTAGGTAGTTTCCAATTCTAAATTATGGACAGTGGGATCCAGAGGGGTCCAGAGTTGGTAAGATCAGGAGTACGAAAAGAGAGGGGAGAAAGGAGAAGAGAGGAAGGTAGTGAAGGAGGTGAGAGGGATTGGGAGGAGGAGGGGAAGGGAGAGAGAAAAGAGAAAAAGGGGGAAAGAGTTGGAGGGAGAGGGAAAGAACGAGGGAGAGAGAGAAGGAGGAAGGAGTGTTGAAACAATTGTTGGAAGGAAGGTAGGTGGGTAGAAAAGAGAGTTCCCAATGGTAAGTTATGGTTCATGGACAGGGGGATTTAGTGGGGTCAGTTGAGTGAGTGAGTGAGTGAGTGAGTGAGTAAGTGAGAGAGAGAGAGAGATCACACAGATGTGATGATAATGGTGAGACGTCTGTCTGTCTTTCTTAAAACTCCTAGACCGTTCGACGGATTTTCACACAAACTTCTAATTGTAGTGATAATGGTGATAATAGTAGTGATGATGGTTGTAGTTGTAGTGATGATGATGGTAATGATGATGATGACAATTGTAGATATTTTAATAAGTGTCGCACTACTGCAGAAGGTGAATATTTGTGGGGCGCCCAGGGCGAAATTTAAACAAAGGGCTCCGTTTCGGCCTAGAGGATAGATCATTTATATGCATGTGTAAGGTAATTAAATTTGGTTCAGCAATAACCGAGAAATAGCAGTTTAAATATTCCTCGTACTACTGCAGAAGGTGGCGATTTGAGGGGCGCCCAGGCCGAAATATATAAAAAGGGCTCCGTTACGGCCTAGAGGATATATCAGCGTTTATGCATGTGTGAAGAAAAAAAAACGGTTCAGTAATAACAGCGAAATAGCATTGGTAAGATCCTGTGTAGCGGGAGGAACTGTTTTCGAGATGCCTATTTACTTAAGCCGGCCATACACTTACAAGCTGGCCTGTCCGGCCAACGAAAAGGGGCGGGGCAAGAGGCGGCCTCTGTGTGTATGAGGGTGTTTTTCATCCGGCCAGGCCTGTCGTAGCGGCCGGATGAACATCAGTTGGCGCTTGAAAATTCCGTCCGTTGCGGCCTGTCGCCTGCGTGTGTAGGGGTGCATTCAGGCGCGGTCCGCCCCTAGCTCGCCAGACTCTTGCTGTCAGCTGTGTTGTTAGACATTTATTGAGAATGACAAATAGATTACAAAACATCCGTTTATATCTATATGCAATTAACATTATTACCTGCATGTCAATGATGTCGCACAACAGAAAAGGTAGACGAGAACCCAATACAAATAGGCTAATATATCTAATTAATGCAGGCCTACTCCCTTCGTACCCGTCACAACACAATCAACCCTAGTTTATGTTAGACAAGAACCCAAACCATATACAGTACAACCTAACCCTTTCCTATCACGTAGTACATTGGATACAAGATCGACTATAACCTTTACCTACCACCTAGTACATTGGATACACGACTAACAAAGCATATAGTAGGCTACAGGTGGGTTAATTAATGTTACTAATATACTGTACATGTCATGCTATCCCAATCTGTGTTTATTATATCAGTTTTCGCTGGAAAACCCTAAAAATTCGCCCCCAAACGTCTCCATCCAAACTCCTTATCGGACAACCGGCTCCTGTTATCACGGTGGTGCGACGTATACTGTGTATTTTCGTGAGGCGGCCTGAGTGTGTGTGGGTCTCGTCCGGCGGACGATGCCTCGCCCCTTTCCGTTGGCCAGACAAGCCGAGCCTGCAAGTGTATGGCCGGCTTAAGCCCTAGATAACTTTACTTCGCGGGCGGACCTAAGAATTAATAATAACATTCAATTCAGCTCGGGGTAGGCCTAACTCCAAGAACTTAAGGCCATAATTTGTGTCCGAGAGTGTACAGTGAATAAAATCGTCTAGAGTTAGCCAGCAACATATGAAAGTATTAATTTAACCTTCGACGTCATATCAATCGCTTCTATGCTTGCCGTGTCAAATTATAGCTTGTTATAGATCTCCGAATATCATTAGCCGTCTAGCAATCGGTATGCCTATTATATATCATATATATGTTGTTCAGTAACCTCTAACTCAGTATTCGGCATTTACAATATTGTATGCATATAATGGCAACGTAATTATCTAAGTAAGTTTTCAATATTGCGTCGAATTCGCATCAAATAATGTGATCCTAATATGAAGATTTTGATACGAGAGAGATCATTTGTTTACATCTGCTCAGGTACGAAAGCACTCGATGACGAACAGGAAGTACAATAAAACTATAGTTAGTAACTGTATTTGCATCATTAACGCTTATTTCCTAATTAATATATATTTTGTTAGCACTGTACATATATACATATCACTTAACTAGCAATAAAATAGTATTACAAGGTGCTAAGCTTTCGCCTGCGGGGTTATGAACTTTTGTTTTTCCACAACGAAAACAGCAATTAAAACATTATCATTGTAACTACTTATGTAATTTATAATACCGCATTATCCATCTAAAATTAATAGTTTGCACTCTCTTCATCAAATCATTGTTGTAGAGCAATGACAAAGCGGTCAATAAATATATAATTAAATTATTGTTTTACCCTCAGGCGTTGTCATCAATTTGCGCATAACCCCGCAGCCTCTTCCGCGCATACCTTCTCTCCTTCTCTCTCCGACCTCCGTGGAGATGTCAGTGTGCTTGTGACAGTGATAATTAATCGTGTGACATCGGCAGAAAATCGCGATGCATGACCTTTTGCGGGTACAAATAATCAAACAGTGAAGTGTGGAATGGTGAAACAAGGGTATTGGACGCCGGTGGAGTCAGGATAAAGGGAAACAAAGGTAAGCTAAGTACTTCCGTTGCATTATAATCACCATTCCTCACGTGACGCCATTGCGTAACCATGTACTGTGGAAATATTCGCTATGATCATCGAAAACCTATTAAACAGTACCTCAATGGCATAATATAGCTAGCAAAATATATATACAATAGTTGGTTGTGTTGTATAAGCAGTGAGTTTACGATAATGATAATTGAGCTCATATAGGGAAATCGATAATGGAAAATTCCATGGCTTTCCTTTAATCAAAAGTGATATTTAAAGGTGTTGAGGACTACTTAATGATTTATACCTATACAGTTAGTCTTTACCAGAGTACAATATAGCACACAACGATGTACATTGTTGTGTACAATGGCATAATACCAATATACTCATAGGTTATATTGCCTTTTATGTTTAACTAATATATCGTGAACATTATACTGTGCGCCGGGCTCACATCTCAGGTGACAGGTAGTAACATGTGATGCGCGTCATGTGTCGGCCAATCATAGCCTCGCACCTCCCAGCCAATCAGCGGCCAGGTAAGCTAGGGCGACCATCAAGCCTTGCCACCTTTGGGAGTTTCTTGTTTTTTCTTTCTATTTTTTGTTTGTTTTTGTTTTTGTTTTTTGAACCCATCAACATAATCCCTCGGTAAAAGGTAGGATTAGATATGGCAATACAAATTCAAGGAGTTAGGCTTGATATGAGATATTAATTAACAATATTATGTGTGATATTACGGAAAATTTGTGTGGGTGGTAATTCTGCTTAAAAATCACTGCAGCCATGACACCTCTCTCATGACACACACACACACACACTCTCTCTCTCTCTCTCTCTCTCTCTCTCTCTCTCTCTCTCTCTCTCTCTCTCTCTCCTCACTTTCTACCTACTTACCTTCTACCTACTTACCTTTTACATGCCTACCTACCTACTTTATCTACCTGTCTGTTTACCTTCTCAACCTACTTATTTTCCTTTTCTACCATTTTCCCTGCATACCTACAATATCTACCTACCTATCTTCCTTACCTGTCATCTCTACCTACCTACCTACCTACCTACCTTACCTATCAACCTACTGTACTTTCCTCCATCTTCTACCGTACTTACCGCAGTATATTTTCCTACCTACTTGTCTACCTACCAACTATCTTAATTAACCTGCCTTATTTGACTGAATTTCAGATTCCATGACTTTTGGCCTGACTTACTGTACTTGGTTGAATTGACTGACTTGATTGAGTTGACTTACTTGGTTGAGTTGCCTGACTTGCTGGAGTTAACTGATTTTTATAATATATATTTTGCGATGACAGCCTATTTGGAGTTGACTGATTTTGACTTGTCTGACCTTGAGTCCACAATTTTGTACTTAACCGACTTAAAGTTTACTGAATTGGAGTTAACTGAATTGAAATTGACTGAATTGGAATTGACTGAACTGAAATTGACTGAATTGAAATTGAATGAAAGTTGACTGAACTAAAATTGACTGAATCGGGGTTGCCTGAATCAGAGTTTTCTGAATTGGAGTTGACTGAATTGGAATTGACTGAATTTAAGTTGACTGCATTGGAGTTGACTGAATTGGAATTGACTGAATTGGAAATGACTGAATTGGAAATTACTGAATTGGAAATTACTGAATTGGAGTTGACTGACATGGAGTTAACTGAATTGGAGTTAACTGAATTGGAGTTGACTGAATTGGAGTTGACTGAATTGGAGTTGACTGAATTGGAGTTGACTGAATTGGAGTTGACTGAATTGGAGTTGACTGAATTGGAGTTGACTGAATTGGAGTTGACTGAATTGGAGTTGACTGAATTTAAGTTGACTGAATTGGAATTGACTGAATTGGAGTTGACTGAAATGGAGTTGACTGAATCGGAGTTGACTGAATTGGAGTTGACTGAATTGGAGTTGACTGAATTGGAGTTGACTGAATTGGAGTTGACTGAATTGGAGTTGACTGAATTGGAGTTGACTGAATTGGAGTTGACTGAATTGGAGTTGACTGAATTGGAGTTGACTGAATTGGAGTTGACTGAATTGGAGTTGACTGAATTGGAGTTGACTGAATTGGAGTTGACTGAATTGGAGTTGACTGAATTGGAGTTGACTGAATTGGAGTTGACTGAATTGGAGTTGACTGAATTGGAGTTGACAGAATCGGAGTTGAGTGAATCGATATTGACTAATATGAAGTAGATTGGGAGTTGACTGAATGAACATTTACTGAATGAAAGTTTGAATGAATTAAAACTGACTGTATCGGGGTTGACTGAACCGAAATTGACTGAATTGGAGTTAACTGAATGGGAGTTGACTGAATTGGAATTTACTGAATGAAAGTTTGCCTGAACTGAAATTGACTGAATCGGGGTTGACTGAGTCGGAGTTGACTGAGTCGGAATTGACTGAGTCGGAGTTGAATAAATTGGAGGTGACTGGGTTAGAGGGGACTCAAGTTAAGTTGACTGATTTATAGTTAACTTAATTGAAATGGTTGAAGCGGGTTGACTGAATAGGAGTTGACTGAATCGAAATTGACTGAATTGGAGTTGACTGAATGGGAGTTGACTGAATGAAAATTTGCCTGAACTGAAATTGACTGAGTCGGAGTTGACTGAGTCGGAGTTGACTGAGTCGGAGTTGACTGAGTCGGAGTTGACTGAGTCGGAGTTGACTGAGTCGGAGTTGACTGAGTCGGAATTGAAGGAATTTGAGGTGACTGGGTTAGAGATGACTCAATATAAGTTGACTGAATTAGAGTTAACTGATTTATAGTTGACTGATTTATAGTTTACTGAATTGAAATTGACTTCCTTAATGTTGACTGAAATGGAGTTGACTGAATTAGAGTGGGTGATCCAGAGTTGAATAAATTATTAATGTTCTGAACTGAAATTGACTGAGTCGACTGAATTAGTTAGAATTAAAGTTGACTGTATTAGAGTTGACTGAACCTATATTGACTTACATGATGTTGACTGAATTAGAGTTTCAACTCTTCCATCTATCTTTATCTCTATATCTATCTATATATGTGTATCTATCTAGCTAGCTATGTATGTATCTATTTATACTATATATACATACATATATATATATATATATATATATATATATATATATATATATATATATATATATATATAATATACACACACTATATATATATATATGTATATATATTTGTTAGGTTAAGTTAGTTTAGTTGACATTAGAAGTGATGGTAGTATAAATGGGGATGATGGTGATAGTAGTGATAATGGTAGTGATGATGGTTGTAGTTGTGAGATAATGATGACAGTAGTGATGATGATGATGACAGTAGTAGATATGATGGTGACAGTACTAGTAGTAGTGATGATGGTCATAATAGTAGTGATGATGGTAGTGACGATGGTGACAGTATTAGTGATATTGGTGAGTAGTAGTGATGATGGTGAAAGTTGTAGTGATGATGACATTAGTAGTGATGATAAGAGTAGTAGTGGTGATGGTAAGAGTAGTGGTGATGATTATAATAGTAGTAGTGTTGATGATAGTAGCCTAATGATGATAGTGACTAGTAGTGATGATGGTGACCTACCGCAGAGTTGGGTATGCCGTTTTGATTTTGGGCAAATGGCACGTCTACTTTATTAACAGCAAAATATAACTATGAAAACTTGGCTGGTTTTATTTATGGATTGTCTTTGTAGGTATTATATCTGCCCGACTGGGAAACACCTACAATTTGCATTAAGCTTGAAAAGCAATTAGATTGAGCTATATTCCTGTAAATCTGTATTCCTTCCTGTAAAAGAATAAAAGAATAAGAATAGTGATAAAGATAAACGGTACACACACTAAATCGCACAGTATCGCACTTGTCACTGTATACGTCACTATAATAATTTACCTCAGCCGGTCAAGGGTTCGACCCTCCTTATGGCTGGGCTGTGTTTCTGCTACTGGCAAATACCTGGGGCAGGAGCGGGCCGGCTCCTATCTAGTGTGGTGTGATATGCTATTTAGTTGCTAGCAATCATCTTGGTGTTTCTGCAATTCCTGAAGGGAGCGTGAGAACCCATGCTTAGCTTGCAGTAAATATACCAAGGTGGGGGATATGATCTATCTATAGGGAAGAAATGTACAGTTGTATACTTAAGTAAGTGAATAACTGTTATAAGGGTGTGAGTTATATAAGTGATTATATGAATTATCCTAGAGTGTACAGTCGCTCAAAATGCGCTGTTACACAACAAAACTTCGAAAATTGCAATTTCGGTCAAGGAAACTCCAAATCACACTAATCACCATTGGGATAATAATCTAAAAGAGACTGACTTGGAAAAAAAAAACTAAAGATTGAATTCCAGTAGAGAAGAAAGTTCAGACATTCTTGGGATATATTAAGAAGTAGCTTAAATATAGAAACAAGGAGATAGTACTGAATTACACTTTGCATTACTTGAATACGACTTCTACTATATTATATTATATAATTCTGGTCTCCAACATTTAGGAGAGACATACAGCGACTAGAAAGAGTCCAAGGTTGGGCAACAACACTTATTCCGTCAATTAGGAGAATGAGTTAGCACGACATAGACTATTAAGCTTAGACAATGCAAGGTTACCTCATATATCATATAAAATAATAAAGGACTTGGACAACGTAGATTGTAACAATATGTTTACCCTCATTATCAATATAACATGCAACCGTGGTGGGAAGTTTGACCTGAACAAAGTCACATATGGAAACAAATTAATTTATGTGATCTGCTCTGCCTGGAATAAATTTCCTTAGCCCCTTCTGTACCAACGACGTCTTTTTTATTTTAGTCTTGCTTTATATAGACTATTTTGCGCAGCTTAAGAACGATCTGTGGTAGATAAAAAAAAATATTTAGATAGCTGGAACCCTTATAACTTCTAGTTCTTCAGTTGAACAGTTACGAAGAGAGTAGATCGTATTTTGAACTGTTTGTAATGAGAGTACTGCATCATTTAATCTCTTTTTCTCCTATGATATCTCCCTAGAATGGGCTGCAAGGTCTTTGAGATACTAACTATTCATTGTAGCTCCTAGTAACTCTCTCACTGTGACCCCCAGGTACAGAGGTCAACCCCCAACAGTGCAAGGGGTCACGTGAGAGGTAATAAAAAATAGGTGCTGGTGATGGTAGTAGTGTTGGTGATGGTTATTTTGGTGGTGGTGGTAGTGGTGGTGGTTGGAGTAATGGTAGTAGGTATAGTGGTGGTGGTTGGAGTAATGGTAGTGGTTGTACTGGTGGTTGGTGGTAGCTGTGGTGATGGTGGTTGGAATAATGGTTGTAGTGGTGATTGGGTGTAGTTGAGGTGGTGGTGCTGGTTATTGGTGGTGGTGGTTAGAGTAATGGTTGTAGTGGTGATTGGGTGTAGTTGAGGTGGTGGTGGTTGGAGTAATGGTAGTAGTTGTAGTGGTGGTAGTTGGTGACAGTTGTGGAGGTTGGTGGTGGTCGTAATTATGGTTGTATATTGTGTAGGTAGCGAAGATGATAGCGGTAACATAGCTCATATTATTGAAATTATATAGTTATAACGTATTCACTTAATGTATAATAATAATGTATATTAAATAACGATATGGACTATATATCAGATTTATATTATCTACATTTATCTTCATTTATGAAGCATAGTGATATACAGTATATACTGCATATATACAGTATATGAAATTCATACTGCAATAACGTGAACACAAAGCTTGTTTAATGTGCCAATAGTACCGAGGTATTGGTTATTGATACCCCGTGTACCAGTGGGAGGCAGCCTTCTCTACCCACCTTACCTACCTTACGTAACACACACACACACATATTTACTACCTCTCTCTCTCTCTCTCTCACACACACACACACACACACACACACACACACACACACACACACACACACACACACACACACACACACACACACACACAAGTGGGAGCAAGAAATATCCAAACTTTTAAAGCAAAATTGGATAAATGTAGAGAGAGAGACAGGACAACACTAGCTTAGGCTCAAATCCTGTATACTACAATTAGGTGAGTACACACACACACACATCGGTCTTCCTGTCCTTCTAATACCTTCTTCCAGGCTGACCAACCTACACACTTTGTAAACTCTTTATCTAATCAGTCTTAAGGGAATCCAACACTTTATTCACTAACAAATTTATAGTGTATATATCGACTGATACACTTCCAATATTTATATATGGTTATCTGCTGTTTTAATCGAAATGATACGCCACCATATCTTAAGGAGTGTCCAAATGCCGCAAGGGATGGTTGTGAGTGTGTGCACAGTAGGGGCACACACATCACAGTTGTGAAGATGATGGTATCCTGTGTGTGTCTGTCTGTCTGTCTGTCCCAACTCACAGTAGTGAGGATGATACAGTGTGCCTGTGTAGTGAGGATGATGGTGATTATGGTAATAAGTAACTCTCCGTTCATAACATTAATTATCAATTACAAACCCCAATGTACTTGAATAACCTAATGAAAGCATATGGTCCTCCCGGGATTCGAACTCGGGACACCACACCCAGAACATAAGCATTTAAACCATTTCACCACCAACACAGTTAATGGTTTTATACACGAACACGGTTAATATCCATTTTCGAATTCTGGATATCAATAGTTACTACAACACACACAGACGCACCACCATCACCACGTTGTCATTGTGGTTGTTGTCCTTGTTCTTGCTGGTGGAGATCAGAATTAGTGGGTACAAAGGAATACAAGGAAATAGTATAATAAAAACAGAGCTACTACTCTTTGGAATTCACTTCCCTCGAATTGCTTTCCACAAACTTACAATCTACAAATGTTTAAATCCAGTTGTTACAAACATTTTATGAATGGAGGATGCCTTTAGGCACATGGACCTTTTTGTTTTATCTGTATTTTTCCTTCCTCCGTTCATTGTCTCTTAAAAAAAAAAAAAAAAAAAAAAATAACCTTTGATATCTACGAGGTTAATTGCTTGTAGGTAATCTATGTAGTCTATGTATAGTCATTAACGTAAGATAGCACGGTATGAAGGAAGCTATTCGTTTGTGAATGCAGGTAATCGGGAGAACGAGATATTTATCTAGTCGATTTTAGGAGTCAAAGACCTAAGGTATTTAATATCCCAGTAATTTGAAAAAATAAAATATCAACGTGAAACAAAAATAATAATCTACGGAATAGAATTGCATTTAATTAAGTATTACACTGTTTTTCAATTTCGCCATTATCATTAATATAGGACATATATGCTAGAGTATAACCCTGCAGCGTTACTTAATGCCCTGGTTGCTGTATCCATCTCTCCAGTAACTGTGTGGTGTAACTTCCTCTTATGATGGCCCAGTTCCTCCCGATTACGCCCGGGTTAGCGCACTTTCATCACCACCACCACCACCACCTGAGAGTCTCCGATAAATAGAGACTGCAGGAATGTAGGAACTGTGTGCCTCTGTGCCATTCAGTATCGGTGATGTTCTTTTCATTATATTCTGGCAAGTATTAGACTTTTATATTCAGCTTTAAAAGGGCCTTCAGCAATTAACAGGCCTTTGAACTATCTCACTTAACCCTCTTTACTACCACAGGTCAGTCTTAAACTGCACAATATCGTATAAATAGAGCTAAAATAGAATGATAAAGACGTCGCCGATACAGAACGGGTTAACCCCTTCTGTACCGGCGACGACTTTTGATATTTTATTGTAGCTATATTTAAAAGATTTTGTGCAGTGTTTTAGGATTCAGTGGGTTAGAAATGTACCACACTTTCCCCTTGGACTGTTAAGGATCCTTCTTAAGCTGATAAAATTCGTCTGGAGGTATTTTTGATAAAACAAATTTACATCGTTCTTAACACCAATAACACCCCAAATTAAATTAATGAAAGCATGTGATTCTCCCAGGATTCGAACCTAGGATATCACATACAGAACTTACACGCTCTAACTATTACACCATCAACACAGTTAATTATTGGACGAGATAAAGGGGAACTATTTGCATGCCAATATATTTAACTAAGCAATTTTAGGGGGGCCATGATAATTGTATTAATTAACGACAAAATAATTTTGCAATAGTAATTGTGCTTTTTATCTGTGTTTATTTGTTGTTTTATGTTGTTTTTGTGTTTTCCCTGTTCTTGCTCTGTCTTGAGTCGGCTACCCCCAAAATGGGGATTGGGCCTGAGCATATAGATAGATAGATAGATAGATAAAATTCAAATACTATGTGAACGCATATAGGCCTACTGTGTTAATTTAAATATCTCCCAAATGGAAAAATTATGGGACGTTGTTTACTATTTACATGCTAAAATAATCTTAAATCAACACTAATAAAGGTTTATAAAGCACATCTAAGCCTCCCCCCATAACCACTGTATTGCAAAAAAAAAAAAAAAAAATCCCATAGCAGAATAATGTGTGTTGTCCATTGCAACACTAAATAATGTGTGTTGTCCATTGCAACACCAAATCAGTACTTTTATGACGCATGTTCAGCTCAGTTCCTAAGCAATACATCACCAGGTTTGTTGACAGCATTGTCACCTTTTAAGGCGGTAGTGGTTGTTTCTTGGTCTATTTATTATTTATGTATTTATTTTATTGTAACCTCGCTAGACCTCCATCAGGCTTAAACAGAACAAGAACCCCTTTCAAGTTACATTTGTACATTTTGTGGTAGAATAATGTCCCGGCCAAAGGCCGGTTCCTCCTAGAATTATAGGCTCGGCAGGACAAAATCGACACCTAAATGGCACGAACAGCCTATATATTGACAAAGAAATGGGGCGAAAGATCTTTAAAATCGCCAAACAAATGGAACGAACGTCTTAAAATTTAAGGTAATGAGACTAAATATGAGGGAGAAAAAGCAACTACCTCCCCGTTAAGAGCTTCTACTCCACCCATACATTAATATCAGTACTATTTTAGGACTATTTTTTAAGCGTGTATTAATGTCTTCCATTTATAAGTTAACCCCTTCTGTACCAGCGACGTCCCTTTAATTTGATTCTTGCGACAATTATATGATTTTATTCATCTTAAAAAGGGCCTCCAACAACTATAAGGCTTCAAACTATCTCAATTACCCATTTTTACTACCACAGATCCTTCCTAAACTGTTAGAAAAACTGCTAGCAAAAAAAAAGTATAAAAGACTTAGCCTGTAGAGAACGAATTAATAGACTCTGCTGCTTCCTCCTTACCCCTTTCACTAGTGGAATGTTTTCCTAAACGGAATACACTACATCAACTAAACTGTAGCTAGAATAAATCAAAATATGAAAGTAATACTGTTTCAAAGGGCTAATTATATTGATCTAACCTATTATATTAAGAAATACATTTATATGCCGAATACAATAATTTGTTTGCAACTAGAATTATAATATTAAA
This sequence comes from Paralithodes platypus, assembly GCA_032716605.1. Classification (NCBI taxonomy): domain Eukaryota; kingdom Metazoa; phylum Arthropoda; class Malacostraca; order Decapoda; family Lithodidae; genus Paralithodes; species Paralithodes platypus. Next base: position 26,958,135 of record CM064522.1, on the reverse strand, counting down.
AGCTCTCCCTACATGTTTTGGAAAAGAGTGTCTTTAGATACAGTAATATATTTGCTGAGTGCATTATCGGTACCTATATCTGTGAACATTATTACAACACCTCTCTTATCTATCGTTATACCCTGCTGCACTGTCATGTCTCTTTTGTAAGACTTAGTGAAAATGTTCTTCTCTTTTCTGTTTAGTGTGAGTTTGATCCTTCGTGTTACTTGATTATAATTTAGTATTTTATAGAGCACTTCATCCATACAGGTAGTTAAATATATCTTTTATATTATGACGGGAATATGAATGGCATTTTCTGAAAAACCTTTAACATTTACATTTTTCTTTTACATGACATGAAACTACATTACATACAATGACAAACTTGTGAGAAGTAGCATTATATAATACCAATCACACATATTATTCCCTTGATCTTTTGTTCAATACAATCAAATAATGACACTATTTTCTTTTATTACATACACTACTTTCGTCTGTTTTTCTTTTACACACATTTTATGCAATGTTCACTATTTCTCAACTCCTCCAGTCCATACAATTCCAGAATATTTTCATGTGATGATTCAAAGAAAGCTAATGATTGGGTGATGAAATCTTATGGAAATGTAGTAATCGGCACATACTAAAAGGTTTGTTGTGATAACATGAATTATAATTCAGTATTTTTTGTTTGTTTAAGGAATTCACTCCAAATAGATGCTTTAATACAATTTACCTTGAGAGAAGGTATTTTTTCTTTTGCATGCATTATTGTCATTTGCTTGCATGTTTTTTGTGTAGAACCAAATTATGTCGAATCTAGACAGAACCGTAACACAATTCCTGAACTTACAACAATTTCAGTGGTCATAAAGTGTATAAAGCTATGCTATATACTTAAAAACAGGTTAATATGATAATATAACTTACATGATGACTCACTGTAATCGGCCCTGCATGCTTCGCCCCAAACACAAAGAGAGAGATTCAATGTGGCACTAGAAACAAATTAATTCTATATTTTGATAATGAATGCATGCACCATTAACCTCATAGGATGGGTGTGTGTGTGTGCAAGGCAAGGGTCAAGATTCGTTGGAAAGACACCATGACAAAGGTCTGCGATTCTTTAGAGGAACCTATATGTTGAAAAGCATGTAGCTTACTCGCTGGAAGAATAGCTTAAATTATATGTCTTTTGGCACGGATCATCGATATATTTTGCGAACGCACTATATGCATATTAGGGTATGTGTACTCTAATTGTATTATCAAATATACATAAGAGTATGAATTGTACTAGTTTCAATGCTTCCAAATGCGGGTCGAATCCATGCATAATTGTTTTCCGATCCAAACATACAATGTGTCTGTCTTTTATTGCTGTCATACATTTATCATATTTCTGTTAATCTAGCTACCTAGACATTTGTTTAAATATATATATATATATATATACATTAAACACGCCACATACATGTACTCTCTCCTTGGTCGTGGGAGAGTCGGAGCCAAGGGAATATTTCACAGTACTTTATATTGGTCACCCCATTCGCAGGACCGCACCTTGACCCCAGCCAACCAGAGAGAAAGACACCAAAATAATGTGCATATACAGATGGGACTATTTAACAGGCACATGGACTTTTAAGATGCAACCAGTTATTCTGTACTTTTGGGCTTTTATATGTCCGCAGTTCAGTATTTCCTCTCTTTCTCTCTCTCTCTCTAACTCTAGTTCTAGCTCTACACTCACTCACACCATCTTACTTCACTCTCACTCACACTATCTCACTCTCCCTTTCTCACTCACTCACACTCTCTATCTCTCTCTCTCTCTCTCTCTCATACATAAACTCTCACACACACACACACACACACACACACACACACCTCACATAATATCAGCAAGCCCAGGGTCAGAGTATCTCACGGCAAACATACCATTACTTAGCAAAGATTTACCGTGCACGAGGCAAGCAGAAGGGCGCTAACAAAAACCAAGGCGGCAAAGAAAGAATAGTGAAGAATGAGAAAGTACTACCGGTACTCGAAAAAAAAACTATGAATGCAAGACATAAAATTGAGAAATATAAATATGTATAATAAACAATATGATTCAGATACCAAAATAACAATATTGGAACTACTACTATTACTACTACCGGTACTCGAAAAAAAAATATGAATGTAAGACATAAAATTGAGAAATATATATATGTATAATAAACAATATGATTCCGATACCAAAATAACAATATTGGAACTACTACAACTACTACTACTATTACTACTACCGGTACTCGAAAAAAAACTATGAATGTAAGACATAAAATTGAGAAATATATATATGTATAATAAACAATATGATTCCGATACTAAAATAACAATATTGGAACTACTACAACTACTACTACTATTACTACTACCGGTACTAATAACAATAATAATAATAATAATAATAATAATAATAATAATTAATTTAATTATATATATATTATTAATGATAATAATCAAAGATGCCAGCAACGTTCTCCGGGATTAAAGGCCGTAATGCTTAGCGTGGTATTGTGTTGGATACAAGGGCAGTGTTACTCACATCAAAAGATAATTTAATTCAGCAGGTGAGGCATACCTTCAGGAAGGTTTGGTAGGGGTACTGCGACCTGCCTTCAGGAAGCACGATTTTGAAAGCTGTACACAAATTGCGCCAATGGGCCTAGCCTACATGGCAACTTTCGTTACTAATGATCACAATACACTTACGCCTTACACATACACTCACACACTTACACTTTTATTATTGAGGAGGTGGTAACAGGGCTCTGGGACCATCCTTCAACCCTATTCCATACACAATATACATATAATATATATATATATATATATATATATATATATATATATATATATATATATATATATATATATATATATATATATATATGCGAAAGCGTAAAAGCAGGGCCCTGGATCAAGCATCACCAAGTTACTAGCACGATCAATAGCAAGAGGAAGGAAATAGAAATTCCTCACTCCCACCAACACTTACTCCCAGCTTGCTTATACCTTTCCTTGCGGCTTCATGTGCTTCAATCTTTCCCTACGTCTAATATCTGGGTCATAATTCTTCACACTTGCCTTCATGAGCCTTGTGGTACTATAATGTTTCATTATATGGGAAATATTTAGGATATTATGTAATTCCTTCCCCCCTCCACCTCTTTCCTCCTGTCAGCTGACGAGGTGCAATTCGTGCAACTCACGACCATAAGCGCAAAGCACCCTCATCATCAGCGTGCAAAGCACATTCAGAGTGGGATGTGAGGGGGTGATACCAACACGCTGATGAACATTCTATTACATTTTGCGAGGGTCGGATCTCTCGCACTACGATGGGCTGTTCAAATCACAATTAACCATACTATTCACATAACAAAATCAAATGTCAGTAATCAGTTAATATGGATACAATTAAAATCATTGACAACATATTATGTCTTGTTGCTTTCTCTCTTCAGTATTACTGCTCCATTTCTCTCCCTTTATCTTTGTATCTAATCTATCTACCCATCAATTTATCTATATATACCTTTCATACTTACCTTATGTTGCTTGCTTTCCTCTTTATTCCATTCTACCTGTATTCCCAATTCTGCTAGGAAGAGGGCTGTGTTTTGATGAATTAAATGTTGTCATCTGCAGGACCTTTGACGCACTACTCCTCCTAAACGGCTGCTTCCACTACATTGAACACTATGACCAAAGTTGTTCACAGAGCCAATATAAACAAAGGGAACCTGCTGGATTTCCACTACCGACTGAGGTGGCTCTTGCGCTGTGAGATTTGTTGTCTCCGGAATTATTGACTCACTACTCCTTGTAAATGGCAGCCTCTACGATATTAAATACCAAGACCAAATTTGTTCATAGAGCCAAAATGAACAACTGGAACCTGCTGGATTACCGCTACCGACTGTGGTGGTTCATGCAACACACCACATGATTGTCTATTGTTGTCATCTTCAGAACCTTTGATGCACTACTCCTCCTAAACAGCTGCCTCCACAACACTAAACACTAAGATCAAAGTTGTTTGCAGAGCCAAAATGAATAAAGTGAACCTGCCGGATTTCTACTACCGACTTTGGTGGCTCTTGCACAACGATATTGTCTATAATAGGATGTAGCGTAATCGGGATGTAGCGAATTAATTCGCCCTTATTTTTAATTGTATATAATTACCTATCAGAACAAGCGAAACAACCCGGAATGTGCTACTGAAGGTATGAGTGTATGTGAGTGTAAATAACCTTTCACCCCTCTCCTTCTCCCTTTCACCCTTGTCCACCCTCTCCGACACTCACCGACACTCACCTCTTTCTTCTTTACCCCCTCCCTCTCCCTCTTGTTCACCCCCTCACTCCCCCCCCCCCCTTTTCTCTCTCTCTCGCTCTCTCTCTCTCTCGCTCCTGCCTTCATGAGCTTCTAAATCCCCCCTCTCATTCTCCTGCCTTCGTAAGCTAACAATTCCCTCCACCCACACCTTAACTCTCTCTTGCCTTCCCTCTCTCTCTCTCTCCCTCCCGTTACTTTCCACGCTATGTTATATCTTGGATTTCCTTTCCATTTCTACTTATTTCTTGCTCTAATATTTTTTTTCTCGCTGTTAGACATTCTTCTTTAAGCCCATTTCTCCAATTCTTCTCCCTCCTTATTCCAAGCGCTCCCTTCATTCGTTATTTATCTTCTGTTTGCGTCTTCACCTTTTATTTCTTTCGAACAGCTATATCTTTATGTTTTCTTTATGGTTTCATGTTTTTCTTTCGTTTTCTTTAGCCCCTTTGTTTTCGTGTCTTCTGTGTGAATCACACTACAGTAGGTAGTGTTATTAAACAGAACAAAACACGCCGTTAGGCTAGCATCTAACATAACATTATTATACAAGATTAGCTTCTCCAGTGTTTTCACCGATTGAGAAACCAAATTCACACTAGGTTTATTTTTATTTTTTTTATTTTTTTTTATTTTTTTTTTCAATTCTTCGTATGGTAATAATTGTTTCCCAGAGTTGAAGGGATGTCTCTCGAGTACTTTTTCTTGCAAATTTCGAACTAAAGTATTATTTAAATTCAACCACCTATAATATTTTACCATCAGTCTTGTTACCGATACCAATATTTCCATGATATGTTGCCAATCAAAGCAGCCAATTGTGTGACTCCGGCCTATCTTGGTTTCGGCGAGATTTTCCAAAGTTGTAGAAATCTTTTGATGGAGGCAAGAGGAAAAATATAGTTTTATCGGTTCGACTTGGATACATAAATTTTGCTCAACCATATCATTCTTACAATATCTATACAAATATATATTAATTCATCATACTGATACTACCTATCTATTGCCTGACGCCGTGATCCCCGAAGGGGTGGCCACGAACGAACCGTCCCCATGCACCTCTGTCCCCAGTCAGTCGACGCCCTTCCTCAAAACCAGCACCGCCTTCATCCATATACTTCCTCACTCCATCCTTCCACCTCTCCTTCGGTGCACCTCTCCCTCTCTGTCCTTCCACCTCGCTCTCGTACACCCTCTTAGTCATTCTCTCGCTTTCCATACGTTCCATATGGCCGAACCATCTCACGTTGTTCCTTTTCACACTTTCCAGCACATCTACCTCCACATCACACCCACTTCTTACTTCCTCATTTGTCTGTCTATCCCTCCATGTAACTCCGCACGCACTTCTCAAGTTACTCATTTCCACCGCTCTCACTCTTGGTCTGAGTCTCTTCCCGAACGTCCATGCTTCGCTTCCGTAAGTTAGTGTCGGGATTACCACACTGTCATGCAAGGACTTCTTCATTTCCATACTGACCACCCTATTTCTTGTTACTGCTTTCAACGTTCCTACAACCCTCTTCCCCTGTTGCACCCTCTCTCGCACTTCTTCATCCATATTCCCATCTTTACTCAACACACTGCCCAGATACTTAAAAGAGCTGACGATCTCCATAGCCTGACCATTCAACTTCACCTCACACTCTGTGACTTCACCCCTTTCGAAGACCATAACCTTGCTCTTCTCCGCATTTACCTTCAAATTCCGTTTTTCACACACTGTTCCAAACTCATTTACCAGACCCTGCAACTCCCATTCATTATCGCTCATCAGAACTGTATCATCCGCAAACAGCAGTATAGGCAGCTTCCACTCATTTCCTTCCCTTTTCAGCGATACACCAACATCCACTGCTCTTCCTAGTATTTCTTTCATGACTCCATCCATATATACAGTAAACAACCACGGGGACATCACACACCCCTGTTTCAACCCAACATTCAGGTCAAAGAACTCACTCTGCTCATTCTCCACACGTACTGCCGCCTTTGCACCCTCATACATGCTCTTCACTGCTTTCAGCAACTTGCCATCTACTCCGTATATTCTAATTACTTTCCACATACCTTCTCTATCCACTCTGTCATAGGCCTTCTCCAAGTCCATAAAGGCAACATACACCTTTTGTTGCTTCTCCAGATATTTCTCCACAACACAATTCAGGGTAAAAATCTGATCCACACATCCTCTTCCCTTCCTAAAACCTCCCTGCTCGTCGCCTATTCATTTCTCCGTTCTCACTCTCACTCTCTCAACCACTACCCTACTGTACACCTTCCCTACTACGCTTAAAAGGCATATTCCTCGGTGGTTACCACACACTCCTCTTTCCCCTTTGCCCTTATATAGGGGGACTATTATGCCAGTCTTCCAGTCATCGGGTGCACTCCCCTTCTCCCATGCTAGTTTGCACATTTTCCATACCCATTTGATCACTATCTCACCACCATACCTCAACATTTCCCCACACACTCCATCTGTTCCTGGTGCTTTCCCCAACTTCACTCTTTTCATGGCTTCCCACACTTCTAACCTCCTGATCCCCACCTCCTCCTCCACTACTTCTCCTCTTCTCCCTCCCATACCATATCCAACTATGTTTGCTGGCTCTTCATTCCTTACATTTAGCAACTCGTTGAAGTACTTCCTCCATCTTTCGACTCTCTCTTGCTTCTCGGCTAGCATTCTCCCATTTTTATCTTTCACACCCTTACCGTTTCCCTTGCTACCTTCCCTAACTTTCTTGACTTCTTTCCAGAACAGTTTCTTACACTCCCTCCATTTTACACTCAGATTCCTCATCTACTCTTCTCTTACTTTCCTTCACTACTCTCTTCACCACTCTCTTTCTCTCCACGTATCTCACTCGTTTCTTCCTCTCCAAATCTTCATTCCCTCTACTACCCAACCCCACTCTCTACGCTTTCTTCTTGTCTTCCACAGCTATTTTTACCTCTTCTGTCCACCATGCTGTACCTTTCACTCCCCTCCCTCTTCTCCTCACTCCACACACCTCCTCACATGTTGCACATATCAGTCATGTACAATATGACTGATATTATCTAAATAATGAACTTGTATGGTTAGAACCTTGATGCGCATATACATCAATTTACCGTATTAGTTAACCCTTTCCCTACCGACGACGTAATATCTTTTTTTAGTCTATCGATGTTAAGACAATTTTATGCAGCTTAGGAAGGGTCAGTGGGAGTGGGATGTCGATTGAGATAGTCTGTAACCTTTTATTTGGTACACGTCCGTCTTAATCTGAATACAAACTTCAAATAATTGCTAGAACATAAGCAAAAGAAGTCCCCGGTACAGAAGGGGTTAAAGGTTACACATGAAGCGAGCAGATTGGTAGGTATTGTCTATAGAAGTACAAAGAGATAATGCACATTGTTGAGGCATTGTCCCTAGTTTGTTGTATTAACTATTGATATAGTAGATTACCCCTCCAAATATATTACCCCTCCAAATATATTACCCCTTCAGAAAAGTATAAATAGGAGTACATAAAACAATGATATGTCAACCAACGTCAATCATTCTTCTATGAGACTGATTAAGGTATAGCACGAGTACTGCACCAGATTAATTGCTGAACTATATATATTGAGCAGGACTAATCTGTGATCTTGCCAACACAGCAGTTAGTTAACCTTTTTTGATAATTAGTCGGTAGAAAGTCCATGGACATTGTGTTAGATTTTTAGGTCTTTCTATTAGACATTATATTTTTAGGTTATATGTTTAGGTCGGACTAGGAGCATTCAGAACTATAATTTTGAATATCATTGCCTCCCACAACATTGCTGAATCTCTTCCCTACGAACATAATAAGCGGCTGGTGGCAGACAGCATAAAAATATTGATAAATAAAACCGCTAATAAATTTATTAAATTGCATTGGGTTGTGAGTCTAATTCCTAACATGAATTAATCTAGTTAAATATGTATCCTATTTAATGTATTTCACCTTACATTAACCCTTCCAAAACTCCCCAGGAGCTCTCGAAACAAAGGAATATGTCATTAGGTAAGATAATTCCCCTCTAGTACTTCCTACTACTCATCCATATGTGCCTCAACCACTTTCACTTTCCCTCCTTCCCCACCTTTTTCCCCACTCTTCCCCCTGCTCAATTATCGTCTATTTTTCCTTTTATTTTCATCATTTATCAATTATTTTCCGCGCGAATTATTCTCACACGGTCTCGAAGATAAGGGCGAGTCATTTAGAGACCCTCTAGAAGTAGATCTCTCCCGCGGAACTCAGTGTGTTGCGAGACGTTGAAGAGGGAGGATTATGTCTCACGCCCTCCCGCCCCAGACTATGACCGGGCGGCGAAAATATAAGTTTTTCACCCCTCAAATGCTATTCCCATCTTATGTTCATCATATAAGTAAAATAACCGCTCCTGGAGAAGAAATAATGCTATATATGGTAAAGATAACGAATTATGTCAGAATCGAATGTAATTAATTCGCATATAACTACGTTTGTCACAGGCCATTCTCGCACTCCTCGGGTTAATGATTGTTATTGTTTTTATCCAACGTAACATTATTTTCTAAGCGGTTATTTATAAAGTGAATATAATTATCCAGGTCAAAGTGAAAATACAAAACACATTTAATTGGAATAAACTGGTTGACCCGGTCCATGACCTCACTTTTTATCGACTAAATTGTTTTACCTTTTGTTCCTCAACAAATATTTGTTTATGCAATTAACACTATACAACAAATGGTATTGATATTCTTTGTTCAAAAAAATTACAAGCAGTTGTATTAATTTTCGGAAGGACCTATAGGAATAAGAAATATAAGAACTCTCAACTAACACTAACAGGCTCTTCTTAAGCTGAATAGAAATAATCTGGAGCTGGCTGGATTAGGATATATTTTAGAAGACGTCATATTGGACTTGTTAACATTTGCCAACACTCATCACTTTCTGTTCTCCTTAACCTTTCCAGCATTATCAGAGACCCATCCTCCAGCTCTCCTCTAATGCTTCCCCTTGGCTTCATTTCCTTGTCGCAACACTAATACACGTGCCCTCTCTCTTTCTCTCTCATTATATATATATGTATATATATATATATATATATATATATATATATATATATATATATATATATATATATATATATATATTTATATTAATTTATTTTACCTTTTTCCGTTGCCCTGTTTCTGTTTTTGTTGTCCGCACTATATTTTGTTTTATTAATTACATTTACTCAACATGCATTCACTTGTTTGTGTCGTTGTGTTTCAAAACATGCTTATGTTGTCGAAAACAATAGCTGCTCGAAAGACTTATTTATATAATTTTTTCCATCTCTATGTGTAAGCCAAAATTATTCAAGACTAATGAAATTAATCAAGTGACTAGTCCAGCACTCCTGAAATTAGTTCAATAACTAGTCCAGCACTCCTGAAATTAGTTCAATAACTAGTCCAGCTCAAATCAAATTATTCCAAATATTAATCAAAAGTTAGTTTACTTTTCCAATTTTGTCGTGGTTGATGTCTGTGAGGTTGTCATACATGTGAACTTATTAACCCCTTTTGTATTGGCGACGTCATTTTAATTTGATTTCAGCTACTTTTAGACGATTTTATGAAGCTTGGGACGGATATATGGTAGCTAACAGGATTAATTGAGATAGACTGCAGTCTTGTATTCAATAAACTCGTCAAATAGTGTCCAGAATGTTATTTAACAGATGTCACTGGTACGGAAGGGGTTAATTTTGCCATTATTACAACGTTGCTATACATAAGAAAAATTTGGTTGGAGTAGAGAAACTCAGTTGCTTGTCTGAATTCTGACTAAATTCATGGGCTTGATTCCCTAGCGTTGGGCTAATTAGTATAGTCAAGATAAGCTAACACAATTAATTAACTGATCAATGTAAAATTAACAGTCCTATGCACACACAGGTACTGAAATACAAATGTATTAATTATAATTATACAGTTGACCAATTTCACTAGCGCTTGACTAATTATTAACTATTTCATTACAGAAGGATTATTTTCTTGGCTGATTTTACTAGCGCATGACTAACCTCTTAAGAAACTTCACAAGTGCTTGCCCAATTCTGGTTAGTTGATTTTTTGGACTAACTTTTATTAGTCGCTGGACTTACATTCTTCTTTCAGTGTTCTATTTTAGCTTTCTTGGTAGATGTTAGTTTTGCATGTATTTGTGGTTGTGTATGTGTGTAGGAGAGGGAGAGAGTAAGGGAGAGAGAGAGACGGACAGACAGACAGACAGAGATTATTACATAATGTAGGAATTTATTAACCGCATTCTAAAAGGGGTTCTTAAGTTTTATACAATTGACTTTCATGAGTAAACATAAAATCAAAAGTGATTGCATTGAAAGAATCAATGAGACTTGATTAAATCCTTTAACTAATACAGTACCAAGAACTGAATAAACTGGCTTTGAGTAACGGTAACTACACTAAATACAAAAGTAAGCATAATGAAGTTAAATAAAGTATTCCAAAACTAAGTAAATAAATAAATATAGAGATGAATAACATTATATGGAAATGCAAAAACCGATGCCGTAAAATTGTTGCCGTACGGTTGACTGTCTAGATAGCGTAATAGTTAGTGAGCTGAATTTCGGTGTGGGTATTCTAGGTTCGAATCCTTGGAGTACCATATGTATTCATTAATTTCCCTGTTTTCATTCATTAGGTTTATTTGTACGTTAATTGGTGGGTTGGTGATAATATGAATTAACAGTACAAGGAAAAGGTAGCCATTCAATTTAAACCATTAACAACTATGAGTAGCTTATTTCCATCATTTATCCTGTCAATCATCCAAAAAACATAGATAATAATGCCAAATGGTGATTTTGGGTCTAACCTGGAAAATTGGTCTGCACAATTTTGTTTTGCATGAAGTTCGTCTCTTATATGTATAGACTGAAAAAACAAGTGATGCCACCTTGGCACCATTGAGCATTTTAAATTATTCAAGATGGCGGGCAGGGTACTTATCAAAATATTTAATCACATTATTCACATATAATATTGGTGTTTATGGGCTTGTGTAGGTTATTAGGGATGAACAATGAAATTACCTTATGTAATCTGATTATATACTTGTATATCTAGAATAATCATAGTAAGAAAAATTATGATTGCTCTATGTACAGTTGCGGAAGATAATATCGATCACCCTCCGAGTTTCCTTATGCAACTACAAATTATAAAATACATTTTTGAGAAGCGTTCATTTACATCAAATTAAACAAATTATGAGAGAATTAATTGTAAACTTTCATAATGGCAGTATATGCAATCTGAATTAAACAAAATAATAATTAATATATTTATAACACAATATCTTTTCACTCATGTTCTTCATCACTTACACTTGTGTAGTCATCTTCACTGTTTTCTTTAGCATTTTTGGTCCACCTACTTTGACAATTACCTGTACTGAAACACTTACAAAACATTGTACATGCAAGGTGAGATGAAAAACATGTACACTTCCCTGTTGTGCATGCCTGGTCAGATAAACAACCACATCATATAATTTGAAGCAGTACGCAGGTGCTGGGGGTTTATCTAAAGGAAGAGTCAGAGGAACAAGTGATTTTGACTTGCTATCATTGCTCCATCCATACTTTGTTGGATCAACTTCAGGAGGATCAGCAGCCATAGCACTCTTCCAGATACACGTTTGAAGATGCGCTCTTTTTACATTTTCAGCAAAAGCCTCTGAGGTTGGGGCAAGGTGTGTAGCTTAGGTGTCCTTCTGATGTTTTTTTTCCCCATTTTGGCCAACCAAACTTCATATCTGATGTCAGACATACTACCAACTGCTTTCACTCCATAACAATCAGAAAGAAAATGTGTTGCCTCTGTAATAACTTCATTTATGTCAGCATTCATATCACCAAGTTTTTCTACTTTGCATCCTTTTTGCAGTTTCTTCACTACAGTTGTTTTTCCCAGGCCGCTTAGTTTAGCCACAGTATCACATCCAGAAAGTGCATGAGCGGCTAGCAAGTGGGGCACAATAACCGAATGTTTTCTTGCTATTTCACCAATATCTACTAATGTTCTTTCAGAACTTGTTCCTTCCATGAGAAGAGAGCATGACAGATTCATAACCACATAATAGTGAAGCAGCAATACAAACACATCAGTATTATCACAGACTACCAAGGCAATTTTGTCTCCATTTGAAACTGCATTCACAACCTGCTGGGGAATAATAACATCAGCTTCCTCATGGCTTGTTCTTAAGTCCACCCGATGAAAGACCTTTCCTGAGCATATTTCTTGAGGAACCATCGAAGATCCTGTGATTATCAACTTGTGTTGGAAGCCTTCCTTGTCAGTAGGAATATTCATTGCTTTCTCTTTGAGCTGCTCACATATCATATCAATGAGCTGGACCTTGTTTTCAGTAATGGTCAGAACAGTCTGCTGTGCAGGGAGTGGTGCATTAAGTTTTAGTTTATGGCTGATTACAGACTTCGTTCTGCTTTTTCTCATCCAGCTTTTGATACTATATGCATAGTACCTGTCAAAAATCAGGTACACATCACATCTACTCAGTCGTTGTGAAACATAACCCCAATAAGCATCAATGAACTCTTGCAATGTTGCATTCTTTGGCCAATGGATACACCATAATATTGCACACCCATCAATAACAATCACATCTGGATTAAGTGCATTTCTTGTAGACTTAAGAAGCTGGAGTTTTCTCTTTAGCACTGATTTAGAAGTTGCTGCCCTCATTTCCCCATTATCCTTAAACATTGATGTTGGAAGAGGAGCCAGTTCATGGTTGAACAATTCTTTCAGGTCAACGTCTCTTGTTGATATCAGTCCCATCACTCTTGAGAAGATCAGCTGGGTGTCATAGATAATACCATCTCCACACTTCACTCCTTTCCTGCTGACAGCCATTGTCACCACAGAATTCTTCAATGGGGCATTGAAACCCTCTGGCCAAGATTGCTCATACTTTAACATTTGGGTTCTTCCAATGTTTATGGCATCATCAACGTTTACAGAGTCTGAACTAATTCTTCCAGTGACAATATTCAGGATGCCATCCGTGTGTTCTTCAGGGTCTAGAGGGTGAATACAGAGTTGAAGCTTTTCACAGATATTTTTCCTGTCTCTTGCATCAGACGCAATTCTTGCTTCTCTTTCCTCCTTGTGTGAAGTGATGGTATTGTCCAGTGTAGTAGCATCTCTCATATCATTCAAGTCTTTTAGGAGGCGGCTACATGTATGGAGACTGAGAGCCCAGTGCTTCAGGGCATTGGGACTCTGTGTAATTAATCCCAATCATCCTTCCTGGACCATGACCATATCGCATAAAAGTTGTTTCTATGAACATATCAGACCAAATAGCATTCCACAGACCAGACTTATGCCGCATCACATGTTCACCTTTTCTAAACCTTGATTGTACCTCCTCAGGAAGTTTCTCCATTGATCGCAAGTAATATAGCCCATACCTCCCATAATTTACATGTCTTGCTGCGAAGAAGTAAGGCATCATTAAACCAACTGCCTGCAGATGCAAGGTCCATTCTCCTTCTCTTTCTGCTCGAACAAACAGCATCATAATCATTACAGGTTTGATTAAACAATCTAAAGCTATGGGTATGGCAGAGATCCTACTATGTTTTGCTCTCTTTTCCAGGACCTCCATCACCAACACAATGCACATGTTGATGAGCTTTGTTGGTTGCATTGGTGTACTGATGGCCTCACTAACCATTCTCAAGGCTCTATTTGGAGGAAAGTTCTTTCCACTTAGCATTCGAAGAACTTTCCCCAAAATATTAGAGCCTTGAGAATGGTTAGTGAGGAGGTATTACACAGTGTTTTACAGGATGTTGAATGCGATGATGATATGATGGAGGTCCTGGAAAAGAGAGCAAAACATAGTAGGACAAGCAAGCTTTGGTTCTCCGACTGTTCCTTTTACTTATGTATTTCCTAGATCTCAAGTGACGGCGTCTATTCCGTGGATTGACCTCCCAATCTACCAAGATTGGAAGCCAAAGCGTCACATTTTTCCTTTGCCCCTCAACTTTCTCTTCATAATTGCTGAGGGGCACAGGGCCCTGGGTGGGGCTTTGGTTTCCCGGGCGTTTCCGCACCCTCCTCGTCTCCCCGCCATGGAGTGGCTTCGGTCACCCAGGCTTTATTGTGGTAGGCAGGGAGGGTTCTGTGGGGGTGCTCGGTTATGGCCTTGGCCTTGCTCAGGGCCTTGGGGCTGTTCGGCCAGGCAGCTTGGGGAACAACAACAACAACAACAACAACATGTGCATGCCTCCAAGTCGAGGAACAAAGTTGGGGAACACTTGTGGATGCACCCATATAACATTGACCATGACCCGATACAACTATTGATCAGCAGTGAACACTGTAAATGTCTGGCCACATTTCATTGTGAGTCTTTGAGCTTCACACATTGCTGTCATCATGGTATCTGGGTCTGAAGGAACCATATCTATTAGAGGAGTGTACATGGCTGTGGTTGCAGGTTTCAGTTTCTGACCTTGTTCTCTTGCTAATCTGGTATTATAACCTCCATATTCTGGGGTTTTCGGTATACAAACTATACTCTTCAAGAACTGGAAATCCAAGTCTTGGGCTCTTCTCGTTAGGACCACTTGTTCACACAACACTTTCAGCTGTACAACACTACGCTGAGCTTCTTGGGCAGGCATGCTTGGCTTTTTCGGCCCATAATAATGCTTTACTTTTAAGTCAGGTGTCGCCTCTTTTTTCATGTCTTCTTTTACTATACATGCTATTGATTCTGCTTCTTCCTGGCTGGCATTTTCATTCTTCTTCTCTTGTGTCATTAATAATGCAAGTGCATGTGTTGATTTGAGTCCATTCTGTGAAGATATGTTAGCATCAAAGTTGTCGGCTACAGCTTGAATTAATCCCTCTGTTGATTTGCTAATGGCCCGAACTTTGCTATTCACATCAGCAGCATCAGCTACAGCGGCAGATGCTTTAAACCGTAACACCTCGTCAAACGAACAAGTTACCCCAAAGTCATGCAAGGCCTCAATTTTATTTTGTTCTCTAGTCTGTACACCAAGGGCTATCTGGGGAGATGTTGGCCTATTATTAAGAATGCTAGTGATCATATTACTTATAAGCAGAGCTGGGAGTGTGTCTTCAAGTTTTGGTGATATACTTGATAAGAATGAAAGCAAAGTCATACTGGCTTCTTCCTTGGCAATGATTTTGTCAATTGTTGTTTTATATGTATTTCTTGTAGGATGAAGCTCTTTACATTCTCGCACCACTTGTTTGGCTAGAGTATCTATAACCTGGTCATCTTCATGTGATTCATCTAATGTCGGCAAACTAGAGGAAGTGGAGCGAAATAAAACAATGTTGGCAAGGCCAGGTGATGAAAACACTACCAAATCATCACCAAAGAATTCAGCTATGCCTTTTAGAAGTGTTTTCCTTGACAAAAGTACCCCCCCATAAGATTTGTAAGTTTCAAAGAGTTGCTTAGACGACCATACTTGCAATTTATTAGCACTCATGGTATTCACAATATCATCCTAGGCGGGATCTTTTTTCTGGCCATAATCATCTTTGGAGGCACTTGCCATAGATCGTTGAGCCATAAAATCTTTCCTACAGTCATCATGGTAACGAGCATCAGCTGCATGTAGGTCACTAATGGATCCCATGACACGTATTTTGACTGCATTAGGATGGTGATCACTACGTTTTTTACAAACTTCAAGGATTGCCTCTTTAAAAGATTGACTTGGTCGATCTGCAGTTCTATACAAATAAGCTTTACACCACCGAGCTGGGTTCTTGGGGTCAGGGCACATGGCACATTTTTCTCCACAAAATAAGCAATGTTCACGGAAGTTAAAGATATCAGTATGAGATCGATGGCTACGTTTCAGTGGACGTAAATCAGTGGAAGATGTTTGCCCCCCTTTTTCTCAGGTGGCGTTTTATGTGATATGTAGATGTGTAGGACGAGACGCAAGTTCTATGGCAATTCAGTGTTAAATAAGAATTTTCTGAAAGCTTCCTCTCAAGATCGTCATGAATGCTATCCTGTCTGAGTTTGCTGGATTCTATAATTTTTCTTACACGATCAGGGCCACAGTCATTTAATTCCTTGCCTGAAGCTGCACAGTAAAAAATGTCAGACAGATAACAGCATGCCATTTTCAAATTTTGTCCACAAACACGATATCACACTCTGAAACAAAAGAGATTTTTTTTTTAAATTTCATTAACATAGTTGCTTTATAACATGATATTTTATTTTATGAGTAAGATAATAGTTCAGCATTATTCCTCAGCATCAAAAACATAGAAATTGACACTTTTTATCTTCACAGCACCGTTTAAAATGGAATTCCATATTTTCGGTCGCCATATTGACCGCCATCTTGAATACCTTAAATTGCTCAAGGGTGCCAAGGTGGCATCAGTCAGATTCATCATCTAGACACCCTAACCTTGCAAAATATGCAAAAATATATTGTGCAGACCACATTTCCAGGTTTCGACCCCTGCCGCCAGACTAATATAAAGTAATTAGCAAGTCCATTGACAATATACATGGTGCAACCAGAGAACTGGACACAGGGTAATAAATAAAGGTGATCAGATGTCTCGTTAATAGAACTGGTCATATCAGAGGTCTCTTAGGTTAACCAAGTCTCTCTCTCTCTCTCTCTCTCTCTCTCTCTCTCTCTCTCTCTCTCTCTCTCTCTCTCTCTCTCTCTCTCTCTCTCTCTCTCTCTCTCTCTCTCTCTCTCTCTCTCTCTCTCTCTCTCTCTCTCTCTCTCTCTCTCTCTCTCTCTCTCTCTCTCTCTCTCTCTCTCTCTCTATTCCATTTCATATATTATAGTCACACTACGTGCCATAAATATTGTCGGAAACAATGCGCTGTTGTATACAATTATGTTCGCATGCTGGCAACATCATGTTATAAGATTAACTCATATAATTGCCATCAATATTTGCGTGCATCCCGTTGGCAATAAATATCAAGCGTAATATGTTGGTAACTACAGTCTATATGTACTAATTTGACGGGAAATTGGCATATCTTCATCTGGATTGTTCAGCTATTACGAAGATTTTGTAGCGATATACTGTAGGGTGACAAACGTGAAAGCTTTGCAAGATCTATAGGTAGCACCAACGAACTTGACAATATACTTGATCTCTGACCTCTCTGTAACTCAAAAGGGCCTAGAGCAAACTGGCTGTAAATATCCACACCTATTTACTGGTGGACTCTTCCCAAATAATAGAAACGTCAGTCCGATTGCTTTTATTCATTTCGAGTTATAAGAAGTTAAGGGGTCAAGATTAATTGGCTGGCGCTACCTATAGTACTTTCATACTTTTCTATTAAATATTTATAGACCAGCTGCTAAGGGTTTCCGATAAAGGTTTCCGTGTGGACGGACCTTTACACATGTCCGCCTTGCCCTTTACCATTATAGCTTATCTCGACAGTCATTTTAATTTGTCATCATGTAATAATTACACATCCTTTATTTTTCAGTTATTACTTTCTCCTACTACTTCACAATATATTATTTTATTATGTTTTCCACGGGTTTTAAAAGCGTTTTTACTATATATATTGTGTTTATCCACAAATTCTTCTCATGCAATTCGATATTATTCTCATTTTCTCCGCCAACAAATTTGAAAGAGTATAATTTCAGCTCTGTAGCTTACTGTTGGTCTATGCACATAATAACGCAGTATATGCTGGATGTTCCATTTCAACTCTATTTTTCAGTCTTTATAAGTTCATGTCATACTGTATCCTAGAATAACTTAATATAATCTAAACTCTAATATATTCTTATATTGTTAAGCATAACCCGAATGTTATCAGTCCGAATGTAATTTAATTCCAATCTGTAATTGTGAGATAAGTTGAACTGACTGAACCCTTCTTGATTCACTGGTTATTTGAAACATACTAATGGATTTAGATGACATAAGGAATTCTGCTTTCGTTTCATTGACTCCTCTACATATGATAAAACATTTGGCAAAAAAACCGTGAACATTCAATGCACAAAAAGAAATGATAAATAAATTCAACTAAACGAGTGTGTGTGTGTGTGTGTGTGTACTTACTCTAGTTGTACTTACTCTAGTTGTATTGCGGGAGTGAGCATGCTCGTTATTTCCCGCCTCCTATATGTGTAGTGTTATATGTATCGTTGGAATGGCTGTGGATGTGTGTGTAGTCTGTATTTTTAGCCAATTGGCGACATCGGAAACGAAGGCTTAGGGTGGATCTGTATGGTACCATTCTCACTATAGACGGTACCGTCTCGCCCGAAGGGTTAGGTAGCCATCAGCTTAGGTGAACCATATGATACCCATCTCGCCTTGTACCATTTTTGCCAACCCCAGATGGGACGTCACAACGTCGTCCACTTATTCCAGGTACCTATTTACAGCTAGGTGAACTGAGGCTAACACATGAAAGGAGACAAGCCCAATTTGTCTCCGCCCGTCCGGGGATTGAACCCCCGACCCCTCGTGTGTGAGACGAGAGCTCTACCTACTAGGCTACGGGCTGTGTGTGTGTGTGTGTGTGTGTGTGTGTGTGTGTGTGTGTGTGTGTGTGTGTGTGTGTGTGTGTGTGTGTGTGTGTGTGTGTGTGTGTGTGTGTGTGTGTGTGTGTGTGTGTGTGTGTGTGTGTGTGTGTGTGTGTGTGTGTGTGTGTGTGTGTGTGTGTGTGTGTGTGTGTGTGTGAAAGACAGGGGTAAAGTATTGAGGTTCTCGAAAAGGAGCTCCAGTCCTGAAAGTGTACTTGGCTTGCAGTGTGCTGGCTTTATAATCCAGAAGGGTTGATAGCCTCCGAAGTCACATTTTACCTAAACAATTATGTGCGCTTGCGTGAGCCAGAGAGTGTGTGTTCGTGTGCGGGTGTGCTCAATAAAGCCATTCCAGCCAGCCTAGCAACCTCTTCACCCCTTCAGCAACAACCGAGTGCTGGGTGATGATGATGCAGCGGAGGAGGTGAAAGGGTTCAGATGATCAGTTAAATATGTGCTGATCGCGGATGACGGGAATAATACGTGCCGGTATTATCGGTCGGGTAGTTCAGCCACACCCAGGGGAGATGGGTCGTTTTTATGGTCCCCCCTTTTCCTCATGTTTTGCCCCATTAGTTTTCTTATTTTATGACGTTAGGCTCATTAGTTTGGGGATTTTAAAACCTTTCGCCCAAATTATTTGTCAATATTCAGACTCCAGGTCAATTTGGTGTCGATTTTTCCCTGGCGAGCGAGAGCGAGCCGCTCTGTAATCTAAGAGGAACCGGCCTTCGGCCGAGAAATTTTTCTATCGACAAATGTACACATTTATCATAATGGAGGGTCTTGGGGGGTGTTTTATTTAAGCTTGATAAAGGTCTAAGGAGGACCCCCCCCCCCACCAAAAAAAAAATATTATATATATATATATATATATATATATATATATATATATATATATATATAAAACATTATATATATAAGCAAATAAATACACCCATCCCCCCTTATACTCACAAAATTACGATTACTTTGCAACATATGTCATAACCCCTTCATTATTCCAGGACGACCTTGTTCACACTACTTTGGCTAACATTAGACAATTATTCAGTATATATTCAGTGCCTCATCAATATTGCGAGCAACCCCAGCCTGCCCTCCTATCTTCTGATCTAATTACTATTTCTAATTTAGGCAGAGAAAACCTTGTTGCGTTTAATGCTTCTAAAACTCAATTTCTCCATATTACTACCCGTCCGAAACTCCCAGAGGACTACCCCTTAAGCTCGGGTCACACATACACGTTCTAACGTCCCGTCCGTCCCCGACCAAGAAAATAACTTCTGTGTGTGTCCGTGTATGTCCCGTGGGTGTCCCGGCATAGCACGTTTTCTGGCAGTTGCCCCGACCCACACGGACCATTTTATGCATGCATATAAAGGACGCCGCCTAGGCGCTTTTTATTAAGAGGTCGGCGCCGCACGGGACGTTAGAACGTGTATGTGTGACCCGAGCTTTATACCTCAACAATACAAATATCAATCCTTCATCTTCTCTCAATATTCTCGGTGTTTCTTTTTCTTCTGCTCTCTCTTGGAATGACCATATTACCAGTCTTGCTAAGGCAGCCTCCCAGAAGCTGGGTGTACTCTACCGCCTCAAGGGATTCTGTACCCCTGCACAGCTTCTTGCTCTGTACAGGGGCACAGTGCGTCCTTGTATTGAGTATTGTTCACATGTGTGGGGAGGATCCTCTCACACCGCACTCCTAGACAAAGTAGAAAGTTAAGCCTTTTGTATCATTAACTCCCGTCCACTCACCAACTCTCTGCAATCTCTCTCTCTTCGCCGCAATGTTGCATCTCTCTCGCTATTCTATCGCTATTACAATAATTAGTGTTCCTCAGAGCTCTCCCAATGTATACCACCTCCTTTACGTAGGGTACGTAGTACCAGTCTTGCAACTCAATCTCACCCCTACTCTATGCAACTCTCCAACTCAAGAGTGAAATTTTACTCTGTCTTTCTTCTATTTAACAGCTGAACTCTGGAACTCTCCCAGAATCAGTCTTTCCCTCTTCCTATGACTTAAATTGCTTCAAACTCCGTGTGTCCAGGCATTTTGGCTCGAACGTCCCTTGATTTTGGCCCTGTCACTCATTCAACTCTGGGGGAGGCACTCGCTACAGGCAGTTCTGCCTTTTGTCTCCCTCACTCACATAGAACAAAAATATATATATTTTTTGTTTTGGGGGGGGGGGGAGAATTAAGTATATTTGAAAATCAGAGAGCTAATCAAGATAATATTTACCCTTTTAACTTTCACAGATACTTTCTGAGCTGCATTAAATAATCTAAAACAGCCAGAGTAAGCTGTTAGAATGGCTCCTGATCCTGAAGGAGTTAACAAACGAAGGCTAGGGAACTGTTTATAAACCGTGACAAAGTGTATTTTGGTTTTTCCACATCACGCCATGATAAGTATATTATAGGATCGTCTAGTTATCTTATTAGCGTTTCATAAATTGCTCACGTCGGAAGTTATTAGTACTCGTATTTCTCATTATAGCGTGTGTATCAGTTCAGTATCACAAAAGCATTACATAACAATACCTCTTTGACTTGGTGTATGCTTAACCCTTTGAGGATTATCACGCGTTCTGACAGTATATTCTGGCTATTATTAGACTTTGGAAGGCTCGTTCAGAATTCACGGGGTAAAGTATACATATATTCACCCTCTGACTTCCATAATTTCTTCCTAAAATTATTATAATCATCTAATGATAGCCCCCCCCCCCAAAAAAAAAAAAGAAAAAATGCGTCCTCCAATATATAAATGGCATACAAAAAAAATAAAAAAAATAAAAAATAAAAAAATAAAATAGAAAATAAACTTAAAAATAAACTTAAAAATAGGAAAAGTGGGGATCGGGTCTGAGCATATAGATAGATAGATAGATAGATAGATAGATAGATAAATGGCATCGTATCACTAGGCAGGGTGCATAATCCAAACACTACTATAGTCCATTCATCATAAGTTGGCCAGAAATCGTGACCTCTAACCTCTGTAACACAAAAAAGGCTAGAACAAATGGGCTGTACATTTCGACACCTATTCCCTGGCTGACTCTTCCCAAATGGTAGAAATATTAGCTCGATTACTCTAGTCGTTTATCAGTTATAGAGCTTGGAGGCTTAGATTTGTTGGCCTACTAACAGCGAATAGACTATAAAGTATACCGCTTCATATATCAAGTTGACATTTATAATCCTTGCTAAAGAAGAGGAATATTACCAGAGTCAACCCTTTCAGTAGTCGAGGACGCCTGTTGACTTTATTCTGACAAACAATAGACGATTTTACTCATGTTTGGAAGGTCCTCTAGGAGTCAGAGGGGTAAATATCTTCATTATGGGGAGGATTTTAGTGTGTTCCCTAGACCTCCATCAAGCTTAAAATTACATTCCCTAGACCCCCTTTCAGGATAAATTTGTAAATTTCACGGCCGAAAGCCGGTTCCTCTTAAATTACAGGCTTGCTGTCGCTCGCCAGGAAAAACTCGACACCTAAATGGCACGAAAGGTCTTCACATGGGGCGACAGGTCTTAAAATCGCCAAAATAATGGGGCGAAAGTCTTAAAATTTCAACAGCAATGGGGATAAACATGAGGGAGAAAGAGGTCCAAAAAGGACTCAAGTGGAAATCTCCCCTTAACTCTCTGACTCGCACGATTTCTTCTTAAACTGAATAAAATCGTCTACTAATAGCCAAAATATAAGGAAAGAACGCGTCTTTGTATCTTGAAGGCTTTAAGGGGAGGTTTTAGTTTGGTCCCTAGATATCCTGAAAGCTTAAGATTACACCCCCTTGAGCCCCTTTCAAGATAAATTTGTACATTTTTCGGTAGAAAAATGTCCCGGCTGAAAGCCGGTTCCTCTTAAATTACAGGCTCGTTATCGCTCGCCAGGATAAAATCGACACCTCAATGGCACGAAAGGTCTTAATATTGATAGAAATGGGTTGAAAGTTCTTAAAATCGTCATAATAATGGGGCAAACGTCTTAAAATTAGAAAAAACAATGAGGCTAAACATGAGGGCGAAAGGAGTCAAGAAAAAAATCCCTCCAGTGGAAATCTCCCCTTAACCCTTTCAAGTTCCAATCCGCATCTCTTTCCTGTGTTCCGGTTAATATTAGTCGATTTTATTCAGATTAGGAAGGGTGTACGGAGGTCAGAGGGTTGATTGAGATAGTCTCTACCCTTATAATTCCCACATATTCCTCTTAAGCTGTATACATTCGTCTAATGATAGCCAGAATAAACTGTCAACATAAGTCACAATCTTCAAAGAGTTAAGAATGTAAGGCTAGAAAAAGATGTGATAGAACGGGAAAAGATTAGGAAGAAGAATGCACACCAGTACGTAATACAGAAACCCGGACCAGAGAATATTACATCAGACAGAATGATATACGCCTATATTACATCAGACAGAATGATATACGCCTATATTACATCAGACAGAATGATATACGCCTATATTACATCAGACACTCTCACACTACTGATCCACCTGGTGAACAAGCCTACGTCTTTTCTATCCTAAATGACCTAGAGCAGTTAGTTCAGCAACCCACCCGTATCCCGGATCGCATCGGAGATCGGCCCAACATTCTTGACCTGTTTCTAACTTCTAACCCTTCTTCTTATACTGTCGATCTTTTCTCTCCTTTGGGCTCCTCCGACCATAAACTTATCTCTGTCACCTGTCCTATCTCTCCAGTACAGCCACCCGATCCTCCTAGCCGGCGGCGCTTGTGGCACTTTGGCGTTGCCGACTGGGAGGCTCTTCGGCAGTACTTCTTTGATTTCCCATGGAATGATTTCTGCTTCCATGGCCGAGGACCCTCGGAGAGTGCTGAACGCATTACCGAGGTAATCCTATCGGGCATGGAAGCATACATTCCATTCTCTTTCTCTCAGACTAATGCTAAAAATCTTGGTTTACTCACGCCTGTTTCTACTGCTGTCCGCAATAAGGAGGAAGCATTCAAACGATACCGACGCCTTAAAACTCAAGACTCTCATTCTTCATATGTTTCTGCCCGGAATCAAGCCAAATCTGTTCTTCGACTTGCCAAATACTCTTTCATCAATAATAAATGCACTGAACTATCCAACTCTAGCTCTTCCCAAGCTTTCTGGCATCTAGCCAAAAACCTCTCCAACAATTTCTCTTCCTCGTCTTTTTCCTCCCCTTTCCCACTCTGATGGCACAACCATCACTTCTTCCTCTGACAAAGCTAAACTCTTCGCTCAAACTTTTGCTAGAAACTCCACCTTGGATGATTCCGGTGCTATTCCTCCCTCTCCGCCCTCCTCTCTCTTACTTATGCCTAATATCCTAATCTCTTCTAAAGATGTACTTTCTACCCTCTCTGGGCTTAACACTAATAAGGCGTACGGTCCGGACGGTGTTCCTCCTGTTGTTCTCAAAACTGTGCTTCCGTGCTGACTCCCTGCCTAGGCAAACTCTTTCGTCTCTGTCTATCCTCTAACGTCTTCCCTTCATGCTGGAAGTTTGCTCACATTCAACCTGTCCCAAAGAAGGGTGACCGCTCTCAACCCTCCAACTATCGTCCAATTGCTCTTATCCCTTGTCTTTCTAAAGTTTTTGAAACTATTCTTGCTTCCAAATTTCTTAAGCATTTCTCTTCTCATAATCTGCTCTCAGATCGCCAGTATGGCTTCCTTAAGGGTCGCTCTACTGGTGATATTCTTTCATATCTTACTAACTCTTGGTCATCCTCCTTTCGGGACTTCGGTGAGACTTTTTCTATTGCACTAGACATATCGAAAGCCTTCGATAGAGTCTGGCATAAATCTTTAATTTCTAAACTACCCTCCTTCGGTTTCTATCCCTCCATCTGTGCCTTTGTCTCTAATTTCCTTTCCGGCCGTTCCATAGCGCGGTTGTGGACGGCCATTGTTCACTTCCTCACCCTATAAACTCCGGTGTTCCTCAGGGCTCTGTCCTATCTCCTATTCTCTTTCTAATTTTTATAAATGATCTCCTTAACTGTACCTTAATTCCCATCCATTCATACGCAGACGACTCAACCTTACACTACTCCATTAGTTTTTCAGAACGCCCCAGCCAGCAATCCCTCAACGACAAACGTAATGAAGCCATAGAACTCTTAAATTCTGATCTAAATACTATTTCCAATTGGGGCAGAGAAAACCTTGTTAACTTTAATGCTTCCAAAACCCAATTTCTACCCGTCAGGATCTCCCAGCGGACTATCCCTTATTCTTCAACAATACAAAAATCAACCCTTCATCTTCTCTCAATATTCTTGGTGTCTCTTTTTCTTCTGCTCTCATTTGGAAGGACCATATTACCAGTCTTGCTAAGGCAGCCTCCCAGAAGCTGGGTGTGCTCAACCCGCCTTAGGGGGTTCTTTTCCCCTGCACAGCTTCTTGCTCTGTACAGGGGCATAGTGCGCCCTTGTATTGAGTATTGTTCACATGTGTGGGGAGGTTCCTCTCACACCGCTCTCCTAGACAAAGTTGAAAAGAAGGCCTTTCGTATCATTAACTCCCGTCCACTCACCAACTCTCTGCAATCTCTCTCTCTCCGCCGCCAATGTTGCATCTCTCTCGCTATTCTATCGCTACTATAATAATCAGTGTTCCTCAGAGCTATCCCAGTGCATACCACCTCCTTTACGTAGGGCACGTGGTACCCGTCTTGCAACTCAATCCCACCCCTACTCTGTGCAACTCTCCAACCCAAGAGTGAAACGTTACTCTCAAACTTTCTTCTACTCAACATCTGAGCTCTGGAACTCTCTCCCCAGAATCAGTCTTTCCCTCTTCCTATGACTTAAATTGCTTCAAACTCTGTGTGTCCAGGCATTTTGGCTCGAACGTCCCTTGATTTTTGGCCCTGTCACTCTTTCAACTATGGGGGAGGCACTCGCTATAGGCAGTTATGCCTTTTGCCTCCCTCAATCACATAGAAAAAAAAAAAAAAAAAAGACAGAATGATATACTGTACGCCTATATTACATCAGACAGAATGATATACGCCTATATTACATCAGACAGAATGATATACGCCTATATTACATCAGACAGAATGATATACGCCTATATTACATCAGACAGAATGATATACGCCTATTTTACATCAGACAGAATGATATATGCCTATATTACATCACACAGAATGATATACTGTACGCCTATATTACATCAGACAGAATGATATACGCCTATATTACATCAGACAGAATGATATACGCTTATATTACATCAGACAGAATGATATACTGTACGCCTATATTACATCAGACAGAATGATATACGCCTATATTACATCAGACAGAATGATATACGCCTATATTACATCAGACAGAATGATATACTGTACACCTATATTACATCAGACAGAATGATATACGCCTATTTTACATCAGACAGAATGATATACGCCTATATTCATTCAGACACAGAATGATACGCCTATTTTACATCAGACAGAATGATATACGCCTATATTACATCAGACAGAATGATATACGCCTATATTACATCAGACAGAATGATATACGCCTATATTACATCAGACAGAATGATATACTGTACGCCTATATTACATCAGACAGAATGATATACGCCTATTTTACATCAGACAGAATGATATACGCCTATATTACATCAGACAGAATGATATACGCCTATTTTACATCAGACAGAATGATATACGCCTATATTACATCAGATAGAATGATATACGCCTATATTACATCAGACCGAATGATATACGCCTATATTACATCAGACAGAATGATATACGCCTAATTTACATCAGACAGAATGATATACGCCTATATTACATCAGACAGAATGATATACACCTATATTACATCAGACAGAATGATATAGCCTATATTACATCAGACAGAATGATATACACCTATATTACATCAGACAGAATGATATACGCCTATATTACATCAGACAGAATGATATACTGTACACCTATATTACATCAGACAGAATGATATACGATTATATTACATCAGACAGAATGATATACACCTATTATTATATAGCATGTAAGTGCAAGAAGAGAAAGTTTACTGCATATCCCACCCTATTGCAAATGCTCTAGGCTCTAATTTGGGTGCTAATAAGATAATTAAGGGGGGATGGGCGTGTTTATTAAAGGGGGATGGGCGTGTTTATTAAGGGGGGATGGGCGTGTTTATTTGATGATATATTTATCTGTTTGTTATTTTATTAGTTTTCTTCCTAGACCTTCATCAAGCTTTAAAAAACATCCCCAAGACCCCCCTCAAGATAAACTTGTACATTTTTCGGTAGAAAATGTTTCCGGCCGAAGGCCGGATCGTTTATATATTTCAGGCTCTCTATCGCTCACCAGGAAAAAATCGACTCATAAATTGCATGAAAGTTACTATTGGCAAAAACATGGGACAAAAGATCTTAAAATCGCCAAACTAATGGGACAAACGTCTTACAATCTCAGAACTAATAGAGCTAAGGGTGAGGGAAAACCGTGGCCAGAAAAAAACAACTATCTCCCCTTAATACGCCAATTGTATTCTCAGCGCAACACCCATACAGCCAGTCATAATTACCTCTCATACACGCCACGCCCTATGCAACAAGGGCCGTCTAGTGTGTGAATTAACCCTTTCACTATTGGTGTGGTATGTAAGAGGAGGAGGAGGAAGCTGAGGGTGAACGTCAATAGAAGTAAAGTGATGGTGTGTAATGATCTTCTCAAATGTACCTCTAGTCCTATCCATTAATATGCAGATGACTCTACCTTACACTAGTTAACTAGTTTTCCAGAACGCCCCAGGAAGCAATCCCTCAAAAACAAACGTAATGAAGCTATAGAACACTTATCTTCTGATCTAACTACCATTTACAATTGGGGCACAGAAAACCTTGTTGCCATTAATGCTTCCAAAACCCAATTTCTCCATCTATCTACTCCCAGAGGACTATCCCTCATATGTCAACAATGCAAAAATCAATCCTTCTACTTCTCAGAATTCTCGGTGTCTCTATTTCTTCTGACCTCTCTTGGAAGGACCGTATTACCACTCTTGCTAAAACGGCTTCCCAGAAGCTGGGAGTGCTCAACCGCCTCAAGAGATTCTCTGTACAGGGGCACAGTGCTTCCTTGTATTGAGCATTGTTCACATGTGTGGGGAGGATCCTCTCACACAGCACTTCTAGACAAAGTAGAAAAGAAAGCCTTTCGTATTATTATCTCCCGTCCACTCACTGACTCTCTGCAATCTCTCTTTCTTCGCCGCAATGTTGCATCTCTCTCGCTATTCTATCGCTACTACAATAATCAGTGTTCCTCAGAGCTTTCTCAGTGTATACCACCTCCTCTGCGTAGGGTACTTAGTATCCGTCTTGTACCACACACCCAACCCCTACTCTGTGCAACTCTCCAACTCAAGAGTGCAACACTACTCCCAATCTTTCTTCTATTCAACATATGAGCTCTGGAATTTTCTCCCTGAATCCATCTTTCCCTCATCCTATGGATTAAATTGCTTCAAACTCTGACATTTTGGCTCGAACATTCCTTGATTTTGGCTCTGTCACTCTTTCAACTCTGGGGGAGGCACTCATCACAGACAGTTCTGCCGTTTGTCTCCCTCTTCCACATAGAACAAAAAATAGAGGTGCTCGTAAGGTGAATCGAGATGTGTGGCGGAGTTGCGAAATATTGGATAAAGTGGAGTATTTTAAATATCTAGGAGGAGTGATTAGCAGGGACGCAGATGTGGAAATGGAGGTAAGACAGAGAGTATGTGAAGGAAGGAAAGTTTTCGGAGCAATGGGAAGTATGTGGAAGGTGAGAAATCTCGGAATGAAAGCTAAAAGTGCAATGTGCCAAGGGATAGTTGTACCAACAGTGATGTATGGGGCTGAGATGTGGGCTCTGAATGCACACGAGAGAAGAAAGTTGGATGTGATGGAGATGAACTGTTTGAAGAGTATGTGTAGAGTTACGCATAGAGACAGATGTAGGAATGAAGAGGTACATAGGAGAGTGGGACAGCAGGAACCCTTGTCGGCCAGAGTGTACAGAAGGGTTCTGTGCTGGTATGAACATGTTGATCGAATGGGAGATGAAAGGCTTACAAAGAGAGTATATGAGTCAGATGCAAGGGGAGGTAGAGGGAGAGGAAGACCTCGGTTGAGATGGCGAGATGGTGTAGTACAAGCGTTGGAAGATAGAGGGATGACTGTAGAACAGGCAAGAGAAGTGGTAATAAATAGGAATGAATGGCGAATGCTTGTGAATAGATTAGTGATAACGCGGTCGTTGGGAGAAGGGGTTGGGTGCCACTCGGACTAGATAATAGTCCGGCA
Organism: Paralithodes platypus; assembly: GCA_032716605.1. Classification (NCBI taxonomy): domain Eukaryota; kingdom Metazoa; phylum Arthropoda; class Malacostraca; order Decapoda; family Lithodidae; genus Paralithodes; species Paralithodes platypus. Next base: position 26,928,694 of record CM064522.1, on the reverse strand, counting down.
GGCGCCTGGCCGGGGAACTGGTGCATATGAAGGGTCATGCCTGCATGTGAGGTGGGCGGGCATTGTGGTATGTTTCCTCTGTGTGTCTGACTGCTGAGACCAGAACCTCCTCGGGAGGTTTGGGACCAGGAGAGTGCTGGAGGTCCTTAGTGATTCTTGATCTCTGGGTCTTCTCCTGGGCGACCTAGATGTGTGATATATATATATATATATATATATATATATATATATATATAATTTTTTTTTTTTTTTTTTTTTTTTTTATGTTGTATTAGCCCTGTTCGGGTTCTATCTCGATTCAGCCGCCCCCAGCAAAGATATATGTGCCTGAGTATATACATACATACATACTGTACATACATACATACATACATACATACTATTAGGAACCTTCCCTTGGTGCTGTATATATCTTAACACACTTCGAAAAGTAGATATTAGGTGCAGTTGTAAAGGCTTATCCCTCAGTACCTTTACCTAACCTGGGCTGATTATCTATAGTTAGTCAGAACACAAGAACACAGGAATATATTATGCTGCACGTGAATATTACTGCCTCTTGAATATTATATGTATTTCCTAATCTACATACAGTATACTTAACAATAAAAGCTAATATTTACTGAGGTAAACTAATGTTAGTCAGAAATAAAAATGTCACCTGAACTGAAAAGTTAAACTTTTCAATACGATCGTAGTAATTTGTTCTTCTAATAATTCTGGCTTACATTAGACGACTTTACTCAACTTATGAAGCATATCTAATTATCAGAGATAAAGCTATCCTAATTAACGTATTGACTCCCACAGATTCTTAAAGTACCAGAGGTGTTCCATACACCACGTTGTTGTAAGTCTCCGTGAGCTTTAAGGAAAGGTTTTTAGTTTGTTCCCTAGATCTGTAACAAGCTTTAAAAACATGTCCCCAAGATCCCTCCTCCAGGTAAATGTGTAAAAAAAAAAATCTGTAGAATAATGTCTTGGCCAAAGGCCGGCTCTTCCTAATTTACAGGCTCGCTTTTGCTCGCCAGAAAAAAAATAGACACCTGAATGGCACGAAAGGTCTTACGGCCAATGGTCTTAAAACCGCCAAACTAATGAGGTGAACGACTTACACTCTCTAAACTAATGGGGCTAAACATGAGGGAGAAGGGGGTCCAGAAAAAAACTCATAAGTGGAAATCTACCCTTAACTAATAAAGAGAAAATAATTAGTACAATCGTAAAAGTAAGGCCTAAATGTGTACTGATATTTATGTATGGGTGGAGTTGAAAGTTCAGAGGTGAGAATCAGGTTAAGGGGGGTCACCTGTTTTTTTTATATGTCTCTCCTTTTCTCTCTGTCTCTGACTTGTATCCATTTGGCCCCATTCAGCCTACTGTGTTAAGACGTTTATCCCCATCCAGGTGTCGATTTCTTCCTGGCGAGCGAAAGCGAGCCAGCATTGTATGGAGAAATCCGGCTTCGCCGGAGAAATTTTTCTATCGACAAATTTACAAATTTAGCTTGCTGTAAAACAAAACAAAATATATATGCTGGCTCGCTACCGCTCGCCAGGAAAATATTGACACCTGGATGGGGGTAAACGTCTTAAAACAGTAGGCTGAATGGGGCCGAATGGATACAAGCCAAAGAGAGAGGGAGACAAAGAGAAAAAAAGCGAGGTGGACCCCCTTAACAAACGTGGTGATGTATTGCTTACAAACTGAGCTGAATATGTGGCATAGAAGCACTGATTTATTAGTAATAGTTATCAGGTAAATATTTGTTGTTGTTGTGAGATTTGTCGTATTTCGCTAGATGTTCTGTATTGCGTTATATCTGCAGTATTGTGTGAGATATGTTTCTTGGTATGTGTGAATGTGTGAGATATGTTTCTTGGTATGTGTGAATGTATGTATATACTTTGGCACCTTCCCCAGTTTTCCTTTTTTTTTTTTTTTATTATTATTATTATTTTTTTTTAATGAGGTTGACAGACTCGAGACAGAGCCCGAACAGGGACATCACCACTTATATGTATATACTCTGGCATCTTCCCCAATTTTCCTATTTTTGTTTTTATCTATTTTTTTTTTTTTTTAATGGGGGTGACCGACTCGAGACAGAGCCCGAACAGGGACATCACAACTTATCAGAAAAACAAAACGAAATCTCACACGCATCTAGGTCGCCCAGGAGAAATACCCAGAGACCCAGGCCCAGTAGTAGCTGCGGTATTTTAATGATGACCACATTATCGCTTGATTTGCACCATTTCGTGATATCTACCGTTATTCAGAGATTTTCCATATTATGCAATATTTTCTTACATCATGTAAACTATCGTAATCTACCATACATCGTAAACCTGACCTTATTTCATAAGAGCTGCCGTGTTTTGGAGAATTTACACAGCTTTTCCTGCGATGATTAACCCGTACATTACTGGTGACGTCCTTTTCATTATGTTTTGGCAACTCTTAGACGATTTTATTCAGATCAAGAAGGACCTCTAGCAATAATAAGGCTTCAAACTATCTCAATCAACTCTTTTAACTACCACAGATCCTTCCAAAGCTGCATAATATCGTCTAAATATAGCTAGAGTAAAAGATAACACACGTCGCTGGTATCAAAGGGTTAATAGGAACCAGGGTGTCAAACCGGGATCATTTAATTTGAAGATTGGAATGAATATGAGAAAGAATATAAAAAAGGTGACATGAATTTGCATTGTGTTGGTTTAATATTAACAAAGAAATGTGCGAAAGTTTTAAAATTTGAAAACTAATGGGGCTAAACATGAAGGAGAAGGAGGTTGACTTACGGGAGCGAAGCATGGATGTTGTTGGAAAGACTCAAACCAAGAGTGAGAGGGGTAGAAATTAGTTGCTTGAGAAGTGCGTGCAGAGTTACATGGAGGGATAGACAGACGAATGAGGAAGTACGAGAGCGGTGTGGTGTGGATGTAGATGTGCTGGAAAGTGTGAAAAGGAACACCTTGAGATTGTTTAGCCATGTGGAACGTATGGAAAGCGAGAGAATGACTGAGAGACTGTACAAGAGTGAGGTGGAAGGACAGAGAGGGAGAGGTAGACCAAGAGAGAGGTGGAAGGATGGAGTTAAGAAGTATATGCGTGAAAGCGGTGCTGGATGGGAGGAGGGGCATCAACTGACTGGGGACAGAGGTGTATGGGGGCGTTTCGTTCGTTCGTTCCGGGATCATGGCGTCCGGCAATAGATAGATAGATAGATTAAAGGTTCTCGCTACCCTAGAGATCATCAATCCTGAAAAAATGTACTCCCTTACTCAAGTGATATCGCATTGGCCAATTATTGACACACCACTCAATTATTGACACACCATTCAATTATTGACACACCACTCAATTATTGACACACCACTCAATTATTGACACACCACTCAATGGTTTACCCTTCATTCGATAGAGAGTGATAATAGCCATTGATAAAACGTTAAGGGGAGGTTTCTACTTTGTTCCCTAGACCTCCATCAAGCTTAAATTTTCACCCCCTAGACCCTTTTTTCAAGATAAATTTGTACATTTTTCAGTAGAAAAATGTCCCGGCCAAAGGCCGGTTCCTCTTAAATTACAGGTTCGCTATCGCTCACCAGGAAAAAATCGACACCTAAATGGCACAAATGTCTTAAAATTAACAGAAATGGGGCGACCGTTCATAAAATCGCCAAACTAATGAGGGCGAACGTCCTAACATTTTAAAAGCAATGGGGTTAAACATGAGGGAGAAAGGGTTCAAGAAAAAAAAGCTTGAGGTGGAAATCTGCCCTTAAGGCTATTCCACTTAGCCTCCACTGAACCCCCCGAGGTCTTGAAGCCTGCACTGTATCGAGGCCACTGTACTGTGTTGTTTGAGTCACACAGGTCGGGACTCTCGATACCTTGGTCTTCACCTAGGCTTGTTCAACTTAAGGTCTTCTCGTTCACAGTTCTCTTCACCGGCAGTTGCCTCGTTCACTTCCAAAATGATTCACCCCATCCATAATAATCATCTACCTTACCTTAACCTAACCCTTTATGTACCTGTGACTTCTCTTATGTTATATTCTAGCTATACTTAGACGATTTTACGCAGCTTAGGAAGGATCTCTGGTAGTTAAAAGAGTTTATTGAGATAGTTCGAAGCCTCATAATTTCTAGAGCTCTTTTATAAACTTAACAAAATAGATTAGTGGTAGCCAGAATAAAATACAAAGGTTGTGGTGGTACAGAAGGGGTTAACCTACCCATGGCTAACTTAATCTAGACAAACCAAATGTATAATGCTGTGAGAAATATGATTTTATTTGTCTTGCTTTATAAATCTAACATGATGTAGACTATTTAGAAATAGATTTAGCACAACTTGGATGTTGGGAACACTGTTAGTGATAAGCTAGGTTAGTTTTAAAGAAAACATAAGAATATATAATTATCATAACACAATCCATGTAATGCAATTTATTGATATATAAATGTGCAAACATTTTCGAAAATCTTATCAAATACTCGTTACTCTGATCATGTTAAGTAACTTGATATACAGTATATATATCCTCCCTTTGCAGATATTGTGTTCTGTATTAATGACAACAAAATATACCTATCCTCCTTTCAATATTGCTTTATGATTTTTAGCATCTTATTTAGCTACTTAAGGGGGGTTGACCTGCTTTTTTCTCTTTCTTTGTTGTATCCATTCGGCCCCATTCAGTCTACTGTTTTAAGACATGTATCCCCATCCAGGTGTCGATTTTTTCATGGCGAGCGATAGCGAGCCAGCATTTTATGGAGAAATCCGGCTTCGCCGGAGAAATTTTTCTATCGAAAAATGTACAAATTTAGACAGCTATCTAACTCATCCAAAATATAGTGGCTCGCTAACGCTCGCCAGGTATGACTCAACACCTGGATGGGGATAAACGTGTTAAAACAGTATGCTAAATGGGGCCGAATGGATACAACCCAGAGAGAGTGAAAAGTAAAGCAGGTCACCCCCCTTAAATTTCATCTCCGAAAATAAAATAGGGTTATGGCATTTTTTCGCCTGGCTAAGATGAATAGGAGTTGAGGTCCACCTCATTTATAATACCCTAAATTTAAGTTTGTTCTTCATCGTACTGTTCGTTATACATGGAACAAGAGTGCACATAGGGTTGCTATGTGTCAATGTTAAATTGTAAATGACATAAAAATATAGTGAACAAATTGCAAGCAAATGTAAGGAATTATTTACTTCACTTTAAAAGAAAAACAATCACTTAAAATCGTATTATTTGTTCTTGTTTTTTTTTTCTTTCTTTTCCTTACGTTTTACGTAACCAAAACTACGAGTGAGGAATACCTGCATTGGTGAAAAGACTCTTGGGCGAAATGAGTGACCCGTTTAACCCCAGACAGGAGGAGGGTCTTGACCTAGAGTGTCATTGTGGGTGTGTTTGACCATACCACTCGTATAATACTAACGACCTCAACGCTTAAGGGGCTAGTTAGTGGCCAATTATTTGGTCTATTAATTCATGATTTCATGTATTTTTAAGTTTCCTCCTAGACCTCCATCAAATTTAGAAAAACACCCCCTAGACCCTCTTTCAAGATAAATGTTTACATTTTTCGGTAGAAAAATGTCCTGGCCAAAGGCCGGTTACTCTTAAAATTACAGGCTCGCTATCGCTCACCAGGAAAAAATCGACACCTTAATGGCACGAAAAGTCTTAACATTGACAACGAAATTGAGTGAAAGGTATTAAAATCGCCAAACTAATGGGCCGAACCTCATAACATCTGAAAACCAATGGGGCTAAACATGATTAAGAAGAGGGACCAGAAAAACGGTCCATCTCCCCTTAACCCCCCCCCCCCCTGGAGGAGAGGAGGGCTTGACCTAGAGAGACATGTCATTGTGGTGGTGTGTGTGTTTGATCATACCCCTCCCATAATACTCCCCGGCCTCCCTGCTTATAATAGATTAGTTTACTCGGCCTCTGTCTCACAACCACTTAAGATTTCTCTTGCCAAGGATGGTGGTGTGAAGCGCTTTTATGAGCTTGCGACTGCATAATGTGAGAGTAATTAGTTTCTTTATCTAATGGTTCAACATTATCTCGAAAACCCTAGATGGGTCGAATAATCTTATTACATTATATTTTACCTGTCTTAAAAGTAAAACTGATTTATGAAGTTTAGGTATAACTCCTGTCACACAAAGGGTTAACAATAAAATGAAGTCGGTTGTATCACTTTTGTAATTAACTCCTCTAATGAAGTTGGAGGAGATTATGTGCTTGCCTCCGTTTATATTTCTGTTTGTCTGTCTATAAACAAGATATCTAGAAAATAATTGGTTGGCAGATAGGATATCCGCAAAAAAAGAAGTGATATAATATAGGAGGTGGTCAGTAGAGTGCCAGCATAGCCAGCTCAAAAAGTTATGAACCGATGCTCACGAAATTTGGTAGACAGATAGGATATGAGCAAAAGGAGTTATTCCATTTATTAGGCGATTGGTAGAGCGCATATCTCCGCCAGCGTTTACGGAAGTACGCGCTCTCCTGAGTGTCCCATTAGTTGGTCTTGTTATCAATGATGTGATGGCCTTCCTCTTTATCATAATTTATGTAATTATTTTAATTCCATTGAAGGATTGCCATTATGACCTGAATATGTATGATGGTTAACTTAATATGTATGATGGTTAACTTAATATGTATGATGGTTAACTTAATATGTATGATGGTTAACTTAATATGTATGATGGTTAACTTAATATATAATTTGTATATGTGTGGAAACAATAGTATAATTATTAACACCTTGAGGATCATGACGCATTTTGACAGTATATTCTGGATATCATTAGACGATTTTATGCAGATTAGCAAGGGCATATGGAAGTCAGAGGGTTGATCGAGACCGTTTGTGCCCTTTCAACTCCCACAGATCTTTCTTAAGCTGTACAAAATCGTCTAATGATATCCCGAAAAATCTTCAAAACGCGTCATCCTCCTCAAAGGGTTAAGTGATGCTGATTATGTTTAGTTCCACTGTGTACGATCATCACCTTCTTGTTTAGGCAGACTGTTTTTTTCCTAGTTTCGCTTCATTTACGAGCTCTTGTGTCAAGGATGGTGTGGTACATTTTGTATTCGTAATCTGGTGAAAGTCTGACTTGCACACCGCTTACATTTTATTGGTGTTTTATTGGTATGTTAAAAGTGGCATTGGAATTCCTTATGGGGAGATTTCAACTTGAGGGATTTTTTGCTGGACCCCTTTCTCCCTCATGTTTAGCCCCATTCGTTTAGCGATTTTTAAAACTTTGACCCATTTCTGCCAATTTTCAAGATTTAGGTGTTGACTTTTTCCTGGCGAGCGATCCACCTCTTTACCTCTCGCTTTGTAGATATATAGGCCTACCTTTATTATGCAAATATCCCTTCAGTATTATAACGCCTTTTATAAACTCCAGTTAATGTTCGACGGTTTTATAACCTTAGCAATAATGATTATAATTCAAAAGGATAATAATCATCTGGATAAGTTTTATAGATGTAGCCTTGAGTATAAACACATGCAAAAATCCCTTTCCATAATAAAGCGAGTCATGAATGCAGGATACATAATAAAGCGAGTCATGAATGCAGGATACATAATAAAGCGAGTCATGAATGCAGGATACATAATAAAGCGAGTCATGAATGCAGGCTACATAATTCTAACTGTACTATACTTCAGGGGAGATATCCACCTGGAGGATTTTTTTCTGAACCTCTTTCTCCCTCATGTCTAGCCCCATTGCTTTTGGAATTTTAAGACGTTTGCCCCATTACTTTGATGATTTTAAGAACTTTCAACCCATTTCTGTCAATTTTAAGACCTTTCGTGCCATTTTAGGGTGTCGATTTTATCCTGGCGAGCGATAGCGAGCCTGTAATTTAAGAGGAACCGGCCTTCAGCCGGGTACATTTTTCTACCGAAAAATGTACAAATTTATCTTGAAAGGGGCTCAAGGAGGTGTAATCTTAAGCTTGAAGGATATCTAGGGACCAAACTAAATACCTCCCCTTAACCCCCCTTCTGTACCGGCGCCGTGTTTTTAACTTTATTGTAGCTATATTTAGACGACTTGGAGCCGATTATGAATTATATGTGGTGGTAAAAAGGGTTAGCAGAGATCATTCGAAGCCTGCTAGTTGCTGGAGGCGCTTTTTAAACTGCATTCAATCGTCTAACAGTAGCCAGAATAAAGGTCAAAGACGTAGCCGGTACAGAAGGGGTTAACACTCTGTATAGGTGTAAATAGTATCATCCTTGTAGGTGTACTATTATTTACATCTCGTTACCTGCCTTATACACCTGCCTGTGCCCTGACCTTCAAACCCCATCGCCCTATCTAAGTTTAGTCGTCCTCGCAC